>OX940734.1:2822500-4022500 GCA_954870855.1 Scutellaria minor
TCCTTCCTCGACCTTTCCTCTCAACCCCCGACATCTTATCTTTTGTTTTCCCTTTCTCTCTCCTGGGGTGAATTTTTCCTTTTCCTTCTCACTCCCATTCCCATCATGAAATTCTTCACCTCCGGAAAGCTGTTCAGCTCCAAAAAATCACGCTACGTTTCCAGATTGCTTTGTGGGACACCGACTCTTCAAACACACTTTTGAGGGTTCAATCAAGAGGGTCCGTGAGAGAATTTGAATTCTTGTGGGTTCAATTCTAAGTAGTTTGTCGTTTTGGTATTTGGGTTTTACACTGGAGAATCATCAGAGTGGGAAACTGTGATCTTTAATTGTAATTCGAATTCCAGTTGTTGAGAGGTTGGGGGTTTTCTTCTCTCAGTTTTCTGTAAAGGTTTGAGGCATCGCTTTTCAATCATTCATTGAATCTCTCAATTATTTAAGATTCTCTGTTTCGAGTGGCTGGAGAAATATATTAGCTATATTTCTCCATTATATTTGTATTTGTATTGATTCTTTCAGCTAGTACGACTACGATTATATTAGGAGAAATTATTAGTACAGCTTGGGATTTGGATATAATAAAATTAAAGATTAACATCTTTGTCTAGCTGAAGAAATGGATATAAGTAATGAGGCTAGAGTTGATTCATTCTCAATTGGGCCTTCGACCCTGTTTGGTCGAACTATTGCGTTTAGAGTCTTATTCTGCAATTCTATGTCACATTTGAGGCATCAAGTGATTGGGATGTTGGTAATGTACTTGTACAAGTTCAAGAATGGTTTGAGTTATTACTTATCCCCCGTAATCTCATGGTTGCATCCCCGGAATCCACAAGGGATTTTAGTAATGGTGACTGTGATTGCTTTCTTGTTGAAACGTTACACGAATGTGAAAATGAGGGCGGAGATGGCGTACAGGAGGAAATTTTGGAGGAATATGATGAGGGCAGCACTGTCTTACGAGGAGTGGGCTCATGCTGCTAAAATGCTGGATAAAGAGACCCTTGGGATAAATGAATCGGATCTTTATGACGAAGAGCTAGTAAGAAATAAGCTTCAAGAGCTTCGCCATCGTCGCCAAGAGGGTTCTCTTAGGGATATCATATTCTGTATGAGGGCTGACTTAGTTAGGAATCTAGGTAATATGTGCAATCCGGAGCTTCATAAAGGGAGACTCCATGTGCCCAAACTCATAAAGGAGTACATCGATGAGGTCACAACACAACTGAGAATGGTGTGTGACTCTGATTCAGAGGAGCTTCTCTTGGAGGAGAAGCTTGCTTTTATGCACGAAACTAGGCATGCCTTTGGTAGGACAGCTTTACTCTTAAGTGGGGGTGCTTCGTTGGGATCTTTTCACGTGGGAGTGGTGAAAACGTTGGTAGAACATAAGCTTTTACCACGGATAATCGCTGGATCTAGTGTGGGGTCAATAATGTGCTCTGTTGTTGCAACTAGGTCATGGCCTGAGCTCCAAAGCTTCTTCGAGGATTCTTGGCATTCCATTCAGTTTTTCGATCAGATGGGTGGGATTTTTACTGTGTTCAAGAGGGTCATGACACAGGGTGCTGTTCATGAGATCAGGCAATTGCAGATCTTGCTTAGACACCTTACAAACAATCTTACTTTTCAGGAGGCTTATGATATGACGGGGCGCATCTTAGGGATTACGGTTTGTTCACCAAGGAAACACGAGCCTCCAAGATGCCTCAACTACTTGACTTCACCTCACGTTGTCATATGGAGTGCCGTGACTGCTTCTTGTGCTTTTCCTGGGCTTTTTGAAGCTCAGGAGCTGATGGCAAAAGATAGAAGCGGAGAAATCGTTCCTTATCATCCACCATTCCATTTGGGACCTGAAGAGGCTACAGACTCTCTATCACGTCGTTGGAGAGATGGTAGCTTGGAGATTGATTTGCCCATGATGCAGTTGAAAGAACTCTTTAACGTGAACCATTTCATAGTGAGTCAGGCAAACCCTCATATTGCACCTTTACTGAGGCTAAAGGAGATCGTTAGAGCTTATGGTGGCAATTTTGCTGCAAAGGTATGTTTTGATGGAGACATATATTTCAAAAGTTATGAATGTGGAGAATTAGTTAGAACGGATGTTTTTGAACCTTCATATATGACAGTAAATAATTATTTGAAAGTCTCTTATTTTATTTTATCTTCAATATGCAATTTGCTTTCTATGTCCCTTGATTAGACCAAAGAGACGGACTTTGTTGATAGGCTAGAAATCTTGATTTCGGCTGGTATGGAGTTACCATTATGTTTCATCGAAAACTATACATGTTAGCGAAAAAAGGAAAAACTTTTCTTGATAGTTGGTATTAGGAACAAAAAAATTAATCATATTTTCCATACTATTATGTTTGATTCATATTTTATTGCTGGAATTAACTCAAACTGTGTGATGGAAGTCTCCCCTTTTTGTTAATGTGAATGGCCTGACTTATCTTACTTCGCAGCTTGCTCATCTAATTGAGATGGAAGTAAAACACAGATGCAATCAGATATTGGAGCTCGGTTTTCCATTGGGGGGACTTGCCAAGCTGTTTGCCCAGGATTGGGAGGGTGATGTAACCGTTGTAATGCCCGCTACTTTAGCTCAGGTATGAATCAAGTATCGATTATCTTCTGTTCCTGTTTTAATTTAGCGGATTTTTAATTCTTTCCGTTTATGAATCCAGTTATCGAAGATAATACAAAATCCATCCTACGTGGAGCTCCAGAAGTCAGCCAACCAGGGCCGAAGATGCACTTGGGAGAAGCTCTCAGCCATAAAAGCAAACTGTGGAATCGAGCTTGCTCTCGACGAGTGCGTTGCGATTCTTAACCATATGCGTCGCTTGAAGAGAAGTGCCGAGAGAGCAGCCGCTGCTTCTTCCCACGGCCTCTCCAGCACAGTCAGATTCAACGCGTCGAAACGGATTCCATCTTGGAATGTCATTGCCCGAGAAAACTCGACTGGGTCCCTCGAGGAAGACCTGCTTGCCGATGCCACCTCCTCTCTCCTCGGCGCGAGAAATTGGCGCACTCATCGATACACACACGATGGAAGTGATAGCGAGTCCGAGGGTGTTGACGTCACTTCTTGGACAAGATCCGGTGGGCCCTTGATGAGAACGACCTCGGCGGATAAATTCATCGACTTTGTGCAGAACTTGGACCTCGATGCCAGAATGAACAAAGGAGCGGTGGGCCCGTTGAATCAGATGGCTGGACGCAATCAAACCCATCAAGGTTTGAGGGTTACACCGCCAGAAAGAACTTTGGATACGGAATACGATCAAAGAGATTTCAGCAATAGAACTCCGGTTGGGAGTTCGAGCATTATGGTGGCCGAAGGCGATCTTTTACAGCCCGAGAGAATTCAAAACGGGATAGTGTTCAACATCGTGAGGAAGGAGTTGTTGACACCATCCAATAGGAGCCATGATTCGGAACACAATAGCTCAGCCTTCGACTCGGTGGCTGAGTGCGTGCAACTCGAGTGTCCTGATCAGAAAGAAATGGATGCTATCTCGGTGTCTGAAAACGGTGACGACAACGGAGAAGATGTTTACGTCGATCAAGTTGAGTCAGGTCCCGCCCTGGATGGTGATCATTCCGGTGGTGATGATGTACGAGATAAGCATGTTACGAGCGGTTGATTCATCTTTAAAACTGTAGGTTATATTTATCATCCAATCTTCTTCTTTACTGGTGATTACTTGGATATATGATTATGCTCAATCGAGAATGAATATGGGTCGTCTGAAGAGAGATTCAATCATTGGTTTCGTGTTCATATTTTTTCTGCTTGTTGAATTTTGTTGATTTTTTTAGTAATAAATATTTGTGTTTAATTAATTTTGACAGGCAACATTAAGTATTAATTTATCCCCAGCTCCTCAGCCTCAATGGCAAGATTTCATCAAAAACTCATGAAGAAGAAATTATTATTTACAGTTTAATTAATACTAACAATTCTCACTTTGTTTTTTTGTTGATATATCAGTACGGTACAACTCCTGGAAGCCTACATCCTAAAGGTAAGAGTAACCACACCCAGTTTATGCATGCATGGTTTCTACTTTTTTCAGTCTATTTTCTATATGAATAATGTTTAGCTCATTAATTACTAATATACTCAAAATCAATATGTATATTGAATACTTCATTAGAGAGCATAAAATATATAAGCTTAATAGGAAATTGACTTGTTTAACTGTTTTTTCCAACGACTTTTTCAATTCTTGTTTCATGTAATGTTTTCAAAATTGAATCCAACTCTGGTTCGGTTCAATATAATTGGGTCCATATATTTTGAATTTAAGAAATTAAAAAACTGTGACAGAATGTGGAGCACGGTGCAGTGTAAGATGCTCGAAAACGGCGTTCAAGAAGCCATGTCTGTTTTTCTGCCAAAAATGTTGGATGATTTTTATTTAGAAATATGGATATTTGTAAGGGTTGAATTAAACCTTCACATTTTGATGCTTGAGTAATTTTAATGGGCTGAGCCCACAAAAGTTTATAAATCATTTGCATGGACTTTCTGAACTAGGGCATTTAGGCCATGCAAATAATATTTATTTAATTTAGCATGATGGTCAATGGTCAACATTAATTACATAGACTCAAAAAGGACAAAATTAGTTCGTCAATAAAATCAACTTAAAAAACAATTTTCAAATAGAGATATTATTGCTTTACTTTATCAATTTTATACTTGAATATCATGGCAACCATAAAATATGATTGTGAAGCTTTTGAATAGTGCCACCCAACTGTGAATAGTCAATTTCACTCTTGAATATTGTAGTGAGCCACTAGAAAAGTCAACAATTCACAAAAGACTCAAATATAAGAATTATTGCTTCCTTTGACCATTTTAAGGAACATGTTGCTATCTTTTGCAGTTACCATTGGGTCATTTTACATTAAATCAAATCTTTTATTTTATTTTATTTATGTATAGGGTTATAGGGTAGGCAAACTTTTAAGATTTTCTATATCAAAGTTTTTATTTCATTTATGTATCACATCAAAATTTTAAATGAAATATTTTCTTTTTTCAATTGAATAATTAATTATAACCACTATTATGTTTATATTAATAAGTGAGTTTGAGATGTGGTACATGAATAATATAGAGATTTTGAGTACAGAAGATCTAAATGGATATATTAAAGGTATAGACGGCCAAAACTAGATATTTTTAAAATGAATATTTTTTTTATTATGTTTTTATTTTTTCCCAAATGGATCAAATTCGGATTGAAGATCCGGTCTATCTAGCTACTAATTGATACATTGCATCCCTAAAGCATATTTAATTTGTTCCTAATTTTAAATGATCTTTTATTTTATTTTCTAACACAGATATTCACACAATAAGATATTTAATGAAGATGTGTGTACATACACTGTGTAGACTAATTAGACACGTGGGCAAGATTTTAACATGAAATTAGATAAACAATAATTAATTACAATCTATACTACGTACCAAACAAAAAGTCTTGGGGGGACTAGTGATAAAAATCCTCACGTTTTACATGTCGAGATTCATCCTTCTATTCTTCAAGTAAATGCAATATTCTCTCCTGAAAAATAAAATATATTATATCATTTTTAATTCAAGTTCTCTTACAGATTAAAAGTGCCCATGTCTCTAGAGTACTTTCAAAAAATTCTTACTCAATCGATCACTTTTGATCAACAAATAAAAAAGTTGTGAGACCATCTCAATGATTTTGATTTGTAAAACGTGCTCCATTTAGAAGATTCGGGTGTGATTTGTGAAAATGTTATTATAAAACTAAAATAAATACAACAATATATAATTAATCACGTAAAATGTAAAGGAAACAATTGATACAATTCATGAGTTCAAGAAATGAATTTAATTAAGAAAAAAGAACCCCCAAATTAATGGAAAGAAATAGGACAAAAAAACAACATAGATTAATTATTTAATGAATAACAATCATCGATCACTTTGGTTTGAGAAGCCTTTACAAAATTCGTAGGCCTCTCTAATGTTACTAATTACATCCAGCAGAATCATATGATAAAGTCTAGTAATTATCTTGAACAAACTCAATTAATTATTGTAACGCCCCGTTTTTTTTCTATAAAGGAAATTTTTGACTAAGGCGTTACGTATAAAATTCACCGTTTTATGATAATCAAGACAATTAAAATCAGGAACAATTCTAAATACATGAAATAAAATGAAATTTTCCTGCATTCTTTTAGAAACCTGGCTACCGGCATCCACCGCTCGCGCACCTCGCTCAAACATTCCTCAAGCTGAAAATATTTTTTTTAATATAATGGGGTGAGCGTATGAAGACACTCAGTGGGGTGGGATTCGTGAGCAATTAATAACACTGAGGATAACATAAACATTTCACTCAATAGCACATAAATGCGGTTCTGAGCCGCCGTAGAAAATATTTTTGTGGTTCTTAGCCACCTTGGTGCGGTTCTTAGCCGCCTTGGTATGGTTTTTAGCCACCTTGGAAAACATTTTTGTAAACACATTGATTCACATTTCATATAAGTCACATTCATTCGCACTTCGTAGTAACACATATAATGCAATCTTCATTAAACAAACTTATACGTTTTATGTAAACACATAATTTCACATTAACTAATCAAAGAAACATATACGTAATACAAGAATTTACCCCCATCTTTGGTGATTAACATCTCGGAGAGCTTCCAGGTGCTAAGCATGATTAACCGCGTCCTTCGCCTGAACTTCCTACATGATACATAATCCTCGTCTCAGCGATTAAAGGAATCCATTTATAACTTCACTTGGGTCTCGAATTGAAAGCATTCTTAAACAAGGGTCGATGGAAAAAAGTCCGAAGAAAAGACTTTTGAATGTAAAGAAAGATCGCTCGTATCGTTTGGAAAAATGAGCGTTTAGCAATAGATAATGGTTTATCAGGGAAAAGAAAAATGAGAGTTCTAAATATAGCATTTTGAAGGCTCGACTTTGGTGGCAAAGAAAACCCCTTGCACACTTAATTAAACCTGCAAAGAAAGCTTAAACTTGCAAGAAAAAATATTAATCTTGCAAGAAAGATTAAACTTGCAAAGAAGACATTAAGCTTGCGAAATTAAACTTGCAATTGCAAAGAAGAATTGGTCTTGCGAGGAAGAATTAAACTTTACGAAGAAGAAACTAAGCTTGTAAAATTAAACTGGCAAAGTTGTAAAGAGGAGTTAAGCTTGCAAACTTGCAATTTAAATAATTAAGCTTGCAGGGAGTATATACTTGCGAACTCGCGAAGAAAAATAACTGAGCTTGTAACGAACGCTAAACTTGTAACTTACGAAGAAGAAAATAACTTAGCTTGCAAAGAACATTAATCTTGCAAGGGAAACAAATCTTACAAAGAAGAATTAATATTGCAAAATCGACCCACCTTGCAAAGCAACTAATTTTGCAAATAAACCTCTTGCATATTAGAAAGATAGCCCTTGCCAATTGGAAAGAAAAACTCTTGCAAACGTACGTAATCTTGTCGCTACTGCACTGCCACTCTTGGCCCCGTCACATCGTATGGCCCTCAAACGGACACGCCTTAAGATGAAACTTGGTAGGAATGCTCTCAACACATTAATAAACACCCCATATGAATAGTTTTTAGAAACTCTTTCGTTAAGACCTTCTGCTCCGCGACTTTCTCCCGTTCGGACGTAAAAACGCAGCTTCGACTTCATAAAATTCTCCCTCAGTCGTCCGACCTCGGATGGCCACCAAACTTGGTGGAGACCTTCCCCATACCCTCTAGTATATGCCATAAAAACAGTTTTTCCATCCCATCCCCATAAGTCACTACAACAAACAGAATGGCTAGCTATGCTTTTTTTTTTCACATGACGACGTTAACTACCGTCATGAAGTAAAGTACCCACACTTGTAAAAGTGTTGTGAATTGCGTTGTTAAATTTGCCGTCACGAATTTTTTTCTGACGCAAAAGTTATGCGTGGGTAAACTTCATTTAGGGACAATTGATAATTACGTCACTAACTTTAAAAATGGCGACACTAATTTGTGTCACTATTTTAAAGGATCTATAGTGTTTTTTTTAATATCTTGCCAATACTTATCATTCGTGTAACAAAAAATAACCACACTTTTTATAATATATGTGGTTAAATTCACAACATTGTAGAAAATTAGTGTAGTCCACTTAATTATTTGGAAGGAATTTCAAATCTGATTGGCAAAACTAAGAATATACATTGTGACATTTTTTGTTAAATGTCATATAGTTAGCGACACAAACAATAAAAGTGTTTGCAAGCATTACAACACTTTAAATAGCGTGACAATTAAATTTTCGACAATATTTTTTAAGCATCATATTCTTAACGACACAGACAATAAAAGTGTTTGCAAGTATCGCAACACTCTTAAGTAGCGTGATAATTATATTTTTCAAAAACAACATTTTTGAATAGTGTTGTGAAATATGTGTCAAGACAAAACTAAATTATACAATTTTAAACCCAAAATATAATGTGTTATCGATTTAATGACGTATAAAATTAAATGTTACTGCTTTAATGACACAAGCAGAAAAAGCGTCACTAAAGTTTTTTTTAATTGCGACACTTTATAAAACATGTGAATAATGTTTTAAAATTATAACGCTTTTATAATAACATCTCTAAATTTTTGAAAATGCTTACATTTTTTTTATGTTAGTATAATTCATACCTTAAGTACCTTTTTTTAAAGTGTCATTAAAATTTTCTTTTTAATATCACATTTTACAAGGTCATTAAATTAGTGTAGCTAGACACCTATTTTGTTGTAGTGAGTGCCTCAATTGGCGTGTCGAACGCTGCCTGTGCTCGGTCGTCGGCAAAATTGGACAGCAAGCCCACCGACGCTAGCCCGCACGCACTCCCGTTGCTGCCCAGCACCTGCTGCCACTCCCGGCGACAGCCAACTCCACATGCAGCTGCCAAAGTGAGCAAGACAGAGGCAGAGACCGAGACAGAGAGATCGAGAGAGAAGAGAGAGTGTTGGAGTGATTTCAGTGTGTTGACCTTTTCTTTTTTCTATTTTTGATTCAATTTCTTTTCCCTTAATACACCTTTCTCTTGCTGCAACATGAGGTAAGTGACGTGTTGATCTTTGGATGCTTGGAGGTCCATGTGTTATAGTGATGAGGGTGCACACCTCCAAGCCTTGTTTTTTTTTTTTAAACACTTTAAGCTTTTGAGTGCTGGGTGTCAAAAGCTTAAAGTGTGTAAAAAAAAAAAAACAAGGCTCCTTTGATTAATGCTATTAGTACACTATCTTACTTAATTATTTTGGGGTATTACGATTATTGTAATAATTTAAATAAGTAATAAAAAATCAAATTTGCTTAAGAATGATGGGGGAATAGAGTATCAATGAAGAAGGAAAAGCTTTTACAATCTTCAAATCTTCCGATTTGACAGTGCTCCATGTTTTCACCATAGAAACCTGCCGTATTAGGTTGCCGCCGCCGCCTGTGGTGGTCGCCGCTGGCGCCGCCGGTGGTTGGAGAGGGTACAAGAAATCAGTTGGAAATAATTTGTACTGAAGACCAGCCGTTGTATATATTTAGAAGGGGAGAGAGAATATTTTTGAGACCCTTTTGATTCTTTGATTGGTTTATAAGTGGAGTAATTTTTCAAGCATTTATAGAGGCAAATATCATGGCATATATGTAGACGTGCTCACCCGGTTTTAAAAACCGAGAACCGGCAATTCGGAACTGGCCGGTCAACGGTTCCGGTTCGAACCGAAACCAGGAACCGGGGCCAACCGGTTCGGTTTCGGTTTCATTATATACAAACCGCTGAACCGGCGGTTCCAACCGCTGAACCGGCGGTTCCAACCGCCGGTTTGCCCTTTTTTTCTTAAATGGACATGACACGTGTACACACGAGATTGAAGAGCCGTTTGAAAATGAAAGACGCAAATTAAAGAGTCGTTTGAATTGATATAGCCGTTGGAAACCGGCTATTTGAACCGGCCGGTTCGAACCAGCCCCAAACCGCCGGTTCGGCAAAAAATTTGAACTGGACGGCCAAGATCATTGAACCGGCGGTTCGAACCGATCCCGAACCAGCGGTTCGAACCGTGCGATCATGTTTTTTTTTTTTTTAATTTTTCATTCCACATCTATAAATACCCCACTTCTACCCTTTGATTTCTACACCAATCTCTCTCTCTCAATTCTATAATTTCTATTATCTAAAGCTCACAATTTCAAGTTTCCAGTCTCTCGATTTTAGTTTTTGTAGTTCTTCAATTTCCAATTTGATTTCAATTCGATTTCAATTCTATTCATTTCCATTCACAAAGAAAAATGTCTCAAAGAGGTTCTTCATTTGCCGGTTCGTCTCGTGGGAAGGGAAAGAGTTCGATGCCGCCACCACAATCTTTCCACGACGATGATGATCTTGATTATATTGATTCGTATCAATGTAATCAAGAAGATGTGGAGGCGATGTTGGGCCCTAACACTGCCGCCGCCTTTGCCGAAGAAGAAGAGGTTTCGATGAGAGAAACACAAGAGAGTGGGAACAATACACAAACCACTACGACTCGACCACCTTTTACCCTTCGGAGTGACATTTTCTCCTTCCACTTTAAGGAGAAAGTGCCAAATAGCGCCACCGACTACAATGTGACGTGCAACCATTGTTCGAAGGTTTACAAGTTCAAGCATGGAGGAGGCTACGGGACTTCTCCAACCATGTGATCAAAAAGCATCCCGACAAGATAGGGCTCGATCGAGGGCAAACGCAAATCCGGGTGGCCTTCACCGGATCTTCTCAAGGTGGAGGTATGGATGAAGTTACTTTTAAATTTAGTCAATTAAATACTAGGAGAGGTGTAGTTGAATTTATAGTCGAAAAACATCTTCCATTTAATTTTCCAATCGATGATGCTTATGAAAAATTCACTAGAAGATATTTTAATCCGGCAAGTAGAAAAATCTCTAGAAACACCGTTACTAGGGATATAGAAAAAACCATAAGAGAGTATAAATAAATTAATTGAAGACTTAAAAAATTTAAAACAAAAAGTTCCTATATGTAGTAATTGTTGGAGGGATCCTTATAAGTCGCATGATTATATGGGAATTGCTTGTCATTGAATTGATGATGCATGGAATATGCAAAAATGTTTAATTGCTTATATTGATTTTGATGATACACATAATGCACAACACATTGCACATAAAATTCGACATGTTTTAAATGATTACGGTATTGTAAGAAAAATATTTTCAATAGGATTTGATAATGCTAGTAATAATACGGCGGCTTTACCTTACTTGCTTGAATTTTGTCAACCTCCGATTGAGGGCACTTTTTTTCATATTCGTTGTATGTGTCATTGCTTGAATTTATGTGTTCAAAATTGAAAAAATTGGAAATCAAACCGACGGTTTCGGTTTAACCGCAGGTTCGGAATCGAAACCAAAATCGCACTACAAGAAATTCTCTCATAGACAAACCCCTACAACATGTGTTTTTGCTAAAAACCCTTGTCGTAGCCTAAAATTCCGTTGTCGTAGATAAAACCGTTGTCGTAGCTCAAAAACTTCTCTCATAGACAAGGGTTTTTTAGCAACCGTTGTCGTAGCCCAAAAAAATTCTCTCATAGACAACGGTTTTTAACCTACCGTTGTCGTAGTCCGAAAAATTCTCTCATAGACAACGGTTTTAACTTGCCGTTGTCGTAGATGTGTTGTCGTAGGTAATTAAGACAAGTGTTGTTTTCTAACGTTGTCGTAGCATCGTAAAAGCGTTGTCATAGACTAATTTAATTAATTTTAAAAAAAAGTCAAATATTAAAATATATATTTTTTTAAATTAATGAAAGAAGAAATATATGCTATATATTGTTGAATTAAATTAATGAAATAAACTAATTTTGAGAATTAAATTTTATTTCATTATAAAGAAATTTTAGAAAATATGTACAACAGATTATAAACCAAAAATTAATTATTTTGAAAATTACACCAAAATGCTGATTAAGTAATTAAAAAATAATGAAACACAAATAAAAGCTAGATTATTTAAAACTAATAATTATAAATAGAATAAAAATGAGAATTATGAATACAAATTAATTAGTATATATATAAAAAGAGTTTCTAATATTAATATATATATATATATATATTCTAATATTAATGTATATATATATACAAAACTGAAGGTTTAACAAGGCCATATATATATAAGATATTAATATAATATATATATGATTAATATAATTATGATTAATATAATATATATATATATATTATATATATATTATTAATAACTTAAAAGAACTTATAATATATTAATTAGAAGATGCGTATGGTTTTTTTTTTTAATCATTACATAAATTTCCAAAAGTAAAATTTAAATTAACAAAGAAATGCTATATATTGTTGAATTAAATTAATGAAATAAACTAATTTTGAGAATTAAATTTTATTTCATTATAAATAAAATTTAGAAAATATTTACAACAGATTATTAATTTTATAAATATATTAATTATAAATATAATTTGAAAAATATATTAATTATTAATATACATATATTAATTTTATAAATATATTCATTATATATATATATATAATTTGAAAATTATATTAATTATTATTAATATAGTCATTAATCATTCAATTATATATATATATATATATATTAATATATCAAAATTGGAAATCAATTACTTATATTAATAAAACAAAACACGAGCCTCCAAGATGCCTCAACTACTTGACTTCACCTCACGTCATATATGGAGTGCCGTGACTGCTTCTTGTGTTTTTCCTGGGTTTTTGAAGCTCAGGAGCTGATGGCAAAAGATAGAAGCGGAGAAATCGTTCCTTATCATCCACCATTCCATTTGGGACCTGAAGAGACTACAGGCTCTCCATCACGTCGTTGGAGAGATGGTAGCTTGGAGATTGATTTGCCCATGATGCAGTTGAAAGAACTCTTTAACGTGAACCATTTTATAGTGAGTCAGGCAAACCCTCATATTGCACCTTTACTGAGGCTGAAGGAGATCGTTAGAGCTTATGGAGGCAATTTTGTTGCAAAGGTATGTTTTGATGGAGACATATATTTCAAAAGTTATGAATGTGGAGAATTAGTTAGAATGGATGCTTTTATACCCTCATACATAACAGTAAATAATTATTTGAAAGTCTCTTATTTTATTCTATCTTCAATATGCAATTTGCTTTCTATGTCCCTTGATTAGACCAATGAGACAGACTTTGTCGATAGGCTAGAAATCTTGATTTCGGCTTGTATAGAGTTACCATTATGTTTCATCGAAAACTGTACATGTTAGTGGAAAAAGAAAAAAACTTTTCTTGATAGTTGGTGTTAGGAACAAAAAAATTAGTCATATTTTCCATACTATTATGTTTGGTTCATATTTTATTGTTGGAATTAGCTCAAACTGTGTGATGGAAGTCTCCCCTTTTTGTTAATGTGAATGGCCCGACTTATAGTTATCTTACTTTGCAGCTTGCTCATCTAACTGAGATGGAAGTAAAACACAGATGCAATCAAATATTGGAGCTCGGTTTTCCATTGGGGGGACTTGCCAAGTTGTTTGCCCAGGATTGGGAGGGTGATGTAACCGTTGTAATGCCCGCTACATTAGCTCAGGTATGAATCAAGTATCGATTATCTTCTGTTTCTGTTTTAATTTAACGGATTTTTAATTCTTTCCGTTTATGAATCCAGTTATCGAAGATAATACAGAATCCATCCTATGTGGAGCTTCAGAAGTCAGCCAACCAGGGCCGAAGATGCACTTGGGAGAAGCTCTCAGCCATAAAAGCAAATTGTGGAATCGAGCTTGCTCTCGACGAGTGCGTTGCGATTCTTAACCATATGCGTCGCTTGAAGAGAAGTGTCGAGAGAGCAGCCGTTGCTTCTTCCCACGGCCTCGCCAGCACAGTCAGATTCAACGCGTCAAAACGGATTCCATCTTGGAACGTCATTGCCCGAGAAAACTCGACTGGGTCCCCCGAGGAAGACCTACTTGCCGATGCCACCTCCTCTCTCCACGGCGTGAGAAATTGGCGCACTCATCGATACACATACGATGGAAGTGATAACGAGTCCGAGGGCGTTGACGTCACTTCTTAGATAAGATCCGGTGGGCCCTTGATGAGGATGACCTCGGTGGATAAATTCATCGACTTTGTGCAGAACTTGGACCTCGATGCCAGAATGAACAAGGGAGCGGTGGGCCCGTTGAACCAGATGGCTGGGCGCAATCAAACCCATCAAGGTTTGAGGGTTACCCCGCCAGAAAGAACGTTGGATACGGAATACGATCAGAGAGATTTCGGCAATAGAACTCCAGTTGGGAGTTCGAGCATTATGGTGGCCGAAGGCGATCTTTTACAGCCCGAGAGAATTCAAAACGGGATAGTGTTCAACATCGTAAGGAATGAGTCATTGACACCATCCAATAGGAGCCATGATTCGGAACACAATAGCTCAGCCTTCGACTCGATGGCTGAGTGCGTGCACTCGAGTGTCCTGATCAAAAAGAAATGGATGTTATCTCGGTGTCTGAAAACGGCGACGACAACGGAGAAGATGTTTACGTCGATCAAGTTGAGTCGGGTCCCACCCTGGATGGTGATCGTTCCGATGGTGATGATGTACGAGATAAGCACGTTACGAGCGGTTGATTCATCTATTACAATGGCACTTGTAAATAAGGTTTAATATGAATTCATCCTAGAGCAAATTGTACAAGTAATGTAAGTGAATATGGTGATGATATAAGATGAGGAAATTTCATTCATATTGATCCAGATTGATGTGTTATGTGTATGAACCTTCTTGACCATATATATGAATGTTTTATCGACAATGTTGTGTGTGTGATAGCATTCTCAATTCAGTTTTGATTGAGTATAATTCTGGTTATGTCTGTGTACGAAGTTGGCTAGGGTTTGGAATTCTTCAACATATATTTTATCAACAATGTTGTATGTTGTGTGTGTTATTAAAGATCAAGATCATCTATTGTGCACTCTCCACAAGTCAGTAGCCATGGAGACAAGTAATACAAATTACAGGTAATTATTGGTAATTATATCGTTTTAAAGCTAACAAATTACTAATAATATACGTATAAATTTAGCTCAACAACATGTCATGCACAACAGAGGATTCTAATCCTAAATATGGGAATTTTTCATATTTAATCAAGTTAACTACACAAATTTCAAAATAGTCCTAGAACAGGAAAGAAAAAAAAAAGAGATGCATCCATATGGTTTGTCAAAATTATTTTTCGTGTAATAATAGTCTGGTAGGATTTTTGGTCCTTTTTGTTTGCACATTTTCCATTTTGTCTTGTAAGTCTCATAAAACAAGACTTTAGAGTCCTTGACCAACTTTATAAGGTAAAACTTATTGGAACATGCTTAGCTAGTGTTCGCAAAATATTGTCATTTCTTTACTGATGATATATCAAGTGTTATATTTGTCATTTATTGATACATATATGTAGAAATAAAATAAATGCCAAAGGTGCAAATATATTAAAGTAAATCAATTTATACCAACTCTTTGATACATAAAGAAATGGTGGTGTACATGATCTACCAAACATAACACATCAAGAGGATCCTATTCAACTAAATTTAACACTTGCAATGAGGCAATACAATGCAATGCCTCATGTTAGAATTCAAGTACTCAAACATCAAACCATAGACATAAGTTACACGAAACAACTACACGAGAGTGACAAATCACCAAATTTAACGTTTCGGGCCATAGCACTAGAGTGCAGGCAACGATGGGAGCATTAGACCCGGCCCGACGAGCCCACTGTAAAGGCTAGCACCATCGAGTGTAGTCTTGCTGTTTTCCACTGCAGGGATGACCCCAAACGAGGATGGTCCCAACCGGGGGCTATGATCCCAGTTCTCGATTAGGTTTAGAGCCTTCGAATTCTTGCATTCACTCGTGGTATGCAACACCTCTCCTAAGGGCCCTCCTATTGAAGGCTCCCATGAAATGGGGACCCACCCATTTTGCCTTTGGCTTTGCTCATTAGTCATAGCACCAATGCCTAATCCCATTTGTGTTGCTTCAACTTCACGAGACAGTCTAGACGGAGAGGCCTTGAGTTTTTCGTTATCCGGAGATGCAGAAGAAGACATGAACTCTGAAGTTACGGTTGGGATGGAAATCGAGAGCTGAGTCCTATCAACATCGGGCCAAGAAACGGGCAAACGGGCTGACTGGCTTTTCGGATAGTGATCGTCTATGAACTGCCTAAGCACATGCTCCGATTTGCTATCACATTCAGTGTAGTTTCTGGTGCTCACAAGCGACGAGCTCCTGTTTAACGGGTTGAGCAAAGAGTCGAAGCAAACAGAGCCAAACTCAGGCCGAGCAGACTCTGTATAACCACTCTGCTGATTGTCTTTGATACTCATTTTCGTATGTTGATAAGCCCCTTTTGCATTTTCCTTCTCTACAACACTTCTGAACAAAGAAAACCAAGTTACGACTTATATTCGAAAACACAATTTAGAGCTCATTCGGATTTACCTGTCAATGCTGGCTTTCCCAGACAAGTGATCATTAGCGCGAGGCTGCACGTTGTTCTGTTTGTCGGAATGGGGTTCCACAGGCTTTCTTGAACGATGGCGACCTCTGTTAATATGCCGCTCACAGTACTTCTGATCGGGCACTGCATCTCTC
Source organism: Scutellaria minor (assembly GCA_954870855.1). NCBI lineage: Eukaryota > Viridiplantae > Streptophyta > Magnoliopsida > Lamiales > Lamiaceae > Scutellaria > Scutellaria minor. The sequence continues at coordinate 2,839,278 of OX940734.1, forward strand.
GAGCATCGCCATTTCTTGCCATCTGTCCTTCGACACCGCCCCGGTTCCGGATCAGTGTTGGAGAATCCCAGATGAAAGGTACCCCACCCCACTGTCCAGACACAACAACCATGTTAATTACCGAAAAAATCATGCTAATTACCAAAAAAAAGAACGAGAGTTATAACAGCTCACAAGCATTTGGTTTAATGAAGCAAGAAAAGCCAGAAGACTCCAAAGCTTTTCTAATGGGGTTAAGCAGATAGGATGGAATAGGCACATTTGCAGTGATGTATTTGTAGATCAAAGCTTGGTGCTCTAACTCCATCCATTGCGATGGAGTGAAAGGGCCTCGAACCCCGGATAGCATCGCGTTTATATTCGTCGTGTTACCGTAACCTGAAAATGTTGCAAGGACAAGATATGAAAGACTATAGCTAATCTTAACAGCCACATTTACAGTGTTTTGCCAAAAGCTATACAGGTTTTTGCTTCATTTATTGAGTGGTTTTATGCCATAAATTATAAGCACAAGAATGGCAGGAAGTGGAATAAATGGACAACAACAAATGTAGAAGGGCAAGAGCAAAACTGCAAATAGAATAATATTAACATATATTTGATTTGCCTAAATTGTTCCTACTAAAAAGGAAATATAAAATTCCAAACCAACATTTTCTACTTTATATTATATCCCTCTTCTAAACCCCAAAATCGAATCTTTTCTTTTCATTTTATTTATTTCGAGGAAAAGACAAGATGGGCACAGAGATCCACTGTCTAGCAATGGAGGAGGTTGGAACCAAAGCTCAGATCCGACGGCGATGAGCGTAATTATCTTCCTTACAAGGTCACACCATTTATGCACACCTCGTGTTCGATAAAAGAACGCTATGACATTTAAGCTAACCTGAGCTTCTGCTAATGGCGGTCGAGGCGTGGGGATAGAACGGAAATGCCATTGACTGGGAGCTGTGAGAGGAGAAGCTGAGCATTTGAGAGTTGGGGGAGGAGAAGCTGAGCATTTGCTGTTGATGTTCAGACAAACATGGAAGTTTCGGACAAGGAGAAGTTTTGGGAAGTTTGAAGGCCCTCAAGTCATCTTCATCGACTGGACTTTCCAGCTGCTTGAGAAATCCAGATCCGTACAGTCTGTGCTTGATGACATCAGCGTCGGATTCTGAAGCGAAGGTGCTGCCATTGTTGGAGTTTGAAGAGAGGAAGTTATCCAAACCCACCGCCCCAAAATCCATGGCTGCAAAGCTTACAGAGAGCTGAAATGGAGATATGAGGCATTGTACAAGGAGAAAGATGGTTGGTGCGTAGGAAGAAGTACCATTCTATCTTTTTCTCTCTCTATGAGAAGGTGCTATGTTTGGTTAGGCAGAGTTGAAAATGGAAAACCACACTGGATTTTGCTTTGTTGAGTTTGATGTTTGTCAAGGGAAAAAATAATTGGAGAGAGAGAGAGAGAAGAAGGCTGTCTCAAAGGTTTGGTACAAACTACTTCCTACAAGCCTACAACAATGCATACATTTACATATATATATATACACACACACACACATTCAAATATCAATCCCATGAACAAAAAGTGAAAAAGTATTGTATCATTATTGTTTTTTTCTTTCCATTTTTATATTGTATCATAATTGTTTAATACAAAGGAAAAAGTAACATGCTTATGAACTGTGGAATGATATGATGGAACAATATCGAGGCTAATTGTCGGAAAAATTACGAATTTTACTTAATTTATAATTTTAATTAAATTTTTTATTATTAATAAATATAACATGAATTTTTGTGTTTTTAACAATTTTAACCAACGGACAAATTTCGAATATGATTGTGATGCATAAACTATTATCAGAAAGGTTGGAGTTGAAAAAAGTGAAGATCGTCAAAATGGAAGAATACATCCTTGAACTAAGGGTGGAAATCGGTCGAATCGGATCGGAAATAGGGTGTTTCGGAAAAATTCCAAAAATTTTTGGAAATGAAAAACCAATTCCGATTTCCATCCAAAAAAATTCGGAATTGTAAAATCCAATCCGATTTCGGAATTTTCGGAATTTTTTTCGGAAATTTCGGAAATTCAAAATTTCGGGAATTCAGAAATTTTCGGTATTTTAGGAAATTTTCGGAATTCCGAAATTAAAAAAAAAACATTAAAAATTTGATTTGTTGCACTATAAGTAAGGAAAATCTAATGAATGTAAAGTTGTTTGTAGCATTAGGGTCATAGTATATAGTATAAAATAAAACTATAGTATATAGTATATAGCATAAAGTATATAATATTATTCTATAACATATAGTATATAGTATAATTAAAAAATTATACTATAAACTATAATATATAGTATATATTATAAAATAATACTAAAAAACTACAGTATAAGCTATAGTATATAGTATAAAATAAAACTATAGTATAAACTATAATATATACATATAGTATATAATATATTTATATACTATAATATAGTATAAAGTATATAAAATATATTATATAGTATATAGTATTATAAAGTATACTATAATATGTATATTTATACTTACACATAGTATAAAGTATATAAAATATATTATATAGTATATAGTATTATAAAGTATACTATAATATGTATATTTATATTTACATATAGTAAATGTATATAAAATATATTATATAGTATTCTTCTATAGCAAATAGTATATAGTATAAAATGTTTGAATTATTTACAATAATTACTATTGGTTTGATGGTAAGTTTCGTGTTTTGAATGTGAGAGATCTCGTGTTCGATTCTCAAATGTCTCTACTCACTCTACACCCTACATTTTATAATATCGGATCGGAAATCGGAATTTTCGAAAATTATATTTAGGATTGGATTTCGGAATTTCCGAAACTTTTAAAACTAGTTCCGATTTCCATCCGAAAATTTTCGGAAAAATCGGAAATCGGAATTTTGGATTTCGAATTAAAAAAATTCGTTCCAAAATCGGAAAATTTCAGATCTAATTCGGCAGATATCGGATATTCCGTTCCAATTTCCACCTCTACCTTGAACGCAACCATATGCGGAAATTGTCCATTGGTTAAAATTGCGAATTAAGTAAAATTCATGATTTTTCTGACAATGAACCCTACTATTTATTGTATTGACATTGTTAAAAAATAAGGTTGAATTGAATTATCTATTTGAAGTTGAAGGATTATCGATTCATCATGATATCTATTGTCTCGAACTATAAAGTCTTATTGATACACAATATCACGAACATGTATCGATCTTTCTCAAATAATACATGCAAGTCTTATCGGAGGTTCATGGTGATTTTTCAATAAATCACGTGGAAAACAAAATAATTCTTCGACAAGATAAAATATGTATTGACAGCGTAGTATAAATAATATTTCATTCTATATGTGTTGGAGATCTTGTATATGATAAATATATTTTACAATATCGTAAATATTGAAAAGATTATTTAAAATTGGGGTGAATCTATGTTGCATATGAGGCATGAGCTACAAGTGCACCTTTTCAACTTGTACTTATTATAAAAGTAATAGATAATAGAAAATTAAGGAAACTTAAATCAAATTGTCTTAATTGATTAAGTAGAAAGAGGTAATTAGACTCCAAAATTGAGAATAAAAGTTGGAGAGAGAGAGTGACAGAGACTTGTCAACGGTGAGTGGCCCAATTGCAGAAAACAACAACATTAATGAAGGGTACCCTAACATTAACAGGGTTTGTGCTCTATATCCACTATACATACATGATAATAATCTTCTACATCCTCTTACATACCTAATACATAGGTGCATGTATATGCACACGTTTCGCTTTTCTTTTCTTTCCCATTATTTAATATATTTCTATTAAAATTAATGTCACACTTACTTTTAATTTTTGATCTATCTGTGAAACAATAAATCATTTATTTTATTGGTAAGTATTAAAATTTATCTGGATAAATTTCATAACAAGATCCAATTTATAAATTAGTTCTCAATTTTAGAACCAATTTTTAAAGTTTCTCAATAAGGGGGCTCAATTTGACTTTTTTCTCAATTTAAGGCCTGAAATTTAGATTGAGTTCTCAATTCAAGACAAAATTTCATTTTCTTTTTCTTTTTTCTTTTATTTATATTCATAGATTTATTAATATTAAAATATGTATTTATATTAAAAATAAATTATAACAAGTTAGTGTAATTTTGAAACAATTTTCATCCGACATATATATATATATATATAATTAATGTGATTCATATAATTAAGATTCATTTTATTTTCATAATTTTATGAATAAATGTACATAAAGTACAAAAATCCAATTTTAATATTAATCAATTTAGTATAAATTATATTTTATGAACTGAATTAATATATTTTTCTTTCTTTCTTTATATAATTATAAATCGATATAGGTTAGATGAAATTCGTTCCAAAATTGCACTAACTTGTTTTAATTTATCTAAAATATAAATACATATTAAAATATAAATAAAATTTTAAATATAATTAAAAAGAAAAAAAATTATCTTGAATTGAGAACTCAATCTAAATTTCAAGCCTAAAATTAAAAAAAAAAAAAGTTAAATTGAGTCCCTTATTGAGAAACTTTAAAAATTGGGTTTAAAATTGAAAAATAAACTATAAATTGGGTCTTTTTATGAAATTTATCCAAATTTGCCTTGTCAATACAAGCTCACCTCCTTAATTTATGAAACTAGGGAAAAGAAATAGAGGAAAAACGGAAAAAATAAAAAAGAGTGATTGCAATGAATATTGTTTGAAAATATCAATCAATACAAATATTGTGAAGACTACATGTATGATTTTCCAATATGAGAAATATTTATTCTAATAAATTCATGATTGAATATTATTGACATTCGAATTTTCCGTATTCATATTTCTCTAATGAATTCATTGCTAATGAAAGTTTTTTTTTCTTTGAAAGATTTATGTAGTAGGAAAGTTATTGCATTGTTTGAGACGAGTTAACCTACAACCCAAATTCTACAATTCATATATTGTTTGTGGATGACGAGGCTCCATCTCACATGAGTTTTTGTGTCTTTTATAAGTTTATTTGGTCTTTTATAAATGTTAAGAGCGGTCGCAAGAATAAATTATAAAAGCATCTCTAGCAACTTGTATTGTTTTAATGTAAATAATCCATATTTTATATTAGATTTGCATTAATGTATTCATTTAATCTTTTTTTTTTTTGGTTACGTTTATTAACGTATTTTCATATGTAAAATACTATTAAATATTTTTTTTAATAAATATTTTTTTTCACTTTAAAATCTAATAAAAAATGATTAATTGAGAGAAATCAATGTGAAACTAAATAAAAAATTATCAGAATAAAAATAAAAGATACATAGCAGTGGTTTCTAATTTTTAGAATTAGAATATTCTTCCAAAAAATGATCATTTAATGCATTGAATTCGGAGGGGGGAGGGGCATCTGTAGTGATTTTATATAATTGTTATCATTAATTACCACTGGATTTTATTCAAGTATTATATTTATGTAATTTATGTGTTATTTTCTTTAGCATTTTAAAACACGTTACTTTTAAATTTAAAATATATTTCTATCACACAGGGTGTCAATTTTTTTTAAGAGAGAAATTATTAATATATAAATTTAAAAATTTTAAGTTATCATCAACATCAAAATTACCACCCATGTTAATATAAAAATATATATATTATTACCACTCTTGTCTAGTAATCACTATTCGTGTTAGCCCAAATTTATCATATTATAATATATTACATATAAGAACTGAATTTACCAAGTCTTAATTTTATTATGGTAATACAGATTCAAAAATAATTACAAAACGAATTACATAAAAAAATGTTGCAGCAAAACAGTGTAGCGATAGATGTAGTGTTGCAATCATGTGTTAAATCTTAAAATACAAGTGTTAGCTAGTAATTGCTACATAAATGTAATTCTCAAAAAAAAAAAAAAAGCTACATAAATGTTAAGAACTGGCAGTCTGTCAGAGTATATATTCATGTATGATGTCTATATTTTTTTATCTGTACGAGACCATTATATAAATCATATATAATTTTATTATTCTTAAATACTAAACATTAATGTAATTATATTTTTCAAAGCACTAAAATTTATAACAATTAATAATAAAAGTATTTTCCGAAATCAATATATAGTGAAAAAAGATTTGTAAAGAGTAATATTTGAAGATTAATTTTCTGAGAGCAGACTATTTGATATCAAAAAAACTAATTAAAAAGGTTAAATAGTGAACATTCTTATCGGCCAAATTCCACCCATTCTTATCTAACAGAGATGGAGAATTCAAATAACATATTAAACGCACAAAACTAATATCATGATGTTCAAGTCAACTTTCCATAAATATTGTTAGTAACGAACATTTTTGTTAAAGCAATTTATTGCATCACTCTTCGTATATATATTGTACCATACTATTTCACATAGATATATATACGTATATTTATTATATACATTGTGTGTGTATATATATACACACACAGAGTCACACATTAAGTGTACTTGTGTGTGTGTTTTTAGGGTATATTGATTGAAGGGGTTTCGTTCCCTCTTTGCCGACAAATATGGGTTCCTTAGTTGGGACCTAATCCACCTTTTTATTTGGCTTTTTTTGCCCCACTTTTAATCTCTACTTTTAATTATTTTGGTGCCCACCATTTTGCCTTATATATATTTCACTATTGATAGTTCTGTACCTATTTATGTAGTGTAAGGTTGTACTTATAGAGAAGAGCTTTGGATTCAAATACTTTTCTATTTGTATTCCTCATTTGTGAAAAGATTCCATAAAAAAATGATATTTTGATCATGAATGTCATGTATTGATATTATTAGAATATCGGGACTTTTATGAGTCACGCGGATTTAATTTTGTGAGATGAATTAACCCATAATTTATAACCTATAAAATAGAATTAATTTGTAAAAATAAGTTTGAGTTATGAATAATGATGCTATTTCTCAAGAAAGTTTAATTGTGAGATTATCTCATATAAATTTTTGTATTGATATTAACTAAGAAAAGGGTAGTGCCTGGGGGGCAAAATTACATCCAAAAACATGCATAGTTTAGTGGATATGATATTATGATGCAATCAACCTTGATTAATTGTAACATGCTATGCATATTCATGCGGCATCCATTTTAAAGATAAAAGGATTAAATGTAAAAATCAAAAGTAATGACTTTTTTTTATTTTGTAACTTTTTATTTATTTGATTGAAATCTTGAAGTTTTGAAACTTATCAAAATGCAATTTAAATTATTTTTTCGGTTATTTTTTTGATATATGATTTAATTTTTTCATTTTGCAACCTAAATTTTATTTTTTTATCCAATTACATCATTTGATTTATTGTACATTTTGATATATTTTAAAATTTGATGTTGCAATTGAATTAAAAAAAAAAAACCAGAAAAAAAAAAGTTTTTGTTGCAAAGTGAAAAAATTAATCACATGTGAATCACATGATGTCCACTTTTCCGGAAAAATGGTCAGGATTTAGCTTACGTTTTGATAAACTCCAAGACTTTAAGTGTCACGCCCCATATCTAAAACATATTTTTATCAAAGTTGCATAATGGGCGTACAGAGAAAGAGAACAAGAGCATATTTTTTATATAGAAAGAAGACGATAGAAAGATTTTCATATATAATATATCGGCACCAGCCGAAAAGAAACTTTTAAAACCTTGAACAACGGAAAAATACTCATACAGGATCCATCAGAATGAAATACAAAACGATGTAGCTTTACAAACGAGAAACATTAAAAACATTGTTTCGACATCAAGTTTTGAAAAGCAAAAAGAGGAAACTTGATACGGCACCACCTTCTCTACACATCTTGATTCTCGTCATTTCCTGTAATGTGAATACACATGGGGGTGAGTGCGTTGAATACACTCATGGGGATAATTTATGTGTTTTAACATATATTAAACACTTAAACAAATCAAAAATATATAAGTTCGGCAATTAGACACAGCACATAGAATGCATAGCATATAATTGCAAATAGGTGCGGGTATTTCCCGTCTTACCCTACATAACGGTTTTTATATCGTTGGTGCTTTTTATGGACCACAGTCCCTCCGTAGCGTTTTTTACGGACCATTAATCTCTCTGTAGCATGAATGTGGACCTTAGTCCTTTCACATTATAAAAGTATGAACACAGTATTCACAACATATAATCATGGCACGTAGGGTTCAACAATTAATATATCAAATACGGAAAATATAAACATATAGAGATTAGAAATTACCCCCACCTTATTCGGTGGTAAACCTCGTATAAGTCAAAGTATCAAATTCTAAAATGTTTGTGTCGTTTGAGAGCCTACACATGTAAAGAGGTTTCTTAATTTCATTATTACGATAATTACGCATAATTAATTATATAAACTCTCTCTAAGAAGAAGAAGAAGCGATAGGAAAAACGAAATAAAATGAAAGTTTTAGAGATCAAGAATGAAGAAATGAGTGTGGAAGGTTAAACATGTGATCATAGGGTGAAAGGGGAAAAACTAGAGTTTTGAACGGAAGAAAAACGGGCTTAAATGGAGGAAAAACGAGCTTAAACAGAGCGTTTAAAGATGCAGGGGTGTTTTCATTCTGGTAAAAAGTTGACTTTGACCAGGGGTATTTTTGTCAAATCAGAAAAGTTTTGGGGTCTTTTTAAAATATTCAAAATCTTTGGGATCAAAGTGAAATTTTCGAAAGTTTTGGGGGTCAAAGTCTAAAGCTTTAAAACCTTTGGGGATTGAAACCTAATTTCCGAAAGTTTTGGGGGTCAAAGCGAGAAATTAAAGAGATCAGGGGCTAAAACAAAATTAAACTAAAATATAGGGTTTGCAAATAGGTCCCCCAACTTATCAAATTTGCAACCAAACCCTCCCTCCCCCAAACCCCCCTGCCCGTCGCCTCCCCCTGTTTCCACCACCACACCATGGTCGCCGACACCGCGTTGTCGGCCACCAACTCATCACCACGCCGGTGTAACCTCCGTGTCGGCCACAAACACCAAGTACGACGCCGCCATGCACGGCGGTGCCCACAACACACACACACACCTGTACACACACTGTCACCTGTCGTCGCCGGCGACCCCTCACAACCACACACACGACGACGCAATGAGGCGTCGCCCTAACACATAACCACACACACGTCGTGAAGAGTGCCGACGGGAGAGGAGAGAGAGAAAAGAAAGGAGAGAAGAGAGAGAAAGAGAGAGAGGAGAGAGAAAGAAGCAGTCGGAACTTCTCTAGCCGATTCCCGACGAAACCGACATTAGTTGGACGATCCAAGCCCGGATTCGGAATGCCCTCGGCGAGGGCTACGTTTCTACGTAAAAATCGAACGAAACGAAGGAGGGAGTGGCGGCGGCGGCCGCGGGCAGGAAAGTGAGGAGAGAGAAGAGAGAGAGAGTGAGAGAGAAAAATATCTACCTTTTAACTTTTTGATTCGAATTATTACTTTTACGATTCGTTTTGTACTATATATAGATATTTTTTTATTTTTCGTATTCTTCGTATTTTTGTCCACGAACTCTTCACGAGTCGGCCTTTAACGTTTTAACTTGCGATTTTCAACTACGATACCTTTTAATAAAATATAACCTATGTTTTTCGATTAAAAAATACATCCGATAAATTAATCATGCATTATTTCATTTCTCTGAAACGCACATAATTAAATCAAACAATTAGGAGTTTAATTATTTAATTACCCAATTATGCATTGTTTTGTCCTGAACATTACATTAAGATTGCAATCGTATAAAAAAAGAAAAGTTTCACAGCGGAAACAAAAGTTCATTCTTTAGGTTGCTTTTAACATTTTAATCGAAAGTAAAATAAGATAATAACATTTTGCATGCCATTATCATCATTACAATTATTATTATATACAAATATTATTATGGTGTGACACGCAACAATGGAATGAAATGAAATTAATATATAAAATAAGCATTTTATGTGTTGAATTGAATTATACGTACAAGGACTAGGAGCACGGAGAATTTCTTGAAATATGATGGGAAAAAAGAAAAAAAAAAGGAAGGAGAAACAGAAATCAAATTTTTTTTTTTCGGTGAAAATAAACAGCTTTCTGAAATGAGTCAAATGACCTATTGAATAAAAGACTTCAATTAATTATTCCAAGTATTATAAGCTGTTTTCTGTGGTAGAAATGTGTTCATCAACAGCTGACATTTTCCTGTTAATCAATTGACGTTTAGTCCGTACTCTCCGCGAATATATGTCAAATTCATTTTCTTGTTCTTTTTAATTTTGATATTTAATTTGTAGTAATGAAAATTGATAGCATTCGGCACCATTAAATAGATTAAAGTATCGAAGTTATTATTGTAAAAATATCTTATTCGGATCAATGAAACACTATTAATTGATATGCAATAAAATTAATTTCTATGTACATATTCATAAAATATAAAATAAGAAAGCTCTTAACTAGTATTGTGTAAATCAAATTCAAATTAAATTGAGGGAGACATTTGCTTTAGGTTATTTATATTGGTTCGAAGCAGAGATAAGATATGTGGGCAAAAATGAATCAAGCAATTATTTTGTTAGGTAAGTAATAATAGTGCCTTATCAACTTTTCAACTTAAAAGGACATTCCAATTTATTAAAGATCTTCTCAAAATATTGACCAGCTAGATCAAATAATTGAGCCTTCAGAGGACTACTTATGAGATATTCGAATTTTTTTTTTCCAAATGAAATAGTTAAATTTCAGTAAATTTTATTTTAAATATATGAATGTGACAAATAATAATTGTTTACATCATCAACAATGTACTCAGAGTTTGCAAAACCTATAATAATATATATCAATTTTTGCGGTAAAAATATATGGAGAGACATTTTGGACTTTTTTTTTTTTTTAAATTTAAGACTTAAATAAACGACTATGTTGATTTATTCTTATTGGGGGAGAGGACTATTATAATTTGCATATTGATCACGTTGCTATGTATCTTTATTCATTAAAAATAAAAATAAAAATAAAAAGCTGCAAAGCCTCCTAAGTAAATAAGCAATAAATAGGTGTATTTATTGAGTACATATTGAATTCATGATTCATCTACTGTAAGAAACTGAAGAAACAAGAGAGCATATCATTTTGTTGCTTCCCGGGGAACCATACTCGGTCAAGTATTATATGCATACAGTACCATAGCTCCATATTAATGGTCTTATTATTTAAAAAAAAAATTCATATACCTTTCAAATTATATATTTCCCACTTGCTTTTTAAATGATGACAAATAATTTATTTTCTATCGTTGTTTATAAGATTGTGCTTGAAATTGTGAGTGTTTGTGGAACAATAAGAAACCTTCATTTCGTAGTGTGAATACACGTTTTGGTGAAACAATTGTTTTTTATGCTTTATTAAGTTCCCATATATCTATATAATATATATATATATATATATATATATATATATATATATATATTTCTTAGTTAGTTTTATTAGTTTAGTGGCGTGAAACTAGAACAACTATGGGTCTATATAAAAAAAAATTATTTGGAATTCCAACAAGTTGAAACTATCAATAAAAGACCCCACAAATCTAACATCTTATTAATCGATAGGTTATTTTTTTTAATTTAATCTCACCATTGAAATAGTATAAATAGTATATATATATATATATATATATATATATATATATCACAAAAACTCATGTGAGACGGTTTCACGGATAGTTTCCGTGAGACGGAGCCCCATCACCACAAATAATATGTTAATTGTTGGGTTTGGGTGGTGGGTAATTGGGTTGTGGGTTGATCCGTCTCACGCAATGCATTAAAATTTCGTGAGACGATCTCACAAGAGACTTACTATATATATATATATATATATATACACGCGCCTCTCTCTCTATATAATACTATAATCCATTTAATTTATGTTAGATATAAGTGGGTTTAAATATTCTAGAGTTAAATGTAAATATCAATTAAAGTATCACAGCTTCTCAAATTTCAACCCTCTTTTATCCGATTACAATTCGAAATCCATGAGGTTTTCAAAATATTACCTAATTTTTTTCTATTTTTCTGGTAAACCGCATGATACTTGGCTTACACCGTTACATGCAACATCCATAAGGGAAAATATGTCATTAAAAAAAAATTAGGTTAAATTGAAAACATAACCATCATTTAAATTGATTTTTAACTCCCAATTTATCTTAATGAAAGTCACATGCAAATCATTTGTTGTGCATTTTATCAGGAAAAATAAATAAATCTTATATTTTGAAAATTTCTGGTTTCTATACTTTAAATTTTATTTGGATAAAAAAAATAGTTTAAATTACATATTGACTGTCATACTTTTATTTGGTTTTTACATTTAACCTTAAAATATATTAAATTTGTCACGCCCTGAAAACACGATTTTACAAATACAAACCTCAGCATCTAGCCGGGACAAAACATTACAGTGGAAATACATCATACAAGATCCATAACATAAAAAATGTACAGTTTAACTTTTCAAACATGAAATATTAAAATATTGTTTCAACGTTAAGTTTTGAAAGCAAAAAGAGAAGACTTGATATGACACAATCCTCTTTACAAATCTAGACTTTCTTCATTTCCTGTAGTGTGAATACAGATAAGGGTGAGTGCGTTTGAATACACTCGTGGGATTAATTTCATATATCAAAGTTCATTAAGAAATTAAGTCTTTCTAACATTTACAAATATAACAATTAGACACAGCACGTAGAATGCATAGCACACAGCTCTAAATAGGTGCGGGAGCGGCCCGTCTTATCCTATAAACGGTTTTTAATACCGTTGGTGTTTTTTATGGGCCACCAGTCCATTCATAACGTGATTTTGGACTTATTTCCTCATTTATCATATTCATAACATATGCATGAATAAATAAAAACACAACACATAACCCAAGACACATAAGGTTCAACAAATTCATAACGATCAATAGCATTCTAATAACATCAAGTTTACATGCATGTGTTCGTTCATCAACACTATACATTAAATATATAAACGTAAAGTTATTAGGGATTAGAAGTTACCCCCACCTTGTTCGGTGGTTATCCCTCGTGATACTTTGAATGCTAAGCTTTAAGATTTTTCCTAAACTCGAAAGCCTACACACGTAAACGAGGATTTCTTAGATTCTCGTCACTATAAAAACGTATACTTAAATAGAATTCTCTCGAAGAAGAAGCGTCGAAGGGAAGAATACGAAGATAAAACTTGAAACTTGATCATAGGATATAAATGGATCGATTAGAGTTTTAATGGAGGAAGAACGGGTTAAAACGGAGGAAAAAGGAGCTTAAACGGAGCGTTTAAAGGTGTAGGGGCGTTTTCATAATTTCAGAAAAGAGTTGACTTTGACCGAGACCCTCGACTCTCGGTCGACGACTTCACGTCGCCAGAGACTCGACGACACACACACGACGTAGCAAACACGGCGTACACAACAGCTGACTAGGCGCGTCACCCGGCGTCGGTACCCGGCTCGCGCACTAGCTCCCATCAAGCGCGCACCAGCTCCCGTCGCGCGCATCACACGCGCGCCTACCCAACACGGCGCCCAACAGCGCACACACACTTGGCCCCCGGCACTCGCTCGCGCGCGCGCACCCTCTCCCGACGCTTGACAGCACGCGCATACATCCCTCGGCACGCACACCGCGCGCGCTCGTGCCCAGCAGACCCGTCGCCCACACAGCTGCAACAAACAAGCAAACCCAGCCTCGGCCGGCGACCACCCGTCGCCGGCCACCACACTGACCTCCAACTTGCCGACGCGACACCGCGCGCCGGCCACCAGCGAGCACGACAATGCTGCACAGGGCCGCCCGCAATACAGCCAACATACACATCCACACTCACACACATACACACACCTGCACGGCTCCTGAGCGGCGGCGCCACCCCTCCAACACACCACACACACCTAGGAGGCTGTCCCGCCACAACTCCGGCGAGGAAGAGAGAGAGAGAGCAAACGGGGAGAGAGAAATGGAGGAAAAAGAGAGAAACTAGGGTTTTCAGAGGTTTGACCGGCCATTTTCCGGCGAAGGAGATGTCGGAATGAAAAACCGAGCCCGGACCTGGTACAGGCTTGTGAAAACTATAATCTATGAAGAAATCGACCAAAACCGAGAAAAAAGATTCCGGCGCCGGCGACGGCGGCTGCCGGCCGGAAAAAATCAGTAGAGAGAGAAGAGAGAAAAGAACGAGAAGAAAATATCTTACGTTTTTTACTTTTCTTTTGAATAGTTATTTTTTTACGATTCGTTTCGTATTATATATACACATTTTCAAAATATCTAACTTTTTACAAAATATCTCAACTTTTACAAAATATCTTGATTTTTACTATTTGATTGAAAATATCTCTTTTTCAATTCTTCGTATTTTTCATGTTTTGAGTCACGGGTCTCCGATTGGCCTCATTTTCATTTCTATTTTCTCGATTTTCGATTACGAACCTTTTGATAAAATATAACCTATGCTTCTTGATTTAATTATACAATCGATTAATTAATTATACATTATTTTAATTTTCTAAAATGCACGTAATTAAAATTACATAATTAAGGGTTTAATTATTTAATTAGCCGATTATGCATTTTTTTGTCTGGGCGCTACAAAATTAATTGAAAATTTTGATACAAGTTAAATGTTTTAAACTTTAGGTCTGCGCTGGTAGAAATCGAGCCGCAATCTGATGATAAAAACATCATATCTTAGATTTTTCCATTCTTAATAATTGTCCATCAAGATTTTTTTCAAGTTAATACTATTTCTAAAGATAAGAATAAGGAAGAGTTTAGAACACGATCAATTTTTTTTAAACTGATACATATTTTACATATTCATCGATGTTAATATATAACTGGTGGAATAACATGTAATTACCAATTAGGTTAGTGGGTCTTCAATTGAATGTTTATTAAACATATACTCGATATTTTAAATGATAGTATAAATTTGCGAAAAGAGCAATAAACATTGATAATTAATAAGGTTTTAAATTCTTTAAGCCACTCTATATTGGTATAGCCTCTTCTTTTTATCTAATGCATACAGCTGTAATTATATATTCACGCCAGTCAAATCTGCAAAAGCCTATAGGGTAATAAATTCTTCCACCTATGTTATCTCTTCAATTTTATAAATAGTGTAGATTATTAAAATATAAATTTAAAATTAAAGCATAACAGAAATAAGACAAATTATTGTTGCATTCAACAAATCAGTAAATGTGGTTGAACGTGGTCAATATGTTGAATGAAGAATGATAATATTCAAACTGTATTTTAAAATATCACTTAATTTATAATAAAATATCATTTTATAGATATTTAAAGCCAATACTTATATATACATTAAAATATCATTCAATATAAGCTAAAATATTGTTTATTGTTTATTCGGATAATACCAATTTAGTGTACCTGAATAAATGCAATCGTATCTTTCTTCCAAAATTGAAGAGACCGCCACTTAAAATTTAGCTGTTTACTTCTTGATAACCCAATTAATTTACTTACTTTAATAGTTTTTTAAACTCAATTCGAAATATATGTTTAACTCATCTAGTGATAACAATTTGGATATTTCAAAATTGATATCATATTAATCAGAATTACACTGGAATCAAAAAAATCAAACAAAACCAAGCGGTTCAGTTTGCTTTGATTTTCATTTTGATATTGGTTTGGTTCGATTTACTAAAATTAGAGGATCTCGAGTTTGGTTTTTGTTTTTCAATACGATTTTAAAGCAAATTGACCAAATTGCATTAGGAATGAGAGATTGAGAGGTCAAATTCATTTTGGTTCAATTCGGTTTTAAAATGGTTTACGATTTTTTATTTTTACGATTTTGTTCGATTTTCAGTCAAATCGACTTATTGTTCATCCTAAATATATCTCAGTGACCCAATTTTTTTATGTTGGACTTGGGTCCACTCATATGACCATCAAAGTTCTACACCAGAAGAAAATAGTTTTATTCCTCCTACTAATATTCAAAATCAACATAACTAACTCCAACATAATTATCAAGTATCGACACTTCATTTATCATTTGTTGGGATATTTTTTTAGTTATTTTGATGAGACAAAACACAGTTTGCTTAAGGTCTAGAGTACCTATTTTCCATACTGATTACATGATCCTTAGTCCCTTTATTAGTAAGAGATCATGTAATGGTTTTCCAAGTTTTAAGGAAAACCAACCTTAGAAGATATCTTCAGAAAGCTGACTGCAGGATTCTGGAACAGGAAGCTGTTCAGAATCAGAAGCAGCAAGCAGGATTCAGGAAGCAGAAGCAGCAAGCAGCATGCAGGAATCAGCAAGCAAGAAAGTGCTACAGCAGCTTGCAGAGATGTCAGGAAGTAGCCAACGGATCTTTTGCAGAAAGACAAGCGCTACTCTCATACAGTACGAGGATGATCGATCATGTAGTTCGAGGAAGAGCAAAGCTAACTATCAACTAGAGTAGCTACCCACAGCATGAATCTTAGTAATGGACTCATATCGTCGTGCCATGTCAGCAAGCGTATCAGTAAGGTCCGGAAATCAATGTCAGGCGCATTAAGTGCTCATGAAGGGTTTACACGCCAACTTGTCAGTTCAACCATGATGCATTTAATGAAGTCACAGAGAAGATCTTTGAAGATCAAAGTTCATATTCAAAATGGAGAAGTATCTCTCTTCAACGGATATTTTTCCTCTTCTATATATAGAAGGTGTGAGTGACCAAGGAACTTGCTGGACAATGTCAAGTGGAAATTCAGATATACTCCAAAGCTTTTGTAAGCTTACCTAAGTCCAGCCACTCAACCTTCAAGAAGCAGTCAATCATAGCATTAGAACTTTCAAGTTCAAGGTTGTTTCAAGTTCGCACCAGTTGAAGAAAAACCATATACTTTTAACCAGTTAATGTGTGCTAGGTTGTTTTAAGTTTGGTGTACTTAGTTGATAGGATTTGATCCTTGCTATTTGTACCAGTTTAAGAAAAACCATATACTTTTAATCAGTTAATGTGTGCTAGGTTGTTTTAAGTTTGGTGTACTTAGTTTGATAGGATTTGATCCTTGCTAAGTTTGTTAGTCTTGTGTAGGTTATTTACTCTGTGTGAGTTTTGTACCCTGTGTGGGATTTGGCCTAGGAATCTTTGATTCTAGTAGGTATAACTTGTTAGAAAGAGGTTTGTGAAGTGAGACTTGTAAATCGAACTGACTTAACGAAGTTCCTCCTTGAGAAGGAGTAAAGTGGACGTAGAAGACTTACACCACCTTCGAACCACTATAAGCCATAAGTGTTTATTGCTTTTATATTTGCTGCATTATATTTATTTTCATATCTATCTTGCTGAGTATACCATAAGCATTTTGTGTAAAAGACTTTGATAAAATCATTTTTGGAAAAGGAAAATAGGTTTTCATAAAGAAACCCTATCATAGTTTATTCCGCTGCATACTGTAATCACCGAGAAAGAAACCTGAATTAGCATATTGACAGATTTCTGATCGAGTCAGATTACTGCTTCTCTGTAGAATCAGGAACCTGTTTCATTAAAAGTTTTAAAATTGAAAAATTGATAGAGGTTCATTCACCCCATTTGAACCTCTAACCACTTAGGA
Organism: Scutellaria minor; assembly: GCA_954870855.1. Classification (NCBI taxonomy): domain Eukaryota; kingdom Viridiplantae; phylum Streptophyta; class Magnoliopsida; order Lamiales; family Lamiaceae; genus Scutellaria; species Scutellaria minor. The sequence goes on from OX940734.1 coordinate 2,857,015, forward strand.
CCAACATCATTTAATTATTCTCTATATGCTTTTAGTTCTATGTGGATTGAGATTTCTAAATTTATTTGGTTTTTTTTAATGATTCAATTTCAAGTCTAATCCTAAAAAAGATCAAAGTTTACTTTTTTATAATTAGAGCTCATACCGCATCAAGTCTCCTCTTTTGCCATTGAATTATGCTCCGGGGACACTATTTAATTTGGTATTTTCTAGTATTTACCAACTTGTTGAATGAGAAGGTCCTTCCAAATTATTATTATTTTTATGATATAATTAGAAGTGTATCCATATATTTCAAACTTGTCATATAAAATATAATGATTTTAAAATTTGTATAATATAATATAATAATATATTATTTTAACATGAAACTTAATTCATTTAATTTTAATATCTTACAAGGTAGCTGAAATTTAAAAATTCTTTTAAACGTTGAAAAATACTACTCCTAAAAGTGTAGAATATTAATGCTAATTCTTTGTTGACTTGATGAAAAATGCAGAGCAGATTTAAGACAAACAGTTGGGGATTTTTACATAAGAATGTGGTCATCATTTTAACTGTAAGAATTTGAGGAGAAAAAAACATTAATACTGTCAATGGGAGTTTCCGATGCATAAGTGGAAAACGATGTGTTGGGAAAATACAACATTATATATTAATAAATAAACCCCTATTAATTATTGATATAAAACTCAATGTTTTGTTTTTTATAGGCTAAATTTTACAATAAATTACTACTACTTTTAGTTGAAGTTGGCTAACGTAGCTTCATAAAATTCTAGGCATCAAATTCTATATACGAATTTCTAGTAGTTTGTCACTCAAATATTTTTATATTTGAACAAAAAAAATTAATAATAATTTGCTCCAAGATAGTTGATGTTTCAGGAATTCAAGAGGGAATTGTGTTTTATATTTGTATATCTAAATAAAAATTTATTTTTATATTTAAAATTGGTAATTATAGCATTGAGAAATCAAATATATTTATTCCCTTCACCCAACTAAGATAGATTTATTTTTCATTCAAGTACATCATATATTTTCCATTTTCATATATGGATCCCAATTTGTAGTCACGTTTTTTTATTTGTGAATATTTATTACTTCTTAGTAGTACTTTTATTTAACATATTTCCATAGTAATAAAATTCATTTTCAGTTGAGTAATTTAAACCATATTAATTCAATTTCTTTGTCATTTAATACAATAATAAAATAAGTTCCCAATATGTTTAAGTATGTCTCCTTAATTTGTATAGATAATTGTGGTTGGGTATCTTAGTAAGATATAGAATATTAAAAAAAAAAAAAAAAGAGTATTAAATTCCTTGACGTGTGTGCTATTTTAACATAAAACATAAAATATTGTTATGTTGTTGTGAGAGTAATTAATTAAAAGGGATTTTTATGAGAGGTTAATGGGGGCATGCACTTAGTCTATGCCTAGCTATACCTATGTTCTGCATAGATAATTGTGTAGTTAATTTCTTGCGTGTTAAAAAAAGAATAACAAACTATAAAACCTAGCTAGAGTATCTATTCTTTGGCATATTAACACAAAATAAAGAGCGACTCTTTTGTAATAACATTTAGTAAATCCTAATTTGTGTGACAAAACCTTAATTAAAAGATATGAATAATTTTTTTCAAAGTTTATGTTTTTCTTGACTTATTTGCATGACTTGTGATTTTTTTTTTTTAATAATGGAGTGCTCTTCTTATTGTCCATCCGGTATCGATATAACAAAGTAAGGATAAGTATGAAAAGAATCCAAATTATAATCATATATATGAATTAATATATAATTTGATGTGGAATTAAAAAAAATGCAACCACAATTTTTTTTTTCGATTTAATTTATTCATTGCACGGTCAATATTGTCTAGATATATAATTATGTATTATAGAGAATGTGTTATCCATCCATATAAATTATAAAAACACTTGATCTAAGACATATAAGCACCTTGAGTTCATAGGCAAATAGTAACTTTGATCTTATTTAATCATATAATTTTATTTTACTTATCTTATAATTTTGTTTTACTTTTGTAAGAACAAAAGGTTGACTCAATCACCCTTTTTCAAAATTGTAGAATCATGTACACGAAGAAAAGAATACTCACTCAAAACAATGTAGATATGAGTAAATGAAGCTGCAAAGAAATACTCTAATTTATTCATTTTAGTAGTTTAAAAAATATAATAAAACAAAATTATTTTGTAAAGATAGAAGGAAATGTCTTCTTTATATGGAGTTATTCATAGTGAATACTACCTGAATTTTACCTTAAATATAAAAGATTTTAACTAGAACTAACAAGTCGAACATAGTATTTGATTTTGAAATCTGATTTCATAAAACTATTGGAATATTGGACATGCCCTGTCCTCTCTGTCGTTGTGTCGAAGCACATATATAACATAGTTTGTCTTACTATTGATCTTCTGTAATTAAAAAATAAATTTAATTGGTAGTTAGGATCTCTAGGGTTTAGGAAATGGTTATTTACTCGATGTAAATTGAGTATATATTTCTCCAATGCATGCTATCTCTTTGGTTTTTGTTTTGTTCAACTCTCGAAAGTTTTTTTACTTAATACTAAATAAATTAAATTAATGAATTTGAGTTAGTGTAGGTAGTTGTGGGGGCTAAATCCTATATCCTATATTCATAAAGTCCTTATATTGCACGCCAGAAGGCACGTGACCAAAGTTTAAAGTGATGTATACACTCAACTCTACTAGTATAATATTATTTATTTATTTATTAGTCCTAAAAGTAAAATTAAATAAACAAGAATTTGAAAGAGAAATGAAGCTGGATTAAATCAAGCCCGGAGAATAAGGCTGAGAGAGTTGTCTTTTTTGGATCAAATTCCAAAGATTTATTAGCTAACACTATTGGTTCGAATTTGGGCACCACTCATGCCATCAACAATCTCCCAACCACAATTTTTATTTTTTTTATTTTTTAAGCCCTTCTTCCCAAAATAAATAATACTTTAACTAATTTTCTACAAATTAAAGAGTTTTATAAAATGATTTACCTATACTTTTCTAAGTTTATTTATTAAGGGTGATTTAGTTTAGAATCATTTGTAAATATCAACGCATTTAGGTCAAGAAAAATAAATATGGATAGATTTTTTAATACTAATGTTAATTATCTTTTAAATTTAAAAACAATACTTATTCTAATATAATTTCTTTAGGCTAAAATGATACTTATATTGGACGGGAGGGACACATATCATACGTGTAAATAATATATATATATATATATATATATATATATTTATTTATAATATACATAAACAAAGTATGAGTCGATAAAATAAATAAACAAGTTTTAAGCAGTATAATAATGTTTTACAATTGATGTAATCAAAAGATTTTCGTTTCTAGCCACTTGTAATATATTATCTTTTACTATCAAAATCCAGATCATTCCACCCGTTAACAACATAGCAACATAATTACATCATTCCATTTTAATTAGCAAAAATGGAAAATAACCATATCATCCATATTGGAGTCCCATTGTAGTTTGTCACCAAATAAAAAAGTGTTATCATTAACCACAATCCTGCTATCCTATCCTATGTATCTATGTATCTACCACTAATGTGTCAAAAATCCAAAATATCTATTAATTTTATTTTTCATATAATAAGGGGTGAGATCATTATACGTTATCAGTGGATATATTAAAAAAGTGGACATATTAAGAAATGGCAATAGACATTTTACCACTCTCATCATTAACCATAATGATTAAAAAATAACAAAAGTAAACCTGACAAAAGCAAGACTAGAGGCGCTCCCAAAGGTTTTCGAAGTCAATTAAAAAGAGTAAACTATGATGGTTCTCATTTGTCATGAATCTTGACTAATTGCATGCCTTTCGATTTAAAATTTTCCAAATATTAATTGACTTATATTTTAGTGGAACTAATAAATTACAGACTTATATATATATAAATATATTAATTGACTTATATTTTAGTGGAACTAATAAATTACAGAGAAAGTATATATATATATATATATATATATATATATATATATATATATATATATATATATTAAATTTGTATTGGAGCTCATCTTTACTAGACTTTGGCCCATAATTTAAATATCATGTGGTAACATGTAGATCTCTCCTACCAAAATTTCCCACGATCATTTATGATTTCATATATCTTATAATAACCTCGCAGATCTTGAGGTCCAATAATCTCAATTATTGAATGTCTGGGATTATAGGTTATTTCTTCTCATTTTTCTTATAACATTTTTCTCTCAAAACTCAAAACATTATTCACATTTATCAAATAATTAACTTTCTTGGTAACACAATATATTTTTTTAGGACTTAATTCCCCAATGTTTAATAGGAGATCAAAATAAAATCATATATTAAGTATTCAATTTGGATAAACTTATGACCGTCATCGTTTTGAATAAACTTCTATAATTAGTTACATCAACGATAAATAGACATATTAAATTATATAAATGATTTATTATAAATTGCAATACATCACATTAAAACTCTTTCCCTAGAAACTCAGACAACAAAAACAACATAAAATTTTCAAGTTTCGGGCAAGGTGTGTGTATATATATATGTCATTCAATAATATAAAATGTATAAAGATTTTGATATTACAAAGGTGGTTCATATTGGGCCACGTGTCCTATTTTGGGATATGATAAGACATACAAATCAAATCTTCAAATAAGAATATAATCAAATCAAATCTTTTGGAGCTTGACTTGATTGCAAATTTAATAAACTAATGTTTAAATAAGACAAGGATTGTTTTAATTCATTTAAACGGTTCAATAAGGCTTGAGAACTTGATTGAATTTGAGTTTCTTCCAAATTGAATTTCACATTTAATTCATCACAATGGAAAAGTGGCAAGAAAAGAGTATTGTTATCTGTTTTTTTTTTTTTAATATAAGTTTTGTTATATCACATTGTTTTACTATTTTCATTTGTCAAGCCCACACTTTCAAATTAACTTGTTTGTGGAGTTTGTTGATTGATCTTCAATGTGCATTAAAATCAATCTCAAATCTTTTTTGTTTTTGTTTTGTTTTTGTTTTTTTATTAATGTATGATGGAAATTTAAAACCACATTATATCAACTCCATAATTGGGTATAAATGTTTACTACGTAACCCATAGTTTCTATGGGCTCAAGAACGTAAGGTCATATTGGGCTACACTTATAAATTAAATTATCCCACAATTTTTTTTGTGGGCCATCAGTTGGGTTGGTCCAAGCTTTGTGTGTTAAGATTTAGATTTTCAACCAAATAAAGAATTAGCACTGATGAACACACACACACGTGATATGTATACACACAGATACTAGTGCAGTCCTTCTATTTTTCACGAGATTTATAAAAGAAAAAAAAAACATTTTTTAGACGAACTCAATAAAATACACAATAATAAAAATGAGTAGTTGATGATTGATCAAATAAATATACTACAATATGTCATGTCATTTAGTAATTATTTGGTTTTTAATTTTATAAATCAATAAATTTATATTTAATTTATTTTAAAACTATAAGATAAAAAGTAATTTAATAATTTGAACAAAATATATTTAATTAAAATTATTTTATAATTTTAATAATTGAAATAAATTATGAATTTTAAAAGTATTTTCGCAGATCATAAAACTGATGAGTGATAAGTTAGTGTTACAATTTGTATGGTTTGGTGGATTATGTGCAATAAACTAAATTTTGGTGGGTAAATTACAAAACATTGGATAACTTCGAAAGTTTAATACAATTAACCCTTATTGTTAAAAAAAAAAAAAAGTACAATTTTTATTAAAGAACAATCATAAATTAGTGTATTAACAATATATTAAAGTACATAAAACACAATATAAGGACATAAGAATAAACTATCCGAGCTAAGTAGTGAGCTGTGATATTCGCTTATGTTCTAACATGTTGAACCGTAAATGAAGGTGTTGTTTCCAATAAATTCCGATATCCAGGGATGGATCCAGACTTTTTTAATTGTGGGGGCACAAAATAACTAAAATATAAAATACGTGAAGAAACTTTTTAATACATAACAATCAAAGTCTATGTTATAATAATCCATACAATTTCATGTTAATTTTTCAAAATTTAAAAAAAATTCCATTATTTTTTCAATTTTTTTGCGATATCAATATATCCATTAATATATTAGTAAATTTAAGATTGCGATATTACTTGCAATACCCATATTTTCATCCTTGTATTACAGTAACATTGTCGTGTTCCTATAGCCAACTTTAATTAAAATATTTACAAACACGTCAGTCCAAGTCTTGATTGACGTAATTTTGATATGATATATACACATAATATTAATATAGTGTAGAATTAAAGCCGCAATACATTCACACCCTCCTCCCTCCCCCCTCTCTCTCTCTCTCTCATACATGGCAGATGCATAATTCTTGAATTGAGTTATAACATCTTGTCTCAAAATTCCAAAAAAATGTGGGGGCACGTGCCCCCACCCCGGAGTATATGGATCCGTCTCTGCCGACATCCAATAATAAGTGACCCGAACTCAAAGATATTGTCATCCCCATCTATAATAACATCAACTACAATTTTAGAATCTGTTTCAAAGTTAACAGCTTCCAAATCCATTGAAATTGCCAAGTTGATAGCATCTAGAAGAGCGAATGCTTCTGCTCACCATGCCTTCAACACTACAACTTCGACTCACCATAAATTTGCCATTACAATCCTTCACTATAGCACCAAAACCATATCGATTCATTTTCTTAAAGATTGCAGAGTCAACATTGCACTTCATAAACTGATCAGGAGGTTTAGTCCAACTTAATGCATATGTTACCATCATCGGAGCAGGTGATCCATGTTGTTTTCTCTCTTGAATATTTCTCCAACAGTTTAATCATTATATTTATTATGACTGTAAAATATTTACATCTTCATATAAATTACAAATAATTAAGTTAGTTTTTTTAGCACTATTATCTTTATATGTTCACAACATTCTCATTCATAATATATTTTAATAATATATTAAACAAAATAATATATTGAAAATAAGATTTCAATTTATATAACAATTTAATATTTGGTTTATAAATTATAAGTTGTATTATTGTAACTTTATTTTCGAATCACAACGATTGTTCTTTTATACATTTTGTTTATTTTTTTGTTTAATTAACTAAAAACACAATTACTAATACATTAATCAAATTATATTATATTTAATTATTTAATAAGATGCCAAGACATAGCAAAATTATTAATTCATATTATTTTTCGACAATATAATAACCCATGCATATATGAATCGGATCCTATATATATTTATGATCACGAGTTCGAGTTAGTGTCTCTCGACGTGTTTCTTCAACCTCCCTGTTTTTTAAGCTCGATTCTTCAATCTCCGATTCTTGCACTTCGTTTCTTATGTTATTATGATTTCTTCACCTTTTTCTATGTTCGTATCTTCATAATTTTTTCAAAGGTATTACTTGAATTGATGAACAACTCTATTAAAAATAACATATTGTAGAAGATTATTTTGTTATAACAAATTTAAACACTGAAATTCAAGTTTGCCGAAAAATTTAAGGATGAAATTGCAAATTCTCCTTTTATATTTTAAACTAGCACTTTTTAATATGTAGAGTGTATACAGGAATATTTTTCAATTAAAAAGTAACATCTTACAATAAAACAAGTAATATTAATCAGTTATATAAATAATATTTTTCGATAAAACAATTAAATTATATTGTATATACAAGTGCTGTATTTCAGTAACACGAACAATAATTTCTGAAAATAATGAATATCTTAAAAAAAATACCTTTTATGTGGTCTCATATTTTAAAAATAAAATTGTTGATGTGCTAATGCTATAGACTGTTACTAAATCATATAGAAAACAAATCCAAACTATAAATTATTGAAATTTGCAATTTTGCAACCACTAAAATGACATTCAACTTGATGCCAAAGAATGAAGTAATAGTAAGGAAAAACAAGTACAGTCACAAGTATAGAAATCGTTACACGAATTGTTTTTTTTTTAAATATGTAATCTGAAGCACAGAAAGGTAACCTTAAAAATCAAGTACTCAAGGAGTCAAGCTCCAAAGTGAGCAAAAATTTGAACATGAAATCTTAGTTGTTTTTAGTTTAGAAAATTCTAAACTTTAGAACTAATGTGTGGTTTGGTTTGGGGGGTTTGTGTTGATTAGGAATATTTAATTAGATTAAATCTTTATTCGGATCAAAGATGTTCCATCCAAAACGTGATTTTTTTGGGTTAAATGATTGTTAAATAAACCACCCACAAATGGATAGGTTTATTAAATCCTGGTTAACCACCATATTTATTTACTGGTTTCTCCTTACCATGTAATTTACAATTCTACCTTTTTTTCTTCAGCTTAAATTATAATTATTTCTTCAATTAAATGTTAGTTAGATATTATTACAACTTGTTATTCTGCCCTTTCAGCTTAAATTAAATATAATTCTGTCCCTTTTCTTCTTATTATCTCAGCTTAGTTAATATGTTTTGACCACTGGCCCATTTCAATCAAACTATTATTTCTATTTGGAATTTAGAATTAATTATAACAGTATTTATGCTTGAGGTTATTTTAGTCAAGTTCATATAAATTCACAATAAACATTTGATCAAAATAAAATTTTTATACACATCAATTCATTTTAAGAAATAAGACAACACTCAAACCAGATACAGAATCTAACACTTAACCTTCAAACCAAACATATCATATATCAAACTCAATTTAATATGAACAACGTAGACCCATAACAAAACAACTAACTTAACTAACCCAAATCACTGACCAACATTAATTAAAAACCAAAACATAACATTCAAATCAAAACATATCAAATATTAAACTTAATCTAACATGAATAGGGCCGACAACCCAACCAACTTAACTAACCTAACACATGAACTAACACACGAACCAAACGGGGCCTAAGAAAATAGTCTGTGTTTTATTTAATAAAATATGGAATAAAGAATGGGATTTGTTGAGGTTAGAGAGAAGAATAAAGAAGAAAAAAAAACAAGAAAATAGATTCCTACATAGATAGCGATACAAAGTGTTGGGCTTCAAACACTTATCAGATTTCAGATTCACTCTTCCTCACTTTTGGGACCCCTTTTACACACCAAACCAAGAATCCCAATCTCTCTCTCTCTCTCTCTCTCTCTCTCTCTCTCTTCCCTTTCCCCCCAATTTCTTCCCCCTCACTCCCATTTACAAACCCTAGTTTCTCCACCCTCAGCTCTCATTCCCCTCCTTTCCCCTTTTCCGGTCAATTCCTTCGCCCAATTGGCAAACCATGGAGGATGCGGAGCAGAATAAGCTCTTTGTTGGAGGCATTTCCTGGGACACCACCGAGGATGTGCTCAAAGACCATTTTGCCAAGTACGGCGTCGTTTTGGGCTCCGTGATTGCTCGGGATCGGATTTCCGGCCACCCCAGGGGCTTTGCTTTCGTCACCTTCTCTGAATCCTCCGCCGTGGATCGCGCTCTTGACGACTCCCATCTAATTCATGGCAGAACGGTCTGTTTCTCCTGTATTTCTTCTTTTAGGGTTCCTCTCCTTTCTTCCTTTTTACTCGATTTTATTCTCTCTCCTTTTCCCCCTTTCTGTTTCTCGTGATTATGTGTTTGTCAAGGTTTGATTTTGTTGGTTTGGGGTTGTGTGTGTTTCAATGCATGGCTGCAAACGTATGTTTTTCGTGGATGGGCTTCTACATCGTTGTGTGTATTCTGTTAGCTCTTCTGCATCGCCTGTTATGCTCTCCTCTCTCTCTCTCTCTCTCTCTCTCTCTCTCTCTCTCTCTCTCTCTCTCTTGTTTATTTATTAATTTTTTCAAATTCGAATTTTTATACCTTTGGGAATGTAGGTATTTTAGGTCTTCTGTACTCTTGTTGGAAATTATTTTGCAGCTGTTAAACTTGTGTAGCATCTATAGCATTGTTATAAAAATTGACACACTTTTTAGGCCTTAGGCAAAATATAGCATAAATTTGGTGCTTGTGTTCCGATTTTGTCAACAATTTCTCTGTTTTTATTTTACCCTTTAGAGCTAAGAACTAACGTTTTATGATAGTGTCGTTGATAGATACAATTGTCAGAATCGAGACCTTTGTTATAGTGCTATTGCCTCATTGATTTGTCCCTGGGGCTGTATACTTTGCCAAGCTTCTATCTTGACTTTTGTATTCTATAGGTGGAGGTGAAAAGGGCTATTCCCAGAAGTGAACAACAAATTCAACAACAACAGAATAGGGGATTGAGTAGGAATAATAGGACTAACAGTAGGAGCAATGATCAGTTTAGGACGAAGAAGATTTTTGTAGGGGGTTTGTCAGCTAACTTGACTGAAGAAGAATTCAGAAGTTACTTTGAGAAGTTCGGTAGGATAACTGATGTAGTCGTGATGCACGATAACCTGACTCATAGACCACGTGGATTTGGTTTTATTACTTTCGACTCGGAGGATTCTGTAGAGGAAGTTATGCAGACGAAATTTCATGAATTGACTGGAAAGCTTGTCGAGGTCAAACGAGCTGTTCCGAAAGATGGAATCAGCGGTAGCAGCCTCGGTTATAACGGAAGGTTGGGTGGCGGAAGAAGCCCTAACTTTAACTCTTATCAGCAGGGTAATTACGTGCCTTACAATTCAAGATTCGGGTATTTCCCCACTGGATACGGCAACGTCGCTGGTTATCCATACGGGGCTGGAATTTTCGGTGGCGGGTATCCATCTGGAGGGTATGGTGGAATCGGTTACGGGCTGGCCCCGATCACCCCTAGGAGTCCTTGGAATCCTGCAATGGTGGGCGTTAGGGGAAACTTCCTCCCTTATGGAAGTGCTGCCCCTATCTATCCCACCTACTTAAATGGTGCACCAGGGGTTATGGGTATGTCCATGAATGAATACAACAACGGGGTCTTGGGTGGTGATGGTCAACATGCAGCTGAGTCAACACTCTCTCAGTCAGGTATAAACAATGTAGATGTGAATTCTTTCGGTTCTGGTAGGGGCCTTGGAGGTGCAGCTAACAAACAGAACCAACGAGTTAATGATAAATCGTATCAAGCTGCTGCTAACTCAAGCTGACTGCTTGGCGTCTTGATTGTGGATATTGACATGTTAGAAGTTTCTCCCACTGATGGGGTTGGGTCTGTTTATTCCAATGTCCATGCTTTAGATATCTTTCTAATTCTTATAAAGATTTGGCGTGTTTTCTTATTTTTAGTTTCGGAAATTCATGGATTCAAGATTCGGTATTCAGTTATTGTAATATAATTTTCATTTTTTTATATTTATTCTTTTCATACTGCGTTTCTATTTGTCCTGTCGATGGCCATGCTCCGTGTATAATACTCGGGTTAGCTAAAGGTATGTTTCCTATTGTCGCTCTGAGGAAGCCTTGTCATTTCTTGAATGCCTTGTCTCGTTTTAGCTCGTATATGGATCTTTTGTTCTTATTGCTGTCAATTCTAGTTAGTTTAAACTGTCGATGCTGTGTGTTTCCTTAGTTATAGAACGGGTTACTTCTCTCTATTTGTAACCAATTATGAGTTTCCTTTAGTTTTGATTTGATTAGGATTGATCCTGTTATAAAGGCAAGTTGCAGAAATTGATTGCTTTGTCCATCAAGGATGTGTATTTTGCACCTCAAATCCGTAAATGCAAAGCAATTTACTACCTGTTAACAGGGTACTCAATATCTTCCTTTCATGACTTTGTTACACTGGAAATTTAGATTCAGATAATTCAATGCAATATAATTTTATGTCCATTTAATGCAATATTATTATATAATGAGAAATTCAATGAACGTAGGTTTCTCAACATGAGAGAGAGGATGTAAAAAGTTGATCCTAAAAGTATGCCTGGACTAACGGTTACGCACAACTTGCTCCAAGAAAATGATTCAACCATTAACAATAGGATAGTAGAGCTCAAAAAAAAAAACACACACACTTTTAGTCAAATTAAGGTATGCACTAATCTTGCATGGAAATTGGAACCTTTTTTTAAATAATTTTTACAATTTTTTATTATGTTAAAAGTTTAGTATAGTAACTCAACAATTTTTTAAAGAATTGTATAAATATCGATAAAGTGTGCGTAAAAAAGAAAAATAAAAGGTTTGTTTATAAACCAATCGTATGGATAGTCAGGTTTATCGTGTAATCAATAGAATGGCTAATTAATAGGATGTAATTATGGATCCAATAATATAAATATAAAATTTAGATGTAAATTGGGAGGCCATTGAAGCATTCGATGGTTACGATGAAATGTAACATCCACATCACCAAGCTATGCAACACAAGAGGGGTCAAAATGATGTGCATCTTATTAAACTAATATTGTTTTAGCAAATAGCAATAAACGCGTAATTTTTATAAATAATTCGATCAATTTGTAATTATAAGATATTATAGCTATTAAAACACTACAAAAATCCTCTTGAAAATTGCAAACAATGATTCCTACTTTACTGTTAAATCGTTGACTATATCTGTTCATTTTACTTTTGTAAATCGTAACATCTCATTCATTTTATTAAATATTGAATTTGAGTCTTATTTTGTAAACAAGCTCTTCAATTATCAAATAAAATAGAATCATACTGACAAAATAAAACATGTTGTTTCGTAAAACTGCAATTAGAAACTTGTTATCCAACTCAAATTATCAACTTGTAGATATATTCGTCCAATTTTTTTTTTTTGCCACACTACAGGTTAAACAAAATTAACAAATATAATGAATGATAAATAAAATAATAATGTTATATTTATATCATTTGTAAAAGTGTACAACCATAATAAGATCATAAATGAAGACGCTACATCCTTTAATCACAAATTAAATTACCAAAATTTGAGATCCACTTTATAAAAATGTGTATCAACTTAAAGTTATCTTCTGTTTTTTTTCTTTCGACTTTTTTTTGGAAGGTATAATGAAGAAAGAATGAGATTTTAAATTTTGTTTATTGTGATAGTCAACATTGACAAATTGATCTACCTTATTTTTGTTCTTGGGTGCTTTCATGGGAATATCAATGTAGATTCAAATTTATTCCTGAATTAAGCCTTCCTTTTAATACTAAAATCAAAACATGATTATGATATATTAATAACCAGTAACTCTGTAAATTATATGAACATAAAGAAAATAAGGAAAATTTTTATTGCAAAAACTTTGTAACTTTCAATTATTACTATAAGTTGCAGTAATTTGACACCAAAAAATGAATATAATGCACAAATCAAATTTAATATACAACACAAAAAAGTAATATATTAAAATGCACCTTGGAAATTTAAAACAATAATATAGATACAATGTATTATAGTATAAGGTATAAATGGTGACCACATATTATCCTCTTTGAGAGAGAAATCAGAGAATCCCAATGGTGCCTCTGCTCAGCCCCGCCGCCGGCGGAGCCTTTCTCTCCTACACCCACCACTGCTCCCTCAAATTTGTCCACCCTGTTCCTCCTCTTTTCTCCAAACGCCGCCCCTCTTTCTCTCTCTCCGGCCGCCTCAAGCCTCTCACACCGGCCAACGCCATGGAGTCTCCCGGCGGCGCCTCCACCACCCCCGCCACCGCCACCTCCTCCTCCGCCGCACCTTTTGACGATCAGGGCCCGGGCCCCAGCCCTGTCGCATTTGTGGGCCAAGAGAATGTTCCCCTTGAAGGCGTTATTCAGTTCGAGAAGCCCGACTCCAGTTCCCGTCTCGCTAAATGGGGGTATGTATTAACTACGTGTATTTTTATCGTTTTGGTTTGTTTGTTGGGTTTATTGAATTTTGGATTTGAATTGAAGCCTTGTGGCGGTGTTGGCTGGCGGCGATGTGGCGGCTTTGCTGCTGTTCTCTGCAATTGGGAGGTTTAGTCATGGATTCCCGGTTTTAGACTTCGAAACCTTCAGAAGTGCTGACCCTTTTATTGCTGGTACAGTTTTCTATCCCTTGAATGGTTTGATCTTATTATTTCTCTGTAGGTAATATGCTGCATTTGTGTTTGTATGGAATCGTGGGGAGGATTGTAATATGAATTATGAATCATACTTTTTTGTTGATTTGTTGAATGATAGGGTGGTTTTTGAGTGCATACTTTCTTGGGGGATACAGCGAGGAAGGTCGAGGAAAGAAAGGTCTGTGGAGTGCCGTTTATGCTGCCGCCAAGTCCTGGTCGTTGGGGATTCCGGTAAGTCCGTTTCAGTACTTGTATTCTTCATGTGCTTATCAGTTAAACACATGTGTGTATTCTTCTTTTATTGCTTAGGTCTTTGAAATTTGCTGCTTGCTTTTCATAGTTTTTTGTTAGTTTCTGTTGTTGTTGACTGTAGGGTTGAAGTATTTTTTGTTGCAAGTAAATTGCTCCGAGGTTTTGTATAAGGTTTCTTTGTAATGCCATAGTAAAAATGCTTATTCTCTGAAGAGTAGATATTGAGGAGTTTCGTTTTGTTGTTCACTGGTTTTGAGCTTACTGGATATGGTTTTGGAACTGATGTGTCCACTAGTGTACAAGTCAATTTTTTACGTATTCTGTTCCTGGAATTATATTGGATGGCTGTTTCAAACACAAATAGGAGGGGATAGAGGTATAGAAGATGAAAAGAACATTGGAGAGTTTCAAGGGTTCTATACCCTATTAAGGTTTCCTACTAGTTATTTTTGTATCATGAAACTAGGTCAATTCACCCTTTTGTTTGAGGTTCATTCGGACTTCTTTCATATAGCCTTGCTATGCTTTCTTCAGAGGTCTAAACCAATGAAGTTTGTACATGATCACCCCTCGTTTACCATGGAATAGAATATTCACGATGGCCAAGAAGTAACTCTTGCGAAGATACAGCTGTCAATTGTGGAAATTAAAAACGTTTTAGTAACATAGTTTGACAAACATATTTTAGTCAGAGATATTAGCAGAACTGGGATCTGGTTGCAATCCACTGGTTTGGATGTAAAAGAGTACTGGCAAGATTGCATGGTTTTTGAGATAGGAGTAGTAAAGGTGTGATAATTTAAAAATAAATAGAGGAAAAAGGGTGATGAGGACAAGATTGCACCACAGAAGAAAACAGAAAACAACTTTCTGGTATGAACGGCCATTACCAGTTTTAGGATAGAATGGAATGAGAAACTCCTTTTAATATCTAGAACTATGTAAATTGGTCCCTCTTTTCTGCATAAAGTTAATGAATTTCATTGGTGCAAATTTAATATGAGAAGAAATTCTGTCAGTTATCTGTTAAGAAAAGGTCTTATTGGAACTGGAAAACATAAAAAATGAAGTATCACTCACAAACATACATAAGGGTTGGGACCCTCATGTAACATTCGCAGTCAAGTCATTGTAAAGTTTCAATTACGGGACAATTCATGGATAGAACCAAAAAGTGTGGTGTGTACCATGTGAATAATCGTTATTATTGACTATATAGATTAAATAAATATTCTGGCATGTATAGATAGCATAGAATAAATTGGGTTTTGGGACTCTGTAAATTTAAGTACACTTGCTGAAGATTATTAAAGAGAGGAAGCCAGAATGTAGTGTTTTAAGTCTTACTATGAATTGCTATTGATTTGACTACTTAATACTTAAGTTTACATGATGGACATTATTATCAAAAAAAATCTTGTATATACATGCGAACTAGTTCTCACCATTGCATCGTTGAAATCTTGTAACCTTGTAGTTAATAAGGCAGTAATCAAGCACAGTTGATGCCCTTATTTGAAGTAGCATGAACCAACTGAAACACAACCATTGCTTTGTGAAACACTGAGATCTGCAGTATATCCTTCCCCCTCATTTTATTTAGTCATAGACAGCTCATGCTTCTATTGCTGATGATTCATATGTGTTTTCATCATTTCACTACAAATTAGTCTCTCAGCCAACTTGTATGCCATGTCTTAATATTTAAAACATCTCAATTTTTCTATTAAACACTATAAAATAGAGATATTGTCCTTGAATCACATTATGCATGAAACATCAAGTATCAGGAATGTATGCTTGGAAATTGTTGCATATGATATGCTGTAGAACTTACCCTTTCCTTTAGTCTACATTAAGTATATGGAGATTCTCAGTTGATTTTTCTCTACTTTCCTGTTTGGTAATTTTAAAGCTCGTTTTAGTTGGATAATCTTGGCCTGAATAACTGTTACCAATTATAATTCTCTAATTAGGTGTAAGTGCCTAAATTGAGTCTGATATAGCTCTGCCTAAACTGCCTACTGAAGATGAGGATCTTATCTTACCCGATAAATGGACAAATAAGAAAAGCAATTAACAATACTGATTTTATGCTTGCTTCAACTTGTTCGTTGTACATTGCAGTTGGGATTAATTATAAGAACAGCATCGATCGGCCATACCCCACCGACCAATTTTATACTTGTTACCATGGGAAGCACAGCCGTTCTACTCATTGGATGGCGAGCATTATTGTTCACTATTTTCCCCACTCACAAAGCCAAGAAGAACGATGTGTACAAACGAGGCAGCCCGTTTGAACTCTTTGAGGTATGCATTCAAATTTATTCTTTCAAGAAACATGGGTTTTCACTCCTTTTAATTTTCTTTTCTGTGTGTTTTCGTGTATTAATTTCAGTCATTGCTGAGTTTAATATTTGCCACAATCTTGAACCTCATTATAGTTGCTGTTTCCTAATATAAGCTTGTTTAAAACTGGTCGCAGTTGCTTACATCGTTGGTGAGACGATGGTGACGAGGATGCCCGATTCTTTTGAGTTAACAACGACCTTTGTTCTCCTCAAGATGTAACATTTTATGTTTAATTCATTTCATCCATTTGTAATGGGAAGAAAGCAGAAAATGTAAATGCAGAGGATTCTGATGTTTTGTAATGATATATGTTTATATGTTGATCTTTTGCGTGCATTATAGAAATGACAAAGATAGCTTTAAACTTGGATGAGTACGACACTGTGATAAAGCATGCATGCAATGAATAATATGAAATATTGGAGTCTAAGCTTAATTGGGAATGTCATTAGGGGTGAGCAATCGGTCGGTTTGGTCGAAATGCGAAACTTGCCTTTTTCCAAATTGAACCAAGTCGTCCTGTTTGGTTCGACTTTTCTTATCTGTAGTGTAATTTGATGATTCAGTCTAAAAAACCAAACCTAACTGAATAAAATTGAAATCGAAATAAATCGAATCGAATCACTCGATTTAGTTCGATTTTTCGGTTCTGGTTGGTATGCCAAATCGATTATCCACATAAAGTATGAATAAATTGGAGGGCGAATGAGAAGCTCGTTGTATCTTAGGACTAGTTGGGCAAAATTGCATATGCCAAAATAAAAGGAAAAAAAATGATAATGCTATTAACGGGCTAAATATGATGAGCTCGATGAATAATTGGGCTCAACAGATTTGTAATCAGATTAGTTGAGTCAACAATTCAGATATAGATGGTTCATTAAAGAACTTAAGTCTAATGTTAAATGGGCTTATTAGGCCTTGTTAGCCTTCAGGCTATTGTCCGGCCCAGCTTATAGCTTGGATTCAAATGGGCCAATAATATTGACGTAGAATTATAATACGACGTAAATGTGGTCATATTTTGTAAATTTTCTTGAAATGGCAGTCTTTTATATATTTTTTAATTTTAATTTTTAGTTGAAACCTTAGAATGCCTCTTTACTTCTGAATTTATATATAGAACAATATATATATTTTTTATAAATATTTTAATGGTATTATTGGAAATTTAAGAGTTAAAAAAAATGCAACAATATTATACAGTTTTGTGGGTGATGGGCAAAAAAATAAAAACAATTTTTTTTCTTTTTTTGAAGGCTTAAGTGCAAAATTTCCAATAGTTTATTTGGTTTGATGGAAATATAGGATCAAAGTTGTTATAGTGAAACCAAACAGTCCCTTTGACATATAGCTATTGCTTTATATTTTTTAATGCTGACACGTTGCAGTTAATTTAGAGAGGAATATTGCAGTTAATTGAAAATAAATCTTGGAGCTAAATCTCTATAGACGTCAACATGGACAGTGTTATTTATTACACACTGCCAGGACAAGGCAAACCATGTCCCTCAGTTTCTATGCTATTAAGATTGCTCTCTCTCTCTCTCTCTCTCTCATGGTTGCAGGATGAATTTGATTGGATACAATATTTTCATTTATTTTATCCATAACCCGTACATTAATCAACAATAAGTACTATGTTAATGCAATCAGTCCAATATAATATTTGCAAGAACTACTTTTTTTACATACCAATGTTGAGAAAACTGTTTACAAGTTCATTGTATGCATGTTTCAGTTTATTTATCAATGACGTATAAGTATCTCATTTATTGAATTATTATATTTGAAATTAATAAATAGATTAGATATGTAATACATGAAGAATGACGTCTTAATATGTATTCCTATTGATTAGGTCAACATGCCGAGATATTTAGGATGTATATATAATCATTTGAACTTGTTGGTATTGGTAGTTTTACCCTCTCAACATAATTTAAACAACCCTTAACCCAACTATATAAGTACATATAAAGTATTTTAACCTCAATTAGAACAATGTTGATGATATATAATTATTTTCATACTAAATGAGTTTCATGAACATGATATATCAATCCAATTGATTGATCTTGAAAACATAGTTCTTGAATCTTATTACACAAGACAACTTATTCTTAAAGTTTCACTGCACTTCAATCCCGAAAACATTCTGCATCAAATTCGAAGCCTATTAATTTGCTCTTAATTTATTCTTGTCCATTAATTAATCTTCTATTCCTTAGTTTAATTAGGAGGCAAAATGATTCGAATTAAGACTCAAATTTCAGACCACAAAATATTTTATTCTTCCATATATGTACACTCAATAACACTTATATCTACATCTAATTAGGGGATATCAAAATGTCATACAAGACACGATTAAAAACTTGAACTATAAAAAAAAAAGTAAAAAAAAAAAAGGATAAATAAAAGAAGGATAGGAATAGGACTGGTAAAGAGCACAGCTGGGGTGCAGGCTGTATTTGTCAAGTAGCCTTCACCAAATATATATATATATATATACATATATATATATATATAGGCTTCCATTCAATTTTATATTCCCATTAATGGGATATTTATTCCAATCACACTTACATTGATTGATTTTTGGTTTCCATTTACTGCTAATTTTGTCACATCAAAATTGAAAATAATATCCATTGTTTGACTGATGATACATATGCTTTTCCTTTCTCATTGTTTAATCACATCATCTACCTATCTAACTCTATCCCTCTCTCTTGTCTCTAGACTCCCAAGTCAAATGTTTACTAATTTTTTTTACTACTATAGTCAATTTTTAATTTAGAATATCCACGTCAATTTATTTTATTACTTCTCATTAATGTGGAGTATCATATGCGCGATATGTATATCCATCACTATTTCATTAATACATATCATATGAATTGTAAATTCATTTTTTTGTGATGAATTTTCACTAAAATATATCATATGGACTGTAGTTTGACTCATCTTATTAAATTAAGTTCATTAGACAATCTTATATAAGTCATTTTTTTGTTTGAATATTAAATCTGTTTCTTTTCCTTTTTTTTTTTTTTTCAATTGCATGTTAGTATTTCTATCAATCTTCAAGGATTTAATATATTTACTTGTCCTTTGAATGCAAATGCATTTATGGTACAGTAAACTTTTGTGTAAAGAAAGTCAAATATAGTGTTTTCAAAAATAAATTTGGCAAGTGCGTGAAAAGATGTGGAATGAGTCGAATGACAGAAAATTTCAGAATAACTAAAAAATAATTCTTTTGATTTTAGTTCAATTAATTTAAAAACAAAGAATGAAAGAAGTTATAAATTAAATAGTGGTATTGAACTAGGCAGCTAGGTCCACATTTTTAGCAAGAAAATCTCAATAATGGGAGGAAGCTTTTAACAAGGCAAATTGCTGTTTCATTTTCTTTTTACCAGTTTTACTTTTTTACACTATATCAGCTCTTTTCCAGGTAAAAAACAGGGCTTTCATTTTGGTCCCTGACTTTAGATCCTAATTGCAAAGTGGTAATTTATAATTTATCCAAGTTTGTATTATCATAACTTCATAATTAAATGCTCTTGTGACATGTGATACATTTATAAATATCAATTATCTTTTTTTCCTTTTTCTAGGATATGTCTAATTATAATATTCTATTTGAAAATTATAAAATTAACAATTTCATAGTTAACGTAGGAGATTGAAATTAAATATAAAACGAATGTTATATTTCCATATTAATTCATGTCACTCCAAGGTGATCTGATCTTTATAAACGTCACATGTTAATTAGTGAAGTCATCCATACACATAACATGTGATGATTATTTTGGAATAAATATCAGATGAAACACACTTTGGATTAAAACTAGAGTCCATTAGCTCCAAAGTACATTTTTGTAGGTCCATGCTGTTAAAAATTCTTTCATTTCATATGGCATAACATGATTAATAATATTACAACCATCGGACAATCCTTATATGTATATCGATGTGAATGAAACACGAGACGGATTTTAAAAAACAAAAGAAAAAAATAAACTAGATAGAGACTAAGAAGTAGAGTGAAGGCCCCAAATAAATAGAAGCTGGCAAAAGAGGTGACATGTTTGCTCAAAAAAATTGCAAACACCATTGCATGGTAAGAAATGTGTTTAGTGGTGTATCCATTTATAGGCAAAGGAAAACTGGGAAAAAAGAAAAGTCAATTAATTCACATTTTCAGGCCATTGCATCAGCATAAACATTAAAGTACTCGCTTTGTTTATTGGATTTCAACTTTGGTTTCGAAAAAGCTGAAGGACCAAACAATTAATATCTGATACAAGATAGTAACACCCTATCCAACCCCACTTAGTTTCTTTTTTGGATTTTAATTTATTTGGAAAACAACAAAATGGGCTTGTTAACTAGTTAATTTTGATATTTTTTTTATGGTAATATCTATTAATGTTTCTTAGGTTGTTACTCTATTTGTGATAAAGAGGAGCCAGTCAATTTATCTACTCTGAGATATAAAGAGAAGAGGGAATCTATGGTGATTGTGACCATACAATTAGGCTTAGATTGTGACATATCAAAACTAGTTGGAGAGAGAGATTGAATTTTTTTTTTCTTTTCATTTAACAATTATAGTTAAGTAGTTATAATTTAAGATTTTTCTTTTTTAAATTTACAAATAAGAGAGGTAATTGGAACCTGATATCTTACTTAGGTTGAGAAATGTACTACCATTAGATTAAGTCTATGAAACAATTTAAGGCTTTCTTTGAATTATGAATATGTGATAGATGTTGTGCGAGGGCCAAATATATATAATCTAATATTCGTTTTATTTTATGTATATACACGAGTTGAATTTTTATCCACTTTACTGTAAGGAAAACATCTTTTAATCTGACTTAAAAAATATAAAAAACATCATTTTTATTACTTTGATCAGGACTGTTATAATCTTTTAGATGAAAATGACTAAAAAGACAATTTCTTATGTTATCGACTAGAAAAAAAGTAAATGACGATTAGTATGGCAACGTAAATTATCAAATAAGTAAGTTGCATGAATCCTTAAACAACCTATCTATGATTGTATTACGTATCAAAACTTTTAATAGTTATGTACATACACATACGACACATTGGTGTATTAGCATTCTTGTGACACAAAATTTTTGTTCGTACATATTTGAATAGAAAACAAAAGAGATTAGCAAAAAAAAAAAAAAAAGTATAGAAAATAGGAGGAGCTATGAAACAGAAAGGTAATAAGATGAGTGAGACATATAACAGTGTACTATTTGGTGTTGGGGTGGGTGGGGGTGGGGTTCAGACTTTTAACAGCTGTTGTCATTCTCAGATGTTAAGGTAGCAATGTTTCAGTGACTATTCACACCCTCCACACATATGAATACGCTACTCTTTTTTTAGTTTATTTCATTTATACCCCATTCAACTTTCACCATTTCACACTTTGCCCCCAAACTAATGTAGAATATACGACTTTGCTTTCTCTTGTAGCATTTCTTTGTTTTTTCTAATTAAAATCAAACTAAAATATCGAAAAGTAAAAATGTGTGTTAACTTGATAATAATGTCATATTAGTTTAGTGTTAAATCTTGTTTCAAAAAATTAAATTCTATAGTTTTTTCTAGAATTTATGAAATAGAAAAATCTGAGCTTCCATATTGGATATCGAACCATTCATTCAGACTCAACTTGTTCTTAAATATTGTGAAAAATGAGGCTCTGATAAAAAAATTAATTCTCTTATCACTAGTCTTATAGCTAAAGTAATACTCTACTTTAATAAATGTATAAATTTTGATGATCGAATTTCTTCCATTTGTATCCATTTTGTAGGCCAAACTTTTGAGAAAACTCTCGAATTAATCCTCTCATGTAGAGCAATTAGTATTTGAGTAGGAGATGGAAGATATTGTTATTAAAAGGGGGCAAGGTACAACTTATGATTGTTGAGGGTGTGAAAATGTAAGGTGTATATAATTGAGGGGGTAAAAGATAAAATTAGGGTTTGGTAATTTGAATATCCACAACTGGATAGAGGTTGTACGTAGCTGGCGATCTCATTTAGATTTGGTTTTGGATTTTGGTGTTTCTATTCTTTCTCACTTCTCACGTGAAACCTCTCCTACTTCCTTGTTGGTACCTTTCATTCATTTATTCCTCTTCTCCTACCATATACATATACATATACATACACATACATATAGCTATAATATCTTAAAATAACATATTTTATATGTAAGAGATTATTTTTCTACTTCAAATGATAGGTTTGTTATTTTTCTACCATAAAAATGAAAATTGACGAAATTGTCCTTTCTAATAAAAATGAAAATAATCATTTTTCTGTCGGGATTACACAATATACATGTGTTTTTTTTATAGGGTTACATGATATGATCATATCATTTTTTTGTCCAACACAGAACCGAGTTTTCTTTTTTACTTTTTCTAGAAGGATATTTTTGTTAAATTTCTTGAATTGTGGTAGGTAACAAAACTATCTTTTGTAGTAGAAAAATAATTTCATATACATAAAAATTCATATGAGATGGTCTCACAAATAGTTACTGTTCGTGAGACGTAACCCCATCACCTACAAACAACATGTGAATTGTAGGGTTTGGATTGTATGTGATTGAGTTGTGGGTCGATCTGTCTCACACAATACAATAAAAATTCGTGATACGGTCTCACAAGAGACTCGTTCTTTCTTAAATTTTTATTTTTATTTATTTAAATATTACTTATGTAATATCCAAATTTAAGAATGCATTTAATTTAATTAATTTTATTGGAGAGAAGATATGGAACGAAACTTTCCTCGTAACAAAGCATTAGGAAAGTGAATGAAAAAAGTTTTAAAATTAGTCTTAGGAATTCATTGCAGAGTAAAACTCAACAGATTTTCTAGCAGTAAAATAATGTACGTTTACATATTATTTTAAATAATTTAATATGAAATTATTGTTATTATTATTATTAATATTAAATTGAAATGGGTATTAGGGTAGGGAATCCAGGCAAAGGGGGTTGCAGCAGGTACGCAGGCAACCATCAATAAACACTATTCTGCTATTCTGCACTTCTCATCTTGCCATGCATATCCCTGTCCTTTTCTTTTCTTCTAATTTCAACTGTTTTTTTTTTCCCCATTTTATTATTATAATCAAATTGAATTTACTAATTGCTGAACAGTATGGGAATATTCCCTACATAAGAAAATTGTAGATGCGAAATGCAAATATAGTTAAAAGGGTTAAAAAAATAAAAATAAAAGAAACGAAGGGGTACAACTGAATTTCACAAAGAATCAAGTTTCACAACTACAAATAAACATTGAATCATTTCCAAAAAAAGAGGAGAGTATAGAAAAATAAATAATATACTTCTCATCTATCAATCCACACAAAAATAGCAACATAACATCCAAAACTTAAAATATTAAAAAATGGAAAATAGAAAACATTCCAACACATTCTCATTCCATGCATATTTTCCAGTTCCACTAAAACCAATGAAATGAAACCACCAAAAAATTGTGGAAAATTATAGTGAAAGTGAGATGAAAAAGGTATATGTTTTGATCGATCATCAGCTGCTTTTGGGCTGGGGTATATGCTAATAATTTGGTTTGACAGAAAAAGGAATTTATTTTATTTTGATATATAGTTTTATTTATATTTTTGGTGGATTCAGTCATGATTACCATATAATAAAAAAGAAGCCATTTTCTTGGTAGTACTATATACTACTATGCTTTATTTCCCTCTCAAAAACTCTTTATTTTCATTCAACATCCAAACCTAATCATTTACATTTGAATATTTGTCTCCTCATTATTTTTTTCATGTACTTGTGCATGCAAAAAAACCGCACGAATTTATAAAAAACACCATCATAATTATTTCTGTTCAGCCCAACAAATTTTTACTGTTTATCTTTGAAAATAATAATTCTCTACAAATTTTTAAATAATTGTACAGTGAAATGTATCTTGTATTTGTTAGGTACGCTTAATTTCAATTCACAAACTGTATTATTTTCTTAAGATTGTAATCTATGATGTGTCAGTCTTATATGAGATCGTGTCACGAATCTAGTTACGTGAAATGGGTCAACCCACAACTCACACTTCACAATTCATGTGAGTTTGTGAAAGTGAGATTTGTTTATAGATAATAAGGATTCATCTCACGGTAACTATCCATGTGATCGTTCATATAAGTTTTTGTAATCCTTGGTTCATAGTTTTTCAGTTGCATTTTCTATTTTTTTTTTTTTTTTTGCTGAAATATGTTTTAAAAGGGTTTTTTTTTTTTCAAGAATTAGGCAAACAAAGTCTTTAATCCAAATTATATTGGCATTCAGATTGAACATTTATAGCCATTGGATCTTCCAATCTTATGAAATCAATTATGGGATTGATAAGATTAGGGATTAAAAATAAATAAAATAAAAAAGGATGATTAATTAGCAAAAGCAATGTGATTTTAGAGGGCCCTTTTATCATCATTCCGGGAATATATGGGGCACAAAGACACCCACTCCCACTTTTTGTCCAACATCTGTTGTTGACTATAATATTAACATATATGCACCATTCCTACTTTTTTAAAGAGAGACTGTTTATTTTGCTTTTCTTGTTTTTTTCTTTTTAACGTAAAAGGATATATTAGTTAATCCTCAATTTTCTTTTTCAATAAATAAGTTAATCTCATGGGAACTAAATCATATGTCTGATCGAATTTTATAGGATAAATAAATGTTCGTAAGCCAAAGTATAACTTTTTGGTTATGAATCTCAATAGTTTTATTGTTGAGAGGATATTTTGTGTATAGTATGGATATTGAGACATGCATAATTACATTTTTATCCTTCATTCAGTCCAAATATAGGATCTTGAGAGACCGTCTCATAAGTTTAATTCCACAAGACTGATCATCTATAATTCACAGTTCATATAAAAATTCGTGATTTTTGTTTTTTTGTTTTTTGTTTCATCTCATATCATTGAGATCATATCAGATTAGTTTTTATATTGTTTCAATGATTTAAAAAATCATTAAGCATGCATGTGCCATGGTGTTGTAATTGAAAAATGACCAAAAGATTTGGGTCACAATCGTTTTAAAAATATCAAACCATCGGTATAATCACCACTGAAATTTCCAGATTAATTTTCAAGAAAATTGAAGGATCGATCAAATGTTGAAATATATCCAAAAACACGATCGCGGATGAGAAGCATTATATGTCACGCTATAATTAACCACATTCAATTATTGGAAAAATGTGCAAGGAAATATGATAACATATTTTCCATTAAAACTGAAAAAAACTAAAAAATCTTGGAACGCATGATTAATCTTTAGTCTCATAACAAAGTACATTCAATTGAAAGATTATTATAAGATTTAATATGTGGGTTCGCATATCCTAATTAAATGTGTAGTGCTATATATATGAACTTGGGAATAATATTCTATGTTTGGTTTTTATCTGAAAGACACAATTCCAGGTTAAAATGTCATTTTTGCAATGGCTTGTCTTGTAAGTGGTATTGAGAAATTATTTATTTCTCTCTGTCATTTTTGATATTCCACTTTTTGATGTGATGGAGTAAAAATGGTTAATTCCATCCTACATGTGATGGTATTACCATCACATGTTAGGATGGTGACAAGTGTGCACTTTTGATGTTATAAATGCACACATGTGATGGTACCATCACATGTGATGTCATAAATGCACACATGTGATGGTATAAATGCACTTTTTATGACATCAAAAATGCACACTTGTCACCATCCTAACATGTGATGGTAATACCATCACATGTAGGATGGAATTTGCCAGGAAAAATTGCAATTTGGTTTTGTAATTTTGTGTGGCTGAATAGTGATTTCTCAATCCTACTAGCCTTCTTACACATGTTAATTGTGTGGCAAATTAATATTCTAAAATTAGAATAAAAAATAATTTAATATAAATTTATTAGAAAATAAAGTGTAAAAACGATCTAAAATATAAAATTTCATTATTAATCCTATAAAATATTTAATAAATCAAGAAACACCAAATAAAATCTGAAATTTAATAAAAAAAATTTACCAAAAACAATGCTAAAATAAATCTAAATATTGTAGCGCCTAGGACAAAACGAAGCATAATTTACTAATTAAATAATTAAACCCCTAATTGTTTGATTCAATTACGTGCATTTCAGAAAAACGATATAATACATAATTAATAATCGATTGTATAATTAAATCACGAAGCATATGTTATATTTTATCATAAGGTTCGTAATCAAAAAACGAGAAGATAGAAATAAATTTGAGGTCAAATGGAGACCCGTAGCTCAAATTACGAAGAATACGACGAATATGAAGAATCGGAAACGAGATATTTTCGATGAATAGTAAATAGTAAGATATTTTTGATGAATAATAAAAAAAAAGATATTTTCGATGAATAGTAAGATATTTTCGAAAAAGTGTATATATAATATGAAATGAATCGTAAAAAGTAATAATTCGAACGAAAAATCGAAAAAGTAAGATTTTTCTCTCTCCTCTCTCTTCTAGTTTTCCGGCCGCCGCCGCCTCTAGTGCCGGAATATTTTTCTTCTCAACTTCGGTCAATTTTCACCCCTTTTATAGATTTCGACGAGCCTATTCCAAATCCGGGCTCGATTTTGCGTTTCGAAGGCTAGTTCGTCGGAAAACGACCGGTCAAACTCCGGGAAACCCTTTTTTTCCCTTTTCTCTCTTCCTTTCTCTCTCCTCAGTCCTCTCTCTCTCTCCCTCGCCGGAACAGTGGCCGGACCTCCCCTAGGTGTGTGTGTCATGTGGTGGGGGTGGCACCGCGGCCCGCGGCGGTGCCGGAGCTGTGCATGTGCGTGTGTATGTGCGTGCATGGTGTATGTGTGTGCATGCATAGTGTGTGTGTGTGAGCTGCTGTTGGTGGCGGCGCTGTGCAGCACCGCCATGGTTGTGGTAGTGGTGGTCGGCGTTGGTAGCACCGGCGAGTCGTGGGCAAGGACAAAAATATCGATATCGGTAGAAATATCGGTACCTTAATTTTACGGAAATATCGATTGAAATATCGAAAATATCGAAATATCGGTACTTGAATTTTAAGGAAATATCGGGGAAATTTCCGGATATTTTTGTCCATGGTCGGGGGGGGTGGCACCGCCGTTGCTGGTAGCTGCTTCTGGTTATGGGCGTTGTGCACGTGGTGTACGCGTCGGGACGCGTGTTGAACGCGACGGGCGTGCCGGGTACCGACGCTAGGGTTTTATGTGCGCGCCGTGTGAACGCGGGTGTGCGTGTATGTATGTCAGTCCACGTCGTGTGTGTGTGTTGTGTCGCCGGCGATGGGATGTCGTCGGCCGGGAGTTGGGGGTTTCGGTCAAAGTCAACCATTTTCTAAAAAATTACGAAAATGCCCCTACACATTTAAACGCTCCGTTTGATCTCGTTTTTCCTCTGTTTAAGCCCATTTTTCTTCCGTTCAAACCTAATCTTTTTCTTTTCACTCTATGATCACATGTTTGACCTTTCACACTCGTTTCTTCATCCTTAATCTCTAAAGCTTTCGTTTTATCTCGTTTTCCCTATCGTTTTATCTTCAAGAGAGTTTATATAATTAATTATACGTAATTAATGTAATATGGATCTAAGAAACCTCTTTACATGTGTAGGCTCTCAATCGGAACAAACGCCTTAAAATTTGATACTTTGACTTACATGCGGTTACCACCGAACAAGGTGGGGGTAACTTCTAATCTCTAAGTGTTTATGTTTTCCGTATTTCATGTATGAATTGTTAAACTCTATGTGCTATGATTATATGTTGTGAATATTGTGTTCATATTAATATAGTATGTTAGGGATGGACTGGGTCGTCCGTAAATGTACCGATATTTGTTTAAGGACTGGGTCGTTCGTAAAGGTACCGGTGGGAGAAAAGTCTGTATTGAAGGAATAAGACGGGATGTACCAGCACCTTCCGGATTGGGTCGTCTGTTAAGGAACCGATTTACGTGTTGCTCAATATATGTGACGGGTTTTAATTGTTGTTCTGATTTATGATTGATTGATTTGTCTGTTAACGAATTAATGAACTTAATTTATATAAATTTATCCCCACGAATGTATTTAACGCACTCACCCCTATCTGTAATCGCATTACAGGAGATGACGAGAATTAAGATGTATAGAGAGGATGATGTCATACCAAAATTTCTCTTTTTGATTTCCAAAACTTGATGTCTAAACAATGTTTTTAATAATTCACGTTTGTAAAATTATACTGTTATCCTTTTGATGGATCTTTATGAGTATTTCCGCTGCTCGAAGTTTAAAATATTTTATTTCGGTCGGTGCCGATATTTTGTATATGTAAATCTTTCTTTCGTCTTTTATCTCATTCTGTTTTAAAATGTATGTCTCTTTCCCCTTTCTTCTTGCACGCCCACAATAAAACTTTGATATTTTAAGTATGAAAACGGGGCGTGACAAATATCCATTTGATAAATAAAAAATAATTAAATGAAATCTATAATAGTTCAAGTCAAATCAGAAACATTTTAAATAAATCAAAAAATTACGAAATAAAATGTGAAAGTTTAGAAATAAAGAAGAACACAGTGAAATAAATTTGAAAGTGCTGGGGTTAATAATGAAAAAGAAAAACGTAGAAGGACTCGAGGAAGATAAAACTTATCCAAATAGATGACTAAAAACCCCACATTTTGAATTAAATCAAAAAAATGAGAGACTGGTGAAAAAAGTCCAAAAGTAATTAAAATGAGATAGTCCTAAATAAGAGTTAGAAATTAGAATTAAAGAGTAGTAATATTAATATATAAAAATGAAATTTTTATAGTTGAAAATGGTACGTAGAAGAAAAGGTGTATGGATGAAGTGACTGCCCACCTCTTTCCCCGTCAAATCCATCATTTCTCTCTCTACAATCTACATCTCTCTTTCTTCCCATTGGCTCTTTAATTTCACCCCCCACACAACTGTCGGATTCATGGCAGTTTAGGTCAGAAATATTTATATGAATCTTACACACATAAACTATATTTTATTACATCATGAATATTATTTTACTTATAAGATAATGAAGCTTTTATTACAGCATCTCCAACAATGATATTTACACTAAAATAAAGATTAATTGGCCAACAATTAATTAAATTATTCATGCCTTTTTTTTTTACAAGATAAACCAAATTGACTAATAAGAGACTAATATAAACTAAAAGAAGAATAAAGGGACCTGAGAGCAAAAACATGGAAATGAAATAAAATGAACAAACAAACAAAGAAAGATCAAATTGCAATTTCAAATTTCGTAGATTTAGAAGCTCTATTTGAATAGAACATATATTTACAATTGAAGAATATAAGATCTCATTATAATAGACTAATAGTACTAGAGTATTATTGGAGGAAAAAAAAAACTCTATTTATATAAACGAGACATGCAATATTAAAAGATTATTTTGCAATAACTTGTCGATGATTTAAATTTTTTCGATATAAATATAAGTTATTTATCTGAACATATGTTATTTATGAATGCATTGAAAAAGTTATTTACACGGTAATGAGCTTTTATGAATAGGAAAAGGTACAAAACAAGAAAAAAATATTATTCGACAACAAAAAATTGACAATATTTTGGATGTATATATGCATGCTTTAGTTACATCAAATAGTTTTATTTCCCACTGAAATATTGTTACATCAGATAGCTAATGCATGTAAAATAAGTGTACAATATATAGGTTAGAAAGTGGTATGCTTTTGTTCAATTTGAATATTCTTGTTCGCGTGATTGAAAAGATGTTTGTACCATTACTTCTTATCACAATGTCTCAAACTTTTTTTCTAGAAATTAAAAATATAGTTGGTTTTAAATTATATTTTTTAAGAAAGCATTACCACTATTTAGTATGTATTTTTTTTAACTATGATTTGAGAGGGTTCACTCTTAACTATATATTATTATTCATATGTTTGTAACGTGCAAAAATTATAATTTAGATTTTCTTCCGCAATTCTAATTATCATTAAATTAAATATTTTACTACTTTGACTTTCTACTATAGACTATAGTGTATGGACCATTAAATAAGGAAACAGTGAGTAGAGTATGATAACCATAAATAATTAATATATAATTATTACCGACACTCATCTTTAAAAAAGACAGCTTATTACTATCAATATTTTAAAGCCAATTTTGAAACCTACATCTCACTAATTTGAAAATAAACATCCATTCATATAGATAACGGGATAAACGTTCCTTTAAATTGCTATCATATAAATATTTGGTGTTGAAATTAGATCCACTAAAGTCACTAGTAATATACAACCCAAAAAAGATTAATTTCTTTTTTACTCCACAGGATTTGAATCCACACAATTAATCTTTAGCATTAATTAAAACCACCTTATTTGACATCCAATGTACCAATAACTCACTATTGTCATTTTTTGTTGTTGCAAACATTATCTTTCTAATATACATAGATTGATTTTTTTTTTCTTTTTTTATTTTCTAATACTTTACTCATTATAAGAAAAATGAGTATTTGCGATAATAAATTGTTGGAAAAATATTGATAATTATCGTAAAAATATTTTACGAGAAAAGTTGTCGTTAAATTATTATCGCAAAAACCTTCTCGTAAATAGTTTTTTTTGCGACAACATTGTTATCGCAATTTTTTTTTTACATTGCCTTTTGTAACAATGTATTGTCAATTTATATTAATATTTTTTTGCAAAAATTTGTTGTAGCAATAACTAGACTTTTCGTGACAACTTTTGTTGTCACAAAAAATCTTATCGTAAATACTCAATTTTCTTGTAGTGGTTGTATTGTTACTCACTTATTATTAGGAGAGAGCATCGGCCAATTCCGATTACCAAACTGAGCCTAAAGTCAAAAACCTATTTTTTTGTATGTTACCCGAAAATTGAAACCGAGTTTAGCGAAAATTGAATAAACCGAACCGAAATATTTTAGTTCAATTCTAAATTTGGTTTCAACCAAAATTGGGCCCAAAATATTTAGAAAAATAAAAAATCAGCATATTAGGTCAAAAAAAAAAAATCAATAAATTTATTGTCCCCATCAAAACAATATATAATTGCATAAAAAATCAAATAATATATCAAGAAAAATCAAATCATAAAATTATAACATTTATATTCCACGAATCAAAATCAGATAAAAACTTAGTAATATATAATATTGTATAAGTTATTTAGATTCTGTTTTTGATTTGTCGATAACTCAACTATAAAAATTGAATCTAAAACAAAAATCCAATTTTTTTGAACATACAACTGAAACTACACAGAACTGAATTGTTCAAAAAACAGAACCAAAACGTTAATTAATTTCGACTTGGTGACTCGGTTTTCACCGAACCCCTAATTACAAGGATTATTTACATTGTTTCAAACGGCATTAGTTTACAAAGCCCTCAAATGTTCAAAAAAAAAAAAAAAAAAAAAAAAAAAATTGCATAATGGGCCATTCTAAGCTTAATTGGGCAGAACAATTAATTAGAGCAACCGGGATTTGTCTTTCTGTTGTTATTATCAGAAAGAATCTGGGTTTAAGGTAGGGTTTAAGAGTGGAGCGCATATATAGAAAGAAAAGAAAACGAAAAGAAAAAAAAAAGAGAAAAAGAAAAGAAAGAAAAAAAAAAGCAAAATTCATATTCTTGAAAATTTAGATACCTAGCTCTCACACATATATATGTGTACACAGATCCCCATAGAATGCAGGGAGGAATGCTACCCATTTCCCAGCATATGTTTGCTTTGCTGAATTTCATTCTTTTTGTTTTGTTTAAAAGGACTTGTATCTCTTGAGTGAGAAAGAGTCTTAACATTTTCTCTATGTAGAGGAGAGAGAGAGAGAGAGAGAGAGAGAGAGAGAGAGAGAGAGAGTTTTTCTTGTTTATTATAAGTAGTCTTGTTTCTCATGAGAGTTTCTGCAAACGAGACCACAATACAAGATTTAGAGAGAGAAAGAGAGATATGGAACATGAAATGATTACTGTATTTCAACCCCAATGATTGAGTTGCCTTGAGAGAGAACACAAGCAAAGAAAAAACTAGCAAGCATTCATCCACAGTGTGTTTTGTGTGGAAGAAGAAGATGAAGGGCTTGAACGATGATAACAGCAATGGAAATAGCAACAACATGAATAACTGGTTGGGATTTTCTCTCTCCCCACACATGAAAATGGAGGCCCAGAATCATCATCATCATCATCTCCCTCCCACTTACTCTCCTCACCACGTCATCTATGGCTTAGTAGAAAACAATGATTTCCACTCTCCCTTGTCTGTAATGCCCCTCAAATCCGATGGTTCTCTTTGCATCATGGAAGCTCTTTCCAGATCACACTCTCAAGGTACATACATACATACTTCGATACTTATTTCCCCTCTTTCTCTCTCTAACAGTCACGAAAAACCAGGCCACGTGGTCGCAGCTTCATCTCCAAAGCTCGAAGATTTCCTTGGCGGGGCAACAATGGCGGCTCACCAATACGCTATGCACCCACGAGACCACTCCATGGTGCTGAGCCTAGACAGTGCCTTCTACAACCAGGAGCCTTTCAGACAGCACTACTACCCAAGCTTCTTCAATGGCGTCTACCAACCAGCCAACGAAGAACAGACCACAAAACTCCTCACTCAAATCCCAGACGAGGAAATCCCATGTTTCAAAACGTGGATGGATCACCACCATGCAGTTCTCGAACAACAACAACAGCAGATGAACAACAGTACCACCGCCATGGTTGACCATGTTCCAATGGGGTGCAACGACTTGCAATCTCTCACATTGTCCATGAGCCCAGGCTCCCAATCCAGCTGCGTCACTGCTTCGAGACAGATCTCACCCACTGAGAACACTGATTCTGTAACAGCCATTGGAGCCAAGAAGAGAGGGGCTGAGAAGTTGGCCCAGAAGCCAACTGTTCATAGGAAGTCCATTGACACATTTGGACAGAGGACTTCTCAGTATAGAGGTGTCACGAGGTAATAGTCTTTTTTTCTACTGTAATAATAGTTTAATAATGTCTCAACATTTTGTAAATTGAATCTAGCTAGCTCTATGATCTTCAACAGTGTTTTTTTCAAGATTTGGTATGAATTATTGTCAGCAATCATGATTCTCTTGTTTTGTCCTTGTTTGGTTTTGAATGATAGATTTTGTTTGAATAATAATAATAATAATCATCTCCATTATTTGCATTCCCTACAGACATCGTTGGACGGGTAGGTATGAAGCTCATTTGTGGGATAACAGTTGCAAGAAAGAGGGGCAAACTAGGAAAGGAAGACAAGGTTATTTTTCATTTTAAATAATTTTGACTATCTTTTATTTTATTTTATATTTTTTAATTAAACCACCTAATTCTTGGTATGATTTTTCTTGTCATGTTGTTGATGTTCTGTTGCTGTTGAATATTGGGTCCATCAGTTTATCTTGGTAAGAACTTACTTAATTCCAAGAAAAATATGTGACAATGTGGAATTTTGTATTTATATTTATTTAAGAATTAAATTGTTGAACAAAATTTTTAGGAGGCTATGATATGGAAGAGAAAGCTGCTAGAGCTTATGATCTTGCTGCCCTCAAGTATTGGGGCCCTTCTACTCACATCAACTTCGCTGTATTGATCTTTTTTTTGCTCGTTGGATTCGATTGATTTAATGATTTGTGAATGTGTTAGAGATAATATGTGTTTGCAATTTTCTTGAAGGTGGAGAACTACCATCAAGAACTCGAGGACATGAAGAACATGAGCCGACAAGAGTACGTTGCGCATTTAAGAAGGTACAGCATTTTCATGGGTAGTTGGATGATTGTAAGAGATGTTTGTTTATTTGTTTTGATTCTTACATTCATGTTCAAATTTCAGGAAGAGTAGTGGATTTTCCAGAGGTGCTTCGATATACAGAGGTGTCACAAGGTAGATTTCAGATGGATCGATGAATAGTTCATCCTTTTGAAGCTTAAATTTTAAGTGCAAACCAAATTTCGTTAACAAGGGTAAAAATGTCAATTTTGGCTATATTTTACAGGCATCATCAGCACGGTCGATGGCAAGCGAGGATCGGCCGTGTGGCGGGCAATAAGGATCTATACCTTGGAACTTTCAGTAAGTTGAGACAATGCTTCAAATATGACATTTAGTATATATTTTAATGCTGTGTTTTTATTTGCTTTTATGTTTATCCCTTTATTTGAATCTGTACCGATGCTTTTATAAGGCTGATCATTCAGCAACTTTGACTATACGTAGCTGAATTTAGTGGGACTTGGCTTTTTTAAGGCTGTTTTTCTTGAGACAAAATGGTAAAGAGAAACTCAAAAAGGTCTTCTTACATGACATTCTTGATTATTTGAATCCAATTTCAGGTACCCAAGAAGAGGCAGCTGAGGCATATGACATAGCTGCAATCAAGTTCCGGGGTGTGAATGCAGTGACCAATTTCGACATTTCACGTTACAACGTGGAGAAAATCATGGCTAGCAATACTCTGCCTACTGGCGAGATAGCCAGGCGAACGAAGCCCAATCCGGAGGTGGTCGTTGAGTGCAATCCAACGGCCCAGATGGAGAGCGTTGCGAATGGTTCGTGTGATTGGAAAATGGTCCTTAACAACGAGGGGGATCAACGAGTTGATCATGTTAAGACGATGAATCATGGAAGTTATCCGAGCCCTACTTACTCTATAGCCCTTCATGACTTGATTGGTCTTGAATCAAGCCACAATGTGGTGGACGAGCCGGCTTCTACTATGGCTCCGCACTTTTCAAACGCCTCGTCCCTTGTGACGAGCTTGAATAGCTCGAGGGAAGGGAGCCCGGATAAGTACGGTGTACCTGCCATCCTGGCTAAGCCTAATAGTGCCAATGTGGGTTCTTGGATCCCGACCGGCCAGTTGAGGCCTGGCCCGATCGCTTCTGGCCATCACTTGCCGGTTTTCACGGCGTGGAACGACGCATGAGGGTTCGGGTTTTTGCATGAGGTGGGAAATTAGGAAAAAGAAAAAGAAAAAAAAAAGGAAAATTGAGAAGAAAGTTGAGAAAGGTGGGATGTTGGTTAGCTTTTGTGTAATGGTGGAAGACAATTGGAAAAGAATGGAGGGACAAGTGTGGGATCCACTTATCTGTTTGTAACTAAGTGTTTAGGAACTTTTCCAA
The DNA here is from genome assembly GCA_954870855.1 of Scutellaria minor. Taxonomy (NCBI): domain Eukaryota; kingdom Viridiplantae; phylum Streptophyta; class Magnoliopsida; order Lamiales; family Lamiaceae; genus Scutellaria; species Scutellaria minor. Next base: position 2,893,016 of record OX940734.1, read on the forward strand.
ACTCAAAAAAAGCCCTTTTCTTGTGCTCATATTGGGATCATGATTTTGCAAAATGGAGGGAATGTTATTAGGAAATGGTACTCTCATCATTAAATTTGCTTTGTATAATTGAAACTACTTTATCTTTGCTTTATCAAGTACAAGATTTTAGAGAGAGAGAGAGAGAGAGAGAGGAAGGCTCATGTTTCCCAATAATGCAAAAGGGATATTGCTACTTTGACCAAACAATCAAGATTTGATATTTTCTCTCACCTCAAAATTGCATTACATAATCATAACCATTCTACTTTATCTAGTATGAGCTTTAATTCCCCCAAAGTTAAGAGACATTCCCTCCCATAATTCAAAAAAGGAGATTCTTTTTTAAGTGTTTTTAGTTGCATGCTTTTGGATTTATGGGGCATCATTACATATGCTTTGTCTCCTATCTTAAACTGCACTATATATGCCTTTTATAATATTAATTTTTTTTAATTTCTTGAAAATCTTTTGCTTCTCTCCACTTGCTCTCTTATGTTATACTTGAAAAGCAAATTTGTGTCTTCATATGCCACTTTGCTCAAACCAATCATTCTCTTACCCTATTCTGCATTAAAACACACATACGTATATGTGTTTGTATGTGTGTTTCTGTTGTCTGCATGCTAGAGATCAGCTTAGTTTGTTTTTTCAAGAATGATAGCATTAATTCTTGAATTGCATTGTGCATGTGTGTGTTTGCATGTGTGAGATCATCATCTTTTAGTTTCAAGATTGGTAGTAATGTTTGCTATACTAAAATGACTGTCTTGCCCTCATTATCATCTAAAACATGCCCAATTAGTCCCACCATTCGAACATTTATCACTCAAAGATCACTAGATAAAATGTCGACAATTGTATTTAATCAACATTCAACATCACATGACCCTCTACCAATAAATACTATTATTGAAACTTTTTAAATTTGTTGCTGTCGATATACCAAATTAATTTGTTGGGCCAATCATATGAGCATACACTAAAAGAAGTTTGTGGATTAAAGACGTAATTTAGTGACAGATAATGATATAAAGTCGCACAAATTCTTTATTGCATTTACATCCGATCAACGATTGAATATGGAGACATACAACATCTATGTCCAATTTGTCTGTAATTTGATCTCTAATTTTATGTTGAAAACAAAAATTCAACACTAAATTTAAAGACAAAATTTTACTGTCCCTAAAATATTTTAGCAACCAGCATTTTAATGACCGATGATTTCGTTTCAAATCTATCACTCTTTTTCTTTATAGACGAACATTTTGTCATTCAAGGGCGAATCCTTTCGTCTTTAGTTTGATATTTTCTTGTCGTACGTAGCTTTTGTTGTTTTAACTAATAATCCTTGAGGACAGTGCAGTCATATCCATCATAGAGACAAATTAATGTTTAATCACCACGAATATGTTACAAGACAAATAATGATCATACAACTATTCTCATTATGAATTCGATTAACACGTAAATAATGAACACATTACATTGAGAGATGGCTATGATATATATGAAGAGGGCACTAATCCTATAATGCATTATAAGTGTGTGCAGAGTTTGTGTGCATGTGTGAGATGAGATTGGTAGTAATTCTTGAATTATGAAAGGACAATGAGGGAATGATGCCGGAAAAGCAGGGAAAATTTGTACATAGATAGATTGTGCTATTCAGCAATTATTACTCACAAGTCTATGATCAACAGCAAAAAGTGATTCCACCCAAATTTTTATTTTTTTTATATATTTTTTTGGATTGTCATTTGTTAAGTGCTAGACCCATTTTTGTTATGAATCAGAAAATGGGTAGAAGTGATTGACGTAGAGAGAGTTGGCATGGTCCAAAAATTAATGGACCCCATGAAAAGGAGTAGTGGTCACCTTTCTTGATATTCTACTGATCTTATAATCATTATGTTATTGTTCTATTCTTATCACTTTGATCCTTAGCTGGACATAAATTATTTAATTTGGGATATCAATATTAATATTCATCTAATTATGTGTTTCTTACCCATTTTTCCTTTTAATTAGTTGTTCATGTATGTTTTATTTAACATTTAAATGGATCACTTATTGCTAAACTTTGTCAATATGTTATGTTTTTCCACAACAGTTTTCATATTTGTTTCCTTTTTATGTATTTGTTGATGTTTGATGATTCATACAACTTATTTATTAATGATTTTTCAATTAATAAATATTATTGGATTCGATAATTAATGACGTGTCTAAAGCTGGCTGGAAGAAAAACATAACACTTGAAAATTAAATTAAAGATAGACAATACAAAGCAATATGATTATTTATATTAATATCTCTATAATGTGGGAGAACCGCACTTGTCATTAAATTTATTATATTTATCTAATTGAGTATTAAGTATTAATTTATACACAAAACACGTTTCGAATTAATATTTTCATATTAAATGTGTATTATACTTATAGTTTGTATATTTAATGATTAGCATTCAGCTTTTTCCTATGTACTCATTGAAAATACACGTGGACTAACCTCTTTAATTTTCTTGGATTGTACGGTTCAGATGCAAAAAAGATTGACGTAGATTAGGAGCTTGTTTACCAAATTAAGTTAATCCTTAACCAAATTATCGTTGACCCACTCTATGCTGTCAAAATAGGACCAGCAAAACTCTATATTCATTAATCCTAAAAATTTATCATCGATTCGACTTATATGGTCGAAAAAAATATATTAATTTGCTCCTTTTGAAGTCGCATATTATAATCTGTATAAATTGATGTGTATAATTTCTATAAAAATAAAATACCAATAAGTCAATGATTGATCTCCTATTAGTTCTATGCTAAACTGCTATATATCTACACCTAATATAAATTAAGTACGATAAGAATGAGTTGGACATTCTTTATCTAAAATTAAAATATAAATGCACACAATGTATATATTTCTTTAATTTTCATGTTTCTTTTCCCATGAAGATAACGTGATGAAGGAAGAAAATTCTTGGCTACGAAGAAAAATAAAGGAAAATTGTCCATCATGGATTGGACAATATTTGAGAAAATTAAAGTAGCTACATTAGGAAAAATAAAAGTTGTGACATTTATTGTAATTACTAGTTAAATATTGTCCCTATTGATTGTTATTGGTCAAAAAGATCACAAGTCGAGTGGAAATATTGAAAAAGCACAAAGATACTTCCTCAATTATATGTAAAAGTTAAAACAAATTGATTCCAAATTCTTCAAAACTTTAATCTTAGTCAATATTAATGATTACTTATATTTGTTGTGGACAGTTGGATTATTATTAATTAATTTGTTTAATGATGAAAATAAAGTTTGTGTAAGACAGTTATTATGTGACTAATGGTAGTGCACGAGAGTTGCATAGTGACTGTTAATTATAAGAAGCTTTAGCAAGAAAAGACCAAAAATAGATTTAAGTAAGTTTAAATAGTAATTATTACTTCAGTGTGTATTAATTAATTCTATATGGTACGATTAAACTATATTTTCTTAATTCATAAGATTTAAGAAGACATCATTTACTTATTTAGATATTATTTTATGATGGTAATTTCATCAGGGTATTATTGTCACGAAAATTTATATAAGATTGTTTTACGGGTATACTTATATGTCCCACTATTTACATATTATGTATATAGTGGGCATACATATATTTTCAACTATACTTATATGAGATTGTTTTACAGATTTACTTATATGTTCCATTATATACATATTTGAATCCATTTTCATTAGAGATAATCTATATTTTTTGGAGTTGCACTCTTGTGCACTTGATGCACACATACACGTGGGTCGGGATCGGGTTTTGGTTTGGATCGAACCAGATCCGAGCATTTTTTTTTTTTTTTGAGTTGGACTAGTGTGCAACGAGTGCATGGATCTTAGATCCATGCACTCGGGTCGGATCGGGCTAAATCCGACCCGAATCCGCGCATTTTCTTATCTTTTTTTTTCACACATTTTTTTTTTTTGGCCCTGACCTTTATATTGTGTTAGACATACTTTTATATTATATTAGTCATACATTTATGTTATATTAGTGATACCCTTATTTCCAGATTTCATACTTTAACCCTAAACCCTAATTTCGGCACAATAAACCCTAATTTGGCACAAGTTGTAGATATTTACATTTATATGATATTACTCATACATTTATATGAGATTATTTATACATTTATATCAACATAAACATACATTTATGTAATATATATAAATGTACAACTAACATAATTAAAAGGTATGACTAACATAACTAAAGGTATGTCTAATATAACTAAAAGGCATGGAAGATATTAATATGTCAGTTTAAAAAAAATGCTAAGGTACAACCAGCCTTACAAAATGTATGTCTAACATAACTAAAATGTATTTCTAACACTACTAAAATGTATACTTAACATAACACTAAAGATATGACTAACATAACTAAAAAATATGTCTAACACAACCAAAAGGTATAGTTAACATAACATAAAAAGTATGTCTAACATAACTAAAAGGTATGTCTAACACTACTAAAAACTATGCTTAACATAACATAAAGGTCAGACACCTGGGAGCATGTTTGAGCGGATTTTGTTTGTGATCTAGAGGTGCGTGCAGGCACGTGTGGGCGCGTATGAGCGCGTGACGGGTCGGGTCGACCCGTATGCACAGTTGTAGGGTCCGTGCACCAGTTGTATATAAGTTTGTCTTTTTTTTGTCATGACCTTTATGTTATGTTAGACATATATTTATGTTATATTAATCATACTTTTATGTTCAGATATCATACCTTTATTAAGTACTTTTAACTCTAAAAAAACCCTAATTTCGCCACAATTTGTACATGTTTACTTTATGTGATATTACTCATACCTTTTTATGGTGTTACTTATACATTTATATCAATATAGTCATACCTTTATACAATATATAAAGTTACAACTAACATAATTGAAAAATATATCTAACATAACTAAAATGTATGACTAACAATACTAAAAATTATGAAAAGTTAATATGTTTGTCTAAAAAAAATATTAAGGTACAACTAACATTACTAAATGTATGATTAACATAACTAAAAAGTATGATTAACACTACTAAAAGGTATAGTTAATATAACATAAAGATATGACACTTGAGAGCATGTTTGGGTGAATTTTGTGCGCGACCTAGTGGCATGTGCGGGCGCGTGACTGCGTGTGCTGGATCGGATTGATTCGAATACACAGATTTAAAGTCCGTACATCAAATAAACAAAAATTTTGTGTATATTTTGGGTTATCGATTGTGGACAGACCCATCTAATTGAATAATTAGATCTGTACGTAGAATGGTCACATAAAAGTCTTGTTTTTCAAAATTTTGGACTACCTAGCAAGAGAAGAGATTTTTTCGTTTTTTTCTAACATTTTATATAGGTGAATATATATTATTTTGAGAGAGGCTTTTTTTTTTTTTGAAGATGAATTGGAAATTAAATAAGCAAACAATGAAAATATATTTGTATTTTTGTTTGAAGAAAAGTTGATATGATCGATTTATATAAAGAAATGTATACCTTTTTTTTCCACTATTGATATCATACCAAAAATATTAATTTATTATTACTGGGAGATATTTTCATTTATAAGTGCTCAGTGGATATTGGTCAATATAGTTAGAATGGAAATGGTTGTAACATTTATCACAATTAGTTTCACACATTTTCAATAAATATTGAGTACGATATATCAATTAGTTGATCCAAATAAAAATAGAGTGATCGAAAAAAAAAATTACTTATGAGTGGTCATTATCGCACCTCCGACTTAGATGTATGTGACATTTTCATCTATTAAAAAATAAAATAATAAAAAAGGTACTGCATAAATGAGAAACTCAATCACTTTCATTAAAGACAATTTAACAGCTGGAGAAGAGAGAAAAGTTATCTTAATTGACTTCTGGAAAGATACAAAATCAAATTAAAAAATGTAAAGAAACAAAAAATAAAAAGTAGTTGAATTTGATAGTGGTCGTATACAATATAACAATATTATGTTACATTTTATTCATTTTTCTGTTTTTTAGTGAAGTGTGTAGTGTAGTCGCATCTAATATTTGACAAATGACATTACTCGTTTTTAACCATTAAAAATTATATATGGTTGTGTTTAAATAATGACTAAAGACAAGAGAAGACAGAGACAATTGGAGTTTTCACTTCCAAAAACATATATATCCTCTTTACCTGTTTTTTTTTTTTGGCTCTGCTTCAAAACAGATATACAATAAAGACATTAATTATTCATGCCCATGTCTACCAAATGTTTCATTAATTAATCAAGCCAGAGTGAATGAAGAAAAGATGTTCCTCTAAATTAATGTATGTATATGTATGCTATAAATGATACGTGTTATATTTACTATAGCCCCATAAGAAGATAGTGTTGTAAATCAATTTTGGATTATGAATAGTTCATTATATATATATTATATGAAACCTAATTTTGAGTTTTTTATGGAGCCAATTTTAATGCATGCAGATTACTATTAATAGTGTTTTAACAAAAACAATCGTTTTTGTTACAACAAAAGGTACTAGTAATTTAAATTGCAATTAAGTTTATAAGAAACACAACATCAAGTTCCATATATATATATATATATATATATATATATATAACACAAAAGGGAAATCATATTCCATTGATTAAATGATGACCAATTAGCTTACATTAAAATAAGATGGCCTAGAAACTGAATCTTCTGTTTTGGTTTGGGCCTCCAACAAAATACTTTCAATAACGAATAATGTAAGACTTATAAAATATTATATTCAACATAATTGTTTACCTGTAAAATAAATATGATTGAAACACAATACAAAATAGACTATTTAGTAAGTGCTATAAGAGTATATATAGACAGATCAAAATATAAAGGATATTAATATTACTTCCGAGTCTTTTAGATTGTGTTTGGTTGTTGGATTTGAAATACATTCATTTCAAATTTTGTATATATTTCAAATCACTGGACACAATTCAAATGATATACAAAATTTGCCCTAAATTCTTGCAACATGCAGTACTGTTTTTCTCCCAATCTTTTTTTTTCTTTTTTACCTCTTTGATATCTAGAAATAGATAACAACATGATTTATATGGCCCTGAGTTTCAGACAAAATAGTCCTATAAAACCAAATTCAGTGACAATTACTAAACCATGAAATGTTTGCCCCATGAAAAGGATAGGACTATAACAAGGTTTCAAAAATAATTAAATTAATTAGGTGAAAGTGTAATAGCATTTGCTCCCTCCCAAGGAAACTTGTTCCCTACCATGAAACCTGCCCCCTTTTTTTTTAATTTAATTTAATTTAATTTCCATGCAAGAAATATTAAATGGTCCCTCTTCTCTTTTGGACATAGCCCTGTTTTCATGTTCAGCTATTCACTGCTAATAATAAATATTTCGATCAATCTCACGTGACTCTCTTAGACATAACAAACTGCCAGATTGTTTTTTCTGGATTGTGTCGACAATCATTCATGTTATAAGACATTGTAAGGTCCTTTTGAAGTTGCATTGTGAAGAAAATGTCTTCCATGGTTTGAAACTAGGGTTTTCCAAATATATATGCTATTTGTATATAAGAATTATTTGAGATTTCATGAGTAAATAAAGTGTCACAAAATAGCCTTTTAGAAGTTTTGTTGAGCTCGATTTCATCGGATATATGTATCAAACAAGTTTGGACATACTTTTGCATTTGATAAAATCTAAAGTTCGGCTCGAACTCGAGCTCGATTGTTATAAAAATATGAAACAATTGTAAAAATATCAAACTACTCGAGCTCGAATATTCGTATTCGGCTAGACTAAAACTCGTTCAAACTCAACTCCATTAAATAATTATCAAACAAACTCAAACATAAATTTTGAAGCTCGATAATATTTCAAACAAATTTGAACAGTTGTTCATTCGGCTCAAATTGTATCTTTTACGGCCCTAATCTCAATATTGGAAATTATACCATCGATGAGACAATGACTATAGGTGGTCAAATGCAAAAATCATGAAGTTCAAATGGTAAAGTACTAAAACCTTGCAAGGTTATGTGTTGAATCTTGCATAACTGGTATACCAAAGTGTAAATCCTTTTTTTTAAAATTAAAATATGAATCTATTTTTACTTAAACTTTTCGTTTTATCAAATAAAAAAATGAGATCAATCTTGTTATGTTATGTTTATCATGAATACAATAAGAGTTGTGTAGGAGATTAAGTGCATGATAAGAAGCATTTGAAAACTAGAAGTTCTTTTGAAAGTGGACTTTTAAAAAAGTTCTTCTAATTTAGGCAGGTATTTAGTAAAACAAATGACGTACGAGAATTGCAAGAAAGAACATATATAAGTCACTATTTAATGTCTAAAAGCCCATTTAAAAAAATCAGCAAATGTTTAACATTTTCATGATACATGATACATTAAAGATGTGTGAACATGATATATATATAGGTACAAGTTCTTATAAAGATGTGTCCAAGCTTTAATACAGACCCATAAATTATGATCCGATCCATTTATGATGGGCCAGTTTATGCAGTTGATTTAAATAGAAACAAGATGCTCTTTTTGGGCCCATTCTTATTAGTACACATTTATTAGTACAACCCTTTCAAACCGGCCCAAGTCATCAAAACTTAATCATTGATATGTTATTTTTATTTTTATTTTAATATTATAATACATAGAAATGGTGGGTGTGAAATAATACTCTTTTCTTACCAAAAAATAAATAAGTTATACAAACACGTCTTTTATTTTAGGATCAAAGAAGTATAACATACCAATACCCATTATAGCTTGTGTTAGTTGTAAGAATTTGTGTATTTGCTATTACAACCCTATTTTATAGTGAGTATTCTATTTTAAAATTAATACCAAGCATTTGATAAAATTTTGAAAATCTGAGTATCGAAAATTTGTAGATATTACTAAAAATTAATTAGAAAATCCCAAGCAGGTGAAAAACCTAGGCACGATGTGACTATAATAATGAGGCGTAATTAAATAAAAAGATGTGTTCTTTTTTAGTATGTCTTACGGATCTTGATTTATGAAATGAAGCTTTATTTAAATTATTTGGATATAAATGATTTGTTTTGACTTAATAATACGATGAATATAATTGAGTAAGACTTTGCTTCATATAATATGATCCATCTCAATCAAATTTAGTAAATTAGAATCTAATAATAAAAAATTCTCAATTCTTTGTGATTTACTCGTTACATATAGACCTATCAAACCAACTATAAATTCTATCGAACTGCATGTTAAGAGTATTTATGTTCATCATCGGATACACGTAGCATTATTAATTTATTTCAAGAAATCTATAGATTGCCTTCCAAGATATATAAAATAAATAAAACTTTGAGTTGATGTCATACAGAATCAGATGGGGCTAGAAAGGTAAATTGAGATTGGAAACATGAATGTGATGTTATGTGGAGACAGAAAAAGAGCAGAAGATATTAGACACATTAATGGTGCAGATATATATGATCAAGTGGGATGCCCTTCTCCACATGTACTATGGCAGATCAACTTGGTCCATTGCCATTTCAAATCACATCCATTTCCACGATATGATCATTATCATTTAACATCAAACTTTACACGGCATAATCATATTATGTAACTCTATGAAAATATATTAGGGCTACACGATATGTGTTTTCTTATAGGATTAAACAAAAACACATATTGTGTAAATTGCGATAGAAAACTGAGATTTTTTATTTATAAAAAAAAAACAAATTTATCAATTTTTTTTGAATTGGGGTAGAAAAGTAACAAAAATATTATAATGTTGGAAAATAATCATTTATGGAAATCTGCTAATAAATCCAGGGAATCCTAATTAATTTCCTTGGTATAAATTTTTGTTGTTGTTTGTATTATATACTTTTTTTACTTACAAGTTTCAGTTAATTATTACAGAAGTTTTCCAGCAAATTGTGTGACAGTTCACAAATTGTACTTTTGTCATGGCATTTAATTTTTGGGCAAAATGCATTTGAATATTTTGTACGATTCCCTACTTGGCCACAAAATACATATCACTGAGCTGACAAATATTGTACTAATATTTTACATTTTGTGATTGTGCTCAATACTAATTAATTCCTGGCCAATAAGGTTAGATTCAAATCCTCATTTATTTTTGTGTTTGAGCGACAATAGATTCAACCATACTTGAAGTATCTTCAACACAATTATTAAAAGATTGAACTATCCACATCCAACTTTTTTCTTGATTAAAGATGAAAATTTCGATTCCGATGAAAATATCAATATCTTAATTTTACGAAAATATCGTGGAAATATCGGTATCGGTGGAAATATTGGTACATAAATTTATCGATAAATTTCCATATTTAACATATTTACCGATATTTCCCCGACATTCCACCAATATTTTTGTACCATGAAAAATGAAAATATCAGACATATATTGATTGCACCACGACGTTAAAAATGGAAATATCGGAGAAATATCGAAAATATTTTTGGATATTTTCATCCATGTTCTTAACACACCTCAAATTTTTAATGTTTGAATTAAAAAGACAAAAATAATTATTTTTCAATTTCACCTCTTAAAAATTAAAAAAGAAATTTGAAAAACCCTCCCATTCACTCCTTCCCATCATCTTTTTTTTTTTTGTTTCTTTCCTTCTTGAATTTTTGAAGAATAATACAACAATATAATGAAAATCATTTTATGAATTGATTAAATACGTGTTCGACGTACCAAGGTCAAACTGAGTTATTCTATTATTCATTTTTAACGATTTTTACATGATGTTTACGTATTTAGTTAACTCGTTGAATGATTATAGTTATATTGTTGTTTTATTCCTAAAAATTAATTGAAAAAAAAAGAAAAGAAAAAAAAGAGAGAGAACTGTGGACGGGAGGGGGAGGCGCAGGGGGATGGGGGTTTTCTTTTTTTTTTTTAGGGTAATATGAGAATTTTTTATTTTTGTATTTTTTAATTAAAAACTGAAAAAATTGAGGTGTGAAGAAAAGTGGTGTGGATAATTTCACGCTTATTAAAATCTTCCAAAACTTAAAACTAGGGACACAATACTAAATATTTACATGCATGCATGATTTAATATCTTTTATTATATATATCTCAACAGTTGATAACAATGAAAATAATGATGAAGAAATCTAATTAAAGCGTATCATGAAACATAGGATTGACTTTTCATTACTTACAATATGTTTTTGGTACATACAAAACAAACTAAGTTTCTAATTTCCACCAGAATAAAAATTATTTGTAAGATTAAAAAATAACCAGTAACTAAAATTTTACCGGCTTATATTTATGTTTGTGTTTATATGTATAATATATTAAAATTTTTATCACGTTTCATTTAGTTATGTATAATATATTTAAAAATTTATTCACGTTTTCGTTGACTAAACTTTTTTTTTATTCTGTTTGTGTTACAACTTTCAACATTCACGGTTGTGTGAGTTGGCCACGAGAGAAGACTAGAAGACCATAGTTTAATGGGCTCAAGTTTTCGAGTCCAAGATTTATGGGCTTAGGATAACAAGTAACGGGCCGGGGTCTATATACGTGGGCTGGCAATCCAATACTCCATCTACAAACATGAATAATTGGGCCTTGGACAGTCGCGATACTTCTTTTGTTATTTTATTACATTTAATTAATGATATTATTAATATAAGAAAATGTTTGTTAATTGTGGGCCGGCCCCTGCTGCCTTTGGCCCTAGACATTCAGGGGGCCCAAGCTGGAGGCCCAGTTCTGGATAAGTCAAGCCCAGCCCGTTTCCTTAGCCTTTTCATCTGCACCACTCATTTCGTGGTGTTTGATCTTGGCCGCTCGTTTCTGATATATATGGGCTCCGTGTCCTTGCTCCTTGTCAAAACCTAGCTCTCCATCTCTCTCTCCTCGCGGCGCTCTCTTCTCTCTCCCCCACTCCGAATCCCGGTCATATCCCGTTGATCGGCCATGGATTCCAGTGCTTTCCTTTTCTGCTTCGTTTTCCCTGTCCTATTTAAAGGGGAAACCGTGAGATCCTTGGCAAGGGAATCTGAGTGTATCTCCTTCTTCTTCCTCATCTTCTTCGGTGATTAGAGAGAGAGCTTGTGTGCTGACTATACATGTGTTGATAAGTCGATTCAATTCTTTCTGAAAGGGGTCTAGGGTTTCTGGGGTTACTTGCTTGACTGTTTGCTGTTCTGGTGCAATCCTTGGAGCCATCGCCGGATCTACCTGTCTCTGTGTGTGTTTGGACGGATTATCAGTCGGGGGACTGAGCCGAGTACTTTACAACACAAATCTTTGTGTTAGCTTCTCTGATTCGGTGATATCTACTATTTTCTTTTTTTTTCTCTGTGTATTTACTTTAGTTGGTTTTGTTTTAGGATATATCTTTTGTAATAGTTTATTAGGAAGATGTATGTTTTTGTATCTGGATCCTAGCCCTACAGTGGTATCAGAGCACTGTTGGGGGCGATTCGGAGCGCTGCCAAGATCAGGTACTTCACTATCCTTATCTTGTTTACGTTTCTGGTAAGATCCTGTGAGATCTTTGTGGGTCTGTTGGGAATCTGTGCTGGTATAAGTTTAGGGCTCTTTACTGCTTGTGTTTTCTTGAGATCTCTGTGATTTCTTGGTTTCTTATTCCGCTGCTTATCTCTGATTGTTGTCTGGTCCCTGTTAAAACTCACCTTGTCCGATCCACTCAGTGATTTAGGAATCTGGGCTGAGGGGTTGACCAAACTGTGCTCTGTGCTTTTTTTTTTTTATATCTCTCTATGTGCTCTTGTTTGTTTGCTTTTGTGCTTCTCAAGTTGAATGCATATCCTGTTGCTGCTTTTGATGGAAAATGGGATTTCTCTATTTGGCAACAATAGATGAAAGGTGTGCTTGTTCAAGAAAAATGCTATAAGGCTATAACTAAGAGTTATGATGATAAAACATCTGATGAAACTAAAAGTGAAATAGATGAACTTGCTTATTCTCTTATTATTCTAAATCTGTTTGATTCTGTGATTAGAAAATTAGAGAAACGTGACTTTGCTGGATCTTTGTGGAACAAATTAAAGGAATTCTATACTGAAACTTCTTTGCCTTAAAAAATGTTCTTGCTTGAAAAGTTTTTTAGATTTAAACTTGATGTGCATAAGGACATTGATGAGAATTTGGATGTTTTCACAAAACTGATTCAAGATATAAAACTTACTGGTGATAAAACCATTGATGAATATACACCTATTGTTCTGTTGAATGCTATACCTGATTCTTATAATGATGTGAAGTCTGTCATAAAATATGGAAGGGATAAGGTTACTCTGGACACTGTTATTAATGGCCTTAAAAGTAAAGAATTGGATATAAAAGCCAATAAGGGAAATAGGTCATTAGGAGATGTGAACCATGTGAAAGGTAAACAAAAGGTCAATCCTCAGAATAAACCTCCTAATAACAACCAAGGCAAGCCTAATCCTAATCAGAATAATGGTCAACCTCAGAAAAAGGATGACCCTAAACCCAAGTTTAAAAACAGAAAGTGTTATAACTGTGGGAAACCTGGTCATTATGCAAATGTGTGCACATAACCTAAGAAAGAAAATAAAAACAATGGTCAGGCTAACAATGTGTCTGACAGTCTTGGTGATGTTTTTCTTACTAATGATTATGTGAACTCTGTGACTTCATATCTTTGTGACAATGATTGGATTCTGGATTCTGCATGCACACACCACATGACACCTCACAGACACTTGTTTAGCTCCTATGTGGAACTTGATAATGGCAATGTTTCTATGGCTGATAATAGTAAGAGTTGTGTGAATGGTATTGGAACTGTATGTTTAAAAACTGAAACTGGTTTCAGCTTAAAACTTGAAAATGTAAGACATGTTCCTAACTTAAAAAATAACTTGCTATCTGTTGTCATTCTTGAAGATTGTGGGTTGCATGATACTTGGGGAAATGGTTGCCAGATGATCATGAAAGAGGATGTATGTGCTTTTAAAGCTGTTAGAATGCAAAACTTATATGTATGCTCTGCTGAACTTGTTCTGAATGCTAACTCTGTAAAGCATGATATGACTGATATTTGACATAAAATATTAGGACACATAAATGAAAAGGGGCTTGAGATTCTGCATAAAAAATCTTACTTAAGTAATGATATTATCTCTAAAATACCTCTGTGTGATTCTTGCATTTTTTGGAAAACAACATAAAATTAGCTTTCCTGTCTTCTCTCCCCCAAATCCTTCTAAGTGCTCTTCTATTCTTGAATATGTGCATGCTGATGTACGGGGTCCTGCACCTGTGCCAACTCATGGAGATAATAGGTACTTTCTGTCTATTGTGGATGATTTTTCTAGGAAGGTGTTTGTGTTTCTCATGAAGAATAAATCTGATGTGTTTGAAAAGTTTAAAAATTGGAAAATTCTTGTTGAAACCCAAACAGGTAAGAAAGTGAAAACCTTGAAAATTGATAATGGGACAGAATTCTGTAATGATGAAATTGATTCTCTGTGCATTGAACATGACATTAAAAAGCATAAAACTGTTGCATATACCCCACAACAGAATTGCATTGCTGAAAGGATGAATAGAACTTTGCTTGATAGGGTTAGATCCATGTTAAACTCATCTGGTTTATCTAAACATTTCTGGGGTGAAGCTGTCTTAACTGCTGCTTATGTGATTAATAGATCCCTTTTAGTGCCCTTGAAAGGGGAATTGCCTGAAACTTTGTGGTGTGGCAAACCTGTTGATCTGTTTAATTTAAAAGTTTTTGGTTGCTCTGCTTTTGTGCATCAGAAATTGGATAAACTTGAACCCAGATCTATGAAGTGTGTCTTTCTTGGTTATCCAGAAGGTGTTAAAGATTATAGATGTTGGTTAAAAAGGAGAACCAGGTTTTAAAACCATTACTAGCAGAAATGTTATCTTTAATGAAGATGAATATCCATGTTTATCTGTTACTTCTGTGAATGTTCCTGCTGAGGTGGAGACTCCACCCATTTTGCCTATTCTACCTTTGCAATCTGATGTCTTGAATGAACAACCTGAAAATGAACATTCTGATGATGATAATGAACCTGCTCAAGTTGTTGATGAAATTGTTGAACCTATGCATGATGATCTCAGTGACTATCAGCTAGCTAGTGACAGAACTAGAAGACAAACTAGGATCCCCAAAAGGTTTGATGATTTCCAGCTTGCTTCATATGTGCACAATGTGTTTGAGAACCTAGATGGTAATGAACTTAAATATGTAAGTGAAGCCCTAAAATCTAAAGATGAGATCAAATCCCTGCATGATAACCAAACTTGGTCCCTTGTTCCTAAGCCTAATGCATGCTCTGTTGTTGACTGTAAGTGGTTGTTCAAAGTGAAACAAGAATGTGATTCTGTTAGATATAAGGCTAGGCTTGTAGCTAAAAGTTTCACCCAAAAGGAAGGAATTGATTACTGTTGTAATATATAGCATGTAATCACAAAAAAATATGAAGAGAAAAAAAAAACGTCTCAACCAAAATTTTGCTAAGGAAAGGAAGAGTCGCACTTTCACTAATAAAATCGCATTTGCCAAATGCGATTTCAGTTTGGTAAAAGTTGTAACATCCTCGACCCAAAACATACACGTCATTGGGCATTCATTTCATGCATCATATGCATATTTTATTATTATTCATATGCTCATACAAGTTGGTGTTGAGAAAACCATATCATAATTGGTTGAGATTTTAATAATGTTTAAATTCATAATGTAAATTGTTTAATTAATAGTATTAATAATTAATTATATAATATATATATATACATACACGTAAGTGCCGTGTGTGTTGTGTATATGAAATGAGTTATATATATTATAATAATATATATTTATGTAATAAGTAATTGCATGCATATGTTATATCCATTGCATAAAGGTTGGCATAAATTAATGTTAATATATATTAATGCATGCTTTTGAAAATATGGAAGTACGTGGTGCGTACTTATATATATATATATGTGATACGTGTGTAGTTGCCGAGGCTTGCCACAATTGATAAGAATAATAATAATAATAATATAATAATAATCAACATGTTAAAATAAAAAGTGAGAAAGGGGGCTGATCAGAGAGACGAAAACAGAGAGAAAATGAAAGAAGAGCAGAGGAAAAAGAAGAAAGGAAAGAAAAGAAAAAAAAGAAGGGTTTGAGAATTTTGAGTTCGTTTCTTCACCGTTTTTCTTCAAATTTTGAGGAGGAGCTCGTGGTAACATACTCTTCAATTTGATCGGAGTGAATTCTCAAAGATTGTCTCAAAAGGTACAAAGAAATTAGTGAATTATATATATTCAGTTTTCGTAATTTATCGGATATTTTGGTAGCTTTAGAGGCTGAATTGGGAAAAACTTAAAACATGAAACTTATAGTCCTATCTCTTAGCTAAACGCAGAAGAAGACCGTAGATGTCTCGGTTAAATATTGAGTGAGATAATGTCAAAAGAATAAAGGTTGCTAGAATTTAGTATTATATATGTAATGATGTGATTGTGGCTTAATTTTAAGCAGGTTGGAGACTGAATTTTGAAAAATGCTAAACATGAAAGTTGTAGAGCTATATGTTAAGTTTCTACAGAATTTTACCTTGCTCGACTCGGAATTTTATAGCTCAAGTTATAGGGAAAATACTGAACATGGTTAATAAAGCATATATGCATTGCATTTCATTGCATAATAGAAATATATTTTAAGGGGACAATTAGACTAAATTGCATTGAATCATATAGGAGCACGGGCTATAGAACGGGAAGAGGAATCAGAGCGACAAACGAATTACTTATCATAGCAAGGTGAGTATAAATCGTATATGTGATTTATATGCAATGTGATGTGATCTATATGCAACGTTTGTTATATGTGTTATATAAGAAATGTGTATTTATATGAATTTGTCATTGGATCAAATGATATATT
Source organism: Scutellaria minor (assembly GCA_954870855.1). Taxonomy (NCBI): domain Eukaryota; kingdom Viridiplantae; phylum Streptophyta; class Magnoliopsida; order Lamiales; family Lamiaceae; genus Scutellaria; species Scutellaria minor. The sequence goes on from OX940734.1 coordinate 2,910,089, forward strand.
GGTAAATGTATACGTGATCATATGTTCAGATGATTGTTGTGTTGCATTACAATTGCACGAAATTAAAAGGCCTGTGACTGTCTTGTTATGGATTTGTATACACAATGGAGACCTACGGGTCAAATTCATATTGGAGACCTACGGGTCTATATACACAATGGAGACCTACGGGTCTAAATCATATTGGAGACCTACGGGTCTATACACAATGACATATTGGAAATCCCGGGACAAATCCAAGTTTGAGCAGTTCACAGAATAATAAACCGGACATAGTGGCATTGCATATGTTTATGATTAATGTCAATGATTGTTATTGGCTTATTGTGTAATTAAATTAACGATTTATATTCACTGAGTTGCGACTCATAAAAATCACATATATACATTGTTTTAGGTTTAATAGCTCTTTTGAGGTGATTTGTATATATAGACGCCACGCTATACCAGGTCGGCCGGCTGATGCCTTGTGCAACCTTCTCCTCCTCCTCATTTTGCATTTTGGAAAACATGTATCATCATTTGTATTTAATATGACTTATGTTGAGATATTGATTGTGTGTTTTAATTTTATACAATATTAGTCATATAATAATATATTTATACTTATATGGATAAATGAAATATCAGTATGGTTTATCTACAAGATGAATATTTTGTTAAATATACGTCAGAGGGGTATAGGGTGTCACAGTTTAGTTTGGTATCAGAGCGGGGATATGATTCCTCGGTGTCATTATGCATTCATAAGCATTACACATCATATGTAATTGATATTGATATTGCATTTAAATAAATAGGAAACATGGACATTCATGAGCATGAATCGTTGAGGAGAGAAGGTTCAGTCGTGCCACGTCAATCGATAGAGGCATCTCATACATTACATGCATCACATGAGACTGCACAACATTCACTTAGACGGGCAGAACAAGAGGTACAAGGACCAGTTATAGGTTCCAGAAGTAAAAATTTCAAGGAGCTCCGTAAATTAGGAGCAGTTGACTTTTATGGGACTACTGATCCTTCTGAAGCTGAGACATGGCTCAAAAGAATAGAGAGAGTTTTTGCCATGATGAGATACACTGTAGAGGAACGGTTTGACTTTGCAGTGTCACTCTTACAAGGGGATGCATATGATTAGTGGGAGACAGTTCCACATGCTACAGTACAGCCGTCAATCCTTACTTGGGATGATTTTCTCACTGTGTTCAAAGATAGATATATGCCAGAGGTATACCGGGATAACAAACAAAGAGAATTTCTATCCCTTAAACAGGGGAATATGTCAGTTGCTGAGTATGAAGTTAAATTTACTCAATTATCATCTTATGCGGCTGCGATGGTTGCTACTGAGCGAGATAGATGCAGACGTTTTGAGGAGGGACTTTCATATAATATTCGAAGCAAGATTACACCTTGGGATCTCCGTACTTACACAGATTTGCGTACTGCAGCAGTTAGGGTCGAGACTTTGTTAAAGGAAAGACAAACATATTTTCAAAAGCCAAAGAAAGAGTCAATGACTCATATTGGTGAGTCAAGTGAGAAGCCAACTAAACGTCAGAGTTTTTCCTCTCTAACACAGACATTTAGCAGAGGTAGTCCAGTGGGTCAGAGAGGTGGACATCTACAGTCTTTTGGTCGTGGAGGTGGCCGAGGACCTAGCCCGACAATACAGACATGACCTATATGTCAACACTATGGTCGATATCATGCAGGAGAGTGTCGATTTCTTACTGGAGGTTGTTATTACTGTGGACAACATGGACATTTTTATAGGGAATGTCCAGCTAGATCTGAGAGATCAAACACTGGCAGAGCGGCATCAGAATCGACAGTGCAAAATATTCGGCCAGCTGCACCAGTGACGAGTATTGGTAGAGGTCGTGGTAGAGGTCAGACTTTAAGCTCTACTGCTAGTAGAGGAAGATCAGAGACACCGGGAACACGATCACAGGGTCAGGCACGAGTTTTTACTATGTCACAGCGGGAGGTAGCTACAGCACCTGAGGTCATTACTGGTAAACTCTATTTGAATGATTTTGAAATACATGTATTGATAGATCCAGGATCCACTCATTCATTCATATCATCTACCATAGCATCTCATTTGCATAAAGAACCCGAGCCACTAGAATACAACTTAGGAGTACATACTCCATTGGGTGAGGTTGTAATGGTGCATACAGTATATTGAAATTGTATAATGTGGGTTGATACAATAGTGTTACCAGCTGATTTGATCTTGTTATTTCTGCGCGAGTTTGATGTTATAGTGGGTATGGACTGGTTATCGAGACATCATGCTAAAGTGGATTGTTATACTAAAGAAGTAGTGATAGATTCTCCTGGACAGACTAAAGTGGTTTTCTATGGTGATTGACGGATTGTACCAACATGTTTGATTTCAGCAACAACAGCTTTCCGTATGATTAAAGATGGCATTGAAGGAAATCTGGAGGAAAGAAGAAACCATTCAAGTAAGGTTTCAAGAAAACCCCAAATCAGGAATTCAAGGATGACATTGAAGGAAATAGATGCTTTTATTATCACAAACCTGGTCACCATAAAAAGGATTACTTCAAGTTAAAAGGAAACAACAAAGGAAAGCCAAATCCACCTGGAAAGCAAACAAATCAGACCACAAAAGCTTCAAGCTCAAACTCAGGTTATGAATCTGCAGAGGTTCTGGCTATTACTTCTAATGATACCAGTTCAGATTGGATCTTGGATTCAGGGTGTTCTTTCCATATGAGTCCTCACAAAGATTGGTTTAAGGAACTGACCATGAAGAAAAATAGAATAGTAATGCTTGGGAATGATAAAACCTGCAGGATAAATGAAATAGGATCAATTTCATTGAAGATGAATGATGTCTCTATCAAGATCCTATCCAATGTTAGGTTTGTACTAGAGCTCAGAAGGAATCTTATATCACTTGGAATGCTAGATTCACAAGGTTTCAAGCTCTCAGTTGAAGGTGGAGTCATGCAAGTGATGAAGGTTTAAGAGTTGTAATAGAAGGTTTCAAGAAACATGATCTTTACTATCTAAAGGGTAGTACTGATATTGGTGGATCCTACTCAGTGAAGGAGATGGATAAGACTCAGCTTTGGCACAACAGATTAGCACATATCAGTTTGAAAGGGCTTTAAGAGTTACATAAGCAGCAGGCTTTTGGAAGAGACAAGATCAGTGAACTAAGCTTCTGTGATCATTGTGTTCAAGGGAAGACTAGAAGATCAAAATTCTCTACAGGCTCACACACTACCAAAGGTATATTAGAATATGCTCATTCTGACTTATGGGGACCAACACAAGCATCAACTAAAAATGGTGGAAGGTACTTCTTATCTATCATTGATGATTACTCTAGAAAGCTATATGTGTTTGTTCTTAAAAGCAAGGATGAAACATTTCACAAATTTAAGGAATGGTTAGCTGAAGTAGAAAATCTTACAGAAAGGAAGCTCAAATACTTGAGAACAGATAATGGTCTTGAATTTGTCTCAAATGAGTTTAACTCATTTTACAAGAAAAATGGAATAACAAGGCATAAAACAACTCCTTACACTCCATATCAAAATGGGCTTGCTGAAAGGATGAACAAACCCTATTAGAAAGAGTTAGATGCATGTTATTGAGTGCAGGTCTGGACAAAAGCTTTTGGGGAGAGACAGTGACAACAACAGCCTATCTCATCAATAGAACACCATCAACTGCCATTAGTTTCAAAACACCAGAATAATTATGGAGTGGAAAGCTTGCAGATTATTCTAAACTCGGAGTATTTGGATGTTTAGCATATGCTCATGTTAAACAAGACAAGCTAGAGTCAAGAGCCTTGAAGTGTCTATTTCTTGGCTATCCCATTGGTGTTAAGGGGTACAAACTGTGGTGCTTGGAGATGAATAATCAGAAGTGCATTATCTCAAGGGATGTAACTTTTGATGAGACATGTACGCCTCTAAAGAAAGGAGATTCCAAGAAGCTAGCAAACCATGATAAAAGGAAAGCTCGGTTTGAGATGGAGCAACGACAAGCCATTCCACATGATCAGATTCACAATGATGACACCAATGGTGAAGATCAAGGAAAAACCAATCAAGAAGAGCAAGCTCTATCCAATTACCAACTTGTCAGAGATAGAACAAGGAGGTTAGTCAAACTACCAATTAGATATGATCAATCTAACTCAGTTTCATTTGTTTTCCTTGCAGCTGAAGATATTGAATATCAAGAGCCAAAGGATTATAATGAAGCTGTGTCTTGCAAAGAAAAAGAAAGGTGGAAAATAACAATTCATGCAGAGCTTGATTCACTAAAAAAGAATGTTACATGGATAGTTGTTGATAAGCCAAAGAATCAAAAGTTGGTGGGGTGCAAATGGATCTTTAAGAAAAAGATTGAAGCTTCTCAAAATGACAGAATAAGGTTCAAAACAAGGTTGGTTGCTAGGGGATTTACTCAGAAAGAAGGAGTGGACTACACTGAGATCTTTTCACCGGTTGTGAAGCATTGCTCAATCAGAATTCTTCTTGCAATAATGGCTCAGTTTTATTTGGAATTACATCAAATGGATGTAACCACAACCTTTCTTCATGAAGAATTGAATGAACAAATCTATATGCAAATTCCAGAAGGTTTAGATGTTTCCAACAATGATAAGGGGGCTTGCTTGCTCAGAAAATCTCTATATGGATTGAAGCAATCTCCAAGGTAATGATATCTCAGGTTTGATGAATATATGATGAAGATTAATTTTGTTAAAAGCATGCATGATAGTTGTGTCTATTTCAAGCATGATTCTGATAAGTCATTCATATTTCTATTATTGTATGTGGATGATATGTTAATTGCTAGTGATTCTATTGCTAATATGAATAAGATCAAAAGCTTACTTAATTTTGAGTTTGAAATGAAGGATTTAGGTGAAGCTAAGAGGATTTTGGGAATGAACATTTCCAGAAACAGGTTGGAAAGTGAAGTGTTTCTTGATCTTAACACTTACTTGAAGAAGGTGTTGATGAGGTATCAAATGAATCAAAGCAAGGTACCTCTATACCAATTGGACATCATATCAAGTTATCTAAAGATCAGTGTCCTAAGTCAAGAGAAGAGGAGTATACAATGAGCAAGGTTTCATACTCTAGTGCAGTAGGTAGCATCATGTATGCTATGGTTTGCTGCAGACCTGATTTGGCTTATGGAATGAGCTTGATCAGTAGGTATATGGCTGAGCCTGGGGTAGTACACTGGGAGGCAGTGAAGTATATGTTAAGGTACATAAATGGCTCAGTTTATATGGGATTAAAGTTCAAAAGAGCAATGGATTCAAGCACACCAATAAAGGGTTTTGTGGATGCTGATTATGCAGCTAACTTAGACAATAGAAAGAGTTTGACAGGCTATGTTTTCACATTATTTGGAACAACCATTAGTTGGAAATCTACTCTACAATCAGTGGTAGCTTTGTCTACCACCGAGTCAGAATTTATTGTCTTGATAGAGGCAATCAAAGAAGCACTTTGGCTCAAATGGATCCTAGTTGAGTTTGGCATAATTCAAGAGTGTGTTTCTGTCTATTGTGATAACAATAGTGCCATTCATTTGTCAAAACATCAGGGATTCCATGAGAAAATGAAGCATATAGATGTTAAACTCTATTTTGTGAGAGATATCACAGACAAAGAGGTGATAAAAGTATGCAAAATACCAAGTGAAGAGAATCCCTCGGATGCATTAACAAAGACCCTTCCTATAACTAAGTTTCAGCTGTGTTTGGAGCTCATGAGATTGAAAAGAAAGTCTGGAGTTCATGTAACATGAAGGTAGAAATAAGTTCATCAGTGATTCATGCTATAAGGTGGAAATTGTTGTAATATATAGCATGCAATCACAAAAAAATATGAAGAGAAAAAAAAAAGCGTCTCAGCCAAAATTTTGCTAAGGAAATGAAAAGTCGCACTTTCACTAATAAAATCGCATTTGGCAAATGTGATTTCAGTCTGGTAAAAACGGTTATATTCTTACACTTTGCACAACTAATTTCTTGAATTTGTTTTGTCAGGTGATTTTGCGGGGCCCTTATCTCAGTCAATACTCAACGAAATGATGAACAGTTTTTTCTCACATGCTCTATATAAAGAGGAGTTCATTTCATTAGAAGACATTGAAGCCATCAGAGTTCTAGAGAGAAAGTTCTATCACTGCAAAGTTGTATAGAGAGATTAGGGTTCTTAGTTTCTTGTTTTGCATTGTAAATCTAGATTCTTGAGTATTATAGTGGATTGATTCATACAGTGGATATAGGAATTTTTAACCCAAACCACTTTACATCGTGTGTTGATTTTTCTTCTTCGTTTCATTCATCAATTTCTCTAGCTCTTGTTCTTGATTATTTGTGATTTTATGTGAGCTATTGCTTGCATGTTTGTGTTCTTGATCTGAATTCCAACAATTACACTGAAATTTTTGCACCTGTTGTGAAATTTACCACTATGAGAATAATGTTTGCTTTGATAACTCATTTTAATTGAGAATTGAAACAATTGGATGTAAAAATTGCTTTCTTGCATAGAGAATTGGATGAGAAAATTTTTATGAAACAACCTGAACACTTTGTGGATAAAGCTCATCCTAACTATGTGTGTTTGTTGAAAAAATCTCTATATGGCCTTAAGCAATCACCTAGACAATGGAATAAAAAGTTTGATGGTTGTATGATGTCTATGAAATTTAAAAGAAGTTCATATGATCCATGCTTATACTTTAAAAACACTGCTCAAACTCCTGTGTTTCTTATGATCTATGTGGATGACATGCTCTTGGCCAGCCCTTGTTTGAAAGTTGTTAATTATGTGTCTAAATGTCTTAGTGATAATTTTGACATGATAATTCTTGGTGATGCAAAATGCATCTTGGGTATGGACATTGTTAGAAATAGAGATGTCTGCACTCTGTCCTTAAATCAATCTACCTATTTGGACAAGATTCTTGGTAAGTTCTCTATGACGAATGCTAAAGTTGTCTCTGTTCCTCTTGCTGCTCATTTTCTGCTAAGTAAGGAACAGTCTCCTAAGACTGAACCTGAAATGTCTGAAATGTCTTCTGTGCCTTATGCAAGTGTAATTGGATCTGTCATGTATTTGATGGTCAGTACAAGACCCGATATTGCTTATGCTGTCAGTTGCATGAGTCGTTATATGTCAAACCCAGGTATGCCTCATTGGGAGACAATAAAATGGTTACTAAGATATCTAAAGAGATCTGCAAAACTTGGTATAAATTTTGGAAAATCAGATAAAAGAATTGAACTTTGTGGCTATGTGGATTCTAATTTTGCCAATGATAAAGATAATAGAAAATCCACTACTTCCTATGTGTTCACTTTGTGTGGTGCATGTATATCTTGGAAATCCCAATTGCAGCATATTGTAGCATTATCTACAACAGAATCTGAATACATTGCTGCAACCGAAGCCATAAAAGAAGCTATCTGGCTTAAAAGATTACTTTCTGAAGTTGATTTCTTGAAAAAGAAGGTTGTGGTGTTTTCTGATAGTCAATCTGGGATCTAACTCTGTAAGAATCCTGTGTTTCATGACAGAACGAAACATATCGACGTTAAATACCATTTCATCTGAGATGTTGTTGAAAAAGGGATTATAAACCTTGAGAAAATTACATCTGAATTTAACCCTGCAGATATGGGCACTAAATGTCTACCTCTGGAATAGTTTAGGTCCTGCATCAAGGCCTTAAACCTTGTTCCTGCCGTTTGATATCTTTTGTTACCCCCTCAGTCTGTGTGACTAACCTATGATCTGTGTGATCATATTTTTGTCTTTCCTTTTCTGCTTATATGTTATGACTTTTGTGTATTTTGTATCTTGCACGAAAGGAGATCGGCGATGATGACCCCCCCTCAATCCAGTCATGTCCACTAGACACCATGGTCCGGCCCAAGGTGGAGAATGTTAATTGTGGGCCAGCCCCTGCTGTCTTTGGCCCTAGACATTCAGGTGGCCCAAGCTGGAGGCCCAGTTCCGGATAAGTCAAGCCCAGCCTGTTTCCTTAGCCTTTTCATCTGCACTGCTCATCTCGTGGTGTTTGATCTTGGCCGCTCATTTCTGATATATATGGGCTCCGTGTCCCTGCTCCTTGTCAAAACCTAGCTCTCACTCACTCTCTCCTCGCGACGCTCTCTTCTCTCTCCCCCGCTCCGAATCTCGGTCATATCCCGTTGATCGGCCATGGATTCTGGTGTTTTCCTTTTCTGCTTCATTTCCCCTGTCCTATTTAAAGGGAAAACCGTGAGATCCTTGACAAGGGAATCTGAGTGTATCTCCTTCTTCTTCCTCATCTTCTTCGGTGATTAAAGAGAGGACTTGTGTGCTGAGTGTTCTTGCCTGTTCGAATCGACTATACATGTGTTGATAAGTCGATTCGATTCTTTCTGAAAGGGGTCTAGGGTTTCTGGGGTTACTTACTTGACTGTTCGCTGTTCTGGTGCAATCCTTGGAGCCACTGCCGAATCTACCTGTCTCTGTGTGTGTTTGGACGGATTATCAGTCGGGGGACTGAGCCGAGTAATTTACAACACAAATCTTTGTGTTGGCTTCTCTGATTCGGTGATATCTACTCTTTTCTTTTCTTTTCTCTGTGTATTTACTTTAGTTGGTTTTGTTTTAGGATATATCTTCTGTAATAATTTATTAGGAAGATGTATGTTTTTGTATCCGGATCCTAGCCCTACAATGTTAACATGTCCACCGTGAGCATGTATTAATATATTTCAGTTAATGTGTAAAAATCATATTTTTTTAAATATTAAATTTGAAATTAATAATTGTATTAAATTTACGATACATCATTAATGAACATATTAATATGTGCCCATAATGGATAAAATAGTAAAATTGTATTAATATAATACTGTCATTTAATACAAGTTATGATTTTTTAAAGGATAAAGTATATTCAGTTTAATTAAAATTTGAATTTTCGTTGTTCTTCGTTGTATTTTGTCAATTTCATGAAATTTTGATTGAGATTTGAGTTTCCTTATGGACAGTGCCGTACCTACTAATATATTGATCCGAGTTGGATATTTAAAATCAACCCTTAATCTCACTTGTACAAGTTCAATGCGAAACATACAAATTTTAAACATTTTCACTATTCAAAATATTTATATTATCTTTAAAAAAAGAGTTAGAATAAGTCCATCAATCAATTTCTAATTTCTATATTCTTGATTTTCCTTTTATTTTCTAACATTTGGACTCTTATATGAGAAACATTAATACAATAATACTAAAAATATAAATTAAAGCTGAAACTTAAATTATAAAAAAAGTAATAGAAAACATATATAGATGAATACAAAAAAATAATATATATATATATATATATATTAAGTTGGAGTTGCAGTTAATTAAGATTTTAAATTATCATTGCTCTAACAAGTTTTAAACTAATAATGTACAACATTAATTAAGAACTATATATAATAATAAGAAATTTTAAGTTAACAATCAACAATAATATTTTTTAAATAATTTTAAACTAATAATAAACACATCATAACTAGTAATAAACAACATTAATTAAAACTATTCATAATAAGAAGAAGTTTTAAAATAACAACTATAAGAAAAACTAAGAAAATTCAATAATAAAGATAAAAGAAAAACTAAAGAAAAGTACTAACTGTGACACTCGAAAAATGACAATAAAAGTTATTGATTAGCTCTAGCTCAGCTAGGCCAATTATGCTTATTCTAATCATTATTAACTAATTTATATATATATATATATATATATATATATATATATATATATAATAGGCTCTTAAATATTCGTATTTTTTTTGGCCTGAGTCGATCGACTTATTTAACTTATAAGAAGTCCAGACCTGCTTATGGATGTTTTTCATGTTAAACGAAAGGAATGGATACATCAATTATTCATTTTTCAGAAATTGAGAAACCTACAATTTTTCTTTAAATTAATCTAACAACCAAATTTTGGTTTTCGTGAGCAAATATTATATGTCTTTGTAAATGGAGTGGTGTTAGAGTTCAGTTGAGTGATTCTTGTTATTTTCCCACCTAAAAGTGTCGTGTCAATAAAAATAAAAAAAGAATTAAAAAATAGTATATCTTACTTGATAAACTATTTTTTAATAAGAATAAAAAAAAGATCAATTTTACTCTAGAAGCTATTCTATAATCTATATAAAACTAAGAGATGAAGAGAGATATATATTGATTTCTCAAATCTATGTAAAACTAAAAAAAATGAAGAAAAAATATAGTGATTTTTCAACAAAAGAGTTAGTAGCACCACAAAACAAGAAGCACCAACGAACTAAAATGGTGGAAGGAGTAGATCGTACTCTATATGCTCAAAGATGCAAGTTTGATTTTCCAAAGATGCTTTGAGATTTATGATATTTGCAAAGATAATTTTGTGCTTTCAATCATATTATAAAGCTATGAAAAGCATGTCCTATTTATAGGCACTCCCACATAGTGAAGGAACTCATCAAATTAATGTGCATTTAAAGCATTTAAGTCCACTAAATAAGTGGAGCTCTCCACTACCTTACACCATCAGTTACTGAGAATTGGAAGACCATTAGCCACAAGGGCTTCGAAATAGGCCTCCTCAAATGGGCTACCCAATGGGCTTTTATATTTTGGGATTCGCAGACGAGCAATGTTGCCCGTAATGTTGTCAAACATCGGACACAACATTTGGCCACCAGATAAGTTTCAGCTATCAACTTCGTGTATTAATTTCCACTCACCGAAAATCGATTTTGAGAGCGGAAATGCACCTCGATTATCTACTCAAGACGTAGAACGACCTTTTGCCCTTTACTTTTACATTTGCCCAACTTTAACACCTCAAAATAATGATCAAACACGTGTGGTCAAGACTTCCTACAAAAATTAATAATTGACCCACATTTATAATTGGATGAAAACCAATTTTCCAATAATACTCTTAAATTCTCACAAAAGATTTGTAATTGTATCTCCCAAAATACAATTCATTATATTTAAATATATATATATTTGTTATAATAAGCACACAAAAGACTTGATAGTAAATCTCCTCTAATAGAATGGAATGAGGTAGGTTAATTTATGCTTTCTTTTTTCCCCTAAGAGAATCAAGATACTATATTTTGTTCATATCAATATTATCAATAAATTAATAATTTGTTACATTTTCTAATCATCTTCTTCAATTGTTGTTCACGGGTGGCGAGATAAGCTGCCAAATTCTTTCTTTTTTTTTCTCCCTTTAGTGTATTATCTTTTTTTTCTTATATTTTTTCTTTATTTTTCTTAATTTTTGTTTGTGTCAATCTCAATGATTTTTAGTCCACATCAATTCTTAATTTCATGGCAAAAGATATGGTCACGTACGTATATATACAAGTTTATAAACATAAAATAATAGCAATATCAACAAATTTGACCGAATAGCCCAAAATTAGGAATTCTCGTGTGATTTAAGCTCAATTGAACCATTCATATTAAAATTGATCTAGATTCCATATTTTGAAAAATTAAAAAAACAAAATTACCAAGCCGAAAAATTAAGGATCAAAATTATCAGACCCAATAAATTACAGAATAAGATGGATTATAAACTCTAATATAAGTATATATACACAAGGCATCCCAAAAAATATTAACAAGCAAAGAAGCCCTAATTGGTAACCCTAATTATTAGAAAGAAATAATCCCTACTACTTAACCACCATCGAGGTCAAAACCTTTCTCCAAAATGAAAGAAGAAGGCACCAGTACCAGTGTTGTTATCAACAGCATATTCAGCTCTCATCTGACGAAAATTAATCCCACCACCATACGAGGATCCATGTCCCCTTCTCCTGTATGTCTTTGTCGGATTCCCTTTCACTTCCGCAGAGCTTCCCAGATCATTCCCATGCTCTGCAAATGCATACACATACGTCTTCGTCTTCATCACTGGTACTCTAATCTCTGCACCCACCTGCAATGCATGCATGTCCATCAGAGACAGACACAGAGTAGCTAGGGCTTATACATATACAAGCATACCTCGAGTTTATTTCTTGAAGCTGCAATCTCTCCCATGTCGTAGCCTCTAACAGAGTGAGGCCCGCCAATGATGAAAGCTTCGTGATTATGAAGATCTCCGACACAGCCACCGTAGACGCCGTTGAGGACTAAAACCGGCGGCCCCGTCTGCTTTAGTGGGATGAATCTTGTGGCTGATACCTTGTGCCGGTTGAAAAATCCACCGATCCCCACCCCTTGGTCCACCTGCAAATTCAACCTAGTTTATGACGAGTAGAAGGCTCTGTCTCACGGATTTATACAACAGTTGTTTGAATAAAAAATGGAAAAAGAATAAATTATCTAAAAGGTAATAGTTTTCGTTCTGGAAAAATGTAAAACTATCGTCTTGTTGCAAACTAGTGGATTTCATTTAGTTATCGCAATCTGTGCTTTAAAATTGGTCGGAATTTCACTTAAATAGTGTGGTTGACCCAAGATGATTTGAAGTCGACACAAATGAATGGTGTACCTGAAATACATCCCTCCCACCAACTGTGAGTCCATTGAGAAATCTTGTATTATCTATGGTTAGATTAGCTTGTAAGAAGGCCATAATATCTCTACCGGTCCCAGTGAATGTGGTGGGAGGTCCATCAGCCACATATTGTCCATTAACGAACACCTCGCCTCTGCTAACAGCACCGCCTCCTTCTCCTCGTGTTTTGACATCTTCCAGGACTATTCCATACGTGAACTTACTTTGACTTGTATAATTCTGTAAAAAAATATCAAGATTGAGATAATGATGATCAATATTTTAGTTGATCGATCCACATGTGACATAACATTACCTCGGTGATGTTGGCCTTGACACCGAACCTATCAACCCATATCGGGGAGGCATCCACACCCGGCCCCCACCTAAAGACCGGACTAAGTTTGCTAGTATTGAAACAAGTCGCCTTAAATGTCCGGTTCCTAGGATCATCTATGCCGTCTACATATGGATGTTTGTACTCGAAATTAAAACCAATGTCGTCCTATAATCCAACAAAAATACCCCAACGTTACTTCTGCTTTTGACATAAATAACACCAAATTTTGAAATTACCTGCGGATCGAAAAGGTTGCTAAGGGTGAGTTCACCTCGAAATGTTCGATTTAGGCCTTTTATATTGTTGTGACCAAACGATATCTTTGCACCAGGTATTAAAGAAGCCTGAATCGCATCAAATTAAAAACCAACCAAGTTGGATATAATTAAAACATTCAATTCGAAATATTAATACATACCAATGTTAGTCGAGAAGGGGCAATGTTCCATTCTGCACTAAGATCAGACCACTTATGTGGTTCCTCTTCTTGTAATACAATGTCAAGAGAGAATTCTCCATTTTCTTCATCCACTTTCGGATCAATGTAAGAAGAAAGACCAAGAGCTTGAAGATTTCCAATTGCTTCTTCAATCACCTTTCTGTTGAAAGGTTTGCCAACCGCTAACTGTAATTTGACTCACAATTGTCATTGCAATTCCATGTAAAAACACGCGTGACAAACAAAACAAAGAAAATAATTAGGTGTACCTCCTTAGGCAAAACCCTGTGGATGAGATCAAAATTAGTATTTCCTTGACAAACATTCCCGATTTTATCAACAAACTTGAGCTGGATCTTGTCTATATCCCTTTCCACCACTTGGAATGTGATCTCTCCACCTGAAGTGCTTGTACCGATCACCTGTGCACCATAGTACTCTCTATCATGGTACCACTTTTCTATCTTCTTTACTATCTTCCTAAACAAACTCGCACTCATGCTTGTCCTCTTCACCAGCATCCACTCTATCTCATCCGCCACGTCATCACCCAGCATGCATGCCCTTCCACTCTCGAGTCTCTTACGCTCTTGTCTCTCCATCCGCTTCATCAACTCCACGCGCTCTCTCCGCGTCATGTCCACGCCAGCGTCGATCGGCTCCTCCTCCGGAACCGAGCCGAAGGCCAAGCACCGGAACTTGCTTTTTGGCTGGAAGAACTTTTCCTTGTAGGGTATGTTGATGTCTATTGATCCGTCGGGGTTTGTCTTCACGTCGAAGTCGATTTTGTCGAAGAGTTCTGATGATGAGAGGTTGTTGAGGCTTTCAGTGAGTTGTTGTTTCGTGTAAACGCCTCCGCGGTGGAGGTCGAGCAGGTCGCCGAAGGACTCGTCGGCGTCGGCGACGGCGGCGCGGGTTCGGGGGTTGATGAATTTGAAGTCGGAGATTTTGTATTTCTTGAGTCGGCTGAGTCTGTTTAAGCTGAAGAGTAAGTTGGCCTGCATGCCATGGGGGTCCCAGCCTTGGGGTTTGGTGTCTTCTGTCGCCATCGCTGGAGGGCATAGGTTGAGGAGGGGCCAGAGGCGGTGGTGGCTTTTATCTGCGGCGGCGGTGAAGATAGGGTTTTGGAAGATGAAGTTGGAGAAGTGGTGGGTGAAGCCGTTGACTGCGTTGACTAGGCCACGGAGAGAGAAGGGGAGTTTATTAGGGTTTGAGGGTTTGATTCGCGGCGGCCGACGGTCAGAGATGGCGGATTTGGGGAGGCGCAGAGAGGCGGCGGAGAGGCTGAGGGAGAGGGAGGTTAGAGGAGAGGCTTTTGGGTGGAGGGAGAGTTGATTGATGGTGGTGGTGGAAGCCATCGTTGAGGGCGGAGAGGTGGCGGTTGAGGGCGGGAGAAACGGAGAAGTGGTGGCGGCGGGCATGGAGACGTTTGGAAGATGGACTATTGATTATGTTTTGATATCTATTGACGAGAGATTATTATGGAAAAAATATACTCCCTCCGTCCCACAATAAGTTTCCCCTCCGTAAGTTTCCCAATTCTTTTTGGGTGTTGTTTTTAAGGAAAATGTGTATTTTAATGTGAGTGGGAGGAGAGAGGATATTTAATAGAAAAAGGTGGAAAGGAAAGTGGTAGGGCCCACTTACTTATCAAAACAAGGGATGACATATTTGTAATTTTTGTGAAGTTTTCTTTACCATTTTTAGTAAGTTTTGAAATGAGAAACTTATTGTGGGACGGAGGGAGTATATGTATATAGGTGAATCTATTCTATGATATTTAAAATTACCAAATAAAACATTATTTTCTTGAGCAGGACTCTTATTAGACCATTCCGTCATGTGTATTTTTTTAAGAAGGCAATTTCATATAAGTCTTTATATATTTTCTTAATTTTAATTTAATTGATGTTATTTTTTTAATGAAGAACTAAAACGCAAAAAGTATAAATCAAAAGGAAGATTTGACAACATCAACCATTCTACACAGTGCAAACTTGAGGATCATCATCACCTCAATAAATTCGCTCAAATTGTAGGTTAGGGAGTTGATAGAAGCAATCTTGTTTATATATATATATATGTGTGTGTGGATTTCTTATGTGGAGCAAATTTCAACACGCTATTGTTAATTAATTTATGTTTTAGTAAAAATAACAGATTTTACTATAACACGAATTACTAATCCGGATTGAAATTATATATATATAATTTTAACAAACTTACATGTTGGGTTCAAAATATTGCCACTTTAACATAAGAAAATTTCTGTATTTTGATTTTTTAAATGAAAAATCAGTAAAGAAAAAAATATATTTACTTAATTTAACTAGTATAATGGCAATTAGGTTTTGACATATTTTCTAATCAAATATAAAAAATTACAGTAATTTTGTAATTTTTTTATGGACTAATAAAATGAGCCATCGTTTCATTTAGGGATGTAAATAGGTAGGATACGGGTACGCCTATCCCATACCGTATCCTATTCTAAACTAACCTGCCCATGCCCTATCCTATTACCCTATTATTTATATCGGGTAAGGTACGGGTAATAACCTATGGGTAAATGGGTACCCACTGGTAAACGGGTACCCATTTACATAATATTACATTATAAATAATATTATACGATCGGCTTTTCCGAACTCATTAAACTATACAATTTTAACAAATAAAATGCATTTTCTCAATAATCATTAACTAACCATTTACAAAAAATCATATAAAAACTCAAACCTGCTATTTAAAAAAAAAAATCATACACCACGATGAATAATATAATATGTTTTAATATGATCATGGATCACTTGATTCAATATTTTCCACAACAAAAAAAGATAAAACTAACAAAATAATGAAATAGTACTACATCACATAAACTATAAATGAAATAGCATGTCCGTTAATATTAAATTAAGAATAATAAATATAATTATATATATACTTCAGATATTAAACTTTTATAATTATAAACTATAATATTATATATATATATGGTGGGTAATCAGGTAACGGGTAAAATGCTAAACTCAAACCCTATCCTTATCCTAACATACTTTAGTGGGTACGGGTTTTATCCTACCCGTTACCCTAAACTTCGGATGATGCCCTACCCGATTTTCCTATTACCTGCGGGTAACCCTACCCTATGGGTAAAACTGACATCTCTAATTTGTTCATAGCTTTTAGCTTATATAAGATAATAAATCAGCTCACAGTTTTCCTCTAAAACCATTCATTTAGCACACAGAAATTTGAAAAAAATAATAATTGTTTTCTAATTGCAATTAAACTTACACTCTCCAATTGATAATATATATATTCCCTGTTTCAAAATAAGTGTTATCCTAATTTTTTTGTCATAAATTAAAAAACATCAAAATGGAACAAATATACCCCATATGTAAAATTAAGTGTGCCACTCGTACGTGAACCCGTCAATCCGGCTCGGCCTTGGTTTGGATCTGGGTGTTAGCCGATCTCAATATGGATAGATCTTAAATCTTGACAATTAGACTTTGGACGATGTTGAGCGGTCCTGAACTTTGAGCCTTGGATTGGATCAACCCAATTATCATTAGCAAATGAAATTGACCCACAAACTTGGGTTGGTGGCCCAAGGCCCAAAGTTGTGTGACCCATTAGCTGTCTACGAAGCCCAACGTGGGCTAAAGTCTTAGTTATGCAAGAGTAACAAGGTGTACTCAAATCCATAACTAAACCAAAACTTTGTTAAGCCAGTATCATTATTACTGTCTAAGAATCTAAGACTCTTTCAGAGATCCTCCAACATAAAATTTTATCATCATGTATAATAAACGATTGGATTAATTTAAATTGTTAAACAATATATCGAAATACAATAAGTATACCAAAAGGTATCAAAATGGTTAGATTAAGTTCATATATGATAAGCTTTGTCTTCCAGAAATCCAAGATCAAAAGATTGAGGCTTAATGCATACTCATAACCTTGTTGCATTACCCCAACACCAATACGGATAGATTAATTAATAGGTTTGGTTTTATTCTTTTAGGCTCCTTTTATGGTAAATAGAGATAAGTTAATTATCTAGGCCAATGAGATAATTTTATAGGATAAGATATAAATTGTTATCCATTTCAAATGTTTACTCTAACATATAATATTTAGATAAGTATATTATCCTTATCCATCGTTTACTATGTAATATTTGAAGGTTAGGATAAGAGTGATATTATCTAAATGTCCTTTTTATATAAATATTTAATGTTTACTAGGGATATAAATATAATTTTCTAATGTTATCCCAAGTTTTGGGTAAACTATCATGGGGTGGCCTATATTATTATCCATTATTAGGATTTTGGCATTTTATTTCGGATTGGAAGGATAACCCGAATTTTTATTTCCATCAAATTAAACACTAGATAAAACTAAATAAAATTTCACTATCCTAAGTCATCCCCAAAGTAAACGGAACCTTGGTTTATTTAAATAAAATATATATTATATTGTAAATGTAATAATATAAAGACTTTAACATAGTTCGAAAAAAACTTTATAAATAATATTTTAATAGATGATAACATTTTTGTTGAAAAGACTTTCATGATTGTAATTTGTAAGTTATTAAATTATAATATATATATATATATGTGTGTGTGTAGAATTTTATAACCAATATCCTAATTTCATTCTACGATTCATGAAACAAGTATGAACTCTATGAATATTTTTTAAAAATATGAAATCCAAAATATTTTTCATTTCTTTTCTTTTTTTTCCTTGAGATTTATTTTGAATTTGGTGCATTTCAAATTTTTTTTCTTAAAATAACAATATTTTTCTTTGAAGATATTTTAGTTTACAATAAAAAAAATTCAAGAGCAAAGAAAAAAACTGAACCAAAATATGTTTTAAGGAAATAAATAATATTATTATTTGTCAGAAGGAAATAACTTATTTGCAAGACATGAACAGAAGATGTGGACAATATTAAATTACTCATGAAAATGACACTGATCGAAAAGAAAAAAACAAACTAACAAGAAACAATAAAAAGAAAAATATGCCTATAGTTAATATTTAGAAAAGTAGATAGATAAAAAAAACACTCTCGGCCAGGTTAATTATTTGATCCTTGGATCTAGATTATAATTTCTTAAAAAGGCTGTAGTTAATTTGTGTAATTGAATGGGGATAATCACTTTATGATCAAATTGGTTGAACTGGAAACCATTCAAGAACCAGTTAAAAATTAAAAAAACAAAAAAACCAGTTTGACTTGAGAAAAAAAAAATACCACATTGTATTATTTATAACGCATAGCTTCTTTCTCATTTTAGTTTGTTAATCAATATCGGACAAACTAATACAAAATCCTCTATATTTTCTTGAGTTTTTTTCAACTAAAACAACTTCTAATACTATGATGTTTACATTATAAGGAATTAAGAATACATTAATATTTTTAAAGAAAAAAATTCATATAACTAAATTTAATGATTTTTTTTAATTGAGGAGATATAGTATTAATATTCTCTTATATTTGAATATGTGGTTTTATGTGCTATATTATGAATTAGTGGTTATTTTAAATTATATTGAAAATGATTTTGGATTTATTGTTAATTTTATTAGATCATCATCATTATCTACAAATTTACTACATATTATGTAGATAATATAATAAAATTTAAAAAAATATGGTTAAATTTGTTTTAACCGGCCAGATCTCTTGATTGAACAAGTTCGATCAGTTGAATCTTAAATCGGTGATCAAATTGATTTGATCACCAATTTGATTCCACAAAAATTGGGATAATAAAGAAAAATGGAAGAAGAATGAGGTTAGAGAAAAAAGAAATACTTAAAAATGATGGAGTGGGTTGTTTGATTAATGTGGCAGTTTGTACATAAACGGTGGCCAACGAATATATGTATATTATTTCAACATTTGATTAGAAATCATTTAATGAAAGTTAATCTATTTATTTAATTTGAAAATAAAAATATGAAACAATCTCATGAATTAATATTGTGAGGTAGAATTCTGCCATCACAAATAAAAAATTTCAAACTTATATAACAATCATTAAATTTTGTTGACATCTATTAATTTTGTTAGAATTTATTCAAGCTAGAGTTGGTTAGTAATAAAATATTGAGACTAAAAATTGAAACTAAACAATGATTTTCATAGACATCTAAGATAGATTTGCGACAAAAAAATTGGGAATGACTTGAATTTCCAGCAAGATCACAGGCTTTCAAGAAATTGACTGAAGGATGATGGGTTTGACCAGAAATTATAGCTGGTATTTTTCTTTTTCTTGATTTATTATTATACATATATATATTAAAATAAATACATATTGTATATTCTAGACAGAGACAGCTGGAAATGTGTACAAGGAAGGAGAAAGAAGTAAAATTGTGTGAATGAGATTCCATTATTCGTTGTGTTGTGATGACCAAAGGCCTAAAGTAAAAGAAAAAGACTGCTCTGACACTTGATTTATTTAATAATTATTAAAAATAACATAGTAAACCTATATCTATGTGGGTAACTATACAGTACAGCTGCAACAGCTGGGTACGACCTTAAAACACACAAATGTACAACACCTATGTTTCCACTCCAATCCACATTTCGGATTTCTTCTATTTAATTTCTTATTTATGCTCAATTTATGTATTTTCGAATCCACTATATTTAATGAGGTTACATTTTTATGTAATACACATTTTCCCACAAATTTAGTATAAAACTCATTATCCAAATGACTTTTTTTAATAATATAATAAGAGATAGTTAACAAAGTTGTCCATATGATAAAAAAAAAAAAAAAAAATTAAACTATCAAAATATAACAAAACATTAAATATAATCAAATTGACTCAATATTTTTAATGAGACGAGTCTCAATTCTCACGTACCAATATACAAGGGACCATTTGCATTTTATTAAGTTTTTTTTTCTTTGAAATAATCATTACTTTTTTGTTATTTTATATAACTATTTATATTCATTATCATCGGTACAATTATATCTATTTTTTAATTTTTTTTAAGTGTTATATACCACTTGAACTATAATCATACCCTGCGATATTACAATATCAAATGACAGACACAATATTTTCAAAAATTATCTACGTCTCAATCCAAACATACCCAATTACACAGGCAAACTCATATATATGTGTGTGTAGGATACAACTTATGATGTATTAAACAATTGAAATTGTTAAAGTGAGCTTTATTTAAATAAATCCTATAGTAGTAGGCATGGATGAAAATAAAAAAAAATAAAAAGAAAAGGGTAAGTATAATTAGGTGGGGGTGTGTATAAGAAGAGTGATGAATGGTGGAGAATGATGGAGGTGAAGCACATAATGAAGGGTTTTCTCAAAAGAATTGTTTAGGTTAGTTGGCATTCAGAAAAAAATATGAGTGTGTAACAGCAAAGATAAGTCTGTGAGAATAGTTGGCAAATGTGTCAGTAAAAAAAGAGGCAAAAATTAAATAAACAAATAAATAAAGATGTGAAGCAAGCTTGAGGTACAAGAGAAGAACATCTCCAAACCAAACCATGATGAGAATTTTTTTAAAGAAAAGTAAAGTTAGATTATTTAAATTAAATAAAATTACCAAGGACCAAAGTGTGGGGCAATGAGGGAAAAGAGATTAGGTTCTGTAATAATTTAACCTGCAAGAGCAGTTGGCAGTAGTTAGTCTGTCTTTTATTTATCATCTATTTCTTGACTTGGGCAGGTAAAAGTGTACCCATTTTTTAATTTCATCTAATTATTATTCATCCAGTGTGACAATATCTAGTTTGTAGTTAATTAATTAGATGAAAAAAGAGAGGAAAAAACTTGGTAGTATAAACCAGTTGTGTTACTATTTATATAGAGTCATTGATAGGCATTGAATATATGTTTGTCTTTGATGGTATATAAAGTGGAAAACTTGATGATTCCTTTGCTGTTTGTGCAAGTACCCAGTTGGTGAATTTGCCCTTTTTTCTTGTAGAACTTAAGCAAGCAATGCTGTTGAAAGCAATGATATAAGCCCAGTATAAATGTACTCTCTGTGAGAACCTGCCCACAATCTGTTTGCTTAAATTACAAAGTAGAATTTGGTGCTTTCTGCTCTATTTTAGCTCCACATTTGAGAATATCACAAAAGGGTCCTTCCTATTTTGCCTTTCTGAGATTCTTGTGGGGTTTTTCAGTTCTGGGTCAAATCTTCAAGATGGGAATTCTATTTCTATTTCTCTCCCCATAATTAGGACCTAAGATTTTATTAGACTTAATCACTTGCATTGTTTAGGATGTGATGTGTGATATTCATATCAAGCAAAAGAGGAAAAAGAGAATCTGCTTTTCTTACAATAGTCTGTGAGCTGTTACTTACCCAATCCACTTCACTTCTCCATTGTCTTTAGCCTCTGAAAGATTCATACTTTCTTGTGTTGAAGGAATCTTTTTTTTTTCCACATTAGAGCAGAGATTTGATCTTGAAAGAGTAGTGAATTAGCTGGTGGAATGCTGATATTCTGCTCTGCTTCATTGGATTTTTCACCTTTTCCTTTGTCCCTGTAGTTGAGATGCTGCAATGCAATGAATTATCTTTCTTTACTTTTACTTTCTTTAACTTTCCTCTCTGTGCTATAAAGCTGCAAAGTTCATTTGTTCCTTGTTGAGTTCTACAAGAGATTGATTACCCCCAATCTTGGTCAAAACCCTATTCCACCTCTACTTAAAACACTGTTTTTTTTTTTTTTTTAATTCTAATTTTCATTGTGAAAACTCTTCAATTTGAGGTGTTCCAAATTCTGGGCTTTTGGCCTTTTTCTTGATAATGGGCTCTGAAGAGAGTGGGGATAGAGCCTTCCATCAAAGAGGTATGAATTGCCCTTCTGACAAAGTCTCAGGGGTGACAATGTGCTCAGATTCCATGTTCTATGGTTGTAATTGGGATCCAATTGTTTCCCTAGGTCAAAATGGGAATTTTGGAAATTCTGCCATGGTTTCTCAGAATGAGTTTGCTAATCCACACTGTTCATCTATCTTAGAAAATCAAACAATGGGCAGCTCTTCCCATATGGTCCAGTTTCCATCTGATTCTTCAGCTCTAGTTGATATGATGCCAAGAGTTGCAGGTTTTGGAAGTGGAAACTTCTCAGAAATGGTCACTTCAATAGGCCACAATGCTGAATCAGCATACCACTCAAATCTTGCTCAAAAGAAAGGGCTTAGAATCCAGAGTGGATTAACAGATTCTCAGGATCATTGTCAAAATTCAGGAGATGGGATTTTAAGAACTTCACCTTATGGAAAGAGGAAAAGGAGAGCTTCACCTAAGGTAATAATTTTCTTGCTATAATATGTGTGTTTGTTTGTGTGTTTTGTATCTCATTATGTGATGTGTTTTGGCTTTAATTTGGTTCATATAGAATGCTGAAGAAGAGCAGCAAAAGGATGTTTCTGGGGACACATCTGAATTCAAAGAAGATGATGAAAAGAAACAGAAACTCGAAAAAAATATCGGTCGAAGCAAGCAAGCATCTAAACAGGCAAAGGATAGTTCCAATGGTGCTGAGCCTTCCAAAGATGATTACATTCATGTGAGAGCCAAAAGGGGCCAGGCAACAAATAGTCATAGCCTTGCAGAAAGGGTAATTTCTCGATTGCAGATGATTCGATCATGCTTCGAATGTAACCTCTTTAAACTGGTTTGAATGCAGGTGAGAAGAGAGAGGATTAGTGAGAGGATGAGATTGCTTCAAGAACTTGTTCCTGGATGCAATAAGGTTACTAGTGCTTTCAGTTTAACTTCCAATTTTATATTTGAATTGATTTAAATTCCAACTATGTTGAAATTCTTGATTTTCAAGATTACTGGGAAAGCAATGATGCTTGATGAGATTATCAACTATGTGCAATCTCTCCAACAACAGGTTGAGGTATGTACTGTGGTAAATCATAAATGTGTCTTTCATTGGTTTTTTTTACTTTTCTTGATAGAATTTTAGAATAACTTATGTTAGATCAATTGTTGTAAGTAAGGTTCTTTGGCTGAAAAGTAGTTCTTCCATGATGTTAAAATACAGATTTAAAATGGGAATTTAGTTTCTTTGTCATCTGTGAATGAATAGGCTTAAAATCGAAATCAGACTTCTTAGAAGAATTCACAAGATTTCCAATCTATGTACAAGAAAAGGCAGTAATGAATGTTCATCTCATTTGATTGATTTCCAACGTCTTATGTTAGCCGTTATCTATGAATGAAAACATCGAGTTTAGAAAATCTAACTTGACCCTTCTCCAAAATTTGCTTTATTGATTTACTCTCTTTCTGGTTACAGTTTTTGTCGATGAAGCTTGCAACGGTAAATCCAGAAGTGAACGTGGACATAGACCGGATCCTATCCAAAGACGTAAGAAATTCTCGTTTGCTCTACTCATTCTTGAACTTCCAATTTCAACACCCAAATTAACAATCTTTTGTACGTCCCGTTTAGATTCTTCACTTACGTGGAGGCAATGCAACACAGCTCGGGATCGCTCCGGGATTGAGCTCGTCCCATCCATTCCCCGGATATCCCCAAGGAGCCTTCAACGGGCCCCCAGGCACGACTACTCCATTTCATTCATTACCACAGGTAACATATAAGATCACTTTATTTATCATATGATTTTGAATCTTCATAAAACAGAGGATAAATTTACAGTGTTTACTGGAAATGCAGCATATATGGAATAATAACGAGCTTCAAGGTATTCTGCAAAGGGGATTTGATCCTGATCCCTCAGCTAGCATGGAGCCGAATGGTAATTGTAATGATTGTGTTTCTTGAAAGAGTATAAGTAGTATATGTTCTTGTTTGGTTGATCCATATAATGATCGTGTTTTCTAGGGATGTCGAAAATGGAGCTATAGTGAAAAAGAGGAAGGGTGACTGGTGTTCTAACCATACATTGAAGCATTTATGAGTGAAGAATTTGTTTTGAATGCTACAAAAATGTTGAAGGTTGATCCTTTGCTGTGTTGTATAGGTTTATAAGGCCCTAACTCTTTGTTCTTCGAATTTTAAAAGAAGAAAATTGATTGTTTAGATTCATGAAACCGTGTAAAGAGTGGGAACACCATTGTTGAAGATGATTGATATTTTGTTGGATGTATACTTAAAATATACAAGCTGTTTATGTAGAGTGCTTTTTGGTTCTAATATGTTTTATGCCCTTGGAAATATGATTTTTCAATAACCATCCCTATTTCATAAGAGTTGCACTCTTGTACAATGTCTCATGGATCTAATTCTATCAGACAGGTCAATTTACAATTCAGAACTTAGAAATTAGCGATTGATTTATGAAAATGAGTTTTAATTGTAAGTGACGGGTCTTTGTCGCATCAAATTATATTATGAAACCATTTCATATAGCTTCTGTGATTCTATATTATATTTCAATTTTTATTTATTTTAGTTTGAAAAGAAAAAAAAGTGACGTGTAATTTTTTTTTTTTCCATTTTACTCAATTTTATAAACAAATTTATTCACTTAACTAAGTATTGAGCAATTGATTTGAGTCCCACGAGGTCCAATAGTATTCTAGTAGAGTT
Organism: Scutellaria minor; assembly: GCA_954870855.1. Lineage (NCBI taxonomy): Eukaryota > Viridiplantae > Streptophyta > Magnoliopsida > Lamiales > Lamiaceae > Scutellaria > Scutellaria minor. Next base: position 2,935,092 of record OX940734.1, read on the forward strand.
TGAACACAATTTATATCATATATTTAATATAAAAATATTAGACAGACAGAGTTTTTATTCCAAAATGATAGTATGAATTCTATTTCAAATTCGTCAAATATATGAATGTGCAAAAGTAATGTGTCACCCAACAAGTTTCCAAAAATTATAAATTGCTTTCTAAAGATAAATAGTTTTATCCTCTTTTCCCTAGTAAATATTAACCAAGATTTTTTGAACTCATAATTTTTTAGATAATTTTAAAAGTAATAAGATATTGAAGGGATAAATTTCATAACAAGACTTAATTTATAAATTAGTTCTCAATTCTAGACCCAATTCTAAAAGTTTCTCAATAACGGGTTCAAATTAATCTTTTTTCTCAATTTAAGGCTTGAAATTTAAATTGAGTTCTCAATTCAAAACAAAATTCCATTTTATATTTATTTATAATTAATGCAATTCATAAAATTAAGATTACTTTTATTTTCTTAATTTTATGAATAAAAGTGCAAAAACCTAATTTTAATATTAATCAACTTAATATAAATTATATTTTATGAATTGAATTCATTATAATTTTCTTTCTTTGTTTCTTTTTTATGTAAATAAATACAAGTCGGATGACGATCATTCCAAAAATTGCACTAAATTGTCTTAATTTATCTAAAATATAAAGACATATTAAAATATAAATAAATTTATAAATATAATTAAAAATGAATAAAAATGGGATTTTGTCTTGAATTGAGAACTCAATCTAAATTTCAAGCCTTAAATTGAAAAAAAAAAAGATTAAATTGAGTCTCTTATTGAGAAACTTTAAAAATTGGGTATAGAATTGAGAACTAAACTATAAATTGGGTCTTCTTATAAAATTTATCCGATATTGAAGTGTTTGGATTAATAGGATTATAAATCTTTTGAGTTATTAAGATGTTTGGTTTTATAATATCATTTAATCAAAGATTATGACACCATCAAAGTTCTATATTGGAGATGAAAGACTCAAACCTGAAACTTTGCTTAAGATGAATGATATACCCGCCGATAGATCAAGCCTGTGAGTACCAATAAAGTTTTATATAAATTACCAATTTAGAAATTTTTAAAGAACTTAATTTACATTTTATAGGCACTTTAAAAAGTAAATTTCCAAATAAATTTTAAGAGTTTAAAGCTTTTTTAACAACTTATATGCACATATTTCCCAAAAAAGCAAAAATGCTAACTACAATTACTTGTAAGCAATTTGAAAAAACTTACAAACTCAGCCACACATCCTCACTCCGAAGTAATAAAGAATATTAGAGCAAGTCTTTTGTAAGACAGTTTCAATTTATAGGTTATGAGACTTCATTTCATAATAACTATTCATGAAACTGTTTTATATAAGTTTTTATGAAAATATTATATGTAGATAGATAAAAAATTCACCGAACCTTTATGTAGTATAGATTTTTGTAAAATATTTAATATGTTCTAGATTAAACATGTTATTTTCGAAATTATTATCAATAATATATTATCAGTTACATAATCATATGTTGTCCAACGTTCAACTTTCTAATAAGACCAAGGGTTACTTATATATTTGTTAAATCTCAAATGAATTTTAAAAGTTTGCAATTTGTTTCGTCAATTTTTTTTCCTTCATTAATCGATCTAAATTCTAATGAAAATTTATTGATATGTCTACTGAAATAATCCTCTTAAATAAAATGTTACTAACGCATTAGTGGTTGACTTAAATTACGTAGAACTACGCTGCAAATGTAGATTATTTCCATGGATATTTCAATAATTTTTTTATTGAGATTTTAATCAATGAATGAGATTGTAAAAATATAGAAGTTGGTGGAAGAAATTGCCAACCCTTATAGTTAAAATGAGAATTTTTAGTTGGAGGAAAAGTTTGTAATTTTTTTTTGCAGATAATCATAAAATGAAAGATAAAACCTTTATAAGATCTTCCAAAACCAAACACCTTGTTACATAAATTGGCAACCTAGCTAGTGAAGTCAGCTTACACTACATATAAAATAGGGCCCTATGACCTAATTGTGGAGGGCTCTAAAGTCTTTTCCCTCCACAGGTAGGTTAGCTATAATTCTATAAACTTTTCCAACCCAATTTGTACCTTTTTTTTTTACTAGTTTCTCTAGTCTTTAAATGTAAATGTGGGCAAGGTCTCTAATATTCTAGTTCTAGAGGATAAATAAGGATAAGGACATAAAATAGTTGAATCAAATTGAATTAATTATTATTGAAATCTTTATTGATTTTTTTTATATTGTGTTTGAGTGTGTTTCTGTTATGGATTCAGTAGAGGTCAAATTATTGATTATATGTTGTTCAAAGTAAATTGCAAATATCAGTAATAATTTTATAATTTCAAGGATTATGAAGGTCAGATGATGAAAATGATCATATAACAAATATAAATGACATCTTATGATGTATTTAAGGTGACATTCTGCAAAGTAAAATAGTATTTCAGTTACTACTTTATTCTCAAATACATGTGTAGTTAAAAATATAATGTTTTGATAAAGCTATTTAAATTTATAAATTAAAAGACTTTAAAGCTATTTTTGTTATGATATAATGTACATTAAATTAAGATATATTAATCGTATAAAACCGTACTTTAATATAGTTAGCAAAATCGTAACTAACCTTTTCAAAAAAAAAAGAAAAGAAAAAAAGAAAGCAAAATCGTACCTATTAATAGGTTATTAATCAAATCGTTCCTAACAATTCGATTTAAAATTAATGAATGCACCAGATGACACTTAGTTTGGTAATAACAATTAGGCTAAAAATTAATTGATATATTAAGAGGATATTTGACTTAATTTTTTAAGTTGTTTAGAGCATTTTGTAAGATGCTTAAGAGCTAATAAATTTGTCAAGGAGTCTTCAATAAATTTGCTAATATAACATCTTATTTTATTCTAAATTAAAATGCTAGGAGAGTATACAATTTTTTTTTTAAGAAGCTTGGACACCCAACTTATTTTTAAATAAGATTTTACGTTTTCATAAATTCTTCCAAAATTAATCATTAAAATATTATACAATTGTTATCAGTGATGTTTTATATGCTCAACACTTGTTTTTTTTTTTTTTAACCATACTTGAATAACTCATTAAAAAAATTATAAATCTTTTATATTCTATTTCTTAATTATAAATCTTTTATATTCAAAAAAAATCTTATAAAATACAATAACTTATAACATTTCTTAATTAAGTTTAACTGAACAACTTTTACGTTAGCTAATCCAAAAAAAAAAAAAATTAACTTTAATTTTCTTATAACGGAGACCAACTCGATTCCAGACCCACACGATACACGTGTTCTCATTTTATTGGTTGTGACATCAAGCAATGGTTTACTTCCCGCGTAAAATCCCCTGCGACGCAGTCTAATATATACACACACGTCCGGTGAACGGCAAGAAATTTCCTCTCTCTAGAAATCCGATCTCTCTCTCTCTCTCTAGGTATATCCAAAATGCCGTTCCTGGACCGAAAACACCGGCGCAGCCAGAGGGCGGCCCCACTTATCCCCAAGGACCACTACGGCGGAGAGTTCGGCGGAGCATCATTCACCGGAGCGGTGTTCAACCTTTCTACAACCATTGTTGGCGCCGGAATCATGGCCCTACCGGCCACGCTCAAGCAACTCGGCACTATTCCCGGCCTAATCACCATTGTTTTGGCCGGAATTCTGACGGAGAAATCGATTGACATTATCCTCCGGTTCAGTAAGGCCGCCAAGACCAGTTCCTACTCCGGTCTGGCCGGAGACGCGTTCGCCGGCGCCGGCCGGAATCTTCTTCAGCTCTGTATCGTGATAAACAACGTAGGGATGCTTGTGGTTTACATGATTATTATTGGTAAAGAACTGATTACTCACTTAATTTTCACTTTGAATTATTAGGTATTTTGATTTTTGATTAATTGTTCATATTCGCATATGTTTATCTCTTGTGTTTATGAATAATGGATGAATGGGGAAAAAGAAGAAAAAAATTAGTAAATTTTTTGGTAGTTGTAAAGCAAAGGCCACAGGTGACAGCTCAGATAATGCATATATTTTGATTACTAAATTTAGAATGTCTAATACTTTAGTCTTAGATCATAAGTGTGATCTGCTCTGTATTCATTACAATTTACAATGCACTTACTTGGCCATTATTTTGGATGATACGATTTAGTTTGATCTTCCACTCGGTTTTCTTGATCATGTACATTTACAGGCGATGTGCTATCGGAGACATGGTCACAAGGGGTGCACCACACCGGTGTTGTGGAAGAATGGTTCGGTCTTCACTGGTGGACCAGACGTTCTTCCATATTGCTTGTCACCACCATCTTTGTTTTTGTGCCTCTGATTTCATTCAAACGTGTCGGTGAGATTTCTCCCTCTTTTGTTCACCAACGAATAAGTATCCATCATGAATTTATGGTTTTTCGTGGTCTTGATTATTGAGGCAGACTCTTTCTGCCAAACATGCCCTATGCTTTCTCAGAACTGCATTGCTGTCTATATGAAAACCACACTAAAGAATATGATTTGTTCGCTATGCTTGATTAATGATGTATGTACGTCATTGAGTTGGGGGAGGGAGCTGCTTGCACTAAATTGAACCTTATGTTAGAGCTCTCACAACAATCAACTCCTACCTTTGCTCCAATAAAAATGATACCTTTATCTTTTTTTCCTTATTTTCTTAGATAAAGAAACTTGATAATCAACAGAACATGTAATGAACTTATGAAAACAAGTTGAGAAGTTCCTAAAGCTTTTACAAGTCTAGTACATAACGTCGTTGCTAAATTCATCACTCTCACTGCTCCAAGCCTGCAGGTTAACCACATAATTCTAGCCAAGTATTTATCTAGTTTGGACTTTATTCTAATTAGCACTTCGTTGTTCTGAAGCATCCAGATATATGTCCTCTCTATAGGTAGGTGTTAGTATATATCCGCTAGATCATTTCTCTAAAAACTTTTTTGCTGTCGAAATCAATAATCTTGAGGCCTTTCTTTGTTCAATGATAAAGTTGTCCCAACTTGGGGAAACTTTGCATGAATGGATACCATACTATGCCACTAGTATCAACCCGGGTACCAAAATATAATTTGTATCAAAATGGGTACTCTTTTGTTAGTTTTGTATCATTGGTGAGCCAAATCAATTTTTGGTTCGTTTTATCATACAAGGCAACCGAAGGTTCACTTGGACTACCGTCCCACAAAAAAAATCTGATTAAATTGGGTTAATAAACTTTCCGGTGTGTATCAATTGAGCATTAATTATATCAGCTGATACAAATTATAATGTTTAGTGCCCAATCTGATACAAGTAGCATAATTTGGTACACCGTACACATTTATAAAATTTTCCCTTCAACTTCACTATATGAGTTTTCTTCTGATACAACTTTCAGTCTGTTTTGTTAACAGCTTCTATCTGACTACTATGCTTTCAAGTGCTATAGAATGATGTCTATTGAATGCTTTTTTTTTTTTTAAACGGAATTATTTTTTCTTGATTTTTGCCAGTAAAAAGTAAAGAGAAAATCACCATGAGTGAATTATTTTTTTCTGTTTGAGGTGCCAGATTCGCTGCGATACACTTCAGCACTGTCAGTCGTACTGGCTGTTGTGTTTGTGGTGATCATAGCAGGAATAGCTATTGTCAAGATGATAAATGGAAGCATCGGAATGCCTCAATTGCTGCCTGACTTTGTTGATCAAGCTTCATTCTGGAAACTTTTTACTACAGTTCCTATACTAGTCACTGCCTATATTTGTCATCATAATAGTAAGTTTTTTCGAAACTTCTAAGCATTGATTCTAATGCGATTTTGTTGAAGTCTTGAAACTGAAGTTATATTACTTTTTCATTTGGTCACACCCCTTACTTGGTAGAGTTTTCTATATTATCTGATAATAAGTTTGTCTAAAAGGGATGCACTATCTGTATTTGTTTGTATAACTTGAAATTTGAAGTTCACATAATAATGATACATGTTGCATAGTTGAAGATTTTTTCAACTTAACTTAATCTAAATACATTTGTCATGTTCAATTTAACTGAATCAAAATACATCTGATTGATGACCTTGTGTAAGTGCTAAATTGTGGTTGACAATATTACCTTGTTTCTTACTTGAATCTTTCTTTTGTTACTGAATTTGCTTCATAGTTCACCCGATAGAGAACGAGCTAGAAGACCCTTCACAAATGAAGTCCATAGTCCGAACATCAATCATTCTGTGTACATCAGTATACGTGGCAACTAGCTTCTTTGGGTTTCTCCTCTTTGGTAACCAAACAATGGATGATGTTCTTGCCAATTTTGACGGAGATCTTGGCATCCCGTTTAGCTCATTGCTTAATGACATTGCGAGAGTAAGCTATGCCGTCCATTTGATGCTTGTATTTCCCATAGTCTTCTTCTCTCTTCGGCTCAACGTTGATGGCATTCTTTTCACTCACGCCCTCCCCATTGTCTATGATGATCGGAGATTTTTCTCAGTAACCGCAGCTCTCATGAGCTTCGTCTTTCTGGGTGCAAATTTCATACCCAGTATATGGGATGCTTTCCAATTCACTGGCGCCACAGCTACTGTTGCCGTTGGTTTCATTTTCCCTGCCGTGATTGCCCTCAGGTCAGTATAAGTACACGCATTATTTTGATGGTACGGGTCAGAAGGGTAAAAATGTCAAATCTTGGCTAAAAATGAACGATACCATGCAGGGATCCTCGTGGAATTGCAACGAAAAATGACAGAATAGTGTCGTGGATCATGATACTTTTGGCTGTGTTTTCAAGCACTGTGGCCATCTGTAGTGACATTTATGGCATTGTTAATGGCAGTGAAAGTGCAGAATCATAGCTTGCACCTCAGCCTATATTAGTGGAGCTCTCCTCAAACATGCCTCAGGTATAACTTGCACTTTTCGCGGACTTAAATACACTACGAAACGAGCTAACCATTCTCCGAATGCCCTTCACTTGTCTGATACATTGCAAATATTTATGTCAGATATAAAAAATGGGACCTTAGTATAGTTGAAAGAAATCAGTTCTGGAAAATCTTGTAATCATTGAATTGACTCAATCTTTGAGAAACTTGACTAATTACTGATAATGAAAAACGTTATTTAGCAGATAATGAAAGCTTATTTTAGCAGATAGAAACAGGTACTGTAACATGTGCAAGTTCTTGTTCAAATATTGGACTCATAGATTGTATCGATATGAGTATTTTCAGTTTACTTTTGCAATTATTTGTTTGGTGAATATATGTTGTGAGTTGTATTACCTCAAGGCATAGAGTAAACCATATTCTAATTCTCAGAATTAACATTTAATTTGAAAGCTTAAGCATCTTGAGTTGAAGTGTTAAAAACTATATCATGTATGAATTTATTTAAAGGAACCCAATGGATTGGTTAATATAAAGGGGCAATTTTGCACCAACTTTTTTTTTTCTTTTAACGTTTTATAGTTGGAATTTTGAAAATAACTTTTAACTTTATCATTTATTATATTTGTCATCTTGGACCATAATACTGACACATGTCCCAAATGAGAGGCTTTAGGCAGTTTTTACATGTGAAAGTACTAATTTTGATGATTCAAATAATTAAAAGTGAAAAAAAAAATTTAACAAATAATCCCATGGGCAAAACGAATAACCCTGAAACAAATTTCGAATAATTCAAATGTTATCGAAAATGGAGGGCACCAACGAGCTCAATTCTGAAACTTGGTGGTCCATTGGAAACAAAAAACTTCAATTTTTCAATTTGAATCGTCAAAATTGGCCAAATTGATTTTAATCTGGACGACCCTTTTCTTTTAAATCAAAATATATTTTCTTTCAAAGTGGTCAAACTTGCTATTTTCTTTAAAAAAAAAACCGACAGATTTTCTTATTTTCATGATTTATTTCCAATTTAAATACTGTATGTATAATAATTATTATTTTTATATTATCGTTTATACTAATACAGTTGATTTTATTACACCATTGACAGAATAAAATTCGGTTATATGAATGATAATACTTAGGTAGATGATTTAATTATAATTGTTATAGATGAGACTCTTACAAATTGTTTTATGAATTTAATTAATTCATAATTTATAATCTAGTAAATGGAGTTGCACTTTACGATCTTATATAAATTTGTGTGAATATTTTTAAAATGAATTGAAAAAGTTATTCCTTAATGAAAGCATGTGCAGAGTGCAGATGGGACTTTCTTGTTTATTCCATTAATTAATGAGGGATTACAAAAAGTGCAAATGGTTATTCTATAAACACCAATTAGTCGGCTTCAATGAAATAAAATAAAATAAAATAAAAACTCACATTAGTCCAAGTGTTTCCTTCTTTATTAAATGTGCTTTTTTATTTAATAAATCAATAAGAAAACACAGAATTGACATTCCAACTACAATGTTCTTCTTGGACTTGAAGCTAAAAGCCTAAAACACAGACTATACTAATTTAAATTAAGAGTGAGTCTTATGTGAGACCGTCTCACGGATCATATTATGTAAGATGGGTCAACCCACAATCTATATTATACAATTCACATGTAAATTAATGAAAATGAGTTTGGATAGTGGATAAAAAAAAAAGCGTCTCATGAAAACTATCTGTGAGACCGTCTCACGTAAGTTTTTGTGTTAAATTAAAAGTTTAATAATCTTCAATTAATTCGTTCTCCCTTTACTTTTGGACCTACGCAGAATACAAGTAAATAGAGAGAAGAAAAGATTCTCCGTTTAATATTTATTAGTAAGAAAGTCTATAGTAAATAGATTGATTGTAAATAAAACGATAGAAGAGAAAAACAGATAAAACACGAGATAATATATATATATATATATATATATATATATAATCTGTTTTTTTGTTTTTATCTGCCTAAAACACGAGATTTTATCTGTTTTTCTCTTCTATCGTTTTATTTACAATTCATCTATTTACTATAGACTTTCTTACTTAAAAATATACTAGTAAGTGTTAGACGGAGAATCTTTTCTTCTCTCTATTTACTTATATTATGCGTAGGTCCAAAAGTAAAGGGAGAACGAATTAATTGAAGATTATTAAACTTTTAATTTAATTAGTATAGTCTGTGTTTTAGGCTTTTAGCTTCAAGTCCAAGAAGAACATTATAGTTGGAATGTCAATTCTGTGTTTTCTTATTGATTAATAAATAAAAAAGCACATTTAATAACGAAGGAAACACTTGGACTAATATGAGTTTTTATTTTATTTTATTTTATTTCATTGAAGCCGACTAATTGGTGTTTATAGCATAACCATTTGCACCTTTGTAATCCCTCATTAATTAATGGAATAAACAAGAAAGTCCCATCTGCACTCTGCACATGCTTTCATGGAGGAATAACTTATATAGACATGTAAATATTTATAAAAATGCAAAAATATGATTTATTTGATAAAATATATTTTTAAGTTCCAAAAATATTAAAATATACTCGTGGTTGATAATATTCTAATATTCTTGAGTTTAAATTCAAAAAAAAATATATATATATATAAATTCGTCAAACAATCTCACAATATTAGGCTATAACATAAATTTTAATGTCAACATTAAACTTGCACTTTACATCTAATAGGTCAAATATATTTCCATACGAAACCCTCCATTAATATTAATGTTTTTTTAATATTAATATTAGATGTTTGATAACGTGAAAAAGGTGGATTTTCCAATAATTAAACAATTAGCCGGCTTAGGGAATGTCCTGTCTCATAATCATGCTTAATCAGATATGATTACTGACTTCATACTCATAGTCACACTAATCATGCACACGTGTTTTATTTTCTTCATTTACTTTACTCAATTAAGTCATTTTCAAATATAAATTTTGATTTATTTGTTTACTGTGACAACCCATTTTTAACATTGGTTATTTTAGGTTTTACTCAAATGTTGATCATAAAAAATGCTCACGGTACTTTAAATCTACCCTAATTGTATGCTAAAAATTGATATAAATATACAATAGTCTCTGCACTAGACTACTCGGATATGCTAAAAATTGTTGGAAAATTGATTTTGACCAATGTGTAACCACACATGTTTGACCATAAAAGGGATCAAACATGGGTCATTGTGAAAATAAAAGGCATGAGGTTAATCTACGTTTTGAGTAGATGATCATAGTGTGTTTAAATGCTCAAAACCGATTTTCGGTGAGTGAGAAATTAATACACGAAGTATGTGGGTTGAGAATGGAAAGTTTGAAATTGGAAGTATCCGACATTGAAACTTTAGCTTTCTTAGCTCCACTATATAAGTAATAATGTCTTAAAGGTTTGCAAGTGTGTAGACCAAGTAATGGGCCCACACGTGCATTGGGCTGAATTGGGCTTTGGAATTTGGATTTGGTCGCCCCAATAAGAATTTATTTTGGAGCACAAAAATGGGTCCGACCTGCGCGGCCAGTCGGATTTGTGGCCCATTTCCATGAGGTCCATGATCATTCATGATGGAAGCCCTAACTCCCTGAACATAGAGTGAAGTAGTGGGTTGTGGTGGTTGTCAATAATGGAGAGGTGGTTTGACCACTCTTCTAGTGTGGTAGTTATACCCATTCCATGATCTCCAAGAGTGTGGAATGAAGTCTATAAGTAGGGTATTCTTATGCACAAAAATCATCATATATTTCATAGCCATTTGCATACTTGAGAGCTTTATTTCTCTTTCTTGGTTGCATAAAAGTTCATAGCATAATTGCAAAATCAAAGGGATATAGTAAGTCTCGTTTGGGCTGCCTTAATGGTAGTCTTTACATTTTCCCTTTCACTCGTAGTGTGGGGAAGAAGTGGGCTCTAGAAGTACTTACTAATTGAGTTCAGGAATCAAACTGTATCAATTGTTTTATAGATCATTCTGCAACGCATTTGGAGCTATTTAAAATCAAAATCTCTGAATTTTGAATCCCATTGGACTCCGACTCCAATCGATTTGAGAGCTTTATTTCTCTCTTTTGGCTGCATAAAAGTTCATAGCATAGTTGCAAAATTAAAGGGTAAGTGCATTGATTTTTCTTCCTTCTCCTATTCTAGTTCGCTGAAACTTCAAGTTTTGTGGTGCTACTAACTTGAAGACGAAGTCGTTTTACCTTTGGGGACATCACGTCGTTCTGTGAGCACTAGCCGGGACATGTTTGTCTTTGAGGGAAAAGATCCAACGTTGACTCGACTTTTCCTATTCGTGTGTTATACCTGTTGCTGTTTTGAAGGTCTGCTCATGGATGGAAGCTACTGTGAAGACGGAGAAAGAAGACTGCTCGAAGGAGTTTCTGTTGTTGTTGTGTTGCTGACGATGTCCCTGCATTTCCGACAATATTTTTTGCCGATCATTGTCGTCTGTTTTGTTCCCAACATTTCAGGGAACATTTTACTTCTGTAACAGATTTACTTTTCTGCAATCGTTGTATTTTAACATTGTTTGGTATTCTATAAACCACAACAAAAATGATATAGATAACAATTTTCACTCAAAATCGTTACAAAATCTATATGGAATTGAATGTAGACTACTCGGACTGTAAAATATTTTTTGACAATTATACATGGAAAAATTATTAGACAACTTACCATACACTATTTTTAAGTACAATTATCATAGACAATTAGATTGATCATTTATGTGTAATTAATACCTATAACTAATCTTCCTTTGGTTGGCCATTATTAAACTTTTGCATATATAATTATTAATTAATTAGACCAATATATGTCTTTATTAATTCGACACCTCACACATTATCTTTAGAAACTCTAATTCCCTTTAGGGTCCTACAATCTTAATTGGAAGCTTTTTCAATATTTTAATTTCATTATCTTTATTCCATTATTTAATAATTGTTATTTGAATCATATAAATACTGATGACTACAGATCTCCACAAATGGTCACTACAATGGCAAATAATTGTTTGTTAATTACACTAACATCTAACAATATATATGAGACTTAAAACGAGCTCTACCATATACAATTTAAATTCAATTTCACAAATTAATATTTAATTTGTGAATTATAGATTGTGGACTGATTTATTATACGAAATTAGGGTCATACGCATAAATATTATGGTTCATAAATTATTAAACATGATCGTGCTACACATAAATTGCAATCTATTGTTACATGTAATAGGGGAAAAAAGGCAAATATAAAAGTTTATATCGAAATTGATTCATATGAATTCATGCAACAGTATTCTTGTGGTTTTAAGTGTATCCATTTTAGTCAAAAGAAGATTATTGTGATTTGCTTGCCAAGTAAAATAAGTTATGCCAAGTCAAAAATGATAAGGTTCTTGGCTCGAATCTCCTCATGTTGATCAATTATAACTCAAAAATTACATTCCTACAAGAAATATTTATTTATTAGCTCTTTTAAAACTGTATCTATGAAACTCGATTGATGATCGAATCGTTTGGAAAATGATTCATGGTTTAATATATCATCTATCCAACTTATTAGGTAAAAATTGCATTTATTTTGTTTTACAATTTTATCATATTAACGTTGTGGTGCAATATGTATTATGTAACTTTCCATATTTTTACAGGATATAACTAAAGTAGAATGTGTATAGAAAAGTTGGATAATGATTTAAACTCTTATCCTCTGAGCAAGTGATCAGAATTCAGACGGTAAGATTATTTAATTATTCAAAAGAATTCGTTTTTTTTCAAAGGGATTAATTCCACTGACTGTTCTAATACATACTTTTTTATTAAGAAAATATATAAGTTCTTCGTTTGTTCTTATTAATTATAACATCTGATATATATAGATGTTATTAGTTTAACACAGCATCAGTTATAATTCATTATCATTTAAACAACTTGTTTAAACATTTGTTTTAAGATCTCCATAGATATAATTTTTAGGTTTAGCCCTTATTTAATTTAGATACGTATATATAATTTAATCATACAATTAGTTAAATAAATACCACGCATTGTGTCATAAGCCGTACTTAATAATTAAATAAGTCTTGAAGTCAATTTTTAAACTAATGCATTAACTTTGACATCAAACTGCAAGCCACATACAACATTAATATAGAATTATTTTTAAATCAAGCATTAAAAAAATTGTGAATAGAAAATAAATAGAGGCAACCATAAAAGTATTTCAAATTAGGAAAAAATTAGCAATTTTGATCCTAGCTAAGCTTAGCACAAAGGGGCAATGTTACTCTTAACCTTTGTCAAAAATGTCTCTTCATTTTAGAAACAAGATATATATCTATACATCAAAAGATTAAAAAACTTATCTGATTCAATTTCAAATTTTAATCATCACAACTTATACTTTTATACCCTTGATCAGCTATAAAGCTCGTGGTGTTGGAGGTTGTTCATTCATAAACATTACTTTTGGTTCCTCCATTTTATTTCATATGTGGTTTAAATGTACAATCTATTTAATTTTACCCCTCTCTTGAATATAAATTTTGTTTCGAAATAGGTCATAAACTATAGTACTTTTAGGTTTTTTTTTTAAAGTATAATGTAGTCATATTATATATAAAAAAGTATAATGTATAGTCATATTATATATAAAATTACTTATCATGTTAAATACTACATTGATTAGATTGAACAATTTTAAACAGTATTATATTAACTATTGAAAATAATTTAATAAACCTAAATAGCTAGTTTTAACGTTGATCTTATCCAGGATCAACTCATTAGATTTTAGCCAAAATCAATAGCGCACTTTATGACCTTGAACTTTCCCAAATCAGAACAAACATGGGATAGCTGTTATTGTAGTGAGAAAATAAAAAAGTAAGAACCCTAAGAATAATATGGTATCTGCACGTGGAATATTCCTTGATTTGATAGTTTTAGTTTATTCTAATCCTGACTTTTGCAAAAATACATGGTATACGACAAATTTCACCCTAATGTGATGGTAATATCATCACATCTTAGAATGTTGTCATGTGTGCACTTTTGATGTCATAAGTGTATATTTTTCTATCATTTTAAATACACTTTTTATGTCATAAGTGTATATTTTTCTATCATTTTAAATCAAAATGCACACATGGTAACATCCTAAGGTGTGATGGTAATACCATCACATGTAGGGTGTAATTTGCCAATGGTATACACAATATCCTAAAATACCTCAATTTATGTACAAAATTATTTTTCTACCATAAAATGATGGTTTTGTTATTTTTAATTTAGGAAATTTAACAAAATCACTTTTCTAGCAAAAATAAAAAAGTCAAATTTATATTGGAGGTTACACGATAGGTGTTTTTTCAGAATGTTACACGATATGATCATATCGTGTAATTTTATAAAAAATAATATTATGAAACTCTAATGTTTTTTCATAGGGTTACATGATTTGATCATGTTGTGTAACCCTACGAAAAACACACATCATGCATACTACATAGAAAATTGACTTATTTTACTTCCATCGGAAGAATAATTTTGTCATATTTTTTAAATTATGGTAAAAAAATAATAAAACATTTGTGATAGAAAAATAATCATTTATATGAACGGTGGTACTATTCTAATTACATAAAGAATTTAAAGTAGAATCTACTAATCTATGAATGTATCCTCATTTGTTTCTGTCGAACATTTTGGAATTATATTTTCAAGAATAAGTTCAGAACAAAATTTATGTTTGATTTATTGTAAACAAATTTATAAATAATTCTTATATGTTAGTGGTATTACATCATCCATTGTTAGTGGGTTGTTATTTTATAATATAAATTCAAAATTATATGATTTTAAATACGATATATTAAGTACTATAAAAAAATCACTTTGTCATTCAAACTATCATAATTATGATATTTATACAAATTGTCATTGTTTTACCCTTCAGTACATCTTGCACTTTTTCTAATGACATTTTGTACCATACATTTGACGATAAAAGAGCATAATTGTTATATAGTTTGGATAATAAAGTGTCACATAAGAAAAATGTAATAAGATTTTGTGTTTTTTGACATAATAGTTTGATTAATGATAACATATCACACAAAAAAGTCCAAGGGAAAAATGTAAAACAAATACTTTCAAAACTTTACAAATTGGTATCTTTTTATTATGAAAATAAATAAATAAACAGGTATCTTTTGAAAGATATCAAGAAAATTAACTTCTATCATCAATATAATTCAATCTCTCCTAGACAAAAAGAAAAGAAATACTCCCTCCGTCTCGGCTAATTTTGCACACTTTCCTTTTCGAGATGCCCCGGGTAAATTTGCACACCTCAAAAAGGAATGTAATTTTTACTTTTGGCATGATTTTGTTGACTTTTCAACTGAAAAAACAAAAAACACACTTATTTTTGACATGATTTTGTTGACTTTTCAACTCAAAAGATAAAAAAACAACATTTTTTTATTCCACGTGTTGGGAAGGATGTGCAAAATTAGCCGGGACGGAGGGAGTATATATATATACACACACTATTCGATTTAAATGGGGCCTACCGGACTTGTGTGTTTGAATAAAATAAAATAAAATACATTTCATTTAAAATATGTTTTGTAATGTTGAATGTTCTTTTAACGTTCTGAAATTGTTTATTCATTCATGCGTGTCTTTTAACCCCCAGCTTGGTATTGTCGCACTTTTGGTTGTAAATCTACTAAATTGGACATCATAAATTTACGCCACCTACACTAAAAACTGTCGGCGAGTAAGAATACACGGAGGTTATTTTCGACAATTTACATACCCTTTGATCATTAATTTCGCGTCATTGTCAAACTTCTCATAGTGCCCACAGTCTACACACACAAAATTGCCGTTATCACCATGTAATGTAATGCCACTTTGAGAATTGTTATTAAATCTTTTTTTTAATCGTTTTATTATTTTCACTTATTTATTTTTATGGCTGGACCATCTTTTATGTTTTTATTATGGATCGCTTTAATCTTTGTGAAAGTCCCTCTTAATGTGTTTGGAGGATATATATATATATATTATTTGTATATAATAGAGATGTTTTCTATGCATAAATATTATGATGGGTGTATTTTAGATATAAATATCTTTCGAATCGACTTAAAAATATAATAAACACCTTTTCATCTATCTTTTAGAGGTATTTTAGTTTTTTATTTTATTATGGATAATGGATAAAAAATATTTTCTTATGTTAATGTATAAAAGACATATTTTCATATGTGTAAGTAATATTAACAAATAATTCATTCCCCTTTAACCAACTCCCATATGAAAAGTTATTCTTTATTGGTTTCTTAATTTTTGTTTGATTTTATACCATTGAAATGAGTCTAGATGTATGGTAGTACATCCTAAGTTTTGGTGGTATTGATTGATCGAAATAGAATAATTTGATTTTATCGATACACGATAGATTAATAGGATTTAGGTTCAGATAGTTGGTATGAATTGATGATGTAAATGATAGATTAATAGGATTTAAGTTTGAATAGTTGGTATGAATTGATGATGTAAATGACACGATTTGTTTTGTTGGTACTGAACAAGATGACACAATTTAAATTTTGATAGTACATACTTGTATAGGGTAGAAATATCTAAATTTAATTAAAAACAATTACAATTAAGTTGGGACTAAAAGAAAAATGATTGATAAGTCCGTGACTAAAAATCTATCTTTTTCATCTTTTGACAAGAATTGTTCATTTTTAATTACTAACCCGTCCACTTTTCATTTTGTACCAATAAAGTTTTATAAAAGCTTATTCGGTTATCGTTAAATTAAGTGACTTAAATTTCAATAATGTTCCCCTCAAAGAAGTTTAATAAATGCTAAATTAGATTTTGTAGAGTAAGAAGGAATTAAGCATGAAATTAAAAATCAACGTTCATTGTATCATTTAATAAGTATTTATGGAATATGAATATTATGTTATGATGTGATCAATTATAGCGTTGATGGATAACATTATCACTATGTAAAAACGAATGTACTAAAATCGTCAAATAAATTATATATCGATTATATATGAAATATATTAAGATGGAAATATATCGCAGTTGGAATGAATTTTTTTTTGAGTAAACAATGACAAATTCATGCTGACTCGACCCTAAACAGCTAAATGAAGATCCACGTGGAATTTAATTAATAACTCGAAAAGATGAATGTGAAGTGGCAAAATATGGTTAGTAGAAAAGTGTTTGGCAAAGCGTAAATAATGCTAAAATAAAGTCAAAGTAGAGACATAAGCAGAGCCAGTTTCCAAATTTCAATGTATTCAAAAACCATTTCTAGTTAACAACACCTCCACCTTTCACTACTGACTAAGTCCAATATACATTTTTCCCCCTATTTTAACCTCCTCCAATTTATTAATACATATAAATAAATTCCCAATAAAATCTACCAAATTAATTTCTAAGAAAATTTAAAAAATGAATGTTTTTTGGGATATATACAATTTCCCCTGTCTACATTCTAGATTAAGCTGCCTGCCAAGGTGA
Organism: Scutellaria minor; assembly: GCA_954870855.1. Classification (NCBI taxonomy): domain Eukaryota; kingdom Viridiplantae; phylum Streptophyta; class Magnoliopsida; order Lamiales; family Lamiaceae; genus Scutellaria; species Scutellaria minor. The sequence continues at coordinate 2,952,649 of OX940734.1, forward strand.
ATGATCCTCACGACCAAACAAAAAAAAAGGTTTATTTATATTTGTAGAAACTATTTAATTAATATAATTCTAGGATGAATCAATCTATAAATTATAATCCACAAAAATAGAGTTGGGTCTCATGGAAATCATTTCCATGTTACGGTTCATTTTAAATGAGTAGTTTTGTGTAGTACTCCATCTGTTTCAAAATAAATGTCAATCGATAGTTTTTGTCATAAATTAAAAAATAAAAAAATTGGACAAATATACACTTTACTAGTCAAGGAATTTAGGATTAAAAATTGGAAAGTGTATCAAATTAATTTCACAAAAATATTATATTAAATCCCTAAATTTTAGTAAGGAATATTTATATAGATAATTTAGGAATAAAATTGTATAAAAATCTAAAACGACACTTAATTTGCAACAAAATTTAAACTTCAAAACAATACTTATTTTAAAACCGACGAAATATTTAATTTCTATATATATGTCCATTAATTAGGATTAACTCAAAACATTAAAAAACCGCGTTAATTCTTGATAAATCAACTGAAGTATTGGAGGAAGGAAAATTATAATTAAGAGAGTTAGATAACTTAGATCTTCCGATAAATTAAAATCAATAAATCCAGTCAAATCCCATAAATATTTATTTTTTTCTTTCTTTATTTCTTTTATGTAATATATGCCGTCTCTTGAATTTTTTTTTATTTTTTCTGGTTAATTTTCTTGACAGATTCAGCCATTTTAGCATCCATTAAAGAATTGATCTTTGCTCTGCAAATACACGTTTGTAGATAATTCTTTCAGCAGGTCCTTGGTTGTATCTATATTGTATATTCAATCCAAAAGGCAGCAGTGGGTGGGAGGAAAAACAGTACAAAATCAAGAATCAAAAAAAAAAAAGAAGAAAAAAGAAAACCTTAATCCCCACAACTCATTGTCGGTTTATTGAATTCATTGTTGAATGATCCATCCTTTTGTATTCCAACGTCCATTGATTGGCCTTTTAATTATTTGTTTGGCCCCTTTTCGAAGGCCACAAAAGCATCCCATTTCGTAGGCATTTGCGTTTTTGTTGACGCACAAAAATTATGGAAAAATAGATAAATTTGGTGTTTTGTTTTTGTGGAGGGGTTTGGTGGATATAGTGTTTTTTAACACACAACGTGCTGTCTGTCAGTTTAGGTTTTGTGTTTATGATTTTGATTTTACATTTCTCAGAATCAAATCAACCCTCATTATGTATTGAGCTGTTTTCCCCTCTCTCTCTCTCCCCTCTCTCTCTCTAGATATCTTTTTCAATACTATAATTTACACTTGCTGCAAGCTGTAATGTAGAGGGCCTTTTGTACTATACGTCTGAGTTATAGTCTTTACCCATTCTCTTCAATTTTATCCACTCTCTCTCTCTCTCTCTCTCTGAATATATTGTGTGGCATAGTATAGTATAGTGTAGTATACTAGTATAATGAGTTTCTTGTTCTGCAAAAGTTTCAATTCTCTTGGGATGTCTGCATTATGTATTTGAGAGTTCTTGAAACATCCCACGCGTCCTCTTCTCTCTCTCTCTCTCTGCACACCACCTCTTCACTTCTTTCTCATTCTCATCTAAAATGATGTTTTTGTAGCTTTCTCTGTCTCCTCACTTTTACCCCCTTTTGTTTTCCTCCAATTTTCTTGCATTTCTCCAACTTGGGTCGTCGCAAGATTCCATTTTTAGACTATTTCCGAAGCTTTCTTGAAAAATGGCTCCATGGTGGGCGAAGGAGGCTCACAGAGGAACACCCGTGGTGGTGAAAATGGAGAACCCAAATAATTGGTCTATGGTGGAGTTGGAGTCCCCCTCAGACGAAGATTTCATCTACCCAAACGACGCCGTTCCGAAAGGTGGCCGCAACAAGAACGCCAAGCAGCTCACTTGGGTTCTCCTCTTGAAGGCCCACAAAGCCGCCGGCTGCCTCACCTCCATTGCCGCCGCATTCTTCTCCCTCGCCTCCATCGTCCGCCGCCGCGTCGCCGCCGGCCGCACAGACTCCACCGACAGCTCCCTCGCCGAGAACCCAGCCGTGAAGTCAAGATTCTATGGCTGCATCAAAGTGTTCCTATGGCTGTCTTTATTTATGCTTGGCTTTGAAATGTTTGCTTACTTCAAAGGGTGGCATTTTGGAGCCTCGGATCTTCAGTTGCACCATCTTTACTCTTTGACAAATCCTGATTTAGTAAAGAGTGTGTTTCACTCGGTTTATTCCAACTGGGTTCTGATCAGAGTCGAGTATCTTGCTCCACCGCTTCAGTTCTTGACAAATGTTTGCATAATCCTGTTCCTTATCCAGAGCTTGGATAGGCTAATCCTGTGTTTGGGCTGCCTCTGGATCAAGCTCTGGAACATCAAACCCATTGCCAAACAAGACATTGTAGATCCTGAGTCTGGAGATGGAGATGGCTATTTCCCAATGGTCTTAGTTCAGATCCCCATGTGCAATGAGAAAGAGGTAATGTTCTCTTACAACAACCCTCTTTAGTTTCCTATGTTTGAACTATGTTTAGTAGTAGAAACAGTTAATTGAGTGGTTATGGATTGTGATGTGTGATAGGTCTACCAACAATCTATTGCGGCTGTGTGTAATCTGGATTGGCCAAAGGGGAAATTGCTGATTCAAATTTTGGATGATTCTGATGATCGAATTACACAGTCCTTGATAAAGGAGGATGTGAATAAATGGCAGCAGAATGGTGCAAATATCATTTACAGGCATAGAGTGATTAGGGATGGATATAAAGCAGGCAATCTTAAGTCGGCTATGAACTGTAGCTATGTTAAAGATTACGAATTTGTCGCCATTTTTGATGCCGACTTTCAGCCTAATCCCGACTTTCTTATGAGAACCATTCCTCACTTTAAGGTGGATACACTTTTGCCCTTGTAAATAGTTGCAAAGAGTCTGCTTTGATTGACTCTATGCTTTCTTGATTTCTTTACTTGCTAGCATTGACTATTTTTGACTGTTTTGAGGATTTGGATCTTATGCTATGTTAAATGCGGTTTTTCTGGATTTGTCTTTATGACATATTTGTCTTGATGCATGAATTTTAATCTGCTTGAGTCATTGTTTTGTCCGTATTCGTGTCATCCACTGTTCTTCTGTTGAGGAATGAATGAAAAGATGGTTTGGCTTTGAATTGTAGGATAATGAGGAAGTGGGATTGGTTCAAGCGAGGTGGTCGTTTGTGAACAAGGATGAGAATCTTCTAACAAGATTGCAGCTCATTAACTTAGCCTTTCATTTCGAAGTAGAGCAGCAGGTTAACGGGATTTACCTCAACTTCTTTGGGTTCAATGGGACGGCCGGTATATGGAGAATAAAGGCGTTGGAAGAGTCGGGCGGTTGGTTGGAGAGGACGACTGTTGAGGACATGGACATCGCTGTTCGTGCTCATCTTCATGGATGGAAATTTGTCTTTCTCAATGATGTTGAGGTAATACTTCAATGGTCCATCTTGTTTTTCCTTTATGCTATGTGTGTGATTTGTGAAGCAAGATAGTAAAATGTTTTGCTTATACAGTGTCAGTGCGAATTGCCGGAATCTTACGAAGCTTATCGTAAGCAACAACACCGGTGGCATTCTGGGCCGATGCAGTTGTTTAGACTCTGTTTGCCTACCATTATTCGATCAAAGGTATGATTACTTAGTAAACAAATGCATGCCCTTCATTAAGTGTCGTTTTAGAGATTAGATTTTGTTTCCAATTAAGATTCATTTTGGACTTTTATGCAATTTGATTCTATATCCAATTTTGAATCTTGAATTCCTCGATAAGTTAAATGTATATTAGTCTGGTTTAAATGTTCTTTAATCTACGACTGAAACTGACACTTAATTGGAATCGAATTGAGTAGTTAATTAATGATGTTAATTTTATTTCTGAATTTGGTATTGCAGATTAGCATTTGGAAGAAAGCCAACATAATATTCCTCTTTTTCCTACTAAGAAAACTAATACTCCCATTTTACTCATTCACTCTCTTCTGCATCATTCTACCGATGACTATGTTCGTTCCCGAGGCTACGCTCCCATCATGGGTTGTTTGCTACATACCCGCGACAATGTCGCTTTTAAACATACTACCTGCCCCAAAATCATTCCCATTCATCGTCCCTTACCTCCTCTTCGAGAACACCATGTCCGTCACCAAGTTCAACGCCATGATCTCCGGCCTCTTCCAGCTTGGAAGCGCCTATGAGTGGGTCGTCACCAAGAAATCGGGCCGCTCCTCCGAGGGTGACCTCATAGCCTTGGTCGAGAAAGAACCCACGTGCCAAAGAGGCAATTCCGAGCCCAATTTAGATGAGATGAGAGAGGAAATCATTCAACAAGAGCAACGTGAACGCGCTTCTCGGAAGAAGAGGAAACACAACAGAATATACACAAAAGAGTTGGCTTTAGCTTTCCTTCTGTTAACAGCTTCAGCAAGAAGTCTATTATCTGCTCAAGGGATCCATTTTTACTTCCTGCTCTTTCAAGGGGTCTCGTTCTTGCTTGTGGGGCTCGACTTGATCGGCGAGCAGGTGGTGTAAACGAACGTTTGTACTCAACATGTGTAAATCAGTAGACAACCAACCATCTTATGATTCAGCTAATACATCATGAGAAAGGTAAAACCGGAACATAACTGCTGTGGATAAAAAATGTGATATGTGGGACGAGACGAAAGTGCTTCCCATGTTGCCTTCTCTCGATCGTAAAATGCATATTCTGGAAGAAGAAAGACAAGAAGTGGAGAAAGGCAATCTCTGTTATTGTTTTATTTTCTTGTTTTGTGTTTTGGATTCTTTATTTTTGTTCCTTTTAGTATATTCTTTTGTAAGAAGAATTGATGGTTGGCAGGTGAAGGAGAGTAGGAGTAGTGATACATAATTCTCACTTGTTTTTAGCTCTTGTTTATGGAGAATCAGCTTTCTTGAAGGGTATATATATAAATAATACTTCCTTTTTTCTTTGTGAAACTGTGATTTTTTTTTACGTTATCATTTTTCTTGGATTGTAACTATCAACCTACCAAAACTTTTTGCATTTCAGACCTTTGTTGGGAGAGTATATTTTGGTAGAGGAAAATAAAGTGATACTGAGGTTAACATAGTAATTCAACTACATTTTATCTTTTTAATATAAAAATAAAATAATATTTGCTAATAATCTTTTGTTTTTTTTTTTTTTGGAGGAAATATTACGTGATTTTGGTTGAACTCCAATCAAATTAAAAGCTATCAATAAAACAAGCAATCATTTATGGAGGATACCATATAAGTTTGACTCATAATTCCTATGACAAATTTAAGAAGAATGGAGTGTAGTTGTATCCACCTTCTTTAACCACCTTTTAATTGTGTTCTTCTTTTTTCTCAACATAAAATAGAGTTAAGATCAATAACTAACCAAACACCAAACATTATTGATATTTATGAGTGAAGACCCTTTCTTGTTGTGTGGCAGCTAAGAACTTGAATGAGGTAATCAACATTCATTGAACAACAAGTTTCCCCTCCTCTAACCTCTAATTCTTAATCAAGATCTATTAGTGGCAAGGACGGAAATATCGCGATTTATCGCCGATAAATCGCCAAAATCAAGCTTCCGATACAGATTTCAGCTGTTAAAAAAATCCATCAAAATATCGGCGATTTATCGGTAATTTATCGGAAAATGTCGCCAAAAAATCGTTATCGGAAGAGTTGTATATAGATTTGTCAGTTTATCGAGATTTATCGGCGATAAATCGCCAAAAAATCGGTGATACATCGCCAATTTATCGGTTGTCGGTGGAAAATTTTTATTTTTATTTTTTTGATTTTTTTTGAATTTTTTTTAATGGTAAATTAATTAGGCTAGTGTGTTAAATAATGAAATACATATTTGAATTCAACTATATTTTTAATTAAATAATTAGTAAACTTATATTTAGTAAATTATTTGAATTTAGGTTCCTCATATAAATTAATTAGGCTAGTGTGTTAAACAATGAAATACATATTTGAATTCAACTAATAGTTTTAATTAAATAATTAGTAAACTTATATTTAGTAAAATATTTGAATTTAGGTTCCTCATATAAATTAATTAGGCTAGTGTGTTAAACAATGAAATACGTATTTGAATTCAACTAAAAGTTTTAATTAAATAATTAGTAAACTTATATTTAGTAAAGTATTTGAATTTAGGTTCCTATCATAAATTATCATGGCTAGTGTGTTAAACAATGAAATATGTATTTGAATTCAAAATTTGTCATGTTATCATAACCAGTGACGAAAATGTTATTATAAGAGACAACGTTTATATAATAGTTTATCTCTAAATTTGTTGTAAACATAACTTTTTATTTGAAATTTAAGTTGAATATATGTATTAATGTTACTTATTTTTTCAATTTTTTGCGCAAAAACTGATATATCCACCGATATCGATATATCCGTCGATATATCCGTAAAATCAAGGTACCGATATATCCACCGATACCGATATTTTTGTCCTTGATTAGTGGTAATCAATCTTTAATATAATATACATGATTATCAAACAATCTTTTGTAGATTTCAAATATAGGTCACTCAAATCATGGATTTCTGATGTAAATATTAGACTATGAAATTGTTATCACTATAATTTTCAAATTTTAAATTAGTTTGAGTTCCTAAATTCAAACAATATACTATTTTTTTACATCAAGTTTGTTACCCTACCCACCGCGAGCACATATTAATATATCAACCGTTGATGTGTTCGCAAATCCAACACAATAATTAGTTTCAAATCATAATATTTAAATGGATGAAATTTTTACATATAAGCGGTGAACATATCAATATATGCCCATGGTGGGTAGGGGTAATTATTTTTCTTTATAAAGTTATGGACTATTTATATATTTATTGTACATGTGTATGGACGTTTGGTGTGATTTTTTAAACATAAATAACCTCCTTTTTGGATTATACCTTATTTGAATATATGATTGAATTGAAAGCATGAGGGTAAAATGGGAAAGTAGAACTTTCCCTTAATGAGCTAATTATATTTAGGGCACAATATGTGTGTGTAATGAAAAGGGTTATGGCCCATGAAATCAAGTGGTAAATGAATTGAACGGTTGTCCTTAAATGACATTTGTCCTTAAATGAATTTTCTATACAAAAAACATACATGCCGCTCTATGTCACCCATAATAGACAGCCTAACCAAATATGGGCCCAACTTTTGCAATATATTTTTTAAATTTTAAAAAGAGGAGTTTCACTATTCTCACAGAATAAAAATTAAATAAATAAAAAGTTGAGTACAATGCTTTTTGCTAGAAAAGAAAAAAAAAAGGTTTTTAGCAACAAATAATTCCAAAAGCTACGATTTCTACTACTAGGTTTTTTTTAGAGGAAAAAAAGGAATAATTCCATAATAAATGATTAACTACCTAAAAGATATTTTGAGAATTTAAAAATGCTGAATATTACATTTACACAATCCAAATTAGAATAACATTTTAGGGTTGTGTGGTGGTCCAAATGGAACTTTTAGAAGCTCAACTTGTACCAACCACTCAAGATCATCTTTTTCTTTATGGAAATTATATTAATTAATTTAAACTCAAAGTCTTTAAACATTGATTTAATATATTGAGATTCCTGCTTTTCAGAGAAATAACGATTGATTACCAATTTATTTATTTGTTTAAGGAGAATCTCGATTTTAAGAACTTAAATCCATTACATCTCATAGAAAATCCAATTGTTGTGGACCAAAGCTTAAAAGGATAGTTGTTGCTTCTTGAATTTTGTATAGTATGATTAATTCAAATCTATTATATAAACTATGATTGTCGTAACAAAAGGGATCAAAAATCATTTTATTTTATTTTTTTAAAATATAATGGTTTGAAAACCACAACAATTAATAATTAATAATATGTATTTTTTTATTCTTTATATTTTTAGGAAGTTTAGTTTTGATACTTGACTTAATCATATATGTATATAATTGTTGGGATATTAATATAATTTATATGCATTTTGAATTTAGCAAGTAATAATAACGTCCCTTTTAGTTTTTGGTAAGAAATCATGAATTTGATACGGATTGTTGATTTGGTCTGTTTGGGCAAAAACTCATGATAAATCTCAAACTGAACTGTCAATATCTGTTTTCATGATTTAATACTTTCGATCTTTTTAAGTTTAATGTTATTTTTACTTTTTTTACATTTTGTATTTTTATTTTAAAATATTGAAGTACATGATTTGCTTACGAAGAGCAAAATTAAATTTTTTGACTTTCATTATATTTGCATTTCCTTTTTTTTTTTTTTTTTTTTTTCCGGAACTGAACTATCTTATTATATAAAATCTACATAATAATTAATCTATTACATTATCATTATTATTATTTTTTGACGAAACGTTATTATTAATTTTGTATATTAAATAAAATGTATAATGAGTAATTTAATTTATTAAATACTTGGACCTCGTTAAACTAGTTCCATCAGTTGAACTAATTAAAATAGTAACAAAATTGTAATGTGAGTGGATTAAATAAAAAGGTCATATAATTGAAGCCTATGGACAAGCCTAAAAATCAAGAATTAAATGTGCCTTGAGATGTTGCATGATCCAGCTTATATATATATATATATATATATATATATATATATATATATATATATATACCTATATCAATTAATTATGTTGGTTGATAACCTATTACTGCGCTCACTTTTCATTTATTAATATCACTTATTATTTTATTATTGAAAATTGGTTGTGTGGATCCTAGTGTGTTTTATTTATGAAACCAACATCATTCTTTACATCAATTGCAGGAGTTTGCATTCGATTCAATCTGACCCGATCATATAAGTTTTGGATCATTTATATATGTAATTCTTTTACCAATTAAGTGGTCTTCATATCCAAAAGTTATGATTAAAGGTGGTTCGGTATAATATACAATATTGAAATTTGCTATTTTACTGAAATTTTCGATATACAAAAATGCATGTTATCATATCGAAAATTGCGGTATACATAAATAATTTTGGTATGATGCATAACTCATACAGTGTCATACCGAAAATAACCAATGTATAAAAAAAATCACTATACCAAAATTAGATATATTGATATTTTATTATATTAATGTGAAACACACATATATATATATATATATATATATTCAATTAATATTCATATTTTCAGTATTTTAGTATTTACCAAAAGTTTAAAATTATAATTCTGATACTATACCAAAATTTCCTCAAGAGAAATATCACAACCTTCGATTTGATACCATACCGTACAAAAAAACTGGTATTTTTTTGGTTTGATAAGTGTGCTATACTCGATTTTTTCTATATTTTTCTCAACCCTGATTGTGATTCACATCTAGTTTGGTGGTTTAAGTGCTAAATCTGTATATAAAATATATCGGTGTCATAAAAAAAAAAATTGATGGGTTATGTCAAATAAAAAAATTGATGGGTTATGTCAAATTCGTTGATATTTTGATGAGATTGCTACAATAACCTTACAAATAAGTAAACATAAGTAAGAACTTTTAAAAAAACAAGTAATACATTTGAGAAAAACACATGATACCTTTTTAGTAAAACAAGTAATCTCTTTTAATATGATAAGTAATACATTTCACCCTACAAATTCTCTTTTAACAAGTTTGTAAATGATTCAAGAGAGAATCAAGTCCACAAACACACTTAGCAACTCAGAATCTCAGATCACAGCTCAAGCTCAAGAACCCTAAAACCTTGTTTGCAAAAGAAACGAAAGAAAACTCAGAAAAACGCAAGAGAACACCAAGTCTTTACGTGGTTCGACTCTCAACACGTGAGTCTACATCCACGGCGAGCCACACAACTCAGTTTATTAAGATCAGAACAAAGAAAACGAAGTTACAAGCTGAAACGCGAAATAGGGTTTTCCAGGATGACTTCTAAGAACCCTAATCACGTTAACTCTCTAATCTTACGCTAAAACTATATGAAATCAGAATCATATATGCATGACTATATATAGAACAAAACCCCTAAACTAATTGAACGGAATACAAGCGGGAAATCCACGACTTTAAGCAATTGTGAGCGTGAACAGTAACTGTGCCCTAGAAATGCAGTTTCTCATGCATAACAGTTTCAGCAACACTTCAACTGATCCAACTGCTCGTTTCTTGAGTGTTTCCACGTCAGATCATCCCTCAGTTAGTTATAGCTTCATTCCACATCATTGCCACGTCACCACGCATGATTACTCTTCTCAATTCTCCACCTAATCTTGCTTGGCTGACCTGTGTTACCTGCAAAACATCATTCTTACACAGAATCTTGGTTAGAGGTTTTACATGTTAGAACTTGAACCAATCGCATACAATGTAACAATTTTGAGCTCCCAACTGATTTAGTTAGCATGTCTGATGGATTATCATCAGTGCTAACTTTCATTACTCTAATCAAACCTTTTTCCACTATATCCCTTACAAAGTGCATTTTCACATCTATGTGTTTGCTTCGTTCGTGATATACTTGGTGTTTGACAAGATGAATCGCGCTCTGATTGTCACAAAAAACCTGAACTTGCTTTTGTTGTATCCCAAGTTCTGATATAATCCCCTTTAACCACATAGCTTCTTTAATGGCTTCAGTCATAGCCATGAATTCAGCTTCCGTGGTTGATAGAGCTACCATAGATTGCTGTATACTCCTCCAACTGATTGTTGTGCCAAACAAGGTGAAAATATAACCTGTGAGAGATTTTCGAGTGTCCTTGTTCCCTGCAAAATCTGAATCCACAAAGCCAATCAAAGACTCAGATATATCAGTGTTATTTAGCCTTTTGAAAACCAATCCTTTGTTTGTTGTTCCAACCAAATATCTGAACATCCACTTCAAAGATTCCCAGTGAGCTTTTCCAGGATTTGCCATGAACCTACTTACTTGGCTCATTCCATATGCTAGATCTGGTCTAGAACAGACCATAGCATACATTAGACTACCTACTCCACTGGCATATGGCACATTTTCCATGTACCTGACTTCTTCTTTTGTTGTTGGGCACTGAGTATTTGATAGATTTTGGTGTTGTCCCAGAGGAGTAACTGAAGATTTTGCTTGATGCATGAAGAATTTCCTTAGAATTTTGTTGATATAATCTGACTGATCCAGAGACAAGCTTCCTGATGCTCTATCCCTTCTAATATCCATTCCAAGTATTCTTCTAGCTTCCCCCAAATCTTTCATCTCAAATTGTGATTTCAACTTATCCTTTAAGTATTGAATTTGAGCTTTGCTTTTGCTGGCTATAAGCATATCATCTACATAGATAAGTAGATAAGTATGTATCTTGTCAGCTTCCTTTCCAAAGTAAACACAATTATCATATGAACATCTGATCATTCCTATACTTTGGACATAGTCATTGAATTTCTTGTACCATTGTCTAGGACTTTGCTTAAGCCCATACAAAGACTTTTGTAGCTTGCAAACCTTATTTTCATCTCCTGGTAATATGAAGCCTTCAGGTTGCTTCATATATATATCCTCTTCCAGATTTCCATGTAAAAAAGCTGTTTTTACATCCATTTGTTGAAGTTCCAAATCCCATTGAGCTACCAGTGCCAAGATCAGTCTGATTGAGCAATGTTTTACTACTGGAGAGAATGTTTCATTGAAGTCTATTCCTTCCTTTTGTGTAAATCCTCTTGCCACCAATCGAGCCTTATATCTCACTTGCTCAGATCCTGAAATTTCAAATTTTTTCTTGAAAATCCATTTGCAACCTACAATCTTCTTGCCTTCAGGTTTATCCACCAATTTCCAGGTATGATTCTTGTCTAATGACATAAGTTCTTTATTCATTGCTGCAATCCATTTATCCTTTTCTGTTGATAACATGACAGACTTGAAATCAGCAGGTTCATCACAGCTTATCTCCTGAGCTACTGTCAGTGCATATGATATCATATCAGCTTGGCCAAATCTTGATGGTGGATGGATTCTTCTCCTTTCCCTATCCCTGGCCAAACTATAGTTCCTTAGATCATTATTTTCCTGATATTCTAATTGATCTTCCTCTTCTAATCGCCCTTGTTCAGTGAATTGTTCTTCCAAATTCATATCTTCTCTTTCCTTATCAGTGAAGTTCTCCACCTCAAATGGTGTATCATTTTGGATCTCTGTATTTACAATAGCTGAAGACTTAGGATACCCCATTATCTTCTCATTGAACATTACATCCCTACTAGTAAAACACCTCTGATATCCAGATTCCATACACCAAAGTTTATAACCTTTGGTCCCTACTGGATAGCCAATAAAGATACACTTTACAGCTCTTGGCTCAAGCTTATCTTGCTTGATATGAGCAAAGGCTTGACAACCAAACACTTTAAGATGTTGATAGCTAGGGGCAGATCCATACCATACTTCATCAGGAGATTTAAAAACAATAGAAGATGAAGGAGATTTATTTACCAAGTAGGCTGCTGTTGTAACAGTCTCTCCCCAAAATGATTTTGGCAAATTTGCATCCAAGAGCATGCATCTCACTCGTTCAAGGAGAGTCCTATTCATCCTTTCAGCCACCCCGTTTTGTTGAGGATTGTTGGCTACTGTCTTGTGCCTTGTAATTCCTTTTGATTTGCAAAATTCCTGAAATTCCAAAGACAAGAACTCCAAACCATTGTCAGTTCTAAGGTGTTTAAGGGTTGTACCTGTTTTGTTCTCCACCTGAATTAGCCAATCCTTGAAGGCTTGAAAGGCATCACTCTTCTGCTTCAGTGTATAAACCCATACTTTTCTTGAGAAATCATCTATGAATGTTATGAAGTACCTTGCTCCTCCATGAGTTGAGGTTCTAGCTGGTCCCCATATATCAGAGTGCACATATTCCAATGGCTTAGTTGAAGTATGTTTTCCTACTCCATATGACAGCTTCTTTGATTTTCCCATCACACATTGCTCACAAAATTTCAGTTTGTTGGTGATGGTTTTTCCCAGCAGATTTTGTTTTGAGAGTTCTTGCAATCCTTTCTCACCAATATGTCCCAATCTTTTGTGCCAAAGTTCAGCTTCTTCTTGACTCATTACTGCAGCTGTTTCTCATTCCAAAGTAGATCCTAGCAGTATGTATAATCCATTGTTCTTCTTTCCTTTGAGAATAACTCTTTCATTCTTCAAAATTTCCATCAAGCCTTGTCTGGTTCTAAACTCAAAACCTGCAGTATTCAAACAACCAAGTGAAATGAGATTTTTTTTTAGTTCAGGAATGTACCTTACTTGAGTCAGCTTCTTGATTGTGCCATCTTGCAATCTGAGAGTAATTGTGCCAACTCCTCTTATCTTGCAAGCTTGATCATTACCAAGTAACACAGACCCTCCATCTCCTTCCTTGAACTCTTGAAACCACCTCTTAACTGGGCACATATGAAAACTACATCCAGAATCTAGAACCCATTCTGCTGATATTGTTGAAGATACAATGCATAACATTTCTGCTTGATCATAATCCTTCTCAGCCACTGCAGCTTCTGGAACTTTAGGTTGAGTGTTTTGTTTATTTTTCTCAGGGCAGTTTTTCTTCAAATGGCTAACTTTGTGGCAAGAAAAACATTTCCTTGTCTCTGTAGGTTGATTCCCATTTCCTTGTTTCTTCTTCTTCTCAAAGTTCTTCTTAAACTTCTTCTCCTTCACAGTCAAACCTTCTCCCAATTGCTGACTCTGATTCTTAGGTCCTGAATTGTTTGAAAGTACCTTTGATTTGATCGAATTCATAACCTGCTCCAGTGTTAGAGCCTCTGATCGACCATAAATCAAAGCATCCTTGAAGGAGTCTAGAGATTTAGGTAAAGAGTTTAGCAACATTAATGCTTTGTCTTCATCTTTAATCTCTTCATCAATATTGGACAAATCATCCAATATCTTATTGAATTCATCCATCTTTTCAGTGATTTGTTTCTCATCATGGATCTTGAAATTCAATAGCTTCTGTTTCAGATATAGGCGATTAGCAAGAGACTTAGTTAGGTACAGCTCATCTAACCTTGCCAAAATCCCAGAAGCTGTGGTTTCTTTGCAAACTTCTCGAAGAGCTTTCTCAGCCAAGCACAAGATGATCGTGCTTCTTGCTTTCCTCTCGATTTGGGCTATCTTGTCCTCTGTCCAATCCTTTGAATAAGATTTGTTCAGAGCTGCTTCAAGATTGTGTTGAATAAGCAATGCCTCCATGTGAACCTTCCAAAGACCATAGTCTCATTTGCCATCGAACTTGCCGACTTCCATCTTCATTGAAGCCATGATCGATCTGGAGAAATGCTCTTCCCACAGACGGCGCCAATTGTAAATGATTCAAGAGAGAATCAAGTCCACAAACACACTTAGCAACTCAGAATCTCAGATCACAGCTCAAGCTCAAGAACCCTAAAACCTTGTTTGCAAAAGAAACGAAAGAAAACTCAGAAAAACGCAAGAGAACACCAAGTCTTTACGTGGTTCGACTCTCAACACGTGAGTCTACATCCACGGCGAGCCACACAACTCAGTTTATTAAGATCAGAACAAAGAAAACGAAGTTACAAGCTGAAACGCGAAATAGGGTTTTCCAGGATGACTTCTAAGAACCCTAATCACGTTAACTCTCTAATCTTACGCTAAAACTATATGAAATCAGAATCATATATGCATGACTATATATAGAACAAAACCCCTAAACTAATTGAACGGAATACAAGCGGGAAATCCACGACTTTAAGCAATTGTGAGCGTGAACAGTAACTGTGCCCTAGAAATGCAGTTTCTCATGCATAACAGTTTCAGCAACACTTCAACTGATCCAACTGCTCGTTTCTTGAGTGTTTCCACGTCAGATCATCCCTCAGTTAGTTATAGCTTCATTCCACATCATTGCCACGTCACCACGCATGATTACTCTTCTCAAAGTTGAAGTAAATTATTTCATATATATTTTTTCAGCATATTTGCGAATACCAGGGTGAAATTCTCTTTTAACAAGTTGAAGTAAATTATTTCATATATATTTTTTCAGCATGTTTGCTAATACCTTCTAGCATGTATAGTAATACATTTTAGTTATACAATCAATACATTTTGAATACATAAGTAATAACTATCAGACAAAATATTATTACATTTTAGGTACAAGTAATACATATCAATAAAATAAGTAATAACTTTTAAAACACAAGTAATACATTTGGGAAAAACAAGCACTAAATTTCAGAACAGTTGTTTTGTGGGAGAGAAAAAATAACATGGACTAAGAATCCAAATTTAAAAAAACACATACAAATTATTAAATACTGCATGCAACATATATGAGTGGCATGAAAGGATAATTATGGTAGAGGTGGCCTCTTTAAAGAGAATCCCCACAAAATAAAGCCCCACTGTATCATTAAATAAAAAATGAAAAAGGAAAAATTATATTAATGGCCAACTACAAAAATGCATTATTAGGATACAATACAATCTCTAAAAGTTCAGAACTCGTGAATCTTTTTCACTAAAAGGGTATCATGGTCAGCATACGTATGATGAATGAAGAATCTAGTAGGTTAAATATGGAACCTGAAAGATCCTATTTTATGTTTATTAATGTATTTCTCTCAAAATATACTTATGAATGTATAGTAGTAATTTTATTCCTTAAAATACAAATATCAAGTTTGTATAATGCCTTCTTCTTCTTCTTCAAATTTTTGTTCTTGGGACCGAGGGAGGGAGTGATAAATAAATACATTACAATCTCTAGTTTTTTTTTTTCCTAATATTAGGAGTGTTGGTATTTTAATTAGCTTATCAATGAGAAGTCTAGTTGCATCTACTTAGACAGTAAGTGCATTTCTGAACTTAGAACATTGTATTAATTGAAAATTTTAATTAATTACGACTTCACATTATAGTATTTTCTTAATTTTTTGTCGTTGTTTTATAGTTTGCACTTTCAAAAGAAAAAAAATAAAAATTTGTACTTCATGAGTTCTTGTTGATAATCAAAAAAAAAAAAAAATATATATATATATATATGTATATATATACACACACGTACGTATGTTATATGCATGTCTTAAGGTGCTATTGCTTAATATTTAATTACTAAATGAATGCTTAAATGCAAAAGTTTCTCAAATCACTCAATTTAAATTAATTGTAATTATAAAGTAAAAGTTGCACAGACAAAATTTGTCTAACATTGAAGGATTAAAATTAACATTATAAAAGTTGAGTGCCCAAGGTTATCTTTTTCATCCTGCTAACTCATGTTGATGTTATATAACATTAGACATTTCAATTACAACGGTTTCTGATTAATATAGAAAACCATAATTTTTTGAAATTCTCTAAGGATCTGTTTGTTGTTCTAGAACAAAAAATGTACTTTCTTTTCTTTTATCTAAAAATATTTGTAACAAAAACTTAGGTAAGAATATCTTGCGGATCTTATAGATCTATAAGACAAATTCTCACTCAATTCATTTAATCTTATTGTCGAGTTAAAACGAATCATTTACATTTAAATCTTTTAAATAACACTTCATCTCAGATCTTAAAAAAAAAGAAAAAAACATCTCTTAATTATATTTGTTGGATATCAAATTATGAATAGTGAATGGACAGTCTTTATTCTAGAAGTTATGACCCAAACTAGTCCTCATATTCCAAGCCCATGTGACATGTTATAAATTGGAATGAGCATCCACTGAAATGATGGAATAATACTTGGTAACATTGATTACTACTAGACAATTCTTAAAGTTGACTACATAATACTATTATTTCAACAATCTCGAGAAAATAATTGAAATAGTATAATAGTGTCTATAATGCCATAATTTTATTTTCGAGTCCTAATTCAATAGGTCCGAGACGTGACCAAATAAAATCAGGCCCATCTCAAGAGTTTTATTTCTGGATATAAGAGGTGATATATAGTTATATACTAAGTCGATTGGTACAATAGTTTATATTCTCAAGTAATTTTAATGATTTTTTTGTAGCGCCTAGAAAAAACGACGCATAATTTGACGATTAAATAATTTAACCTTAAATGTGTGATTTAATTTTTGTGTGTTTCAAATTAATCGAAATAATGCATAATATAATTTATCGTATGTTTGATTTAATTTATCGAAAGTTTAAATGAATCGAAAACGTAGAATACATGATATGAGAACAATCATGATCGAAAAAAATGAAGAGATAGAAACGAGAAGCGAGCCGATCGGAGGCCTGAGGCCCAAGTTAGGCCCATTTGAATGAATGTGAAGATTGTTAAAATACACAAGGGTTGAGGTTTTTCACCACACTTTGATCAAAATTAACTAAGGTAAAAATTGAATTGACTCTCTCCCTCACCTTCCTCTCTCTCTGTTTTCCGGCGGTCGGCAGCCGGAGCGCCGCCGCGTCACCGCCGTGCCAGAGGTGGCGCTGCCGCTGGCGTGGCCACTCCTTCTCCCCGTTTTGATCGAATCTTAGGTCAAAACGAAGCTCTCGCCGAGTCCGTTCCGATTCCGAGCTCGGATCTCCCTTCCGCGGCCGGATCTGCCGTAGATCGGCCGGAGAAGGTCCGGTAAAACCCTATCTCTCATCCCTCTTTCTCTCCTCTCCTCTCTTCTCTGATCCGCCCTCATTTCAGCCCGATTTACACATGCTTTTGAAGCTCTCGCCGAGCCCGTCACGAATCCGGGCTCGGATCGTCGATCGGCTTCCTCCTCCTCCAGCAATCGGCGGTCAAAGTCGCGACTGTCTCTCTCTCTCTCTCCTCTCTCGCATCTCTCTCTCTCTCATCGACCTCGCTGCTCCCTTGTCGTCGCCGCTGCTGGGTTGTTGTCAGGTGTGGTTGGAGCGGTGCCTTGAGCGCCGTCGTGCGTCGTAGTTGCCGCGGCCGGCGGTGCACCACCGCGGCAGTGTGTTGTGTTTTGTGTGTGTGTGAGAGGTTGGTCGTGTGTGTGGACGGCGCATCTAGCGCCGCTGTGTGCTGTGGTGGCCGGCGTGAGGAGCGTCGGTGAGTGGTGGTGGTTTCGTGTGGTGGCCGGCGACATGGTGTCGCCGGCGGTGTGTTGCAGGCGGCAGTGGCGAGAAGAGCAGATGAGGGGAAGGGTGTGAGGAGGCAAGGGCCTCCTTGCAAATTCCAAAATCCCAGGGACCTCCTTGCAAACCCTAAAAGTTTGGATTTCTCTCATTTTCACCCCCAAACTTTCATTTCGTGCATTTTAGTCCTAAAACTTATGGAAACTACTTTTTCACCCCTAGAACTTTTCAAGTCTTTGATTTTCACCCCCAAAACTTTTGTATATTACATATCGACCCCCAGAATTTTCATAAACTTCTTTGTAATTACAGTTTTACCCCTGGTCAAAGTCAACCTTTACCATAATTTATATTTTTACCCCTAAACCCTAAAACGCTCCGTTCTAACTCGTTTCTCGTTCGTTTAAGCTCATTCTTTCGCCTATAGAACCGTAATCGAACCCCCTTCGTTATGTAATCAAGTTCTAAGCCTTTTTGAATCATTTTTCCTTCCATCGTCTTTCCTTTTCCAAGAGAGAGTTCTTTAAAAAGTTTAATTAACGTTCATAACACGAAACTAATAGATTACGTTTGCATGTGTAGGCTATCGCAATTAGGAGCGTTCGTGTTATCTTTAAAGCTTGCATCTCTCGAACTCAAACATCACCTAATTAGGTGGGGGTAACTTCTAAACCCTAATAACTTACGTTTACGTTACATTAGTATGAGTAGTAATTTGATGAACGAATACATGAGTATGAGCCTTGACGTGATGAAGCGAACCATGATTACTATGTTATATGAACGCTTGATAATGATATGAGCCTTAGATGTAATGTCTTTTGAATTATTTGTTGTGTTAAGTTGCCGTGAATATGTGGGCTCGTTGTATAAATCTGTTGTGTTTGGTTTTGGACTGGGTCGTCCATAAAAGACACCGATAATCGTTTAAGGACTAGGTCGTCCGTAAAGGTACCGATGGGAGAAAAATCCCGTATTGAAGGGGTAAGACGGGTTGCTCCCGCACCTTCCGGATTGGGTCATCCGTTAGTGTACCGATTTACGCGTTATGCATTGTTATGTGTTGTGTTTACTTGATGTGTCGATACTTGCTTGCGAAATTTGTATATAAATATATATATCTGAAAATGAAAATGACTCCCACAAGTGTATTCAAAAACACTCACCCCTATCTGTACTCGCACTACAGGAAACGATGAAAAGTAAGAAAAATGCAGCGAGAGGGGTGCCGTATCCAGTGTTTCTTCTGCATTAGTTTAAAATGGATTGTCAAACTTTGCTTTATAACTGTTTTGGTTTGTAAAAATGGTTTGTAACTTATGATGGATCCTGTTTAATTCCACTGTTAGTTTAAAATGCTTTCTTCCGGCGATGTGCCGATGTTTTTGGAAGGATGTAAAAGATTTGTATGCTTTAACTGAACTTAACTGTTTTTCTATATTTGAAAATTCAGGTCTTTGATGATTTGATCTGTTTGACGATCTTTAAGGAATTACGTTTATTCACTTACTTTATTTTAAAAGTATGTTTCTATCTTTCTTTCTTTTTCCTGCACGCCCATAGGCAAACTCTGATATTTTAAATGTATGAAAACGGGGCGTGGCATTTTTAAAGATAAAGTGAAGTCAAATATACAAGTAAAACTTATTACGCTTTTAAAAGAAATTATATATTTTCCTTCAGGATGTGACATAATGGTATATTGAAATTAGGTTATGCATTTATACAAATTAATTTGATTAATGGACTTTTCTTGAAAATGAAAATCTATTGGGCCTTATATGAGGCCCAACAATTCATCCACAATATGGGCCTTTATCTCTACATGCATACATGTATTTTATTTATTTTTATTTTTTTGGGGAGGGGGGAATTGATCTTTACATAATCTCTTTCATTTTCTTGGAGTTAAAGAATGAGCAAAGGGAAAGGGAAATAATATGAAATGTTATCAATTTATTATTATTATTATTTATTATTATTATTTTTTGTCATTTGCTTGCTACTACAACAACATTTTGGTATAAATTTGTTTGCTTGACCCATCAAACGGGTCCATCTTTTTTTCTTTTTCTTGGCATTTGATGCATTCACACACAATAGATCATAATGCACATTTAAATGGTGGCAAATGCACCTATTGGGGTGGAAATTTATTAAAACTATCAGCCTCATATTTTTAATAATAGAGATTATATAACAAATTGATCACTATTGTTTAGAGAGAGAGAGAGATTGGAGTGGTCCAGTAACAAATAATTCAAAAAATGTACGGTTCCAATTTTAATTTCCATTTTTTCAGAATTTTGGACAACTTGTCTCTTTCGCTAAATTCATTCATACATTGTCCCCGACAATAATATTATGAGATTACACATAAACTAAAAAAAGTAAAGTTGTTACAATTGCACTTCCATGTTTAATTGAATAGTATGAGGTTGTTTTGTGCGAGTGTACAAATTTTTGAATACATCTTATATGATATTTAAAACTTACAAGCGTTTCTAAAGCTTTTAGTAATTGTTCAAACATGAAATCCTATTTTATTTTGAATTAAAACATTATGAACTTATTATCTGTTTTTTCTAAAAATCGCATCTTATTTCTAGAATAAAATCATATCTTCGATAAACTCTTTTAAATTTCATCATTTAAATTGCAAGGTTGTCATAACTAACATTTTATATGTTTCATTATATTATTTAATCAAACCGTTCAACGACTCATAAACTCTTAAAAGTGTCTTGTAAAATACAAGAGTATATAATATTTTTTAAATAGTGTTAAATTCAACTTTAAGGCAAGATTTAGTGTGGATTTCCCTCACCTAGTTATTATAAGTTAGACATTGTTGTCATAAGTAAAAACAAATTCTTGTGAGTTTTTTTGTAAGTTAATGGAAATACATATTGTATATTTGGAAATCAAGGTTGATTTGTTAATTATTCAATTAGTTTCGTTATATATAGCAATTAATATTGACAACTTACAGTAGGTTTTATTTCTGATAAACAAGTGGGAACATCATTTTAGCAAAGATTCTTTAATAGTTTGCATAAATTTATATTATTCCTGACAACCTATATTATTATTATTTAATATTTATCATGTCAATAATCTATATTATCCTTTTCATTTAATTAATTAATTAATTAACTCGAACCCAACTGTATCAGTCTTATAACTTTCTATGAAATTTAGACGAAAAGATCATATAGAAATGATTATTTAATAGTTAATTTAAATTCGTTTAAGACTTCTTTGAACTTGATCTGAAGGCAGAATATCGTTTTTATTCTTGCGACAAGAATATTTGTCATTTTTATTCTTGCGACAAGGATAAATATTTGCCACTTTTCATTTATTGACTATGTTTGATACAATCTTTTGACCACTTCATTAATGTTTCTTCGATCGTTTTTTGAAATTGTTGTTATTGGATTTCAGTTTACGTAACTGGATCAAATGAACATCATGTATTTATCATATATATAAACAACGATCAAATAGTTTGTAATCAATTAATCAAAGTTCAATTTGATAAAAATTTAATTGGACTCAAAATTAAACAAATTTAGCATCAACCTATTCCATTCAACTCAACTCTTTTGCACTCAATGAAAGTTAAATTGATATTTATCAACCCTAGATCATATCCAGCTTCCATGCACTCTGACATATTTATTCAATCTGACACTCTTTTAGTTTCTTAGGTCACTTGCAATGGCTAATTTGAGACATTAATAAATAAAATATTAATATTTTAATAATATAATATATAAAGGTTGTGTGTCAGAATTTTCTGCAATAATGGTATTAAAGGAGAGAGTAGATGAAATAAGATTGTGCATGTAGGACTCAATAATACTAAAATACTTTTTTTTTTCTATATTATTTTATTATATTAATGGCATTAAGTGTTGCAGTTGCCCTTACGAACAGATGGTACTTGATAAATTTTGAAATTTCAATTGTAATTGAACTTTGTATGTTTTTCAAATATAACCCTAACATTTAGGTTTGACAAAAGCAAAAAAAAAAAAAAAAAAAAAGTTCCTTTACAAATTTTTTTTCCCTACTTTATTTAAGCAAAATTTGATGAAATATACTCCAATTTTTTAATACTTAATCAAATATATATACACAGAATCAATTTTTTTGTTTTTAAGTTATCGCAAACACTCCCATCATCAAGGATGGAATTCACAAAATTTTTTAATTTTAAAATTTTGATATCAAAATGGATTGTCATGAAATTTCATCAAAAGTTAGTTACTATATATTAGTAAATATTTATATGATATAGATATTGGTGACACACAATATAAATTATTAGAAAATTGCAAATATATCGATATCATTAATAAAATCATTTTTTAAATAAATGATTTGTTTTGTAGTAGAGTTTTATATTGGATAATCTCAATTTTTATACAAAGTTAGAATTTTAATACTTTAACCACATAGTATCTTGGTATTAGAAGTCACGTGTTAGTTAATTTTGAACAAATGTATGTATCAATTTATCGTTAGTTTAAGTTAAAACGTTTGTTGTATTCATAGGCTTAATCTAATGGTAGGTATATCTCTCAACCCGAGCATGATCTCGAGTTCGAGTTCCCCTAACTGTAACTTAAAAAAAAAAAAGTTCAAAACGTTTGTTATAGTATATTTTAAAATCTCATGTAAAATTTCCAAAAATTTAATATAATTTTCATCACATTTTAATTTTTTTTTTAATGGAAAATCAGATTTATATATATCTTCATCAATATTTTATAAATTAAAATATCAAAAATTTCTACAATATATTTTCATCCTGACAGTTATTAGAAAAATGTGACACAAAGGGTCAGTACCTCTGTCACATCAAACATGACATTTGACAGGAGGATAGCGTAGCCAAATACAAGTCATATTTAGATTCAATTTATAAAAATAATTCAATATCGGTCTCTTATACAGTTATACTTAATTCCCATATACATATATGTTTGTCACACGTTCTTATTTGGACTAACAAATTATTACATTTTAAATCAAAGCCTTTCAATATAGTACATATTTTTATTTACGTTTATGGTTCTAGTGCCTCCTACATTTATGTCTTCTTTATATATATATGAAATCTTTTTATTTCATTCTGTGAAATATTAAATGTAACAAATGATTTGAATAATCTTTATATGAATGTGTGAATTATGTACTTTTATTTTTTTAATAAAATAATTGGAGTCTAGCCCACCTAGGTCCGCTTGCGACGATGATAAACTAACAACGGGCGAGGCCCGTCCACCTGCAACTCCGGCCCATCAACCGGCCGCTGCTCTCTAACAATTCCCTCCCCCTTCAAAACAACCTTGTCCCCAAGGTTGAAAAAGGAAAACTGCATCCTGAAGCCCCCCTCATCCATCCAGGTCGCATCGTCCTCCGACTGCCCAACCCACTGCACCAACACTTGCGCCACATCCTTCCCCTCCTCCGACACATTCCCCCATGCTAAAACCTCCCCAGGTTCGAACAACGGAGCCAACAACACCTCCAAACTTTCCGGCAGCTCCTCCTCCACCGGATGGTCATCTATCACCCTTCGCAATTGAGAAACATGGAAGACGGGGTGGATGCGACTCGACGGAGGTAAGGTCAGTCGATACACTGCTGCTCCTACACGGCCCGCCACCTGAAAAGGGCCATAGAACCTTGCAGCTAGCTTGTGATGCTGCTGCCGAGCCATGGACG
The DNA here is from genome assembly GCA_954870855.1 of Scutellaria minor. NCBI lineage: Eukaryota > Viridiplantae > Streptophyta > Magnoliopsida > Lamiales > Lamiaceae > Scutellaria > Scutellaria minor. The sequence goes on from OX940734.1 coordinate 2,976,483, forward strand.
TCTGACGGTGGGGTCTCACCTTAAAAAACACCCGATCCCTCACCGCAAACTCCATTACCATCCGCTTTCGATTTGCCTGAACCACCATACGCTGCTGCGCCTTCTCCAAATTCTCCTTAAGCCGCCGCAACAACTCATCGCGACCCCCCAACACTTCCACCACCGAGGCCACTCGACACTCCCCCGGCAGGAAACGTTGAATAAAAGACGGCGACCTGTCATTCACAATTTCGAAAGACGTCATTCCTGCGGCGGATTGATAAGCTGTATTATACCAATACTCCGCCCAGGATAGCCAGTGCGTCCACTTCTTCGACTAGTCGCTCGTATAACACCTCAAATAAGTTTCTAGAATTCGGTTAAGCACCTCGTTTTGCCCATCCGTTTCGGGATGGTACGCCGAGCTATATTTCAAATGGGTACCCGACTGTTTGAACAGCTTCTTCTAAAAATTACTGACGAAGAGAGGATCACGGTCACTGACTATCGACCCCGGAATACCATGTAATCTCACAACTTCTCGCACAAAAGCTTTCGCTACGCATCTCACCGTAACTGGCGGCTTTAAAGCAACGAAATGTCCGTACTTTGACAACCTATCCACCACCACCATCACACAAGTAAACCCTTGAGACTTGGGCAAACAAGTGATAAAATCCATGGAAACATCCTCCCACACCAGGTCTGGAATCGACAACGGCTGTAACAACCCAGCTGGTGACATCGCTTCATATTTCGATTTTTGACATACTAAGCACTTCGCCACATACTCTTGCACTTGACGGAACATCCCCTTCCAATATACATTACTCGCTAGCCGTCTGTATATACGCAGGGCCCCCGCGTGCCCCCCCTCCAGGGTATCATGAAACTCATATAGCAATTTTGGGATCCACGCCGAAGTCGCCGCCAACACCAATCTTCCTTTAAAAAACAACCTCCCTTCCACCAACTCAAACCCCACATGGCTGCCCGGATCCTCCCGCAATGCCTTCATAATTTTCAGAATATACTCATCAGTCTCCTGCTCCGCCAACACCCCTCTCATGTCCGCCCACTGCGGCCCACTCAAAGCCGCCAACTCACCACCTTCAGCCCGACATGAAAGGACATCAGCCGCTGAATTCGAACTCCCTGGTTTGTATTCTATCTGAAAATCATAGCCCGGTAATTTCGCCACCCAGATTTGCTGCGAAGGGGTCACAATTTTCTGTGAGAGGAGATGCTTTAAACTGTTGTGATTTGTCCGGACAGTAAAACGACGACCTATAAGATAAGGCCTCCTGCACTGCCAAAACCAAACCCATGAGTTCCCGCTCGTAGGCGGACTTCGGTATAGTTCTATCTGCAAGGGACTTGCTGAAATAAGCTAATGGGCGCCCCTCTTGCATTAGCCCCAATCCTACTCCCCGACGCGTCACACTCAATCACAAAAGAACCACGAAAATTCGGTATGGCTAGAACTAGAGCCTCGGTCAGTGCGGACTTCAGCCGGAGGAATGCTGAATCGGCAGTCTTGGTCCACTCAAAGGTACTGGGGACGTCTTTCTTCAACAGTGCTGTCAACGGTCTCGCAATCAGGCCATAGTTTTTCACGAAACGACGGTAATAACCCGTCAATCCCAAAAACCCGCGCACCTCCTGAACACTCCGCGGTCTCGACCACTCCACAACTGCGCTCACCTTGGAGGGATCCATCTCTAACCCAACAACCGAAATAATATGGCCCAAGTATTCCACCTTCGCCCCTCTAAACACACACTTCTTGCTGTTTGCCTTGAATTCATTCTGCTGCAAAATTTTCAACACTACTGCCAAGTGCTCCCGGTGCTCTGTCACAGAACTACTATAAATTAATATATCGTCAAAAAATACTAACACAAACCTTCGCAGGAATGGCCGAAATAAATCATTCATGGCCGACTGAAACGTGGCCGGCGCATTGGTCAAGCCGAAGGGCATGACGAGGAACTCATAGTGCCCACTGTGAGTCTGGAAGGCGGTCTTAGGCACATCTCTTTCAGCCACCCGAATCTGGTGGTACCCAGCACAGAGATCAATCTTCGAAAAAATCACAGCTCCAGCTCACTCGTCCAGCATCTCCTGAATCACAGGAATAGGATATTTATCGAGAACCGTGACCTTGTTTAATTCACGGTAGTCAACACAAAATCACCAACTTCTGTCTTTCTTTTTCACCAACAAAACGGGGCTCGAAAACGGACTCGAGCTAGGGCGAATGATGCCAGCAAGAAGCACATCTACCACTAACTTCTCAATCTCATCCTTCTGGCTGTGCCCGTAACGATAGGGGCGAACTGAAACTGGTCCCGCACCTGGCTTCAACTCGATCCTGTGATCCGTGGATCGTCGCGAGGGAAGTTCTCGGGGCTCTCCAAACACCTCAAACTCGGTAAGAACACCCGCCACCTATTGTTCATCCGAATCTCGCAACGATGCGGGGTTCCCCTCAAGCATCACCGCCCAAAACTCCACGTCGCGTGTCCGAATCAACGTTCGGAGGCCCACCTGCTCCCGTCCCAGGCCTGGGTCGCCTCTTAATACCACCGGGTTGCCCCCATACTTAAAAGCCATTGTCATCTCTTCCCAGTTCGTCCACACTTCCCCCAACGTCGCCAACCAAGCTACTCCAAGTATCACATCCACTCCCCCAACGGAAACACATAGAAATCCGTTTCAATTACGCACGAAGGTAATGAAAGAGAGACCTTGCGACAAACCCCCTCCGATTCCTGCCTGCGGCCATCCCCAAGCGAACTCCGAATTTCCCGATCCGATCAACCTTTAGTTTGAGTAGAGAAACCAAGGTTGCCGAAATAAAGTTGTGGTTGGCGCTACTGTCCACCAAGATAGTCACAGTCCGTCCTCCCGTCACTCCCCGAAACTACATGGTATACGGCCCAGACAGCCCCGACATCGAGTAGATGGGCAAGTCCGCCTCCTCCTCCTTCTGTTCGGCCTCCTCCAACATCTGCTCAACTTTCTTGGCCGAAACGATAGTCTCAGCCTGATTCAAATCAACCTTTTAGTCCTCCTCCGCAACCATCACCTTCAAGAATTTCAGTGGGCAAGTTTGTCCATGCCTCGACGTGAAAGGCTTCTTGCATCGAAAACAAAGCCCTTTGGCATGCAGGTCAGCCAGCTCAGGATCCGACAGCTTGACGAATCGGGAACGGTTCACGGACTGACCAGACGCAACAGATTCTTTCCCCGCAAAATGCCCCGGTGGCCTCGAGGAAGCCGTGCTACCCTTCAATGACTGGCTTCCCGCCGATTGAGAGGGTGGCGGACCAGACCACCCGGCTGTCTTGCTAAACCCGCCTGAACGGAATTGACTGCCCGCACCCCTATCAACTCGCCCTCCAGACTGTTCAACCAGATTATCCTCGATATCACGGGCCAATTCCATCGCCGTCTCCAAATCCTTCGGCCGCAGCAGCCTTAAGGATCCCCGGATCAAACCCTTCAACCCCTGCATAAAATACCCCAGGTAATGCGCATCTGTTAGGCCCGACACTTGGCTCGCCTGCTGTACAAAAACAGTCACATAGTCATCAATCGATCCAGTCTGCTGAACCGTGGACAGCCACTCATAAACACTCCCCTTGAACCGTGTGTCGAAACGAGCGACTAGGGCTTTCGACAACTCCCCCTAATCAATGTCAGGTTTCCGGGAGCGAGTCCATGAAAACCAGTATAGCGCCGGCCCCTTCATGGCTACCATGGCCGACGCCATCTTCAATTCGGGCCGGGTGTGATGAATTTCAAATTGTTGGTTGGCCCTCGCAACCCAGCCTATCGGGTCCGTCCCATCAAAATCCGGAAGCGCTAGGATTGCGATCATAGGCCTGGGATAGCAGCGGGCTGTGTCGCACCATCAGAATCAACAATTCCCCTCCCCTTCTCGCCCTGGACCGAAGTGGATGACCCAGGCGTTGCTAGGAATTCCATCGACGCCGGTGTGGGTTCCGGTGCCAACACCTTTTGCGTCAACTTGTCCAATTTTTTGGTAATAGCATCCAACTTCGCGTTTGTGGACTGAGTTTCCTCCCTGATCGAAACCTGTTCTGCCTCCATCTGCTCCATTCGCTGATCAATCGTGGAACGAGTCATGATGATTTCCGATTGGCGGTGGATAAGGATCCGGCAGGTTGGACCAAATTGATAGAAGCAGAAACAAGGAAACCAACAAACGACATTCTCGTTTGCCCAAAGTCGAAGCCCCTTTTCAATTCAATAATTCCCCCCCTCAAAACAATCCCAAACAATCTCTATAAGTACTAAACCTACTATCCAAAAATAACGCAAGCAACAATAATAGAATTATTAATAAAATAACTGGAGTCCAGCCCATCTAGGTCCGCTTACGACAATGATAAACTAACAACGGGCGAGGCCCGTCCACCTGCAACTCCGGCCCATCAACCGGCCGCTGCTCTCTAACAGTAGGGCTGCGTCTGGTGGTAAAACAACTTATATTGCTGCTTTTATAAAAATGATGGATAGGAATCGATAAGAGTTAATCCGTTTGATTTATGTCTTATATCGGGTTCATGATTTAAATTTTATTCAACACTTTATGATTTCATTCAATACGTCATATGTGCTCCTTTAGGAAACTAAGAGTACCTTAGCTTGAAGTTCAAGTTTTATATCCACTTTTATGGCTCAGTCATTGTAATAAAATTAATCAATATTCTTGCATGCACCTTAGGATAAATGATTCTTCAGTATATGTATTTTCAAGGAGTTTGAGGATAAAAAAAAAATCTCATGAGAAGACGAGCAAATCAAGGTGAGAATTGAATGTAGATGTTGCCTCTTTAGAATTTCAAAGAAAACTGATAATGATGCTGGAGTAATAGAAAAGGTTATAAGTACTGGAGAGCCAAATTTTGATGGCATTTTTTATTTTGATTCACCTTTTCAATGGATAAAACATGTTAGAGCAATGAAAGTGAAATCAGGGATATGCTGAATGGCTTCAGCTCGAGGCTTGAAATTCTTTACATTGAGAAAAAATGGGTCATGAAAATAGCCGATATCATGGAGCATTTCAAGAAGTCATTGTAAAGGAAATTATATGATTTTTGACCATAAAAGAGGGAGTCCATGAGTATGATCCCCATGAGACATAACTTGGTTAAGTTCATTCCAAAAGAATTGTGGTATGATTACAAACAAGAAACTGTTTCACATGCTTCTATTTTTATTCTCTTAATTTTATTCTACATGCTCAGCATGACATGTTTGAGATTATTAGGTTATATGGAGAGAATGAGCATTAGTTGAACCAATTATTCTCTTTGCTATTATGAATAAATTATTCGAGTTATGTTGGAACAAGCAGTGGATCAGGACAAGTATGATGCACACTAGCCACACAAGAGACCAGCTCATGTAAGTGGCTTTCATTGTCCATCTTTGAAGAAAATCTGTAACCAAACACGATGTATGATATGTGTAATGATTCTTTTGCAGGGAATGCGCGAAGCTTATGGTGAGTTTTCATGAGAAAGCGGGAAGTGGGAAGCTGACAGGTGTGCATAAGAAGTACAGCACTTCTATGGATGAAGAATTTTAATAGCTTGAAACAGCAATGTTTGGTTGATCTATTAAGTTGGGGGGGTTTGGGGGCTAGGCTTATTCGAGCAACAGAAGTTGCCCCAGGATTTACAGATATCGGGTTTTCTTGATTTTGTTTCTAAGAATTCCAACTCTTTCTCATGTATCTGTGTTTGATTTTCACCGAGAAAGTAGATATCGGGTTTTCTTGATTTTGTTTCTAAGAATTCTAACTCTTTCTCATGTATCTGTGTTTGATTTTCACCGAGAAAGTGTTTGCTTTTGTTGATAAAACTCCTTTATCATCATCTAACAGTCAATGTTATAAACTAATATACACTGAGAAAAGTTCTAGTGTGAACTTCGTCACATTTAAAAGAAACCAAGATCTTTATAACATTGACGATTAGGTCGCAATACATAGGGGTGTGTGCAACCACCTGACAGAATTATCAAAACATGGTTTTCGTAATAGTATTCCATATATATGTTCTGGTTCTACATCATAACCACCAGCATTACTAAAACAACATTGACCAGCCTCAACAACGAGCATTACTAAAACAACATTGACCAGTCTCAACAACGAAAAGATCAGCACTTGGAGCAATGAATCAAATCTAGAACAAAACTCTCACTATTTGTACCAACAAACCGAGTTTCAAATGAAACCATATGTTACCATGTGATTCATTGTAGTCGATAGAGAGAACACCACATATTTTTCACCATCGTATTACTAACCACATTCATTGTAGTCCATACATAGAGAGAACACCACATATTTTTCACCATCGTATTTACTAACCAAAGAAAAACGCCTGCTTAAAATGCAACTATATCCAATCATCTTGTTCGTTTCTTGCAAACTAATATGTTGAAAAATATAAAACATGACCATAACTTTTGTAAGTTAAAGAATTGGATAATCAATCACATGCTTTGCAGAATTTATCTTAAGAAGACACAAACAAGAGATTACAGTAAATCAATAACATTTTCTCCATATATAACATAGGAGCAACTATATCCAATCATCTTGTTCGTTTCTTGCAAACTTATATGTTGAAAAATATAAAACATGACCATAACTTTTGTAAGTTAAAGAACCTGATAAGAAGGATGCATAACTGATTGGATAATGCTTTGCAGAATTTATCTTAAGAAGACACAAACAAGAGATTACAGTAAATCAATAACATTTTCTCCATATATAACATAGGAGCATAAGCACAAAAGACTTGGAATTCCAATCATTGTTGAAAGGCAAATACTGGTAAACATCACAAAAGATCAAATGGAAACAACAAGTCTTGAGTCACTGTTGAAAAGTAAAAGCTATCAACTAACTAGGAATTGAAAAGAAACTCACAAAATCACACAATTCAGCATCCTTAAGGATGCAGGAAATTCTGACTGTCTTTACAACCGTCGTCGTGATAGCCGATTGCGTTTCATCATCATCAGCAGCCGCCTTGAGACCATCAGAACGACATAGATCGATGATTAGGTCGGAATACACAGGGCTCAAACCCATCATCATTCTTGTCCGTAAAAAGCCGAAGGTAACTGCTCCTCCATCCTCGTTGCTCACAAGTGCGATACCTCGACGAAATAATGGTGGTTCTCGTGGTTCCAATTCAGACAGCGACTCTCGGAATAATGGCCGCGGCAGAGGGAAGATCCCCTTTTCACGTTTTAGTTTAAGATCAAATGTACCACCAATCGTAAAACAAAACCGATCCTTTCCAACAACGAAAAAGGGACCAGCCTCAGCACTTGAACTTACTCTTAACACATGTGCAAGGTGATTATATTCTACCCAACCTTGGTCCAGTTTTTCAAAATCAAGAGCAAAAATCCCAATGTGATCTATTTTTACCACTAAAACAGAGTTTTGAATAAAACCATATTGTCCAATGGAACAATATCCATATCGATATTGTGGAACAGGCATTATTCTAACATGGAATTTAGAGGGGAGTGGTTCCCATAATCCCGAGGAAGGCTTGAAGAGCTGGAATCTGGCGCTCGGCCACCAAAATTTAGAAGAAAAAACGACAATCTTTTCACCATCCGGTGTTGGAATGGCCACCGGATTGGTGATTGGGTACCTCATATTACCCATATTGAATAGAAAGCTTTTATCCAATTTCAATTGGAAATCCGGCTTGACTGTGAATAGACTAAGGGCATAAGCACAATACTTGGAGGAAATCTTATCATCACTTTCTTCTTCACCCTCGCGGCATCCCTCAAACATAAACAGTTTGTTACCAATCATACAAAAACCATTGCTAAACTTTTCATCATCACGGGAATTACCAAGATCAATTTCTAGTGTAGGATCTGCCATTTCAGAATCTCCACAGCTTAAATCCACGATAAATATATTGTATGTTGCTCCATCACCTGGCTTGAGACCTTTGAAAATAACACAGAATTTACCTGATGATGTTGATTGGGTGTGATGATCCATCATAGCCATAGCCATAGCCGCTGCCGCTTCTTCTTTCTGGTGGTTGTAATTGAAACGAAAACCCTAGCAGCACTTGGAGAAAATAAAACTAATATTTATTTTTGGGATCCCTTTCTCTTTTTTAGGGGAAACTAATAGTGCACGAATTGCTATATATAATGTTTTAATATTTATATTTATATAATCTTTTGATAGTACTTTTTTTCTCATATAATCTAAATTTTGAATTTTAAAATATTATATTAAAATCAAAAAATTTATTTTAATTATTGCCATTTTATTACGTATTTTAAAAAATTCAGGTTTATTTTTTACTTAGAACATTTTTTTAATTTAGACATTTTAATTTACTACTATAACAAAAAAAAAAAAAAATTACAAATCAATAAAAGACCTCTGCACACCAAAATCTAAACATTTCAAATTTGATATTTTGTCTTTCCTTTTAACAATATAAAAAAAAAAAAAATTGATATAATTTGTAATAAAAACAACTTTTACATGAAGAACTCATTTAATTTGAAATTATGGTTTACTTAAAAAATATTATCACACTCCATTACAAATATAAATATCAATAATTATAAAAATGAACAAAGTTATAAATAAAAATGATAAATTTGATACATCATTCATTAAAGACAATATTTAACTAAAGAAGTTATTTACTTAGAAATATTTTAGGTAATAGTCTTGTTCATATATATTTTATCGAAAAATTTATGATGTATTTCGAAATTTTAATAGTGAAAATTCGTTGTTTGATAGGTATGAATTTAAAATTTATCGCTGTCATTTTGAACTGGTCATTTTTAGTTATTTTTAATATAATTTACATTACATTAATTAAAAAAAAAAAGCACTTATATGTGTTTTTTCTATACAAAATTTCACACGCTCGGTGTTAATTGGATGGGCCAAATGGGCTTTGCATATGAGTATGGGCTTTACATATTGGGCTTTACAAAAAAAGCCCATAATTAATTAATCAGATTATGCTGATTTTATTCCACATTGATTAATCAGGGTTCGAACTATCCAGTTATTTGGATTGGGTCCGGTCAAATTCCTGCGAAATTTTTCAGTGGTATTTTCAGCTGATTATTAAAGAATAAAAATTCAACAATTATGAAGCATTTATAGGGTTTTGATAGTGTTGATCAGAAATTCAATGGATGCAAAAGTGGAGAATAACAAGTACAGCATAATTGTTCCCACCTACAATGAACGCCTCAACATTGCTCTCATTGTTTACCTCATTTTTAAGCATCTTCCGTGAGTCTCTCTCTCTCTCCGCGTATGAACATATGGGTATATACATGCATATATGTTTGTGTGTTGACCTGCTATGATTTCAGTTGAAATATTTGTGAAATTTTCGCGGATTGGGACGGTGGCTTAATTTTGAATTGGATCTTAGAATCTTCTGTTTGTGAGTGATCATCACTTTGTAAAAAAAGAGAGCATTTAATTGCTGGAATTGATACTGTTAGGATGGATTTTAGATATTGAGTAGCATTTTTCTCTCGATTTGTGATGCAGTATTTTGAATTCCTTGGGAATTTCTTTTGGATAATCTGGTATTGGTGTTTGATTCAGTTTTTGAGCTACTTTATGGATTAGAGATTGGAAATGCTTAAAATCAGTGATCATATCGATCTGCAGTAATGCTTTGACTATCTAATTATGAGAAATTAATTTGAAAGTGATATTTTGGGAATTCGGGTTTCATTGTTTTTGTACAAAGTAACTTTCAGTTAGAAAATTAGGAAGTTCAAAATTCGTTGTTTGATTTTAGGAATGCTTTCACGATCTAATTTTGAGAAAATGAATTGAAACTGATATTTTTAGAATTTTGGTTTCATTCTTGATGTGCTAAATTACTCTCAGTTGGAAATTTAGGAAGTTCAATATTCATTCTTGTTTGGTTCTGTATTCCTGCCAAAGGGTTCATACTGCCGCATACCATCTTCTAGATTGTTAGGTTAATGGTATGATCAACGGCATTGCAGTATGGATATGTTTAGTTAGCAAGGTTATATCGAAGATCTTATTGATCCATATACACATTCAGTTCTTGTGCTCCCGCACGAGAATGATGTGTAGCATTGCTTTCACTTTTGCTTTCAGTTCGGCACAACAACCCTCTATTACCCAGTTACATGTTATCCAACAATTAAAGCACTCCTTTTCAAGATGTACATGTACAGACTTATAAGACAGTTAAAAAAATTTGGAAATCCAGGAGGAGAGGTTAAGTGCAGAAAAAAAAAAATACTTAAAAGAGTTGGTGGAGACTTCAACTTTTGCCAGAAATTGAAATGAAATATTCTCTGTCAAGATGTTCTAGTTTTTTCCATCACTTTTTCTTCCTTTCCCTTTATTGGTTATGTTTTTGTTCTGTTCTTTTATCCCAAAAGAGTTCTTAGTCCCAACCATCATTTCTTGTTATCTTATGGAATCCATCACAGGCTCTTAGTAGCGATTGCCTTTTGTTGGTCTAGAAACATGAAGTATATTTCACATAATGATGAAAATTTTTATTGCCTAATAATCTAAATCTACATCATTTACAATTGAGCACTAAATTTTTATTTATATAGAATGACTTATCTTATTCTGGTACTCAAGCTGAAGTTAGAATCTAAAAAAATTAATGAATAAAACAATTGTTAAACCATCTGAATGGACAACATTTTATCACATTTGTTGTATCGGGTATCTGCTTTTAGTATTGTGTGATATTGTCATAGACAAATAGCTATTGTTTTGTAACACTTCTGTTCTCTTGGATCAGGAATGTAAATTTTGAAATCATTGTAGTGGATGATGGGAGCCCAGATGGAACTCAGGACATAGTCAAACAGTTGCAGCAAGTATATGGAGAAGATGGTATAGTAAGTTTGAAAACTAACCTTTTCTCATCTATGTAGCTTATAATTTCTTACAACCCTAATTTTAGTTTACTCTTGTTGCTCTCCTAATGCAGTTGTTGAGACCTAGACCAAAGAAGCTGCTCTCATAATGCAGTTGTTGAGACCTAGACCAAAGAAGCTCGGCTTGGGTATGTATTTGACGTCCTCTTGTTTTGAAAGATGATTGTAAAAATTCTCAAGGATTCTCTTACCTTTTTCTTTCGAATTAAATTTCAGGGACAGCCTACATGCATGGTCTGAAGCATGCAACTGAAAATTTTGTTGTTATAATGGATGCTGATTTATCACACCATGTAAGTTTGTGCCATAAGATGCATAAGAAAGAATTTTTCCATATCATGTTGCCTTCTAAAAATATAGTGCGGTTACCTGTGATTCACCGGCTCTCCTAAAGTATTGTTCCCCCTCCTCTCTGTCATACTCTATTAATTGAAAACCAGAGACTCAACTGATACTATAAAACTTGTAAATAATGTGAACAAACCAAAAATTTCAATCAGAAAAAGTTGTTTGTCCTGAGTTATACAAATTAAGATGAATTGGAAATTGAGAGTTTTTCTTCAAGTTAAACATGGGAAATTGTAATATGTCTCCTTTTCCCCACTACTACATTTACGTGCTCTTTTTTATTTCATTATCCCATGGCTAAGTTTCTTTTCATGCTCTATTACAGCCAAAATACTTGTCAAGCTTTATCAAGTAAGTATTCTTTAAGAGAAGACCTGGATTTCATGATCTTCCAGACTAAGTGACAAATTTTTGTGGAGGTTAGAAAACAAATAGAGACAGGTGCAAGCATAGTCACTGGAACTCGATATGTTAAAGGTGGTGGGGTGCATGGATGGAATCTGATGCGGAAATTGACAAGCAGGGGAGCAAATGTCCTTGCACAAACTTTTCTCTGGCCAGGTGTATCTGACTTAACTGGATCATTCAGGTAATATACCACTGCAGCAATTTAGTTTCTCCCTCGCATTTACCTTCCCTAAACTCTTGTATTGCTTCTCTGTTTCAAGGCATCATCAGAAATCTGTGCTTGAAGATGTTATAAGTTCATGTGTGAGTAAGGGATACGTTTTCCAGATGGAGATGATAGTGAGAGCTTCAAGAAAGGGTTACCACATTGAAGAGGTAATCACAATTATTAGTATATATCTATTTGGAATGTAGTTTATACCTTGTCTACTTCCATGTTACTTCTAACTGAGTATTTATTAGGGATGTAAATAAAGTAAGCACTTAAAACTTAATTAACAGAAACTTATATATGTACAACAAATAATGACCACTATTATTGACTAGAAAACTGGTTATAGACTACCTAATACTTATGAAGCCAAATTATTATCAAGAGTTGCAACATCATCAAATTATTCTCATTTTATTATTCTAGCATCACTCTATTCATTGCCCATACTTTACCTTGAATTATGAAATTTTGAAATATGAGACTACCTTATACTTATGGAGTCAAATTATAATTCAAGATTTACAATATCATCAAATATCTTAATATCTCCCAGAATCCATTTTTATAAAAAAAATACTTAAAGTATAAGAATTAATTTGTAAGCTTTAAGATTGAATAATAGCTTCATTGAAGTTTTTGAAACGTGTAGGCTTTTATGTCCGTCCTTGAAAAAAGTCAGTATATCCCATGCTTTTATTAAAGTTTTTTTTGCCATGCCAAAGTTGATTACTGGAGCAAACTGAATTTTCTCGTTGCACTTTCCTGTAATATATCACATTGCTGATGAATTCTTTCACCAGATCTTTTTACTTAAAATTTATTCTTCTCAGCAATACATGAAACAGTGTCTTTACATTTTTCCTTGTAAAGGTCTATTCCTTCCTGTTTTTACATTATCTTAGCTAGGAAGTTCTATTCCTTCCTTTGTTTGATGACTGAACTAGGCTGCTAACCTAATACATTTAGTTCATGATTTTTGGGTTTACTTGTCTGTAAGTTAGAAGGTCGTGTTGTGTTAAACACTAATTTTATTGTCGATCATATATACCCTAATTTATGAAGTTTTCCTATGTTTAATCTGATCCATTATATGGCTTTGCACCTTTCCACAGGTTCCTATCACTTTTGTTGATAGAGTATATGGAAGCTCAAAACTGGGAGGTTCAGAAATTGTAGAATATCTAAAGGGGCTTCTGTACCTTCTGGTTACGACCTGAAATGTATTTGAAGTGGGGTTGATCATGATAACTACTTCACATTTTACAAAGTTTTTTTTTTTTTTTTTTGGGGTTATAGAAGTTCAAACGAATAGCTGACCTATACTTATATTCGATGAAAGAACAATCGAGCCTCTGCACATGATAACCTCAAATCTTTGCATTTTGAGTACAGTTGGATTTAATGGGGTTGGGGTTCAAATTTATGCCACTGTAATCTAATGAGTGAGTTTTCCATCCAATTTGTTGTATAAGACAACTTTTATTGTGATCTTGGATACTATTCTGATGGGATTTTAGATTGGAAATGATAAATACCGAGAGATACTTGATACCTTTCTATGTGTTGTTTTTCTTCCTGCAATGAGTTAACACCAACTGGATCTCGATTACCTAACATGAAGCTTGTCGATTAAATACCAATACGTTTGCTTGCTTGGTTCTGGTTTATGCTACACCTGCTGAGAGAAACAGTGGATGCAACATTTACTCTTTATTTTTATACTCTTCCACATTTGTTATTCCGCTTATATGTATACGGACAACCAATGCCCTCGTGTACAACCCATTTGCTCGTGATTAAGTCGATGTTGAAGGTGGCGGTGGAGCCAGGCGGACGGCAAACTGGGGCCGGTCTAAAGTGGGGTTAGGTGGGGTCGATTCATGGCTCGTATAACATTGAGAATAGACTTGAAAACATGCAAGTTTCCATTCTTGAGGGTGGTGTAAATATAGCTTCCATCTGAGTTTTATGTTGAATCTTTTGCAAGAGGAAACTTCCCATTTAACTTGGTTTCAAAATTTTGTATTAGGCCATCTTCAAACAATTGCAAACAACACATATAGCCATTTTCGAACACTTATTTATCCATTAAAAGCTATGTAACACACTTGTATATTTGATCATTTACTAAAAAAAAAAGTACTCAACCAAACAATTGCTAACAAGAATCCTCTCATTACTAGAAACAGAAGAGCATATTATATGCAGAGGCTATTTAAGCCATATAGCCACAAGCAAAAGCTGCAAATCATCCCAAATACTAAGTTTTTTTTTCTTTCTTCTTTTTTTTGGCTTTCCACTAAACCACATTTACCATAACCAACCCTACTACTTCTTTGCAAATACTAAAAGCACCAAAACTAAAGAACACATTTCTTTCAAGCCTTTCTAGTCCTTCTAACTTTCCTCTCACTAATCCCAACTGATTTCTCCACATTGGTCATAGCCATTGGGATAGGAGGCTTCTTGTTCTCCTTGCTACTACTCCTCAACGAATACCTCAGCGTCCAAGCCTCCCTCCTCTCCGCCACCGGAGTGGCGGCTGCCGCCACTGCTGCCGTCTTCCTCCGGCTATCCATCTTTCCAATGGTGTCTCTTTTCTTTGCAGACTCATCATCATGAGCAGCCTGGATGATGGGAGTAGCAATTGTGAAGAGCTGTGGAGAAGAGCTCTCACTAGATGTTTTCTCAAGGTTGATGATGAGATCAGAGGGAAGCTAGTGTCGAACCTCTTGCACCAGAAACCGTGGGCTCCACAGCTGTTGCAGCCATAGTATGTTCACCGCATATAATAGTGGCCAACTCTGGTGATTCCAGGGCTGTGCTCTACCGTGGCAAATAATCCGTACCTCTCACCGTAGATCATAAGGCAGATTAATTTATTTCATTGGAGTCGCCCCTTTTCGGGTAATCTTTGACAAACATGATCTAATAAACATTCTTGTATTTGGTAGCCAAATAGGGAAGATGAATATGCAAGAATGAAGCAGCTGGAGGGAAGGTTATACAGTGGAGCGGACATCGTGTCTTTGGGGTCCTTGCAATGTCTAGGTCTATCTGTATGCCCAATTTCGTTCTTTTTGCATTCTTACCATGACAAAATTAAACATAATCTGAGTTGTTATCATATAAATAGTTATCTCCTACTTTGGTGGTCACAGGAGACGGATATTTGAAGCCATGGATTATCCTGGATCCTGAAGTGATGTTCGCTCCCAGATCAAAGGACGATGACTGCCTCATTCTGGCCAGTGACGGTCTATGGGATGCCTGCATCTCAAGCAGCGGCCAAGTACCTTTCAAACTGTGCAATTCAAAAGGGCAGCAAGGATAACATATCTGTTGTTGTCGTAGACTTGAAAGCTCAAAGAAAGATCAAGACCAGAACCTCGCTCAAAGAAAGATCCGCACCTTTTCTTTTTTTATTTAATTATCACAGAATGTAATCGCCCCTCTGTTTTCGTCGAGGGCTATAGCTTCACTAGAATGCAAGATTAATGTTTGTAGTAGCATTAAACTGCTAACTCTATTTCAGTTGCAACAAATGTATTCTGTAGCTATTCGAAGGCATAGCGTTACTACGCCTCCATCCTCAAGGCTTTGTGAGGTACCTTGCTAAGTGTTATTTTGGCAATGTGCAAATGAATGAAATGCCTTCTGAAAGAAAACTTGACGCAATTCTGTATTCATTCATGTTGAAAGAAGTGAATAAATTATAGATCTGTAAGAAATTGAACAGCCTGAAACCAAGAAAGTTGATAACAGCATAGAAATCCAAACAAGAACATTGATGGACAAGCCAGGTTAAATAAATAGTATCTAGAATTTCCTGTATGCTAGCTCTTGCACAGCCTTGGCGAGATGGGTCTCACTTGAATGCTTTTGACCCATGCTGCATTGATGTGAACCCTTTCAATGCTCTGCTTCAAGGTCTTTCAATGCTCTGCTTCAAGGTTCTTGCAATGTAAGGCTTCATACAGCTGGCGAAAGATTGTTCCACTTCTTCTGCCTTTTCATACGAAGAGGACTGGGGAAAGACAGAAGGGCAAAATTAAAAATAATGTTAAACGCAATGTTGTGGTGTCGAAGATTAGGCAAAGTTTTCGAGTGTGTGGAAGAAGAGCACCAACCGGGGATACAAGTGCACTGATGAAGCGAGTTATGAGGAATCCAGCTCCGTAAGTTTTACAGATATGGTCCCAATTGTCCTGTGAGGTTTTGTCACGGGACTATTTCAGAATGAGTTCACTAAGGAAAAAGGTATCACAATGTCTATCTTCCATTATCAACAACCAATGAACTTACTTTCGACCAATTCCATGCTATATCACGAGCATCCCTGCTAACAGCGCCTTGGCTCCTAACCTGCATTTGAACAAGGAAAGAAGAGATTTGAGAAACTTCAAGGAATCTGCAAGAAAATAACCAAGAATCAATAGTACCTCAGAAGATAACAAGAAGTTGAGGAATTCCTGAATTATTTCAGGATCTCGGCAAGAACCTAATGAACCTAAGAAAAGGTAGTATTCATTCCATAAGTGACTGAAAAATGAGGATTAATATAAATGCTCCAATGATGAAATTGTACCTAAAATACGGGTTTTCTCCAGGCTGAGATCAGTTTCTCTATAAATTCTCAGAAGAGAATCATAGCCAGATCAGTTTGATTTACTAACACTCAGCACCACGGCAGCATACACAGCCTGAATGGAAGAAAAAGATGTGTCAGATAAAATAGAGGACAAGTTCTCAGATATTGATTATGAATGAAATTAAGTTAGTCCTCACAACCTTTCTCAAATTTTTGCCACTTTAGCAGCTACCTGCAGAACCAAGGAAATTTATGTTAAGGAAAATAAACAAGGAGAGAAGACAAAATAAACCCAGCATAATAATATAACAATTCGAAAATTTTGAAAAGAAACAAAAAAAACAATAACAATAATGGGCATGGCCAATTTATAAATATCTTGGGCTCATTTTCATTGCAAGAAACTGCTGAGAAGGAAGAAGAATCAAATATAAAAAATAGAACTATTGTATGATGATTCCGAAGCTAACATAGAATTTCATTACCAATTTATTCTTTCAAGACTTCTCAAGTCACTCTAGATATCTCATTATCTTAGAAAGTTTGAAGCTATCTTTAGTGGTGTTGTATGATACTTTTGTTACTGGGTGAAGTGGAGGGCATTTGAATCCTAATACTGGGAAAGTTTTTGTATTACAATCAACAGATTTTTGATTGTACGACCTATTAGCTTTATTTCTTCCTGAATAGGAAATGCACGACCATCCATTATTCTCCGTTGTTGTAGCCAAATAGCGATGAAAAAGGTTCTCCAATAAACGGAACCCTTGCCATAAGTTGATTCCATTATTGGCTTTAAGGAACTCATGTTTTGGTCCATTCTCTTAAGCCATGCAAGCAAAGTACTGGTTAGATTTCTTCAAGATTTTAGTCTAAAGCAAACAGATTATCTAGATTAATTATTGAAAGAAGCATACCTCCGTTTAGCAAGGACAAAGGGATGATGCTAATTCATAGTTGCCGCATTACTTTGTCTGTGAATAATGTTTGCCGTTGACAAGCCAATGATTAACTATAGATACATCGTCCTGCATGAAAGACATCACAAGAAGCCAACAGTGATCCAATCATCATCATTGACATCCTCATCTCTGAGAATTTTGCTAATAGCAGTTTAAATGAATATCTACTCAAACTCTAGAGATGTTAAGTTAAAAGGAAATAGAAAGAATATTAGCTATGATTACCTCAAAGTGGTAGGCAAATGTTTTATGGCAAAAATAATGAACAAATACAAGACTTCTCAAGAAGTTGCTCATAGTTTTTCATTTGAAGATATAATTTCCGCGTGGGACACCTAACAAAACTGTACAACCATGTGTTGATTCATTAATTGGTGGTCAAGCCTTATGTTGGATAAATAATCAACTGTATTCAATTTATCCTAAACTATTATATATTATGTTCCAATGTATTGAATTTATCCTAAATAAATATAATTCACTCATATTTCTATGTTTATAAGGCAACTTCATGTTCAATTTAATGTTTTTCGATTAAATAAAACGAGTTTCCAACCTTACCATTTGACGAATTAATATCAAATTTTCAAACTGAAGTTTGATGAATATTTATTTGTTATATATATATCTTTATTGTCATATTCCAAATTGTATGAGTCTTTATGGTAAGAATTGATTTTTGTGAGTCTGAAACAAATTGGGGCTTAAAAGTTGACTTCTTAATTAAACATAAAAGTGTTATTGAAAAAGAAAATGAGAGAACGAGTTTAAGTTAGACATGCCATCCGGTTTGGAAAATTAGAATCGAACCGAAGTCAATGATTTAGAAAACCGTTAACCCGGTTTCATTACGAAACCGTGAACCGTGGTTGCACGCTTCGATTTCGGATCAAGAAATTTCAAATCGAGAAACTGGGGATTTAACCTGCAGTTTATCTATTTTTTTTAATTTTATATTTATATATAAATAATATTATGCATTTATGTTATTTTACTCTTTCATTATAAGTTGTATTGATTATTAATTATAATTTGCATTATAAGTTGTAATTTTTTTAGATATGGTTTGTAATTTAATGTATTTAAATTTTTAATTTTTTAAGTTGTAACTTGTAAGTTGTAATGTTGTGTTATTGTAACTTGTAAATGTAAATTCTAATTTTTAATTTATATCAAATTACTAACTCAAACTAAATAGTTATTTTGTGATATATGAATAATTGTATTATTTATATGCAAATTTAATTTTTTTAAAAATTAAAAAAAAAAAAAGAAAGAAACCGCCAAACCAAAACCGAAATCGGAATACCCAAAATTCAGTTCTCTACCGAAACCGACGGTACATACCATGTGAGCACCTCTAGTGTAAGTCAAACAAAACTCATTTTTTCTTAATTATAGATATTAGTTCAATTTTATTGGAGATATATCTATATCTTATGTTGAAAAATTCCAAATTATTCCACGTATCAAATTAAATGTGTGTAAATATCTTAACAAGACCTAATTAAAATAATCTATTAAAATTTAAATTATGAACTTACATGAGTATCAAAATATTCATGGGATTTTATACATACATAACATTGAGTGATTTTTAAATTCTTAAAGGACCAAATTAAAAATGAAGGAAACTTATTATTATAATTTAGGGTTATGATTCCCAAACATCGGCATCCTAATCTCTCATGTTCTGTTATCTATATAGAAGAACAAATTGATTTATAGTTTGGTATAGAGGTAAAACTGATAATTTGATATAGAAGAACAAATTGATTTATGGATATAGGTATGCTTCCATTTTATGATTACCGTCTTTTTTATATTTTGGTTAATCATTGTAGAATTTAGGATTGAGAATTTGGTGTTGGTTAATCATTGTAGATTTAGGATTGAGAATTTGGTGTTGAAGCATGTTTATGTGTGAATAAAACGTGATTTATTTTTAACATCTTGGACTCTCTCCTATATAAACAAGAAGTGCATCTCTAATCTCGCAATATTCTTTTTCTTTTTCTCTAAAGCTATGGAGAAGAGCAGGCAAGGCCAAGGTAGTAGGAGGAAGAGGAAAGCTGTAAATAAGGTGATCTTTATTCTTGTATTAATTATACACTACTTGTATTGTTTTATTAGGAATACCAATTTATATACATTTGAGTTGCAGGAATTAGTAGAACAAGATGAAGATATGATGAGCAAATTGGCAGACGATGTTCTTATATCCATAATCTCTCGACTGAATTTGAAGGAAGCTACAGCTACTAGCATTCTCTCGACTCGTTGGCGATATCTCTGCACCTACACCACTCATCTCAACTTTCCTCAATTCAAACTAGAGAAAGGAATTATATCTAATGGCATGAAGGGCAACATGAGTGTTTTAAAAGAAGCAGAAGAGAGGTTCTCCAACTGCATAACACAAGGGAGGTTCTATAAAAGAATTCAGGGTGGACATGGATCGTGTGGGACCTGGTGGAGCCAATATTCAGAGGTGGTTTGAGTTTGCATTGTCTAGAGATGTTGAAATTATCGACATACAAACGTGTCCTGTATTGAATGCTAGGGATTGCACTCTTCAACTTGTGAATTTGTCACTAGTTGGGGTCAAAAGTTGTCTTGAAGAGTTGTGTTTATCCTACATCCATGTTGATGATGCAGCTTTTGCTCTCCCATTTTCCTCTTCTGCAAACGTTATCCATTCGCTATTCTTATGAGTTGAAAAATGTGTCGATTGATGGCCATTCCTTGAAGAAGTAGATATATCTAATGCTCTCAATCTTGCATCTCTTGTTGAACCTCGTTTCTTTGAGGCGTTGGTGTTGTCGTTATTGGTCACCAAATTATGTCATACAACTCTATAACGTTCCTTATTGAGTTGAGCACCGATTAGATTCTCACTAGCAACGTGGTTGCCCAGAAGAATTCCGTCTTGCATACGTCATCAATTAAGGATACTTAAGCTCTCAGTGGAATTCAATATCTCCTATGATCTTAAACAAGAAGCACAAGCACTTGTAAGCAACCGCAGTTTTATTCCTCTTTTTTAATTTGATATCATTCTCAACATATGTTTGATGTTGCAGGGTTCTCAATCTGAATTTAAATTATACGATCCTGGATTAATGAATCTTAAACAATTAGAATTCGAAATCAAAATGTCAAATCTCTCATTCATCGATATCTTTAAGATCGTACCTCTTATTCAAGCTTGTTACTCATTGGAGGAACTTGTGATAAAGGTGCGCTCTAATTTATGCTATAGTTTTTTGCTTGTTTTTTTTTTCTTTTCCCATCTAATCAAGGTGGACGCGTTACTTGAAAATTAATTGTTTTGCAGTTTTTGTGGAATAGAAGTGCCAACCAACTGACAACTCATAGATATTTGACATATTCGTGCCCTTATCTTCCGGAAAAACTATGTCCAAATCTGAAAAAGTTGAAGTGTGGATATTTAGGATGTCCCTCAGACCTAAAATTAGCTTTGTCGATTTTGAAGAATTTGGGGGCTCTTGAAGAATTGATTATTGAACGTGACAAAAGAGTCGGAGCAACTCGTGTCTGGCTTCAATTTCGACAAGAATTATCGAATTCAGTTAATTTGGTAATTATTTAAAGTCAATTCAACAAAATATGTCGGATCTAGTTAGTTTAGTAATTCATTTTTTATTCTGTTAAAGGATTGTTTCCGATTTTATTAGTCCTATTTATTCTATTTTTTAATTTTAGCGCTATAATTGAAATTTTGGTCCAAATTTAGTCATTATTTCGTAGGAATTCGAATCAGCGAGACAAACACTCTCAATTTGCCAATTTTTTCAATCAATCCTAGTGATGTTGCAATTTTTTCTTTTACATTCTACTTTGATTATGTGCAATTTTTTTTTTTTTTTTAATAACTAGCACATTTTTTATAATTTTTTCCCACTTGATACCTAAACTATGGATTTTCGACTACACTCGATTATATGATTTTCTGTTAAGGCACATTTGGTTTGAAGGTTGGATTTGTTAAGATTGTGGCATTTTTTTTTTTTAATAACTAGCACATTTTTTATAGTTTTTTCCCACTTGATACCTAAACTTTGAATTTTCGACTACACTCGATTATATGATTTTCTGTTAGGGCACATTTGGTTCGAAGGTTGGGTTTGTTAAGATTGTTAAGTATGATGGACGTTTACTGTTCACCAAAAACAAAAATGATGTTATTTGAGTGTTTGGTATGTAGGTTTTGTATTAGGTTTGAGTTAAATTATATGTTTGGTTTGAATGATTATGAGTTTAACAAAAAGGATTTGAGTTATAAACTTTTGTTTGGTTTAGTGGTTAAAATTGATAACATTACAATTGACAATTATACCCTTACATCTATAAACAAATTTTTGTGTCCTCATCCAAACAATTCACTTTTGGACAAAATTATATAACATAGATACTTCCTCAATATAATTATTTAAATTATTGAAACAAAATTTAAAATTTCTAAAATTATCAAGCACAATTATTTAAAAAAACATGAGTTAGAGGTTAAAATATTTAGATTCTTATTAATATAAATATTTAAAACATTATATAATTCCAAGTTAAGATTATTCATTACGCTAGTTCAAATGGCAGTGATTTACTGACTTGTTGGATTTCTTTTTCAAATAGAATTTACCATTGCAACTTTTAATTTTTATTTTGTATAAAATTAGGAAATTCTTTTGATAGCTATATTAAAAAAATCCTATAAATAATAGCACAATATATACATAAAATGCAAATATATAATCATTGTAATCAAATATATATCAACTTCACATATAGGATGAGATTTAATTGAAACTATTATAGGATTAATAAATAATAGAGTTAAACATATAAAATTTATTTATAAATAATAATTTTCATTTTTTTATTAGTATTAAAATACCCGAGTTTATTGTGTATAAAGATGAATAAAAGTTCCATATATTTCAATAAATCAACAATTGTAGTCCAACATTTGGAAAAACCCGGTGTCAATTTCCGCATCAAATTCCATCCATGCACCCCACCACCTTTAACATATCGAGTTCCAGTGACTATGCTTGCACCTGTCTCTATTTGTTTTCTAACCTCCACAAAAATTTGTCACTTAGTCTGGATACCAAGATCATGAAATCCAGGACTTCTCTTAAAGAATACTTACTTGATAAAGTTTGGCAAGTATTTTGGCTGTAATAGAGCATGAAAAGAAACTTAGTCATGGGATAAAGAAATAAAAAGAGCACGTAAATGTAGTAGTGGGGAAAAGGAGACATATTACAGCTTTCCCAAGTCTTAACATTCTTCTCACAAGAACTCTTCTCCATTTCCTTAGCTGACTCCTCAACCAAACCAAAATCTTTGGCTTCCCCAGCTACATTTATCATCACATTAAAGGTGTTGGCCGTGTGTCGAAACCCTTCTCTGAATTTAACCCAATTGAAAAACCTCAAAGCCAAATAAGGAACTTTAAAACACCTCTTCAATACCTTCTCAACAACCTCCTCACTATAGTTGATATCGACATTTTCCAGCCTTTCTTCCTTTGAAAGCACGGCATTTTCACACCTGACAATCTCAGTCACCCTATGAACTATTGGACTAACATCGCTCACTTCAATTCGATCCGATATTTCGTTCCCCCTATTTTCTAAATCCAATAAATCTCCCATCTTTATCTGGTCAGTTATCTCATCGTCATTTCCACAAACATGTGGCAGCTGACACGGGGATGGTTCCAGATTTCCCTTATTTGCTACAAACTTCGAATCTTTGGAAATAAAAAACCCACATGCAGAATTCTTATCCACTGCAACATCATCAGCACCTAAAATGCCGAGAATTTCATTGAAGAGTGGATCAATATCGGCAGTTTTACCAACTTTCTTGGAATTCTGAAGCGACTTTGATGAAGAATTTGAAAGGGAAACCAATTGAACAACTCGAGATGCAAGTAAACGAGAATTTAGCAACTTTTTGCAAGAATTTGAATTCAAAATTCCAACTTTAAATAGATACCTCATTGTTAGCATCAATTGCTCGTTCTTGAATTTTCGTAGGCTGTGGGAAAGAGCGGGGACCTCTGATCTTTTGACGCAAAAGCGTGTTAAAACTTAGCGCTTTTCTTTTTAAAAACATAGATATCAATTACTTTATAAATAGTTTTTATATTAAATATTTCAAAAATAGAGTGTTTCAGTCATGGGATGGACTAAGAGCACCCCCATTGAATTCTAAGAGCACCACATTTAAAAAAAAAAAAAAATTAAAAAAAAAAATTCCGAATTTACCCTGGGAGTAGAATAACTAATTTCGTTCGGTCGTGTTGACCGAACATATAGAAGAGTGTTCGGCCAACACGACCGAACGGGCTTCTATGTGTTCGGTCGTGTTGGCCGAACGGGCTTCTACGGGTTCGGTCGAACACGGCCGAACGGAACTGCTCGGATTCAATTGTTTTTTTACCTTTTTTCCTACAATTTTCGCACGATTTTCGCACATTTTAAAAATCCGTTGAATGTTCATCATTATGTTGGCATTATGTATGACCTAAATGACTTAAAACAAAAATTAGAAAAATCCGAAAAAAGCGTTTAAAAATCGAAAAACGGTAAATTGATTTTTTTGCCCCTCAAACGACCCCGGATGGCCAAAATCCATCGTTCATCAGCACCTGTGTTTGATTTCTCGCACCATTTCGCAAGTCGTGTGCGAATTTCAACACATTCCGAGATATTGGACTTTTCCCGATAAAACGTATGAAAATCCGCCGTGTTGGCCGAGCAGAGTCGTTCGGCTGTGTTGGCCGAACATGTTGAAGGTCGTTCGGTTGTCTTGACCGAACATGTTGAAGATCGTTCGGCCGTCTCGACCTAACGGAACTAAGATTTCTAACCCTAAGGGTAAAATCGGAAATTTTTAATTTTTAATTTTTTTTTTTAAAAAATGGGGTGCCCTTAAAAATCAATGGGATGCTTTTAGACTTACCCTTCAGTCATTCGCTGCTTCGTATCTTTCCGCCGCCGCTGCCCCGCCGGAACATAATTTCTCCGCCGTAGTAAAGCATATCAAAGTCCTATTTATCTGAGGGTGCGAGTTTGATTGAAAAAGATGGAATCAATAGTGAAAAAATATCAGCAGAAATTCAGGAAAATAAAGGATGAGATGAGCCGATGGGAAGACCTTCAGTCTCGGCTCATTTCTCAATTCTCTAATGCCTCTTCCATCATCCAGAGGTTACAGGTCTCCCTCTCTCTCTCTCTCTCTCCCGATTTTTTTTTTTTTTTTTTTTTTCTGTTTCTGAAACTGTTCTTTGATAATTTGTATTTTTTTAGGTGATACAAACTTCTCGAAACTATGGAGCTTTGAAATGCGTTGAAGGCATCGAAATGCTGTGTTGGCAAAGCAAATGGAATCCTTGCAAACAATCTTGATTTCCATGAACAAGACAATGTAATATTTTATTTTTTTTCCTATTTTTCCTGTTTCCATTGATACTAATTTTTCTTGCTTGGGAATGGCTAATTTTGATGAAGATGAGATCTCTAATTATTCTCTTTTGATTTAGTTTTTAGTGTTTTAGTAGTGTTTAATTACTTGCATAACTGCAGAGATATGTCTATTTTCTATGTTGGCTTGAAGCTATCTAAGTATATGGCAAAGAAATGCTATTCTTTTGGATGTGGACATCATATTATACATTTGAGTTTCCTATTTCATTTATGTTATGCTCGAATTGGATATGCTTACGCGTGTTTCTTTAAGTGTTCGCATGGTGTTGTTCTACTTATCTAAGTTTGTTGCATTGTGTTGATTAAAGGTGACTTTTCTCTCGATTTCAACTTGAACTCGCTTTTGCCACTTGAGATTTCATTGCTTGTGAATATCTTTTACCTTGTTAAGTTAAATGTAGAATTTGAAGAATATTTGAACAGGATTATAAGTAGTTTTGTTTCCTCTTATGTTGGTAATTGCAATATAGGGAAGAATTTCATGGGATTGTTTCTTCCCTTGAAAAGATAGTTCGTGATAGCAGGCAGCTTGTAAAAGTCGGGTCTTCCCAGCTAACTGCAAAACATTTGAAACTACGAATTGGCATAAAACCAACTCTTGCTGATTATTTGGATGGACTTAAACTTCTTCAAGAGATGCGTCAGTCTGAGTAAGGACAGAACTCTATGCACTTCTATTTTTTATTTTCACTTTTTGTGTTTCCGTTTTCTTAGATCATGTGTTTAGTGGTATGATTCTGTTCAGAGTTGGACATGTTTTTGGTGATTAATGATACTGTAGTTACCTGCCATTCTTAACAGCTTACCGGCTTCTCAAATTTTACATGATTACCATTAAGAATAATCTCCTCATATTATCCGATACATCTTTATGAACATCAATTGAAGTTAAAATTTCTGATTAGACGATTGATTGTAACTCGATTCCTATTTTCGTTTAGGTACCTTCTTAAATCATCTGTGGTATCAGCACTTTCAACTCTTGCATTGAAACCCAGGTATGCTTACTGAAGGCTTTACTAGTACCATCTAACTAAATCCTACGCTTTAAACATTCATGAAAACGAACTAAATATAGAACTTGAAACTTTCATCTTCGATGACCTTGAATATTTCATGTTCTATTGACTTAGCTATTTTATTTAATCCTTTGACTACAAGTCAGTAATCAGTATATCGCTCTGGTCATACAAGTAAATGTCTTATGAACATCCAAACTAAGTGTCCGTTTTGCATTCCTAGACTATTATCTTTCCATTTTGATGATGATAATTTGATGACTCTGCTTATGAGTTCATTGTGGGTTTATTTCATTTCAGTGAGTGGTGATTTAACTGCACTTCAACAACTTCTTGTCGATCAACCTAATATTCCCCAAGAGGAAGGTAATTGAATTTTCCAAAACAAAAAAAATGCTATTCTTAAAACGAAAACAATCTCCATCACCTCGGAATTTCATATGGAGATCAAATATTCATTACTTGAAAAGGCTAAAGGGACACAAGCGTGCACATTAGACTCAGCTTTGTATTTTACATGATAAAAGTTTTCTTGGTTTTCCGATATTCATTCTCACGTTGTGTTATTTTCTTTGCTCAACAGTGCAATACATATATGACATCATATTTGCTGAAGATATTTCTTGAAGTGTTCTATTGTCTAATCATTGCCAAGATGACATATATTGATGGAATGAACATCCGAGGAGGAAGATTGAAAGATTCATGACTCGAAGAAACTGTAAAATCTTTGACATTTAGATGAACAAGCAGCAGCATCTCACAGCTCAAACAGAACACATATCAAACCCCATCCCTATGTATTCTTTTAACGATTATGAAGTTTTCGTGTTCTCTTTACGATTTGAATATTCTTGTATTGAGTTTCGTTTTGTGTTACTCAAGTTGACATTGTTACTCCTATATCATCTACTACGCAGGCTAATTATATTTTTCCCTTATCTTGAAGATTATATTGCACAAATCAGATAAGATACATGTGTAGAAAAAGAAAACAAAAGAGTGAATTAATAAGCATATAAATAACTCTCATCTCATATAACCAAAGGAATTGTTACTAAGCAAATTGAAAATCAGGGATACAATAACTATATATGATCTCAAAACCAAAGAGTGAATTAATAAGCATATAAATAACTCTCATCTCATATAACCAAAGGAATTGTTACCAAGCAAACTGAAAATCAGGGATACAATAACTATATATGATCTCCTCTTCCAGGTCCTTCTAAAACAACAAAAAGAAGAAAACATAAACATAATAAATTGTCTTAAAGCATAAGTAGATTATCTAGATATTGGACTGGAACATTCCTATCTTGATTCCTCTCAAATTCTACAAAAGAATCACTTCTTTGGTCTCTCAAATTCTACAAAAGAATCACTTCTTTGGTCATAGAGTAGATACTTAAGTTTACCAACTAATTTATCATCCACCTCAAGCAAAATCTCATTTCCATTTATCGAGCATACAAAGCCGAGTATATTAGGGCAGTTATGGGGCAACAACGTATTTTTCACCATCGTATTACTAACCACGGAAAAACGCCTGCTTAAAATGCAACTATATCCAATCATCTTGTTCGTTTCTTGCAAACTTATATGTTGAAAAATATAAAACATGACCATAACTTTTGTAAGTTAAAGAACCTGATAAGAGAGATGCATAACTGATTGGATGATCAATCACATGCTTTGCAGAATTTATCTTAAGAAGACACAAACAAGAGATTACAGTAAATCAATAACATTTTCTCCATATATAACATAGGAGCATGGCACAAAAGACTTGGAATTCCAATCATTGTTGAAAGGCAAATACTGGTAAACATCACAAAATATCAAATGGAAACAACAAGTCTTGAGTCACTGTTGAAAAGTAAAAGCTATCAACTTACTAGGAATTGAAAAGAAACTCACAAAAACACACAATTCAGCATCCTTAAGGACACAGGAAATTCTGACTGTCTTTACAACCGTCGTCGTGATAGCCGATTGCGTTTCATCATCAGCAGCAGCCGCCTTGAGACCATCAGAACGACATAGATTGATGATTAGGTCGGAATACACAGGGATCAAACCACTATCCCCGTTGTTGCTATCCATGTATTTCTACAATTTACATGAAATTAAGATAACTTCAAAACTCAACCAAACATGAACGTGAAAACAATGACAAATAGAGTTAACCTCTCAATAAAAACAATGACAAATAAAGTTAACCTCTCAAAAGATGTCTATCATGTAGATACCGTTGAAGCTTTAGCAATTCTTTCTGGAAAAGGTACATTATTGAAGCATCAACTTCAACATCCATCTTCAAACCAGAATCTTTCAACGGATGATCATAATCCTTGAACTGCATAAAATTATTTAAAATTAGACTAAAATTAATAAACGAGACAAAATCAAGTTAAAATTGAACTTACTGTGATAATATGATCCGGCAAGTGCGCTGCCGCATTTCGTATGAAACGAATTATTCCCAAATCAACACATGTCAGATCTGAATATGGTATTGTTTTTTTTTCCTTTGTGGAAGTGCTTTTCTCATCCTTTGGATTTGGATTATGATGGAAGCATGACTTCAATGAACCAAGCGCTTTCCTTTCAAGCCTTTTTCTCCACTCTCCATCCAAATCTCTGTGAAAGTCTCTCATTGCCATGTTATATGACACTCTCACATCTTCTTTTGTAATACTGTTTCTCATATCATAACAGTTTCTCATAAAGAGAATTCTTTCTTTGACTGTGAGAATGGCCAAATGTTTCTTCATGTAAAACTCCATTGCAAACCTAAAAAGGTTGACAATCAAATAATAAGAAAAAGAAAATCAACAATATATAAATAAATTGTTAAATTTTACTGTACCAGTTTTGTCCCACTCGAGTAATTAACAACTGCATGAAGTCCTCCATATCTTTAGGCATGTGAGCCCTTCCGAACAATCCCCTTATCACATCATAAAGACATCTCATGTCTTTAGCCCAACCCTCAATTGTAAAGTCTACAAACTCTATATTCCAAAACACGACTTTCTTATCCAAATCTCCGTTGAAAGTCACTGCGAGATGTCTTTCATCAAAATGGGATAAGCATTTCCTTTTGTAGTGCATGTCGCAGATAAAACTCAGCATATCTCGAATTATTTGTTTTACCTTCTCCGGCATAATCCATTTATATGTCAATTCAACACAATTCTTAACTCGGAGAAGTTTGTACTCATAACAGCGAGTTCCCTCTCGGATGTAATCCTTAAATGATTGATCATATCCCTTATGAACAATCTGCCTTTCTGGGTGATTAATAAACTTCACCCCAAGATAATTGGGGTGATGAAGTTGTTCACCCCAATTCTTCCCTACACAGTACGATGAGTCGACGTAGATCCGAAGTCCATTGCAAACCCCTTCATTGGTGGAAGGATTATAATGGTAAATCATTTTCATCTCCTTCTTCACAAGTCCAGGCAGATTATCAGGAAATCTCACTCGCTGTTCATCACGCTGTTCTTCTGACAAGTACTCATCCCAGTCCACGGTTCCAAATTCCATTGAGAGCTACTGATGAGTCGCATGCAAAACAAATACCAAACCACAATTATTTAACAGCAAAACACATCAATAGCAATCACAACTGTGTAGAAGCAAAAAAAAAAAAAGGCAATACACAACTTATTAAGGATACAAACAAAGCTTCATGCAAAGAAGAAGAGATCAAGAAAAGAAAAGAAAGATATAACTAACTCAAGTTAGTTATCAACAATATCCAAGCTATTCAAGATTAGTTAGGAAGAAGTTACTTACTGCTCTATATATAGTTCCTATCTACTCTCTTTGTAAACACTTTGTTAAGCTTCCATACATGCAATACAATTCAAGCTTTCCACTTCTTCAATTCTGTATATTCAACACAACTAGTGATTGCAATCAAATCACAACAATCAAAAGTAATCTATGTAGCTTCATTTCGACTTTAACTTGATGAGCTTTCCTCTATCATACTCAGAAAAATGCCAGAAAAACATTTACAGAAGATCTATTCAAGTAACCAGTAAAAATCAGCATATCTCACCAGTAAAGTGAATCTGCGGAAATATTAACTTCGAGCTAGCAATTCAACCAACAAGCTAAAATTAGTGCAAAAAAAAGAATATAAAACTTACCACTGAGGAGATTTCACCTGAAATCGGCGATGAGTAGAACGAGCAAAAAGAAATTGGACGAACCGGGGATCCAATGCAATGTGAGTGTACACCGTGTGCCCCTAATTTGAAAAAATTATTATTATTATTATAATTTACTAAAAAATATTTGATTCCCCTTTTAATATGAAGTTATACTTTTGCTCTTATAATTATACTTTTAATATCAAATTATGATGTTTGGTATATGACAGAGCCAACACTTCAATAAAATAATAATAATAATAATAATTTTATTCTTTTATATATACACATATTTATTTTATACATTTTTCTCATCAAAATTTTCACATTATTAATACTTATTATTTGGTTTAATTATTATATTAGTTTATTTAGGATATTGCTCGTTGATGAATTAGGGTTTGTGTTTTTAAAGTGTATCAACAAGGGAAATAATAAGGCACAAAATAGAAATTTCCTGTCATTATGACCTTTTACACATTAGACACCCTATTTCGAACTACTAATAACAGAGCTTAGTCTCATGACAAAGAACTTATATTGTGTGTATTAAAAAACAAAGCATATGCATACAATACTGAGGGCTGATCAGCTCTTTCAACAATCAACACGAAGCATCTAAGCTTAGTTATCATTAATAACTACATAGACAAAAATCTAATCAAGCCCCACCAACAACTTCAGAACACCATCATTACCTATTTTTGCATATCATTGTCAAATTAAAGAGCACATTAGTAACTAGAATCGCCTACAATCAACTAGTGTGCAATCAAATCACAACAATCAAAAGTAATCTATGTCGACTTTAACTTGATGAGCTTTCCTCTATCATACTCAGAAAAATGCCAGAAAAACATTTACAGAAGATCTATTCAAGTAACCAGTAAAAATCAGCATATCTCACCAGTAAAATGAAGCTGCGGAAATATTAACTTCGAGCTAGCAATTTAACCAAGAAGCTAAAATTAGTGCAGAAAAAAGAATAAAAAACTTACCACTGAGGAGATTTCACCTGAAATCGGCGATGAGTCGAACGAGCAAAAAGAAATTGGACGAACCGGGGATCCAATGCAATGTGAGTGTACAACGTGTGCCCCTAATTTGAAAAAATAATTATTATTATTATAATTTACTAAAAAATATTTATTCCCCTTTTAATATGAAGTTATACTTTTGCCCTTATAATTATACTTTTAATATCAAATTATGATGTTTGGTATATGACAGAGCCAACACTTCAATATAATAATAATAACAACAACAATAATAATAATAATAATTTTATTCTTTTATATATACACATTTATTTTATACATTTTTCCCATCAAAATTTTCACATTATTAATACTTATTATTTGGTTTAGTTATTATATTAGTTTATTTAGGAGTTAATTTGATATTGCTCGTTGATGAATTAGGGTTTGTGTTTTTATGTGTACGTGTGAAGTTGGTTGATTTTGTTGTAAATTTATTGTTAATTCTTTTTGAAGTTGTTTTTCCATTGTAAACTATGAATTGTTTTGTTAGCATAACGAATTGTATTATTTTATATTTTGTGAGTTTACATTGAGCATTATGTTAATTTGCAACTACTTCACCCAACATGTGGTAAAAAATATATTGATTTAAAACTAAATGATTCATAATATTTTCAAGAAATATTATGTCAATAGAGGAATCTTAATATTGAGTTCTTGTTCAGATTACAATATCTTAACTAATAAAATGAAATCACACATACTGTAAGTATTAGTTTTGTCTACGTCTTCTCCTAATTTTGTTCAAATATATTTATTGAACATTGTGTTTGGACTTAAGATATTTATGATGTATTTTGAAATTTTTAGTAGTGAAATTCATTGATGTTATTTGATAGATATGAATTTGAAATTCACTACTCTCATTTTGAACCCTTTTTTCTAGTTATTTTTGATGTAATTTACATTTAAAACATTTCATAATCCAAAGACAAGCAAGATACAACCTTTATTTATATAATTTTTAAAAAATCTAGAATATCAATAAATTCTATTTATTTATAAGGTAGCTTTGAGCTTTCAATATACACGGATCAAGTAGTATTATTTATTGTTTATATGCTCATTGAGACTTTAGTAAAAAAAAAAAAAAATCAAGAGCTTCTAATACTTTACCTAACTTCCTAGCAACACATAGAATCCAAGAAATGGAAGAGTAAAATGCACAAGTACTAGAGGAGTGAGTATAACACAAGATCTAATGCAGACATAAATATAAGAAATCAAACACCAATTAAAGAAAGACCAACAAAGCCTGATTATCAATGAAGATGATGAATATTTAAGCACAAAAGCCATAAGGACTCACCATTTTCCAGCACCTCTGTTTAACAATCTTCTTCTAATGCCTAATTTGCCAACAAACCAACAGTCCCAATTCCAGTACTTATCCAACATGCTTCTTAGCCCTTGGATATCAACCACAAAATCTGAAAAATACCTGTAATGTAATTAACCAACACAACAGACACAGTTAACATTTCTGCTAATCCATCCTCAGAAATTAAGCACCAAGCTTCTCAGAGTCCAATTATTCCATAAATCATTAGATCGACAAAAAATGGACAAATCTCCATAGATAACAAACATACAGATTCACCTTTTTGGTTCAACGGATTTCATCTCTAAAACCTCAGATCCACCTCTTCTTCTTCTTCCTTCTTTTGATAAACAATGATTCGATTGGCTCATTCTCGAAAATGAATGAAAGCAAACGTATAAACTGGTGGATCAAGAAAAATATAAAGTACAACTAGCTCTCTCTCTCCCCTCAGTCAATGCAGTATTGTAAAGTGTAGAAGATTCATCAAGTTACCGCGTGCGTTCAGTTAAAATTAGTTAGGTAAGCCAGATAGATAGATATCTTCAACTTATCCCAACTGAATCGGTCAAAAGTTTTTTTATATATCTATACTAATATAAAAGCAAAGAAATTGGAGATATTTACAAATTTGTCCTTTCCCTTTCAAAAATATCACATCAATAATTTTTTTTTTTTTGTATTTTTAATTGCTTGGTCCATTTGATTTAATAATATAATTATTGTATTAGTTCATTCATATTTTATTGATCTTAATTAAATTAATTTTTATTGAATATAATTTCTTAAATACCAATAATAGATACTATCCAAAAAAATAATCTTAATAATAAATATTGATTTATTTACGGATATTTGAAATCATATTTAATATAAATTGTTAAAGATATATATATATATATATATATATATATATATATAGTTTGTGTGTAGTATGGAATTATATGTCATCCTAAATATTTTTTAGATTAATATATTTGTATTTCAAATATATAATACGATTCAACATTTTATGAAAATTATTAATATCATTTACCGATATATTTTAATAATAAATTTATTATTAAGTACACAAGTATAAATATCTAAT
Source organism: Scutellaria minor (assembly GCA_954870855.1). Taxonomy (NCBI): domain Eukaryota; kingdom Viridiplantae; phylum Streptophyta; class Magnoliopsida; order Lamiales; family Lamiaceae; genus Scutellaria; species Scutellaria minor. The sequence goes on from OX940734.1 coordinate 3,010,166, forward strand.
AATCAAATATAAATTTCGGCATTTAGTTTACACTTAGGATTTCATATCTATTTATATGAGGGTGCATGTTTTGAATTTAGATGGCCCGGCTGATAATTATGCGCTTAGTGTCTAATTATGTTGTTGTCCTCATCATCATCATTACTACTACTACATTTAGATTTTGTGTTGCACTTGAATTGTACTGATCAACGTTAGGTTATAGCAATTAATTTATATGATAGTCATGATGGAGTAATTGACTATCTTTCATCTTCGATGTTAAGCAATATTAAAAATATTTTTCTAATTCAGTTTATTTTAAATAAAGGTTGAAAATATACAATTGACATAACTTGCATCAGGTTCTTAAGTACAATTTCCAATTTTTTGTATATTGTTTTCAATACACACACATATATATAATTTAAGTAATTAGATTAGATTTGTAATTCATAATTGATATTTTTAGTGTTATTAATCGCAGATTGTCAAATGAGATATATACAATAAACAAGATAATATGAATTAGATAAATACATATTATTTAATATATAGTTACATAAATTCAAAATTTCTTAGTTGTTAAATATTTTATATCTTTAAAATGTTCATTATTAATTACATTGTATTATAAAATAGTTGATATTTACTACATATTATATAACAAACTGTACAATAGACGAGACTTATACTAGTATATAATAAATATAAATTTGGACTTTGATTTTGATGATGATTCTTCAGTTATCTTTCACAAATGTTTTCTCAGTAGAGATGCTTTTATTTCTGCTCGTGTATTGATATTGTATTAGTCTACACGACTTTTGATTTTACAATTTAAGTGGAAAGTTTCCAATTCAATTTGAATAATTTTTTTTGTCATGTTATAATAGTAATTTAAAATTTGAGAGTCAATTATATGTGATTTTGAAACGGTTTAAATAAGTAAATTAACTTGTTATAGGGGGCTAATTACTATGCATGATCTTTCTATTTTAATTTTTGTTGCATTTTGTTTTTAAAATTGTAGGAATTTTTTAAATTATAATTTCACCAAGTAATTAGAAAATTTATAGCCTAATTAAGTACTATGGTGCATCTCTGTATATACATCTTTAATGTTTAATATTTAATCTAAAATTGTGATTAACTTTAATATAAAACAATGTATATACATTAGTAATATATGCCCCCGTGAATCATTGTTTTCACTTTTGCTTTTAATCAACAGTTGCACATTATCCAACTTCTAGAGCACTACTTTTGAGAATGTATATTTTAGTTAAAAAAAATTATTATCTGGAATCTAGTATTGTGTGATATTTTGGACCACATTTGTTGTATTATAGTATTGTGTCATATTGTGATAGCCACGTAGCTATTGTTTTGTAACACGCCTATCTACTTTACAATCAATATATTATATGTCAAAATAGTAAAATTTAGTTGTTAAAAACGTTATTACATGCTTCTTGTTGTTGTTAGTTATTATTATTATTATTATTATTATTATTATTATTATTATTATTATTATTATTATCATCATTATCATCATCCTCGTAAGTGTGTCATATTATGCAAAAAGGGTATATTTAACAAGTTGAAGTAAATTATTTCATATATATTTTTTCAGCATATTTGCTAATACCTTCCGGCATGTATAGTAATACATTTTAATTATACAATCAATACATTTTGAATATATAAGTAATAACTATCAGACAAAATATTATTACATTTTAGGTACAAGTAATACATATCAATAAAATAAGTAATAACTTTTAAAACACAAGTAATGCATTTGGGAAAAACAAGTACTAAATTTCAGAACAGTTGTTTTGTGGGAGAGAAAAAATAACATGGACTAAGAATCCAAATTTAAAAAAACATATACAAATTATTAAATACTGCATGCAACATATATGAGTGGCATGAAAGGATAATTATGGTAGAGGTGGCCTCTTTAAAGAGAATCCCCACAAAATAAAGCTCCACTGTATCATTAAATAAAAAATGAAAAAGGAAAAATTATATTAATGGCCAACTACAAAAATGCATTATCAGGAGTCAATATATACAATACAATCTCTAAAAGTTCAGAACTCGTGAATCTTTTTCACTAAAAGGGTATCATGGTCAGCATACGTATGATGAATGAAGAATCTAGAAGGTTAAATATGGAACTAGAAAGATCCTATTTTATGTTTATTAATGTATTTCTCTCAAAATATACTTATGAATGTATTGTAGTAATTTTATTCCTTAAAATAAAAAAATCAAATTTGTATAATGACTTCTTCTTCTTCTTCAAATTTTTGTTTTTGGGACCGAGGAGGGAGTGATAAATAAATACATTACAATCTATAGTTTTTTTTTTTTTCTAATATTAGGAGTGTTAATTGGTATTTTAATTAGCTTATCAATAAGAAGTCTAGTTGAACATTAGAACATTGTATTAATTGAAAATTTTAATTAATTACGACTTCACATTATAGTATTTTTTTAATTTTTTGTCGTTGTTATATAGTTTGCAGTTGCACTTTCAAAAGAAAAAAAATAAAAATTTGTACTTCATGAGTTCTTGTTGATAATCTATATATATGTATATATATATATATATAGACACACACTCACGTACGTATGTTATATGCATGTCGTAAGGTGCTATTGCTTAATATTTAATTACTAAATGAATGCTTAAATGCAAAAGTTTCTCAAATCACTCAATTTAAATTAATTGTAATTATAAAGTAAAAGTTGCACAGACAAAATTTGCCTGACATTGAAGGATTAAAATTAACATTATAAAAGTTGAGTGTCCACGGTTATCTTTTTCATCCTGCTAACTCATGTTGATGTTATATAACATTAGACATTTCAATTACAACGGTTTCTGATTAATATAGAAAACAATAATTTTTTGAAATTCTCTAAGGATCTGTTTGTTGTTCTAGAACAAAAAACGTACTTTCTTTTCTTTTATCTAGAAATATTTGTAACAAAAACTTAGGTAAGAATGTCTTGCGGATCTTATAGATCTATAAGACAAAGTCTCACTCAATTCATTTAATCTTATTATCGAGTTAAAACGAATCATTTACATTTAAATCTTTTAAATAAGACTTCATCTCAGATCTTAAAAAAAAAAAAAAAAAACATCTCTTAATTATATTTGTTGGATATCAAATTATGAATAGTGAATGGACAGTCTTTATTCTAGAAGTTATGACCCGAACTAGTCCTCATATTCCAAGCCCATGTGACATGTTATAAATTGGAATGAGCATCCACTGAAATGATGGAATAATACTTGGTAACATTGATTACTACTAGACAATTCTTAAAGTTGACTACATAATACTATTATTTCAACCATCTCGAGAAAATAATTGAAATAGTATAATAGTGTCTATAATGCCATAATTTTATTTTCGAGTCCTAATTCAATAGGTCCGAGCCGTGACCAAATAAAATCAGGCCCATCTCAAGAGTTTTATTTCTGGATATAAGAGGTGATATATAGTTATATACTAAGTCGATTGGTACAATAGTTTATATTCTCAAGTAATTTTAATGATTTTTTTGTAGTGCCCAGGAAAAACGACGCATAATTTGACGATTAAATAATTTAACCTTAAATATGTGATTTAATTTTTGTGTGTTTCAAATTAATCGAAATAATGCATAATATAATTTATCGTATGTTTGATTTAATTTATCGAAAGTTTAAATGAATCGAAAACGTAGAATACATGATATGAGAACGATCGCGATCGAAAAAAACAAAGAGATAGAAACGAGAAGAGAGCCGATCGGAGGCCCGAGGCCCAAGTTAGGCCCATTTGAATGAATGTGAAGATTGTTACAGTACACAAGGGTTGACTTTGATCAAAATTAACTAAGGTAAAAATTGAATTGACTCTCTCCCTCACCTTCCTCTCTCTCTGTTTTCCGGCGGTCGGCGGCCGGAGCGCCGCCACGTCGCCGCCGTGCCAGAGGTGGTGCCGCCGCCGGCGCAGCCACTCTTCCTCCCTGTTTTGTTCGAATCTTAGGTCAAAACGAAGCTCTCGCCGAGTCCGTTCCGATTCCAGACTCGGATCTCCCTTTCGCCGCCGGATCCGCCGTAGATCGGCCGGAGAAGGTCCGACAAAACCTTATCTCTCCTCCCTCTTTCTCTCTCCTCCTCCCTTCTCCGATCCGCCCTCATTTCAGCCCGATTTACACATGCTTTTGGAGCTCTTGCCGAGCCCGTCACAAATCCGGGCTCGGATCGTCGATCGACTTCCTCCTCCTCCGGCAATCGGCGGTCAAAGCCGCGGCTGTCTCTCTCTCTCCTCTCTCGCGTCTCTCTCTCTCGTCGACCTCACTGCTCCCTTGTCGTCGGCGCTGCTGGGTTGTTGTCAGGTGTGGTTGGAGCGGTGCCTTGAGCGCCGCCGTGCGTCGGAGTCGCCGCGGCCGGCGGTGCACCGTCGCGGCAGTGTGCTGTGTTTTGTGTGTGTGTGAGGTTGGTCGTGTGTGTGGACGGTGCATCTAGCGCCGTCGTGTGCTGTGGTGGCTGGCGTGAGGAGCACCGACAAGTGGTAGTGGTTTCATGTGGTGGCTGACGACGTGGTGTCGCCGGCGGTGTGTTGCAGTCGGTGGTGACGAGGGGAGCAGGCGGGGGGAAGGGTGTGAGGAGGCAGGGGCCTCCTTGCAAATTCCAAAACCCTAGGGACCTCCTTGCAAACCCTAGAAGTTTGGGTTTCTCTCATTTTCACCTCCCAAACTTTCATTTCGTGCATTTTAGTCCTAAAACTTATGGAAACTACTTTTTCACCCCCAGAACTTTTCAAGTCTTTGATTTTCACCCCCAAAACTTTCATATATTACATTTCGACCCCCAGAATTTCCAGAAACTTCTCTGTAATTAAAGTTTTACCCCTGGTCAAAGTCAACTTTTACCAGAATTTACATTTTTACCCCTAAACCCTAAAACACTCCGTTCTAACTCGTTTCTCGTCTGTTTAAGCTCATTCTTTCGCCTATAGAACTGTAATCGAACCCCCTTCGTTATGTAATCAAGTTCTAAGCATTTTTGAATCATTTTTCCTTCCATCGTCTTTCCTTTTTCAAGAGAGAGTTCTTTAAAAAGTTTAATTAACGATCATTACACGAAACTAATAGATTACGTTTGCATGTGTAGGTTATCACAATTAGGAGCGTTCGTGTTATCTTTAAAGCTTGCATCTCTCGAAGTCAAACATCATCTAATCAGGTGGGGGTAACTTCTAAACCCTAATAACTTACGTTTACGTTACATTAGTACAAGTAGTAATTTGATTAACGAATACATGAGTATGAGCCTTGACGTGATGAAGTGAACCATGATTACTATGTTATATGAACGTTTGATAATGATATGAGCCTTAGATGTAATGTCTTGTGAATTATTTGTTGTGTTAAGTTGCTGTGAATATGTGGGCTTGTTGTATAAATCTGTTGTGTTTGGTTTTGGACTGGGTTGTCCATAAAAGGCACCGATAATCATTTAAGGACTGGGTCGTCCGTAAAGGTACCGATGGGAGAAAAATTTCATATTGAAGAGGTAAGACGGGCTGCTCCAGCACCTTTCGGATTGGGTCATCCGTTAGTGTACCGATTTACGCGTTATGCATTGTTATGTGTTGTGTTTACTTGATGTGTCGATACTTGCTTGCGAAATTTGTATATAAATATATATATATATATCTGGAAATGAAAATTACTCCCACGTGTATATTTAAAAACACTCACCCCTATCTGTACTCATACTACAGGAAACAATGAAAAGTAAGAAAAATGCAGCGAGAGGGGTGTCGTATCCAGTATTTCTTTTGCATTAGTTTAAAATGAATTGTCGAACTTTGTTTTATAACTGTTTTGGTTTATAAAAATGGTTTGTAACTTATGATGGATCCTATTTAATTCTGCTGTTATTTTAAAATGTTTTCTTCCGGCGATGTGCCGATGTTTTTGGAAGGATGTAAAAGATTTGTATGTTTTAACTGAACTTAATTGTTTTTCTATATTTGAAAATTCAGGTCTTTGATGATTTGATCTGTTTGACGATCTTTAAGGAATTACGTTTATTCGCTTACTTTATTTTAAAGGTATGTTTCTATCTTTCTTTCTTTTTCCTGCACGCTCATGGACAAACTCTGATATTTTAAATGTATGAAAACGAGGCGTGACATTTTTAAAGACAAAGTGAAGTCAAATATACAAGTAAAACTTATTACGCTTTTTAAAAAAATTATATATTTTCAGTCAGGATGTGACATAATGGTATATTGAAATTAGGTTCTGCACTTATACAAATTAATTTGATTAATGGACTTTTCTTGAAAATGAAAATCTATTGGGCCTTATATGAGGCCCAACAATTCATCCACAATATGGGCCTTCATCTCTACATGCATACATGTATTTTATTTATTTATTTATTTTTTGGAGAGGGGGGAATTGATCTTTACATAATATCTTTCATTTTCTTGGAGTTAAGGAATGAGCAAAGGGAAAGGGAAATAATATGAAATGTTATCAAAAAAAATTTTATTATTATTATTTTTTGTCATTTGCTTGCTACTACAACAACATTTTGGTATAAATTTGTTTGCTTGACCCATCATCAAACGGGTCCATCTTTTTCTTTTTCTTGGCATTTGATGCATTCACACACAACAGATCATAGTGCACATTTAAATGGTGGCAAATGCACCTATTGGGGGTGGAAACTTATTAAAACTATCAGCCTCATATTTTTAATAATACAGATTGGGTCCTTCTATAGTACACCGTTGTATTAATAAACCGGTGTTTTCAGCCATCAGATCTTGAATGATCTCATCCTAACCCTTCATTTACTTTTTACCTTTTTTACCTGCCTTGAGAAATTACCGCAGTAAAAACTAAGAATTCCCCCCAACAACGAAAAGAGCCTGGGCAATTAAGTCTAAATCTACCTTCTTCATTAATTGTATATATCATTAATCTGCAACCATAAAAACACAATCAAATATGTTTGTATTATGCATCTCGTTATTACGAATCATTTGACATCCATATTCAATATGTTTGGATATTTGTTATGAAATCTCGTCATTACAATTTCACATAGCCTGCTTCTGTACTGCTGCATCCACTTCATACCATGATAGTATCTCTACTGTCTATAATTATTTGAAATACCACAAAGTAATCAACTCATTTGATTGTTTGTTTTGTGTACGAATCATTCACCGAATTAATTGTGTACTGTGGTTTCCTATAACCCTAGTTTAAAAAATATCACTGCTAGTATGCAACAACGAATTAGTTAAATCTATTCAATCTGATAATATTGATTTCAATGGATAGTTGTATCCCAACAATGTATGTCTTAGATTTGGATGCAACAATACAAATGCATGTAATATTATGCATTAATAAATTTAGGATTAACAAATATTATTGTGATACTTCAGTTACATTGATTTCGATTTATACATACATACAACATGATTGATTTACAATGATTAAATGCAAGCAAAATCAAATGCAAGCAAAATAGGTAAATGCAAGCAAAATCAAATGCAAGGGATGATGCATTGAATTAGATGAATTCTTATTTTCAATGAATTGGCATGCAACCGATATCCGATGAAATAGGATGCAGTTGATGCAAACATAGTATGGCTTACATTAAATATAGTATGCAACGTGAATTAATTCAATCTATTCAATCTGTAAAATCATAATTAAGATTTTGAATATTGATTTCAATGGATTTAGTTATATCCCAACAATATATGGCTTAGATTTGGATGCAAATGCATGTAATATTATGTATTAATAAATTCAGGATTAACAAATATTATTGTGATACTTCATTTACATTGATTTCGATTTATACATACATACAACATGATTGATTTACAATGATTAAATGCAAGCAAAATAGGTAAATGCAAGCAAAATCAAATGCAAGGGATGATGCATTGAATTAGATGAATTCCTATTTTCAATGAATTGGCATGCAACCAATATCCCATGAAATAGGACGCAATTGATGCAAATATAGTATGGCTTACATTAAGATTTTGAATATTGATTTCAATGGATTTAGTTATATCCCAACAATATATGGCTTAGATTTGGATGCAATAATATATGTCTTATATTTGGATGCAAATGCATGTAATATTATGCATTAATAAATTCAGGATTAACAAATATTATTGTGATACTTCATTTACATTGATTTCGATTTATACATACATACAACATGATTGATTTACAATGATTAAATGCAAGCAAAATCAAATACAAGCAAAATAGGAAAATGCAAGCAAAATCAAATGCAAGGGATGATGCATTGAATTAGATGAATTCCTATTTTCAATGAATTGGCATGCAACCGATATCCGATGAAATAGGATGCAATTGATGTAAATATAGTATGACTTACATTAAATATAGTATGCAACGTGAATTAATTCAATCTATTCAATCTGTTAAATCATAATTAAGATTTTGAATATTGATTTCAATGGATTTAGTTATATCCCAACAATATATTGCTTAGATTTGGATGCAACAATATATGGCTTAGATTTGGATGCAAATACATGTAATATTATGTATTAATAAATTCAGGATTAACAAATATTATTGTGATACTTCATTTACATTGATTTCGATTTATACATACATACAACATGATTGATTTACAATGATTAAATGCAAGCAAAATCAAATGCAAGCAAAATAGGGCCTATGGATGTCAAATGAGTGTTGGAAGGTCCAAACCATTGCAGCCCAACCCAACTTAAAAAAGTTACCTTACACAGAAGTTACAGCAGTAAAAAAAATCGGTGTATAATAGAATTACCCATAGAGATTATATAACAAATTGATCACTGTTGTTTATATATATAGAGAGAGAGAGAGAGAGAGAGAGAGATTGGAGTGGTCCAGTAACAAATAATTCAAAAAATGTACGGTTCCAATTTTAATTTCCATTTTTTCAGAATTTTGGACAACTTGTCTCTTTCGCTAAATTCATTCATACATTGTCCCCGACAATAATATTATGAGATTACACATAAACTAAAAAAAGTAAAGTTGTTACAATTGCACTTCCATGTTTAATTGAATAGTATGAGGTTGTTTTGTGCGAGTGTACAAATTTTTGAATACATCTTATAAGATATTTAAAACTTACAAGCGTTTCTAAAGCTTTTAGTAATTGTTCAAACATGAAATCCTATTTTATTTTGAATTAAAACATTATGAACTTATTATCTGTTTTTTCTAAAAATAGGGAGTTCTCATCTTATTTCTAGAATAAAATCATATCTTCGATAAACTCTTTTAAATTTCATCATTTAAATTGCAAGGTTGTCATAACTAACATTTTATATGTTTCATTATATTATTTAATCAAACCGTTCAACAACTCATAAACTCTTAAAAGTGTCTTGTAAAATACAAGAGTATATAATATTTTTTAAATAGTGTTAAATTCAACTTTAAGGCAAGATTTAGTGTGGATTTCCCTCACCTAGTTATTATAAGTTAGACATTGTTGTCATAAGTAAAAACAAATTCTTGTGAGTTTTTTTGTAAGTTAATGGAAATACATATTGTATATTTGGAAATCAAGGTTGATTTGTTAATTATTCAATTAGTTTCGTTATATATAGCAATTAATATTGACAACTTACAGTAGGTTTTATTTCTGATAAACAAGTGGGAACATCATTTTAGCAAAGATTCTTTAATAGTTTGCATAAATTTATATTATTCCTGACAACCTATATTATTAATATTTAATATTTATCATGTCAATAATCTATATTATCCTTTTCATTTAATTAATTAATTAATTAACTCGGACCCAACTGTATCAATCTTATAACTTTCTATGGAATTTAGACGAAAAGATCATATAGAAATGATTACTTGATAGTTAATTTAAATTCGTCTAAGACTTCTTTGAACTTGATCTGAAGGCAAAATGTCGTTTTTATTCTTGCGACAAGAATAAATATTTGCTACTTTTCATTTATTGGCTATGTTTGATACAATCTTTTGACCACTTCATTAATGTCTCTTTGATCGTTTTTTGAAATTGTTGTTATTGGATCTCAGTTCACGTAACTGGATCAAATGAACATTATGTATTTATCATATATATACAAAACGATCAAATAGTTTGTAATCAATTAATCAAAGTTCAATTTGATAAAAAATTAATTGGACTCAAAATTAAACAAATTTAGCATCAACCTATTCCATTCAACTCAACTCTTTTGCACTCAATGAAAGTTAAATTGATATTTATCAACCCTAGATCATATCCAGCTTCCATGCATTCTGACATATTTATTCAATCTGACACTCTTTTAGTTTCTTAGGTCACTTGCAATGGCTAATTTGAGACATTAATAAATAAAATATTAATATTTTAATAATATAATATATAGAGGTTGTGTGTCAGAATTTTCTGCAATAATGGTATTAAAGGAGAGAGTAGATGAAATAAGATTGTGCATGTAGGACTCAATAACACTAAAATACTATTTTTTTTTCTATATTATTTTATTATATTAATGGCATTAAGTGTTGCAGTTGCCCTTACGAACAGATGTACTTATTAAATTTTGAAATTTCAATTGTAATTGAACTTTGTATGTTTTTCAAATATAACCCTAACATTTAGGTTTGACAAAAGCAAAAAAGTAAAAAAAAAGTTCCTTTACAAATTGTTTTTTTCCCTACTTTATTTAAGCAAAATTTGATGAAATAACTCCAATTTTTAAATACTTAATCAAATATATATACACAGAATCAATTTTTTTGTTTTTAAGTTATCGCAAACACTCCCATTATCAAGGATGGAATTCACAAAATTTTTTAATTTTAAAATTTTGATATCAATTTTGATATCAAAATGGATTGTCATGAAATTTCATCAAAAGTTAGTTATTATATATTAGTAAATATTGATATGATATCGATATTGGTGACACACAATATAAATTATTAGAAAATTGCAAATATATCGACATCATTAATAAAATCATTTTTTAATAAATGATTTGTTTTGTAGTAGAGTTTTATATTGGATAATCTCAATTTTTATACAAAGTTAGAATTTTAATACTTTAACCACATAGTATCTTGGTATTAGAAGTCACGTGTTAGTTAATTTTGAACAAATGAATGTATCAATTTGTTGTTAGTTTAAGTTAAAACATTTGTTGTATCCATAAGCTTAGTCTAATAGTAGGTATATCTCTCAACCCGAGCATGATCTCGGGTTCGAGTTCCCCCACCCCCAGCAGTAACTTAAAAAAAAAAAAATTTAAAATGTTTGTTATAGTATATCCTAAAATCTCATGTAAAATTTCCAAAAATTTATAATAATTTTCATCACATTTTAGTTTTTTTTTATGGAAAATTATATTTACATATATCTTCATCAATATTTTATAAATTAAAATATCAAAAATTTCTACAATATATTTTCATCCTGACAGTTATTAGAAAAACGTGACACAAAGGGCCAGTACTTCTATCACATCAAACATGACATTTGACAGGAGGACAGCGTGGCCAAATACAAGTCATATTCTGATTCAATTTATAAAAAAAATTCAATATAGGGCCACTAAGTACACCCACATTAATGGATTTAACACAAATACAATCATTACATATGGATTCCACAAATAAAAATAAAAGCCAAAAGAAAACAAAGGAAAGAGAGTAAAAAATAAAAGAAAGGAAAAGGCAGCAGTCATGATTAAAAAAGGCGCTGCAAATGCTGACAAAATTCTGCTATTGCACTTGCAAGGACAGTTAATACAGCTTAATACACCCAATTTTACTCAAAAACACACACTTTATAACACACTTATATTAATTAACACTCATTTTGTTTTAATTAAAAATGCTCTAAAATTAATCAATGTGGGTGCCCTTATACTTAATTCCCATGTACATTTATGTTTGTCACATGTTCTTATTTGGACCAACAAATTATTACATTTTAAATCAAAGCCTTTCAATATAGTACATATTTTTATTTACGTTTATGGTTCTAGTGCCTCCTACATTTATGTCTTCTTTATATATATATATATATATATATATGAAATCTTTCTATTTCATCTTGTGAAATATTAAATGTAACAAATGATTTGAATAATCTTTATATGAATGTGTGAATTATGTACTTTCATTTTTTTATTTAATTTAGACCTTTATACTTTATCTTTCAATTTTGTGTTCCTCATAATTCTTTTGTTTTTTTTATAATAATTCCCCAATACTTTTATTTGTTTATTTTTATCTTGTTTTTTTGTTCTTTTTATTTTTTATCTCTTCAACTTGTACATTTCATTTTGAATTTGAGGTGACAAAAACGAGAAAAATTAAAGTATACAGAGCGAAAAATTAAAAAAGAAAATAAAGAGAGAAAAGAAATGGTTGAAAATACAGGAGGAAAAAATGCATTTCTTTTTCATAAAAGTAATTGATGAAGATAGAGGCTCCTTCTTACCCGATGAACCGACAATTCATGAGTTATTTGTTCACTTGATTACATATGTACAATGCTGAGGAAATTGTAAAAATTTTCATCTTCATTTTAATTTGGTCTCATTGATAGTAAAAATAGTCTCATTAGAATAATATATTAATAGTACAACAATTTTTTAATATTGTAACAATAGTCCCACCAAACAAGCGGCGAACTAATCATACTTTGTCGTTTTAGATTTTTATACAACTTTATTCCAAAATTTTCTTTCATCATCATTTCTTAAAAGTTTGGTAATTTTCAATATAACAAGTGAAATTTTAACTAAATTGTATTGTTTAACGGGGATCCCACCTTCCCCGATTTAATTGATCATCTCTCAAAATTTGAATCCTAAATTTCTCAATTAGTTTCAAATTTCATACTTTTATATTTTATCAAAACTTTAAATACAATATTGAAATGTTTATTTGTAACGCTCAGGATAAAACGATGCATAATTGGCTAATTAAATAATCAAACCCCTAATTGTTTGATTTAATTACGTGTGTTACAGAAAAACGATATAATGCATGATTAATTAATTGGAGGTATAATCAATTCGAGAAGCATAAGTTATAATTTAATAACGATATCGTAAACCGAAACCCAAAGGTACCGTAGTCGAAAAACCGAAAGTTAAAACATTAAAGGACGGCTCGATAAGGGTTTGTGGCCCAAATTACGAAGAATACGAAAAATCGAAATATATACAAATTTGCATAGCATATTTTTATATATATATAAAAAAAAGTTTGCACTCTTTATAAAATAATTTATAACGTATGATATTTTCGAGTTTAAGACGAATTTTACTTTTTATCAAGAATGTGTGAGCTAATGTTTCTTTCAGTTTAAAAGTCTTGCAGGATAGATACCCGGGGAGATTGAGTTCGATCGTAATGCACTTGACATGCACGAGTAATGGAACGAACAAAAAAAAAAAAAAGATAAGTCACACATAAAATAATTTTAATAATTAATATAAGAAATGTGACTTATGTGTTTAATTATGGTTAAGTATATTTTGTTTTAATTATCATGTGAATTGTGTGCAATAAAGTGTGTGATTTACATGGTGTATTAAATTATATATATCTTCATTCATAATTATGTGGCTCATATGATGTATTAAATTGGAAATAAGTTTATATGCATATTTACCATTATTCATTTATTGTACATGTCACATTAGATGGAACTACACTCAATCTCCCATGCTCCTATCAAATCCACCTAAAGTTTCAATGCTACTAATCATCACACCTCTAGTGGATAAATACTACAAGGGATGATCTACATGTATAATACATGTATTAGATTAGAATTGGTATACTACATGCTACATATAAAAGGGGAGACTCCACATTTGAGCTCATTTCACTCCTCTCATTTGAGCACATCTCTCTCTCTCTCTCTCTCTAGATAGTTGCTCCTCCTTCTCTCAACTCTTTTTCTTCCCCTCCAAATCATATTCCCTATCTTCAAACAAGCTGCCCAATTCAAGAAATAAGTGAAGAAACAAGGTCCTTCCAAGAGGTCATGGAAAATTAATCTCAAAGTACAATCTCTTTTTAAGCAAGTTTCAAATAACTCATAGTTTGTGCATTTAAGAGGTATTTTGGCTAAATCCTCACCACTCTTCTTCTTTAGAAGCATGATTAAGTTCTAATTTTGAGTTGCATGTAAGATCTAAGTGATATCTCCTACAAATGTGTGATAAAATTGTTGGATACTTTGTTCTAAGTAGAGGATCTTCAAAAAATTATCATTTTAAGTGTTGATTGAACAAATGCATGTTGGATTAAGCTTTGCATGTTTGATTTCTTTATCTAAACACATTGCATGTGTGATCAAAGGGTGATTTTCTTATAATGCGAAGAAATTTGTTCAAAGTCTTGTTTTGTATGGTTGATTTTTAAAATATGTCACTTTTGGGAGTTGATTGTTCAATTGCATGTTGATTTAGTCCTTGCATATTTGATTATCTTGTCTAAGCTCATTGCATGTGTGATAAATTGAGTCAAGATGGTTTATTTGAGGTTGATAGAGTTATAAAAGTCGAATCTACATTTTAATTATGAAAATAGGTGAGTTTAATCAAGTTGTGAAAAATTTTAGAAATGGCAGTCCACTTTATCGATTTTTATAAAAATGTATACTTGGATTTTTTTCAAAATTGTTTCGATATGTTATACTACATGAAGTGTTGGGTTTATGGTTAAAATTTGGTTATGTTTGGAGTAGTCTATGAATTATGATTATTTTTCAAAGATAATCCAGTTCGAGTTGGAATTATGCAGTTTCAGACCTAAAAAAGAATTAATTATATAAAATTGGTCCATTATATGTTTTCAAAACTATTTTACTATATTTAAGTACATAATGTTAGAAGTCTAAATTATTAATTTCAAAAGGTTTCAGTAAATATACAATTTACGGTGAATTTTATAACACAAACTGGTTTTAGAGCATTTTCGAACAATTTTTATTATAGTAAATAATTTATTAAAACTTTTGTGATTTGAATATATCTCTAATAGTTTGGCATGGATAACTAAGGATTGTTATGTAAATGCATGCTTATTTTCATGAATTTTGGATGATTGTTTAAATTATGAAAATTATTGTGGTAAAAAGTATCTTTTCTTCCTACATATTACTAACTTCAAGATCAAAATTTTATCTATGATCTAAGAATGCAATTTGACCATATTTTAAACCTGATATTATGTGATTAAATGTGTACTTATGTGTGAAGTGTTAAATAATTTAAGTCTTTAGCATATGAATTAGAGTTTTATGAGTTAAGATGTAAAATACAGTTTTCATTCCCTTCAAGGTACAATTGATGCTTGTTTGACAGTATACTTTAAAATTTCTCCTAAATCAATAATTATGTTTTTGTGATATACATATGTTATATGTAAGATAAGTATGATAGGTTAGATAAGTATGATACAATTGAAATGCAACTTAAAGACTAAGAATTTATGAACGTGTCGAGTGCAGTACGAGCGACCGGATACTTCAGGAGCTTTCCCAGCTTTCGAATTATTCGATCAAAAGCGAAAAAGGCTCTTAATCGGAACAATACACTTTAGAACTTGATATTTGATTTACACGCGGATTACAACCAAACAAGGTGGGGGTAACTTCTAATCTTTAATGGTCTTACGTTTCTGTATTTAATTCATAATGATGATGAATGAATGCATGTATGTAAACCTGATGTTAATAAAATGCTATTGATCGTTATGAATTGTTGAATTTCATGTGTCGTGCTTATGTGCTGTGGATTACATGAATATACGTGCATGTCATAACTATGCTACGAAGGGACTACGGTCCAAGAATATGCTACGGAGGGACCAATGGTCCGTAATGAAAGATGATAACAGGATAAAAATCGTTTATAGGATAAGACGGGCTGCTCCCGCACCTATCTACAGCTACGTGTCATTATATTATGTGCTATGCATTCTACATGTTGTGTTTAATTGTTGTATTCGTAAATGTTCAAACGACTTAACTGTTTAACAAACGTTTAAATATGAAAATTACTCTCACGAGTGTATTCAAACGCACTCACCCCCGCGTGTATTCACGCTACAGGTAACAGTGAACTCGGAGAAGTGTAGAGTGAGGGGTGTCATGTTAGCTGTGATTTTCTTCCCTTTTCATTTTCCGGATTTTTCCCCTTTTAAACAAAGTTGATCGTTTGTAAAAGTTAAACCGTTTTTCTCTTAGTTTTGGATCCTGTATGATTTTCCGCTGCTATGTTTTAAATGTTTCCCCCGGTGATATGCCGATGGTTTTGTATATGTAATATCATATCTTTAACCTGTTTTCGAAGTTCCTGATTGTTAAATGTTTACTTGTCTGTTTTACCAGTATGTTTTAAAAATATATGTTTCTTTTTTCTCATGTTTCTTTTTTCTCTTTTGCTGCACGCCCAAAAATAAAAATTCTGTATTTTTTTAACAACGAAAACGGGGCGTGCCATTATTAGAGGAAATATTACATAAGAGAAAGTATTTATTATTGGAATGATGAGTGAATGAGTTGTGAACGACGAAAGCCAATGTGTCATGCTATATCTAATTAGATCAGTTGATACAATTAGTCCATTTCAAATATCCACGGTACGAAACATAAATTAGCTGACATAATCACCATCAATTAAATCAGTTATCTCATCTTGTTTATGGATTTATCCTAGATGTGACCTCTTTTAAGATTCCAAAATGAAGTCAATTAATTGATAGTAACAGCCGTCAAAATTAAACCATTAACTCAATTTGGAGTCACATGAAAATTAGGAATGATAGGACTTCTAAAAAAACAAATTAGGACAATCAGATTTTCAATAATACACGCCGTTAATTTTATGTGCAACAACTTAGCTATTTTTCATTGATATAGATAAGGATGTAATGATTTAGATTTAATGATAAAGACTCGTATGGGTGGTATGAATCAAAAATGGTAAAAATGTGGTGATTTTTTATTAATTATTTTAACTAGTGATTGACAGGAGTTTTTTCTTTCACAACTAGTTTATCAATATTTGCTCAGCATGACTCCTGTTGACAATTTTACTAATTTTGAATTAGTGAGATAAGTCAAGAACAACTCAAGTTTCATAATCGTACACGTATAAATTTGTGAAAATAAATTTGATTTGTAAATATTGAAAATTTGTCTTATGAATTTATATTTATAATATCATCTCATATAATATTTATTGATATTTCTCTTAAAGTAGAACTTGTCATACATTAAAAACCCTATTCTTTTTAAGAGTAATCTCCCTTCCAACATCTTCACATCAAGAAGTTGGTGCACTCCTCTAGTAAGTGAGAGTAGGGTCATCACATTCTGGTTATGTGTTTTTTTTCATCTATATTTAAATTGCAATGCTATATACGGTTTGGTTAAATTTTCAAATTTAAACTGTGGTTTTTCCTCTAAACTTGGTTAAATGGTTTTTTGAGCGGTTTCGATAGATTTTTTAAACAAATAAAAAAAAACATTAAGCTGCCCCAAGACAAAATATAATAAACACAAATTCTCGTGTGCACTAGTTGTATGGATATAGATCCATGCAACTGGGTCAACCCGATCGGGATCCGCGTACACTTTTGATTTTTTTTTTTTAATTCACGTGTTACCTTTATGTTATAATAGTATGACATTTATGTACAAGTATCATAACCTTTATGTACTGTAACTTAGAAAAAAAAAAAAATTCAGCGTATTTTTGGATCAACATATCTTTATGTGACAATACTCATACCTTTATGTGATATTAAGTATAATCATACTTTTATGTAATTCTTTTTTACACATTTTAGTTATAATAGTTGTACTTTTAGTTATGTTAGTTGCATCTTTATATATCACATAAAGGTATGACTACGTTAATATAAATATATAAGTAATATCACATAAATGTATTATTAATATCACATAAAAGTATATATGTACAAATTATGTTGAAATTCTTCTTCTTTTTTGTTAGTTACAATACATATATGTAAGAATATTTGTACATAAAGATGACATGAATATAACATAAAAGTGACATGAATATAATATAAAAATAACATATTAATAAAAATACAAAAACCTAAAAAGGTGTGGAACCAGGTCAGGTCGACCAAATTATATGAATTTAGATCTATGCAAATGGTGCATCGAAGACTAACTCTATAATAAAAGTTCATACAAGACAACATGTTATCTAATGTTGAATGCATTTGAATAATAAATAAACATTAAGAGAGAACAAACCGTGAGTGAAATTGAACAAACAAGAGTAGGGCTTTTTCAACAAGTCATTTGACAGAGTTACTCTAAATCCAAGAAAATACAAGGTATTTTAATAGGTATGATAAATTAGAAATATATATTGTGGTGTAATTGGTGCGGTTTTACATAAAAAAAAATAAAATTGCATCATTTGAGTGGTGAGGTTTCTCTAAGAAAAACGCAACTCACAATTTAATTATTAGAAAAATTACAAATATTGATGAGGTTAGAATGGTTTTCAAATTTTTTGCCTAAGCGAGAGTACACATCTCCCTTTCAACTAGTGTATTTGTTTACCCTTAAATTTATTTTTATTAATCTATCCTTCAAATTTTTTTGATCAGTTATATACTTATATTAGAATTTTAACAAGACATCGCATATGGAGTAATTATTTTATAAATAAACAATCTTAGTTTCGAATTCATTCATTAATTTTTGTTTCAGACTTAATTAAATTCATTTAGACTTGTGAGTCAAAGTTGAATTCAAGATGGACCTTGTATGAGCCAACATTATACGTCAATTTTAGTCAATTACTCAATTTTGACTGAAAACGGAATATTGGACACGTGTACACCCTCATTATAAATCAAGTCCTATTATTAGTATCCATTGAATCACTACAGTAAAACCTCTATAAATTAATAACCTTGGGACCATGAAATTTAAAGAGATATTAATATATCGATAAATTAATATTTTATTAATTAAAAGAGAGACTTTTTAAATTTAGCAAATTTAGTACATATGTATTGAAAATAAATGAATTCATATACATGTTTCATTGATTATATTCATGCATTCACAATTTTTTACTATTCCATCCGTTACCATCCGTTACCATTACAAATCTAGTATATGCATTACATACATGGAATAGTATTAACATACCGTTGGAACCAGTCACGAGAAAGGAGGCTTTGAGCGCGACAACAACTCTTCACAATTTTTTGTTGCAGCTAGAGAACTCGACACCGGAACTCTTGGCTGCAATTAAAAAAGTTAGGGATGAAATCCAATTAGATTTAAATTTTAAGAAAAATCAAGTAACAATAGATTCATATTTTAACAAATTACCATAATATTTATAATTGTAATATTTATGAATTATTAATTTAGAGTTTTAATGAGACCTAATATTTATAAAGGGATTTTCCGAAAAATTATTATCTTATTATCTTATCGAATTTGATGATTTTTTACAAAGGCCCAAGTCCGGACCGGAAGATTTTATTATTTTAGAGAGTTTATTAATTTATAAAATATTAATTTATAGAGGTTTTATAAGTCCAGAACTTTAAAGGTTATCCCTTTTTTATTTATTTATATTTATATACATATCTGAATTTTGATACGTAATAATTCAACATGATGAATTCTGATGCCCTAATCAAATTCGCCATGTTGTATATTTAATTGTTGCAGCCCATCAATTAATACAGTATAGCATCCTTTTACAAATCCATATTTGGTATATATTTACCTATTTTATGAATATACATTAAATATAGTTTGAATATCTAAATAGTATTTCTCCAGTTCTATTTATAATGGTTTGAGAGAATCAATCTTTTTTTTTTTTAATTAATACAAGTGTTTTTATACTTTTATACAAATTTATTTCAAGATTATTCACAAGATTATACAATTAACATGTGATTTTTTTTTGTTGCTATATTTAGGAATTTAATATGAGCCATTGTTGTGAAATTATTTTGATTCTCTTTAAAAATTGAATTATTAATTTCTTAATTAATTAATGATATATTAATTAAAATATTATATTACTTAATCTTTGACCAACCTCTAAAACGATACTATTAATATTCAAATGGAATCGTAGGAAGTATATACATATATATGTGTGGTTACTATTATGCACTTGAAATAATATCAATTTAATGAAATACAATATAAAATTAATAATATAACAAAAAATATACATTAGAAGTTAGCATCCATCAAGCAAGATTTTTGTGAAATTTTCTCTCGAATCTAATCTACTAAAACTAGTCAACTCGCAACTCATAATCCACAAATCAAACATATCAACTTGTATAAATGGATTTATATTGTGGATGATGAAATTCTATTTCACAATATTGAAAGGGTAAAAAACATTATCTCATCCCAACTATATCCGATTCTACACTTTTTGGTAAAAATTTTAAAATGAGTCACCATACTAATTAAACTTTGTAAATGTGTCACTTTACTAACTAAACTTTACGAGATTTACACTATATGGTTCAATATCTTAATTCCTGTAATTTTTTCCGACCAAAACACTACGTGCTTCTCACATGTTTTCATTAATGGTATGTTCGTCATTTTCTTCCCTCCATCAAAACCCTAACTCTCCACCATTTCTTCCTCTAATCGGCCATCTTCATTTTCTCAAGGCTCCACTTCATTAATCACTAGCTTCATTTTTATCCCTTAATGATGAACGTACCCTAAATGAAAACATGTGAGAAGCATATGTAGTGTTTCAGTCAAAAAAAAAAAGACCGGAATTAGGATATTTAACCGTATAGTGTAAATCCCGCAAAGTTTAGTTAGTAAAGTGACACATTTGCAAAATTTAGTTAGTACGGTGACAAATTTTAAAGTTTTTACCAAAAAGTGTAAAATAGGGTATAGTTGGGATGAGATAACGTTTTTTTACTCTATTTGAAATAT
This sequence comes from Scutellaria minor, assembly GCA_954870855.1. Classification (NCBI taxonomy): domain Eukaryota; kingdom Viridiplantae; phylum Streptophyta; class Magnoliopsida; order Lamiales; family Lamiaceae; genus Scutellaria; species Scutellaria minor. The sequence continues at coordinate 3,031,230 of OX940734.1, forward strand.
GAAATAGTTAGAAGTTAAAAGTGACTAGTTAGACCAATTAACATACTAATTTTAAAAGATTTCCTCATAAAATATTTCTAATTAAACTACTTTGCAAATTATATTTGTCGTAAATCAAATTGTTAATTAATAAAATCTTTATAAGAGAAGAATTATACAGAACAATCAATAACACACAACTTTACAAATTACTTAAACTATTAAGTTAAAAGTATATATTAGAAACATGACAGTAGTTTGAAGTGATTATTTTGACCAATTAACATTAAAATTTTTGAAAGACTTCATTACACAAAATATTTATAGTTGAACAATTCTAATTGTCACAAATAAAATTCATTCCTGTATACTCATCAATTACCCCTAAAAGGGTCCTATATAAATTTATACGTTATCTTTATATGCTAAAATCACAAATTAGAAGCTTCTAGTTCATTCTCCAAATTTCCCGTTTGGATATTTCATTGTTAATCACTTTTCAACTTTTTCTTAATTTCTTCATTTTGGTTGGCAAAAATAAATATAATTTTTAATGGGAAGAAAAGCTTTCTTCTTTAAACTTAGTGTGTGTGTGGTGGGAAATAACACACACTTCCTTCCATACTTTCCGAAACGGTTACACGTTCATCGATTTGTTTTCTTTTGTTTTTTTGATTTCCATATTCGAACACAAATTTGCCTTAAATACGCCAAGATAAGCCAGCGAAGCATCCACCGTTTTGTGCCCGTTTTTTATTCAAGAAACGGCCCACACTTCCTCTCTCTAGCCGCACCCTCGCCGCCTTCCCCCGGCAGCAGATAGTTCCTCTCCGACTACCTGCATTGCCGGAGATTATGGCGGATCTCCACCTTCTCGCCTCTTTCCTAATTCCCCTTTTCGGGATTTTCCTTTTCTACTGCTATGGGTCGTCGTTGAGGAAGGCTCGCTCCCCGGCCACCCAGAGCAGCGCCGCCACCACCACCACCACCGTCGCCGACGAAGGTGAATGCAGATCGACTGACGCCCCCGCTGACGTCATCATTGTCGGCGCTGGAGTCGCCGGCGCCGCCCTCGCTTACACTCTTGGAAAGGTGATGCTTTTTTTTTTTAATTTCGTTTTTGTATTAGATTGGCATTTCTTGATTGTTTGTTTATTTGTCTTGCGTTGTTGATTTTATTGTGTATATAGAGATCATATGATTGGGTTTTTTGTTAATATATTTAAAAAGATAAATCAGGGTGATTTGGAATAGAATCTCGACACAAGAGTTGGGAATTTTTGTTGTTTTCCTTAATCTGTTTGATTTTTCACATTTTTATTGGTTTTTATTTTGTTGGAATCTTGATTTGATTTCAGGAAGGGAGACGTATTAGGGTGATTGAGAGAGATTTGACAGAGCCTGATAGGATTGTTGGAGAGCTCTTACAACCTGGTGGTTATCTCAAGCTTATTGAGTTAGGATTAGAAGGTATATAAATTCTGCAATTCTTGTCTAGTCATTGCTGCTTGGTTTCACTACTGCTACTGTTATGATTTTGTATTAAAGTTTGTAGTTGAGAGAAGATTTGATGTTTTTGTTGTAGATTGTGTGGAGGAAATCGATGCTCAGAGAGTGTTTGGCTATGCTCTATTCAAGGATGGAAAGGCCACTCGCCTTTCCTACCCGTTGGAGAAATTTCACTCCGATGTAGCAGGGAGAAGCTTCCACAACGGACGCTTCATCCAAAGGATGCGTGAGAAAGCTTCATCCCTTCCAAAGTATGTCTTTCTTTATCCTTACCATGATCTTGAAAAATGAAAATAGATATTATGATGTGGTGTTTGATTTGGTACATGGTGTGTTTATTTGTTTTACTTACTTTTCGATGCTTCATGAGGTGGTTGAGGTGTGGGAACGTGTCTTGGGCGAGACGGGGTGGAAGAGTGTGTCTCTATTACATTATTAGTTTTAAGTATGTCCCTCTTTGTTTGGCAGTGTTCAATTAGAGCAAGGAACTGTCACGTCTTTGCTTGAAGAGAAGGGGACCATAACGGGGATACAATACAAGACAAAATCTGGTGAAGAGTTGAAAGCATATGCCCCTCTAACCATTGTTTGCGATGGATGCTTTTCTAACTTACGGCGTTCTCTTTGTACCCCTAAGGTAAGAATTATGAAAATGCTTTGTTTGTTGTTGGATCGTTAGCTGTAATTATTCGATTGTATATTCGTATGCTTAGTAATATTACTCTGCACTGAAGGTGGATGTGCCGTCTTGTTTTGTCGGATTAATCCTCGAGAACTGCCAACTTCCTTTCACCAACCACGGACATGTGATCTTGGCCGATCCATCTCCGATCTTGTTTTACCAAATCAGCAGCACTGAGATCCGATGTCTGGTCGACATCCCCGGTGAGAAGGTGCCTTCCATATCTAATGGTGAAATGGCCAAATATTTGAAGAGTGTGATTGCTCCTCAGGTATATATATACATTGGTATAATATCTTCACGTCGTTTTACGTGATTGCACGATTTTATGTGCTGACTTTTCTCACTCAATTGTCTTAGATCCCTCCGGAGCTACATGATGCTTTTCTTTCTGCTATTGAGAAAGGGAACATTAGGACAATGCCAAATAGAAGCATGCCGGCGGCTCCTCATCCGACTCCCGGGGCTTTGCTTATGGGAGATGCATTCAACATGCGCCACCCATTGACTGGTGGAGGAATGACGGTAGCATTATCGGACATAGTCGTCTTGCGCAATCTCCTTGGTCCATTGAAGGACCTCAGTGATGCACCCACTCTTTGCAAGTATCTGGAATCTTTCTACACTTTGCGGAAGGTAAACAATCTTGATATCGATGCTTCATTTGTCTCATAACTGGTATATGTTAGAAATCAATCAATCATAATTGCATGCTTAGACAGATATATGCATGATTCAATACAAATATCCAAATAAATAAAACACTCTATGAAGTTAATGACATCTGCATGTATAAGGTCCATGAATATTTTGATATTCATATAAGCCACAATTTAAGTTGTAGCATGTCGTTTAAATTTGATCTCCTTGAGACAGTTATGCATGTAGCCCAATACATTGGACATTTCCTACAATATATTTGCTTACAAATCGGTCTCATAACCTGTATATGTTTATATATTGAACCATAAAGTCATACTCACTTCAAATGTAATATGTATGCAGCCTGTGGCATCCACTATCAACACATTGGCCGGTGCCCTATACAAGGTCTTCAGTGCTTCACCCGATCGAGCACGGAACGAGATGCGTCAAGCATGCTTCGACTATCTGAGCCTCGGAGGCGTGTGCTCAAGTGGGCCCGTGGCCTTGCTCTCGGGTTTGAACCCCAGGCCCCTGAGCTTGGTATGCCATTTCTTCGCTGTGGCAATATACGGTGTTGGCCGATTGTTATTGCCCTTCCCGTCACCTAAACGGATGTGGATCGGAGCTCGTCTCATATCGGTAACTACACATTTTTATCTATCTATTAAAGTAAAACTAGTGTTATCCTCACATTTCCATCTCTAACTCAATTTTCTCGAACCAGAGTGCGTCGGGGATCATCTTTCCGATCATCAAGGCCGAAGGAGTACGGCAAATGTTCTTTCCGGTGACAGTTCCGGCCTACTACCGAGCTCCTCCGGCTAAATAAGGGTTCAAACTTAGTTTGGGAGAGTGGACTCTTTCACATAAAGATGTCAAAATTGTTACATACCTTTTGGCTCTTTGTGTTTTGTATTAGTCTCCTTGCTTTTTTAGGTAATAATTTATGTTTGTGTTTCATTTGCATAATTGGACTTTTATGTAAATAGAGTTTGGCAATCATGACGAACTAGAATCTTGTTGTGATGTTCATGGATTCAGCGTTATGATGCTTAAATTCAAAGTTTAAATTTTGTTTTTAAATCTTTTTTTTATTAATCGGTTTTTTGCAAAATTGTTTGTAATTAATTCTGGAATGGAGAACTTTTGACCCATTTAATGAATTCAGAAACTATGACTCACTAGAAGACAAAGATTATAGCTGATAATATCCAGCAGGCATAACCATTTAGTGGGATTTGAAGTATCTCAGTGTGTTTGGAAACGGTGATGATTTGTCTTTCTCTGCCGATTATAGCTAGGTTTGTTTTTAATTTTTTCTCCGGATGGATTTTGAATGTCAAAATCTCAGACACTCTAATGGTTATGAATTTATATTTTCTGTGAATGTCAAAATCTCAAATACTCTAATGTTATGAATTTATATTTTCTATCCATCAAAATCGCATCCTCTAAATTATTGATGCACAAATCATTATAAGCAACGCCTTTAACAATAGTAATAATCATGTGTAATTAATGCATGGATTTAAAATCCCGTACTACCAACCCGGATTTGAATCAATATATAGGTCTTTTTTTTGTTTTTACCTAAAAATACACCCTTCTCAAATTAGCGCATCTTCTTCTCAGATTCAATTTCACCCATACTTGAAAACTAAAGAAAAACTAAAGGGTAAATAACAATTTTAGTATCTAAACTATACCTCTATTTCAATTTTGGTACTCCTGTTTTCGCAATTTACAAGGTTGATACCCTATGTTTCAATAATGAACACATTTGGTACCCTCCGTCAAGTTTCCGTCCACATTGAAAGTAACTTGCATGACCTAATGTTTTGGAGGGAAAATTGACGGTTTTCCCCCAAAATCCCCAAATTCATTCTCCCTTTAAAAGTGAGCCCTAATTCACTTCAATTCCATTCAAAATTCTTCATACTCTCCAAATTTCTTCATTTTCTCTTTTAAGTAAGAGTTTCACTCCTAATTCACTTCAATTCCATTCAAAATTTATCATACTCTCCAAATTTCTTCATTTTCTCTTTAAGTAAGAGTTTCACTCCTAATTCACTTCAATTCCATGCAAAATTCATCATACTCTCCAAATTTCTTCATTTTCTCTTTTAAGTAAGAGTTTCATTCCTAATTCACTTCAATTCCATTCAAAATTTATCATACTCTCCAAATTTCTTCATTTTCTCTTTAAGTAAGAGTTTCACTCCTAATTCACTTCAATTCCATGCAAAATTCATCATACTCTCCAAATTTCTTCATTTTCTCTTTAAGTAAGAGTTTCACTCTTAACACTACCATGATCATTTAGAAGGAATTCTATTCAAAGTTCATCATACTAATGTTTGTTTTTTAAATGAATCTTTTTCAAAGTTTCTTGAATTACTTGTGTTCAAGACGTGTCTCCTACTGTGTCTTTCTGATGACACATGTTCCATTAGTAATTATTTAGGAAAAGTGTGTTTTTAATTCATTCTACTCATCATTCTGTGAGGGCTTAATATTCAAATTTAATTACGTTCTGACTTTGTTTAGTTAATGCATAGATTAGTATATTATGTTGACTCATTTTTACAGCATTCTGATGACACATGTTCCATTAGTAATTATTTCGAAAAAAAAGTGCTTTTATTCATTATACTCATTATTTTGTGAGGGCTTACAATTATAATCTAGCTAGTAAAGGACCGTGTAATACACGGGATTTAATAAAAAAATTAAATTTAGTGAAATTAAAAAAAATTAATATCATTTACATAATAAAATTAAATTTATGATTTGTGCAATATATATCGTCTAATTTAACATTAAATATAATAAAATATGATCAAATAATTATTTAATTGTCAAAATATGTGTTGCATTTGTAGATGATCATTTAAAAAAATTATTATGATTTTGAAAAAAAATATACATTGCTATACCTATTATATTATTAAACTCACCCATTATTTTTTTTAGTTTGCTCTTTATTGTTTACATTTGTAACAACCCTCAATTTTTATTTTGAATTAAATGATACAAAATGAAAGTAAAAATTTTACAAATAAATTCCATAGTTTATTTTAGAGCATATATTCAAAAAATTATTTGATTTCAATAATTAATAAGTTTGAATAATAATTTTCAAGTTGCCCACCTTTATTTTAGTTTTTTTTTCTTTTGTATCTATTTATATTATTTCTTTACATTTTGAAATTTAACAAATTTCAAATATATAATAATACCTATTATTGAACTTTAGCACATGTTATTTAGATAAATCTAATCAATATTTCTATATTATTTATTATTTAGTAATAATAATATTTCTTATCAACATTAAATCTGTAGCAATTAATTAACATATTTAACATGAAAACATTGTAGACTTGCCATGTGGCACTTTGGTCTTACTTTTATATATGTAAAGATTATGTTCTGACTTGGGTGTGTTTGGGTAAACTTATTTTTAGAGTTTATAAACTCTTGCATCTTATAAAATATTTTTAAAGTTATAAGATGTTTAATTTAAATTAGAAATATGTTGTTGAAGTGTTTGGATAAATAAGATGTTAATAATGACATTTGTGTAATTTCAGTGATTAAATTTGAAAGTGTTTTAAAAAATAAACTCTTGTTTTAGAAATAAGCTAAAATTATTTTACTTTTCAAAAAAGAGCTTGTAAGATTCTTACATCTTATATGCTCCTAAAATAAAATCTTATTTTTTAAACTTAGCTAAACATTTTTGAGGAGCTTATAAGCAATAAGATGTTTTAAAGAGATTATAAGCTCTAAAAATAAGTTTAGCCAAAACCCCCTTTGTTTAATTAATGCATTGATTCATATATTATGTTGACTCCTTTTTATAGGATTTTGTATGGACATGTATTTGTTTTGTGAAGTAAATATTTGACATTATAGAAAAGATATTTATAATAATGATATCTCAAATTTAATTTTGTAGAATTTGAGTCTGATATTATAAAAAGAAAATTTTTCGAGTTTTCCCTTGATGACAATAATTATTTAACTTTGGTCCTTTAACGTTAAGATTCACCTCGGTCCTCGCTTTCTCTGGTTAAACGAAATGATTATTCAAAAACCATCTCAATCAGGATTTGAAAAATGAATATCTTACTGAAAAAAATCAAACTGTTTTATGGAAATCCCTAAAGGATCATTTCCACCAACAAATAAACATAATTCTACCTTAAACACAATATTATTGGCTAAATCTTCGATTCAAGATTTCAAATATGTGACAACTATGACTCTGCTCGACATCGTATTATTTCATATTTAAAACTATGTAATCGGAATGTTACAGAGGGTGCATTAATACAAAAAAAACTTTATCAACCTTCTATGTCAACAATCTTATACTCCAACAACTGTACACAATTAAAAACTACATTACACATTTTGACTTGATCTTTGCATTACCTATTGCAGAAAAACATAACCAACTACTGATGAAATATCATAATGCAAGACACTCATAAGTTGTGCTTGAGCACATGTCATAACTCTTAGAAATGATGGTGGGTGTGGAAGAGGTAGATGAAGTTGAGGTCATCGTCGAGGTTGAGGTTATGGATTTACCAGTAGACCTTTTACTAGTGGTCTAAGATTGAGGTTATATTAGTTTTGATCAAGTTCATGACCGTAGAAAGAGTTAAGACAAATCTAAAACTCCACCACCAAAATCTATTACTCATGTTGAACAAAAGCAAATTTGTTTCAGGTGAGGATGCGATAACCATTGATCCCACATGTCTTGCGCATCTAGGCATACCAAAAAATGTAGAAAGATGAAAAGTGGAAATCCCCTGCTAATGCTTGACGCCAACTTGAACTTGGATGATACCAATGACGACCTTTTAAAGGTTGAAGTTGAAGATTTCAGAGATAATATAATGAGTGATTTTATTTGATAGTTCTATTAGACAAATTGTTTTCCTAACTTTATTTTATGTTTTTTTTTCATAACATTATGTTTATTATCTATGGTAGTCTATATTATATTTGTTTTTGTGTTTTTCTTTATTATCATGCCTATTTTTACGTTTAATTTTTCAGTTTACAACATCTTTTACTGCATCGTTGATTTTTTGTATATGAAAAAAAGAATACTCTATGTTTGTGCTACCACACACTAACACACTTTTAAAGATAGAAAATTCTTTCAAACTTTGACTTAGAAGAAAATGAGTGTTACTACAATTGCAAATGACAATCTGCTAATAGTAGGCTTTGAAAGTTAATATATTATCTCATTTATTATATATAAAAAATTAAAATTTTGAAACAGATAAAATTATGGAAGATCAAATTTAAGTGCACTCAAGATTTTATCTTAAGTGCAAAAATACAATATTAATTTTAAATTCATATAATTAAATTCCATGTATATAATCATTAAAGATAGATAAAAAAAAATATTCACACATATCATGAATAAGATAATTATATATATAAATTGACATTGCAAATAATCTTAGACCATGTGAGTGTAAACACATTTTTTTTTACGAAAAAACTAACAATAGTAAATTCAAGAAAAAAAAAAATGTTGCTTGCTATCATTAATATATAAACGAAAATACCAATATAAAATGTGATGTTAATTATGTTAATACAGAATTATAAAAACTCTAAATATATTGTATTTTTTTATTTTATTATTATATGATTTCGATTTTAATATAACACATAATTAAAATATATGTATTACAAACTCTGCTAAAAAAATCTTAATTAAATGTTAAAATATTATTCGCTAAAAATGGTTTTTGATTACCATAAGACATTTCATTTATAAATCAAAATTATTCTCCAAATTATTATATTTATTACTCAAAATGTGTATCAATTTTTATATTATACCTTAAAAATGTTTATTTTAATAAATCTCATATATCTCGCAGGTCTATACTAATAATATGAATAAAGTACTTTACATTTACTCTTTTACTTTAAACATCAACAAGATGAACTAATTTGAACAAAAAAACTTGATCTAATTAGGTGACATTGTTTGAATTTGTCGAAATCGATTAAAATTAGGTTTTAGTTGCAAACCATAAATGTTACCCCAACTGCCACCCTTCCTATTCTTCAAGCAACTCCCTCATTTTTCTCTTTTCTACCTCATCCTTGCACCATGGAAGGATGAGTGAGGTGTCTCTTTACTCTTTCTCATGTTTTTTGTTTATATTTTCTTCCTTTGGGAAGAGGTCTCTTCTTAATGAGAGTTGATTGCTATCCTTCATACAAGTTTATTTCCTTGGAAGTGAGTTTCTTGTCCTTAGTCAGAAAATCGATTTTTGGTTCAATACTTAGATTTAAAGATGTAGTGAGAGTGATTGAAGAATTTTGAGCTTTGACCAAAATTAGTTTTTAAAATATCAAATGTCCTTTTCTTAATCTTTATAAACCTATTTGAGAATTTTTGCCCTTTGAAATCCTTTTTCTTACTTTGCATCCATGTTCTGTTGGAATGTATGTAGAATTTTTTTTAATAACTATAGCGTGTTTATTGTATTATTAATGAAGTTATGGATTTGATGATAATTTTTTATTTTTTTATGAAATTGTATTTCAAAATAAACTTTTAACTTTAGCAAAATAAATAGCTAATCTTAACCCTAGTGTGCATATCCAAATCACCATTAGTTTTCAGGTCAAAAACTTGTTTACACATTCGACCATTTTTTTTTCAAACAAAATAAAATATAAAGAAAAATGAACTTTTAACTTTAGCAAAATAAATAACTAATCTTAACCTTAGTTTGCATATCCAAATCACCATTAGCTTTCAGGTCAAAAACTTGTTTACACATTCGATCAATTTTTTCAAATAAAATAAAATATAAAGAAAAATGAACATAACGATGTTGTTTTAATTTTTATTTTTACTTTTTCACCTCAATTTTATTAGAATTGTACAAAAGATAAAGTTGAAAAATGTCATTCTGTTCATCTTTGATTAAATTTATTTTATTTGACCAAACACGACTATGAACGTGGATTAATTATTTAGGTGCATACATATGTTTTTCCGAAAATAAAAAATAATTTGATTTGTAAAATAATTTTAATATTTTTTTTATTGAAACTCTAATAACATGATAGTTTATGTTTTTTTTCCCAATTAAACCATAAATTTATTATTATTACAAACTTAAAATATACAACTGAAATAGTGAAATTCATTTATTGCAAATAAATAAATCCTAAAAATCAGTCTAAGAAAGTTTTTGTCCTGCAAGCTGTTTTTAATAATCTATCGAAAATTCAATAGCCCGTCGGAGGAACCATATCGTACAGTCCCCCTCGCCTTCTCCCACAAATCTCCCATAGTAGATCCTCTCTCTCTCGATCGGGCCGGGCTCTGTGCGGAGATGCTGAAATTTTTGAAAGGAGTGGTTGGCGGATCGGGTGCGGGCCTTAAGGATCTGCCGTATAACATCGGCGAGCCTTACTCTTCAGCGTGGGGCTCATGGGTACACTACCGCGGAACCTCTAAGGTTTTTCTCTATTCTCATTTTTGAATTCGAGTTATTGCTCGATTTGGTTGAATATGAATGGGTTTGTTTCAAATTCTCTTCAATTTCGTTGTTTTGTTCTGGTATCCTGAGATCAGTGTTGATGGTGCAAAGCTTATTAGTTCATTGAAATGTTACTTTACTTTTACCTGCTGAAATTGAGTGATTGGAGACGATGGAGCCGGGAAAGATGATGAAAAAGTTTTCTTCATAAAGTTTGTGGATGATTAAATTGGATTTTTACCGTGGAATATGAAGTTTGTTGTGTCTATGAAGCACTAGATTATATGTTTTCTAATCAATGAGATCAATAGTAGTAAGAGCTTAAAGAAGTGGTGGCTGTGAAAAATTCATGTTCTGCATCACCTACTACTCCTACGAGGGGAATGGTGGGGGGAGGTAATAAAGTCATAAATATTACTTTAGTGGAATTCGTATATAGTTTCAATTAGAACTGAAAACATCTTTGACTTATTTTCTTGTTTAGTTGCTTATGAGGGCTTGTTAGTCAGGAGTATGATCATCTATCACATTTCATACTTCTTGTCCTCCAATAAGTATGCAACAGGGCTTTGTTCACATGAGTATGCTTCTAGTTTTCAATTTTTTAAGGTTTTTAGTTGACAGTCCATAATCTGTATGAAGTTAGCAGAATACCAATTGCATTTTACTACCCTATATTTGACTAGAAACAGAATAAAACAATATTAAGGAGGTTGGATGGAGTCTATGGAAACAGATTGTATTGGGCATTTCTTGATGTCTCATCCAAAAAATCCAACTTTGTTGTTGAATTCTGTGAATCCATTTGTTCACATCACTGGTTCCATAACTTGCTCTAACTCTTGTTATCAATTAGTCAATTTAAGATAGTCCGACCTCTTGGTTTGATAGTTGAATTTCAAATGACTAAATTAAAATAATTGTCCATATTTCTTTATTTGTACTACCATGGTTATTTAATGTCCTCATGAATTGCTTTATGTTGATGTTTGTGGACAAAGAACTTAACAATCTGATGGCACAATAGCCATCTGAACCAAAGATCATAGCAATTCCCCTTGTAAATGTGAGTTGTCAGTTACATATACTATGGATGTGCTTATTGTGTTAGGTCATGTTGATGGTAATGCCTGCCATTATGAAATGACCAAAAACAGGCACTGATGAATGTTTAGGATTTCAAGTATGTTTAGCACACGATTTAGTAAAAATCAATTTGGTAATTTCATACATATATCTATTTATATTTCTGTTAGCCTATTAGACTGATCCTGGCATGAATATCAGTTCATATATTAATGCCAGGCTGCTATAAAATCCATTGTTGATTTGTTTCTTTAAATGTTGGAGGCTTCATTAAGAAGAAAGCAAGGTGCTGTGGGGAGTGATAGTTCCAGCTTTATGCTGGTTAATGTGGGTGGAAAGGAATAATCGAATCTTAAAGAATTCTGAAGAGTTGGTGGTGGAAGTTTGGGATAAAATGAAATTCAGGGTAGCTTTGTGGGTTTCAAGTCATAGAGAATTCAAAAGATCTATTTTTCAGATATAGTTAGAGATTGCAGTTATGTCTTGTAGTCTTGTCCTTTTAGATCCTGACCTTTTTGGGTCTCTTGGGATGCCTTGTCCCTGGACCCTTGCATTGTTCACCAATTTTTATTAATAAAATTTACTGGAATGTATCCAAACAAAATAAAAGAATAAAAATCCCTGCAACTTATTCTTCCAACTGACATTCATTACACAATTCAACATTATTAAAATTTTGTTGGCTAACTGTTTACGCAAATCTAATCAGGACCCTCTCCTTCATTGAATATACATATCTTCTGCTATAACATTATCTATAATTATCTGCCAAAAAGATATAGGAGGTGAGGAGGAGGCAGAGCAAACCAGAATAGAACTATGTTTCTTGGCAGTTATGGCAGTTGGAAGTGGTTACTAGTAGCTAACAGCTTGGTATTTCTAGTGGTTAAGATTTATTACACTTCCACGATAATACTATGCCAATTAATTTTATAAAGTGAGCTGATGGGGTGAGATAAGAGCAGGTGCCTGAACTTTCGCTGGTCATATTGGCTTCCTTCAGTAGCATGATTCCATCTCCACCACATGCTTTTTTTTTTTTTTTTTTTTTAGTTTTTGGTTTCACAGTGGCCATTTTCAGTATCAAATATTGGCTAATGGGTTGGATAAAATGTAGGAGGGAGTAGTTATAGCTAAGATGATTCAAATAATGTTTGAGCTGTAGTTATATTTGGTTGAAATATCTTAATTTTGACTATTAGAAAAAACAAAATTCTGTAGAAGTGTGCCCATTTTAGGACTAACCAAATAGGGTCTTTTCATACATCTATAAGAGCTGAAAAGTATCACTAGTTGATTGTATTGTTATTAGTTATCCTATAGTTGATTGTATTATTAATAGTTATCCTATAGTTGATTGTATTATTTTTTTCTTGTCGATTGCTGGAAGCTAGCTTATATGCACAAATGTTGTTTTGTCACTGGTTGAAAACAGTTTTGTTTCTGCAATATCTTTTACAAGTAGTACATTTGCGGCATTGAGTATGCTAATCTTTTATATGGCAAAGCATGTGAATGTGAAAACAGAAAGTAATAAAATATTAATTTTCGTAGATAGGGAGAGAAAAAAAAAATGAACAGAGACTAGTACACTGATGAGCAAACTGTATTGCTTTAATTATCATAAAATTGACAGTACATTTTGCCTAAACAAAGGAGTCTTCTTTCGCATCTCTCCATTCAGCAGATGCAGATGATTAAGCTGCTCAGATAGTTTGTACTAATTTTATTTTATGTTTGCCTTTTTTTGGGAGTGAGAATATTCTTTCCAAGAATTTGCTGGCACTTTTAAATCAGCTCTTCTTTCTGGTCATGGAAATGCTCTTTGAATATTCACCTTTTCTTTTCTTGTTCTTTTGTTCAACAGGATGATGGGGCTCCTGTCTCAATATTTTCTCTTTCAGGGAGCAATGCAAATGATGGGCATTTAGTTGCTGGTCGTAATGGTGTCAAACGCCTACGAACGGTGAGCGTCTGATAGATGGGTCTTATTTTCCAGATATTAGTTATATTACATGTTTTTTCCCCATAGATTGATTACCACCGATGAAGTGAGTGGTGATAGTTAGGTGGAACCAATTTCTGAATGTCGGTTTATATCAGAACTTGAGTAGCTTGTTCTTCTTTTCTCATAGTCATGCCCTATGTGACCTTTGGTGAGTTTTTGATTTGCTTTTAAAATGCATTCCCCACATTAACTATAACTTTGGGCCAACCTATGGGTCGATGTCTGCCTAGTTCTTGGCTACTTTGATTTTCATGGGATTTATCCTCCTGCTGTCTTTATCAATAATTTTTTTATCTACAACAATATGTTTATAGAATGGTTGATATAATGCTTCTTCAGCATTTGCCTCGTTATCAGTATTCTGTTCAAAACTCAGTCCTATGAGTTTTATAGTTTCATTTAACTAAAAGTTCTTTTTTTATTACTTGTACATCCCCAACCACAAATAATTACTGGTCCGTGATACTGAACTTGGTTTTGCAAATATAGGTAATAGATAAAATGAAGCTCGACACTTACTAGAGTAATAATTTCATGATGTGGTGAAGAGGTTATCTTGAGATCAAATATATGATTTGCTGTCTTTGTTGGAATTTGATTCGAAAATCTTCTTTTGCTTTAGTAATGGTTTACATTGAATTACCATCCAATATGGTGATTGGACCTTTCCAGTAAGAAGGCATTGCAAATCTCTTTTGCTTTAGTAATGTTTTACATTGAAGTACCATCCATAATGGTTATAGGACCTTTCCAGTAAGCAGGCAAAGCTATATAGGAGATTGCTAATAAAAATATACCATATAAATACCACCAGATTGACTATTTAAGCCTTAATAGCCATTAGCCTATAACACTATTGCATAGATGCTTGTGCGATATCCTGCCCTATCATTTTGTTTTAATTTGCAATATCTTCATTTTCTATGTGAGTCTGTAAAATAGAAATATGAGTCTGGTTCTGTTAGGCGCTAGTTTCATTTTCCACTGTAGTTAAGGCTGTCTCTAATTTCTTTCAGGTTAGACATCCAAATATTTTGTCATTTCTGCACAGCACTGAGGCAGAAACTTTTGATGGTTCTACTACTAAGGTTACCATCTATATTGTGACTGAGCCTGTTATGCCACTTTCAGAGAAGATCAAGGAATTGGGTTTAGGAGGTGGCCAAAGGTAAACAGTGTTGAGTTATTGTCTTGCTTATAGTTGTTCTAGCTCTTGTTAAGATTATTTTGCTTTTATTTGAACTTATATTAGATGGAAATTGTGTTTGTGTTTATACTTGTAATTTGTTGGGCTATGATTAATAAAAATGCTACCTGAACATTATAGTAAGTCTGCTAACTTTTTATCGTTATTGTTTATAATCAGTGGTTTATTATCATCTGTATAATCAGTGGTTTATCAAGTGTAACTAGGTGATTGTCTTTCCTTCTTGTTTCTTAGATCTAAAAAACTCAGTTAGTTTACTTTCCTCTTGTGTCAGGGATGAATATTATGCATGGGGATTGCACCGGATAGCAAAAGCTGTGAGCTTTTTGAATAATGATTGTAAATTGGTATGCATATTAGATCCAGTTATCAGTTGTTTTCTCTTAAGTAGCATTTTCTTTTTGAGATAAGTTCAACTGAATTGGCTTTATTCCTTTTATATATGACTAGTATAATTAGTGAAATTTTCTTTGGGTGTTGCTCTCCCACCGTTAAATCATGATCCTGTTGGTGATATCTCTCAAGCATAATGTTTTCTCTGTTGGTTACTGCAGGTTCATGGTAATGTTTGCATGGCTAGTGTTGTTGTCACTCAAACTTTGGATTGGAAACTCCATGCATTTGATGTTTTATCTGAGTTTGATGGGAATAATGAAGCTGCAAATGGGCCAATGCTTGTGAGTTCTCAGTTTTAAGCTTTTGACTTTTTCTCTGGAAAAAATATGCTATCAGCATCTTTAAATTCAAAATAATGGCTGTATTTCTTTATCTATTCTATTTATCTGTGATTATTATTTCCAAACATTTCTATAAACTACTATTTTGGACTAAGTATACGACCAATATTTGAATACTGCATCTAGAAGAAAACCTGAACCATGTAGATCAAATCATTTGGCGAAACATCTAAAATTTCTGGCTGGAGACATTAAGTTGTATTTGGGGTCAATGTCCATGCATGTTTTTTGTTTCAGATATTGAGGATGATAATCTGTTTGCATTAGCCCACATTTTAAAGGTATGTTTTGAATCTTTGCGCAGCTCCTTCTACCCTTTTCAAAAAAATGTCCTGCCATTTGCGGAAAACCCAATTCCATTTTCATAAGCATTACATGAAAACGAAATGCTCCAAAAACACACTTTGACTTATTGAGCATAAGTTCATTTGACATTTGTCATTTAACTTTGACCCCCCCTCCCCCTCTCAATATAGGTGTTGCTTTCAGAAAGTGTTCTTCTTTAGGCTTAAAATGAGAAAATGTTTGAATGACGAGTTCAAAAATCATTCTGAGATAAAATTAAACCAAATTGAGCCATAGGCTTTTGTAAATGAGGTTTATCTGGAAGACAGCTTCATTTTTTTTTTTTTAGAGTTAAATAGATTAGATCACTAGTCTGTATTATCTTGTAATCTGGTATGCGTTCTTCTCATCCAGTGTATGATTTGTGGAATACCTGTTGCTGCTGCTTTTTCTGTTTTTTATCTAGTGCTGTATTAGATGATCTATTGCCTAATTGCATCTATTGTTTTTGCATTATCTTTAACACAGCAATATGAATGGCTTATTGGTTCACAATACAAACCAATGGAGTTGTCGAAAGCTGACTGGTCAGCTATCAGAAAGTCCCCACCTTGGTCTATAGATTCTTGGGGTTTGGGTAAGTATGTTATTTGGACACTTGAAATGGCAATTATTCTGGCCAATGAATTATATGAGTGGATTTAGATTGATTTAAATAATCATTCTGTGGATGAATGGGAGGCTTAAAATTGTCTTGTTTGGCAGCAAAACTGATGTTTGATGATGCACACTTCTGAGATTGCTCTGATATGTGATTCCAGAAGCTCGTTAACATTTCCTCTGCAGTGTAAAAGAAATCCAGTATTGAAGACAGTATTTTAGTCTTTCAATAATCGGATTTTTTATTGATCAAAGATGTGCTTTACCATAATTGTTAGTCTGCAAAACTAGGATAATATTAAAACTAAATGCTCACTGGAAAGCAGAGAGCCCACATGGTTTCATTTCAAGATGGATTGTTCCCACCTTTCATTTCTTGGGTTTTATTTTTTCTTTCAGCTATTCAGCGCATTATAGTACTTGTATGCTTCTAGCTGGAATCTTATTAAAAATGGGAGCATATGGATTAGTTGGAATCAATATGGAATTATGTCCTCATGCTCATTCTATATTTTCTCCTTGGCTAATGATAGTAGGCGCAATGCAAATAATCTATGCAGCTTCAACATCTCTTGGTCAACGGAATTTTAAAGAAAGAATAGCCTATTCCTCTGTATCTCATATGGGTTTCATAATTATAAGAATGAGTTCTATCACGGATATGGGGCTCTGTTCAACAAACATTCCTTTTACTTTTCACCTTTAAAACATTTACATTTTTTATCCCTATTTTGTCCTATTTTGATATAAAAAATAAAAAAAAACACTAACTCATTCTTTTGTCATGGCATTTGATAGGCTGCCTAATCTATGAGCTCTTCTCTGGCACAAAATTGAGTAGAACAGAGGAGTTGCGGAATACAGCTAACATACCAAAGGTGAGACTGTTTATTATCTTCCTCTAATTGTCTACAGTGTTTTATCAATTCCTATTTGGAAATTTATTTCAGATGTAAGATATCTCTATTCAGTGAATGCTTATTTCTTTTCATTTGATAGTTGATTCAATTTTGATCTGATTAAATTGTTCATTTTCCTGTTCCGCAGTCTCTACTTCAAGACTATCAGCGTCTCTTGAGTTCTGCGCCTTCTCGCAGGTTGAATTCCTCAAAGCTTCTGGAGAATAGTGGTGAGCTCTTTTTTCTGATTTCTAACTGTAGGGGTTGAAGTATTGAAGGTGCCTACGTCAAAGCTTTCAGTCTACTCCTGTCAATATTCTGCTTCTTATTAATTTCCTTTCCATATGCTCCTCTGTTGGTGGATGCACCAGCATTTTTGTAGCATTTTGTAATTTAATTGGGTAAAATCTATATCATAGTTATAACCTTTCCTCCTGATACTTCAGTTATCAATTTTCCTACTATACAATCTGCCCTGTTCTTGTTTCCTCTTTCTTGCTTGTGCTTCTAATCCTTTTAGACTTTGTCCTCACTTTTTAACAACTTTAAGTGCATTTTGTTCAAATAATCTACGTAATGTTTATGAATTAAGATCATGTATTAGTTGGGGCGAGTCTGTATATATAGTTGACCAAGTATTGCATTATACCAAAATGATATCATGTTTGATTACAGTAGGCCTCCATAGTCTCATATTTCCCTGTGATTACACTCTAAAAGACAGGAAAAAACCTGCTGCCTAGTATGTTGAAAGACCAATATTACATCAATTAGTTGTTTTTCATTCGTGTATAAAAGTCCTGTAGGAACCAAAGCAAAAAGGTTGCTGTCTTTTCTTCACCAGCGTAATAAGCTAAGGAGATTTGAGTCATCAATTTGCTGTGCTCTTTCAGTTTGCCAGGGTACTGAGGCAAAAAAAGATCACTTCATTTTTTTATGGAATCCCTGGCTAGGTAGTTTGGGTTTTGCTAGTTTAGAAATTGGATGGCCCTTTAGATTCTGTTTTTTATTTTTTTATTATTTATTTTATATATGAAACAAGATTTTGTTGTAGATTCTGTTGTTTATATGCTAAAGTCTCCATTTTGTTTGATAAAAGTTGCATGACCTTGAAATCCTTGTACATAAGCTTCCATTTTTATTGAAAAAATCGGCCTAGAAATATCCTTAAACTTGCGTCTGTATAGTTAATTTTGTTTCTGGTTGATATATTGTCCTTAACTGAGTGTTAGGCTTTTTTTTTTCATCTGTTTTGTGCTTTAGTTTTCCGTGAAGCCAACATGTACTTATAGATTGATTATTACATTACCGTTCTTTTAATTTTTTGCTCATTTTTCTTAATCTTTTAATCCAAGAGAGTTAGCAGTACTAACTACCATGTATTCTTCCTTTGATGCAGTTCTTGCAACAAAATGAATTTACTCATATTAAGTGTAAATTATATATGTTTTCTGAGTATAACTGGAGATTTTTTTGTATGAACTGAAGTTCTAAATTTTGTATTGACAGAATATTTCCAAAATAAGTTGGTAGAGACCATACAATTTATGGAAGTTCTTAACTTGAAAGATAGTGTAGAAAAGGATAATTTTTTCCGTAAGCTTCCAACTCTTGCTGACCAGCTTCCCCGCCAGATAGTGCAGAAGAAGGTATTTAAAACGTCCAAAATTTTGTAGTTTTATCCTACGCCAGTTGCTTCACTACTTTTATCTTCCCCAGCTGCTTCCATTACTTGCATCCGCCTTGGAATTTGGATCAGCCACTGCACATGCTTTGACAGCATTGTTGAAATTGGGATCTTGCCTTTCAGCAGAAGAATATGGTGTTAAGGTTACTGTTCCTTAAATCTGTATGGGGACCTTTTCTGTCATTTTCTTTTTTTTGGTCAGAGCCGTATTTTTTATCAATAGGACGCGAACTATTTCTGTTGCTAAACTTTGTTTTACTGCATAGGTGTTACCAACAATTGTCAAACTTTTTGCATCAAACGATCGTGCTATTCGTGTGGGTCTTCTTCAGCATATTGATCAATATGGCGAGTCATTATCTTCACAAATTGTTGATGAACAAGTATGATGTCAAATGATCATTATATTTGTAGCTAAAATTTCCACTTAGTGCACAAACTTGTAGCATGTTGTCCGGAATATTAGGATGTAAAGAAATTTATTTTTCAATAATAGGTTTACCCTCATGTTGCTAATGGGTTCTCCGATACATCTGCTTTCCTGAGGGAACTGACATTGAAATCCATGCTTATCCTGGCTCCTAAGGTAAGTGCATCTTCCAAAGGATCATTTATGTTTGAATTAAAATTAGATGTACCCATAGTGCATGATTCCCAGATTGATAACTTTGTCACATCCAAGAGTGCCCGACACTTGCAGGATGTGTTTTTAAATAACAAACTTATGGCAGTCAATAACGCTTATCATTGCCTTTTAGTTTTATTTGATGATATTGTTTCTCGAGTCTCCTATTCCAAACATAACAAAGCACTTCAAAGCCATCACAATATTTGCTTGTTGTGGAGTCAGTTGAAATGATGCTAGATGCAGTACTGGAAGGTCTATGAATATTTTGGATTATAGGGCCATTTCAATTTATGAGCACTATACATGCTGGAATGGGGGTCAGCAATGAATTTGTGTTTGGGTACATCAGAAACATGCTGATATTGGACCATATTAGATGCATAAATGACAACTCATATGCTCACACTGATTAGGATGATGATTGAGCTAACACTATCTGGTTTCTATGAGGTTTGTTTTTCAATTTATTAATTATTATCTGTTGCTCTATCTTATGGCAGCTTTCTCAGCGCACAATATCTGGCTCATTGTTAAAGTTTCTATCCAAGTTACAGGTATGCACTTTCTGTGTGGTTTGCTACCAGGTTTTCTTGAATATGTAGTACTTTTGCCCTACTTTGCTTCAATACTCTATGATGTTGTTTTAGAGTGTTACTAGGATTCTAATTTCTGCCTTTTCTTCTGATGCAGGTTGACGAAGAACCAGCAATTCGTACTAATACTACCATATTGCTTGGAAATATTGCTAATTACCTTAATGATGGGGTACGTTCCAAATTGTTCTTAGCGATTATCCTTTTGCAGACTGTTAAAAAGTTATATGTCACTGTATGACCATTTGCGTTGTGAAAAATATATGTAACACTATTGATTATGAAAAAATTTACTGCAATGCAGACAAGGAAAAGAGTTTTGATAAATGCATTCACAGTTCGAGCTTTGCGTGATACATTTTCTCCTGCCCGAGGAGCAGGTAAAGCTTTAACATTTCCTTCAGTTAGTCTCTTTCCCTGTTAGCTCACGCACGCATCCACCTTGCATTCTCTCCAATCATACTACTTGTACTCGTGTCAGGTATTATGGCTTTATGTGCCACTAGTTCTTATTATGACGCAACTGAGATTGCTACTCGAATTTTGCCAAACGTTGTTGTGCTGACAATTGACCCTGACAGGTATTATTTCTTCTTATTAATTCATCTACTATTCATAATTCATTTGATCCTTGCTCAATTTCGTACTTTCTTCCCCTCATGTATTATTGTGGTTCTTTCATCAATATCATTTACCTTTTCCCCTAAAATTTACTATTAAGACTTATGCCTTTATGTTAATTATGATTTTCTTTATATTGTATCCTTCCATAAATCCTAAACTATTGTGAACTGATATTTGGTTACTGAGAATAAAATTGGATATCAGTCCCTTTTCTTTTATATGATGGGCTTGTTTACACAATGAAGACAATTGTAACATTCACTTGAATTAAGTTATGATATTGACCTCCATTTCCAAAACTTGTATGAGTGGAGAGTGGCTTATGGAAGCGGTCAATAATATGTAAAGTCACAAAGCAGATATTTCACTTGCACTGTTGTGAGGATTGAATATGTTACTTAATACTGTAACATCACAGTATACTCTCTTTTTCTTAATTTTGTAGCATACCTTTTAACTTTTATTTTCACTTCCTATTTCATTAAAAAAAAAATTCATAGATAATTTAGTAAGTAATCTTGTTGTTCTGGAAATTTTGTTATCAAACGTGCTTATTTTCTTGTGGTTATGGTTAAGATTCAGGCTTTTAGACTGATAACGTTTGATCTGTACATTCCTGATATATTTGTTGCATTTTTTTCTTTCCTTTACCCCCTTTTTTGGTGATTCTATCCCTTTAATTTTCTGCATTATATTATTGCTAGTGTAATTAGTAAGTACCCTAGTTTGATTTTTTTTTTTTTTTTTTTAAATTTGTAATTGAGCTGCTTATGCTGTTATACATTTGCTTGTTAGTGTGGTCAATTACTCATTCTTCCCTCTTTTGTGCAGTGATGTTAGATCAAAAGCATTCCAAGCTGTTGAACAATTTTTGCAATTACTGAAACAGTACCATGAGAAGGTGTGAATAATCTTCCTGGTCCCATTTTTCTGCATGTTTATGAAGATCGTGCTATTGTAAATTTGTGATATTATTATCCAGATTAAATTTTTTCTTTTTTTAAGAGAGATACATTCTTGAGATTAACCTAGCCCTTGTTGGGAAAACAATGACTTACTGCCATGTGGTGCAGCAGTTCAGAATGTTTGAAAAGTACATTTTGATGTTAAATATCAACCTATCAATTACTGTCAGGGGTTCTTATTGGTGTTTGGGTTTTAGGATCTTCAAGATGAATGTGAATACATGGAATTTCTCTCTGGAAAGTTCTCACAACAGATCTTTATGGTAGTCATTTAGTCACATTTTTCTGAGGTCATCCCTGAATATATTACTTTCTTTGGATTCATCCAAACTGTATATGTTAGATGCTGGAATGAGGCCTTCATGCATTACAATGTTAGTATCCAATCATACATCAGTTGGGCATATCTACTCCCCCCCCCCCCCCCCCCGCGCCCAATTCCCCTTCTCTGGGGGATATTTGATCATAAGTGGCATGCATTTATCTTCTTCAGTTCTCACACGAGGTTTGCTAAATGTTTGAGTGCTAGTTACATATCTATATTTGCTTCTCCCCCTCTTTCATTTGATATTTTGTTGTTGAGGATGATGATATCTTTTGGTTTTTTGTAGACAACCACTGGGGATGCCACAGGTACAACAGGCACAGGGATTTCTATACCTGGAAATGCAAGTTTACTTGGGTAAGTGAGCTTATTAGTTCTTTGTCATTTAGTCAGTCTTTTGCAGAGAAGGCAGTTACTTCCTCACTGCTGCAATCATTGCAAAAAATATTTACACTTAATGTCAACTTCATTAGGATATAGATCCAGAAGATATTTAAAATTTTTAGCAACACATCATAGATGATCCTCATTGCATAGTTCTCTAGTATTACAGTACAGTTTTAGGTGATGATGTTTCTCGGTTCAGGTTCCAAAGATGTAGGTGAATATGATTAAATGGTCCACTACTAATGTCAACTCTATTCATTACCTGAGCTAAGTTTTAAGTCTGGCTCTTGGACATTTATAGGTTTCCACTCACTCTTTCATGAGTGAGGACACCATGCAAATGTCAATATATTGCAGGTTAAAGAATTTTTATTTTGTAATTAATTAGTTAATTATTTAGGTCTTATGCTTTGGGAATTGCAAATTCTCATGCCAATGAAAGCAGGGGAAGGGTAGATTGTTAGTATGGACGATTTACAAGACAAACATTCATGACAAAGCAGTATCTCTGAAGGATCATATCATTTTTCAATTTAAGTTTGCTGGTGACTGCTAGGTTTGATGACGACCTTGACACTGTATTTTTTTATGATTTAGAGATTGTTTTTATATTCATGCTCTACTTGATTTTCTTCTCATGTTGATGTAGATTGGCCATGCTATACATATAATGCTATGGCTAGTAATTTATGAAAACACTCACCTGTTTGCCTGTTAATCTAGCGTATCTCGAATAAATTAGGTTCTATTTGCTTTTATTGAGGATTTTTCTCTAACGGTCGATATCACTATGATGGTGCAGATGGGCAATGAGTTCTTTGACTCTAAAAGGCAAACCTTCTGAACAAAGTACCCTTTCTTCAACAAGCACCAGTGCACCACTTGCAACTTCGATCTCCAATTCTAGCTCCGGTGCACATTTTTTCCTCTTCTCTCTCTCTCTCTCTCTCTCTCTCTCTCTCTCACACACACACACACACATGCATGGGCAGACACACGTGTTCTTGCATGTGTTTGTGTGTGTTTATTGTCTTTCGTTTTAAATTTTATGCTAAATGGATCTCCGTTCTTATGGGACATTGGACTTCTTAGCGACAATTTCTTTTACCTTATCATGGTTATACATTTGTTGTTGGATGCATTTTCGGCACTAATATAGGTATTTTGATTTTTCAGTGATGGATGATGCAAATCTAGCACCAGTTCGAGTAAATTCCAGGACAGACTTATCTGAGTTATCTGATCACCCTCCACCTGCATCCCCTTCATCTACAGATGGATGGGGAGAAATTGAAAATGGCATTCATGGAGATCGTGATAGTGATAAAGATGGTTGGGATGACATTGAACCACTGGAGGAGGCAAAACCACCTGCAGCTCTTGCGAATATTCAGGCAGCTCAAAAGCGTCCTGTTTCTCTGCAAAAACCGCAAGGTATGACTACGATCGATTCCAATGAGGACTAGTTAAAATGACATAATATTGGACAGCACTTGAATGATGGCATAGAAATAATTTCTACTGAAGGAAATACTTGAGAAAATGGAATTTGACTAGGGTATAATTGAGTCGGATCAATATACTGCAAGGCTCGAGCTTGACCTTGACTCAAACTTGGTCAAGCTTTATCCTTGTTTACGTCTAGCTCATTCTGATTGCAAACTTATTAAATCCAAAGTTTGACTTGGTTAGTTATATAAATATTTTAAAACATGGTGTAGTTCGGTTAAGAAAACTTGAAGGAATCTTGATTCAATTATTTATATATATCTATATCTATATATATATATATATATATTTAGGCAACTAAATATTCGTGGTGTAAAATATTAAAAAACCTGAAGCTCGATAATGCTTGCGAGTCCATCGAGTTGAGTACTGTTAAGCTCGAGCTCAAGACTTGGCTAACATTAAGCTGAGTTTGAGACTTTTTTTCTTGAGCCGACCTGACTCACTCCCTAAATTCAACACCATATATTCAACATCCTCAGCGTGCGTTGAACTCTGCATTTTCTTACAAAAAAGTACTTAAGGGCATTGCAGAATTTAGCTCATAGGAACTATAATTTTTGGTTCAGCTTCAAATTCAAGACCGAAGAGCACACTGAAAATGAGTAAAGACGATGATGATGACTTGTGGGATTCTGTAGCAGAGCCTGCCCCTAAATCTACATCCAGAACTTTGAATACAAAAAGCAGCAAGGCAGTTGATGATGATCCTTGGGATGCAATTGCTGCCCCTTCTCCTATTAAATCATCATCCAAGCCTATGAATGTGAAATCCGGTGGATCGGCAGATGATGATCTTTGGGCCTCCATCGCAGCTCCTCCACCTACAGCTGGGCACAAGCCCTTATCAGCTGGACGAGGCCGAGGGGCTAAAGCTGCTGCCCCGAGATTGGGTGCTCAAAGGATAAATCGAACATCGTCCGGAGGAGTATAAGCTAGGTGCCAGATATGGAACTTAATTTTAGTTACTTGTAAATTTTTTCTCTTCCCTTTTTTGATTACCTCAAGTACGTTGGTAAGAACATCGAATTTTGTGTCCTGAGATGAGATGGTTTGTGTTGTATTTTCTACAGAAAGTGATTATAATTTGTGATAGAATTACCTTCTGAACCTAAACCTATTCTTTCTGCTTTGTAAAAGACAAAATCATTCTTTTGTATTGTGGAAATATTTCTCTCATTGTTTGAGGGTGCCTTGATCTTCTTGAGTTGGTTTAGTGCACTCTTTGAGGTGAATAAACACTGATGATTTTCACGAGATTCTATTTTGATTCAGATCTTTAAGGCATTCTAACTATTTTGATTCAGATCTTAAGGCATTCTAACTATTTTGATTTAGTGTCAATGTATGCTTATGAATGAAGCATACTTGAAGCAAACAATCCACAATTGAACAACGCAAGCATGTCAAACTATATTAAGTACATTAACATTTAGCAGCTAAACCCAAAAACATCAGCAGCCAGATTCTTGATCATGACTGTCTAGAATACGACTGTATGTAAAAGTACAATCGGTGCATGAGAGCATGTATGCTTATTTCATAATAAATGAACTGATGCTTGAGTGCAAGCATATTAACCTATTGGCAATATAATGGGCTCTGAAGGTTCCCTCAAGATATAACGCATTAAACCTCTACGCAGAAAAATAATTACATCGTATATGTGGTGAGATGTTTGAAGATGTTTCCAGGAAACTCCGCAACATAAAGCAGCACGTGTTCGATCTTATGATCTCATATTGGCACTATTATTCTTTCTTTCTGACTTGATGGCCTCATAAGACACCATAACTTCTTTGAATTTCGCTTCAGAATACTCTGCAGAGGAAACACATGTAGAACACAGCTGATGAGATCAATCACATGAAAAATAAACAGTTTGGATTAAATCTGCTGAGAGCCATGAATTCACCACCTTTATTGTCCTGATTCTGGTCAGGGTGGAACTCCTTTGCTTTTGTTCTGAAGGCCGACTGCAAAGTGAGAAGGTATTAGGGGGATTGGTTGACAAGAAAATTACAAGCTCAACTTCAACTACGAACACAGGCTGATACTGAAGTTTGGGGAATGGAGCATTTGGCCTAAGGTGATTCTCTCTTATGATTATAGATGAATACTCAGATATGAAATTAGACATTCAATTGATAGCCAAGGAGGGTCAGTCCTTGCATGACATGAAATTGTGCTGATTTTCTCTTGTGCTTTTAAATGAAAACTGAGATATGAATCTTTGATTAAAAGCCAATATGGAAGGAGTAGTATTTGCACCACATGACTGAATTTTCCATGGTCCTCGATAATCTACAACATGGTACCAAACATTACTAGTTACTAAACATGATGGTTGTGATGGCCAGATGAGCAAGAGCATGTCACAAGAGGCAGTGGGACTCTCCAATGACAGATGAGATAAGATGCTTTGAGACAGTAGTTATTATGGACATGCAAGCAATCTGTGCAGTAATTAAGCCGTTTCAATGAACAACAATGGATTGTGTTGGTTAGAACTATGTATGACCTTGAAAAGTCAATGGATCCAACACCATAGGTGTTTTCAAAAAAATTTATAACAATGAGACAGAGTTGGTTAGAACTATGGTAAAGCTAGAAATGCCATTGATCCACCAAATGAGGAAAATTTTCAAGACATGATCAACAATGTCTATACCGCATTGGAGAAACTAAGCTGGAGTTTGGACAACAATATTACCAGATACCAGAAAACCTCTCAAGGATTGGTAAACTAATATTTAGCTTGTATGACAATAGTTTTGGGATGGACTTAGCACAAAAGTTTATTTACAAAAACATTCAATGTAGAGAGGTGAGAATTGGAAACTTCTCAAATCCTATTTCTCACACTTCCATAGCAAAATGAGATTTCAGAAAACATAGATTATTCATGTAAAAACATTTGTCAAGAAGCACTTGATAGAAAGTCCATTTTTAGATGGACTTCCATTTTGAAAGTGTTTCCAACCAAGCACATTATCATTTCAACACACAGTTGATACGACTTCCAATATGTCAGCACTGGATTAGAATAAATTATGTAAGTCAGGAAGTACCTTTATCTCTTCATCTGAGTAGGGCTTTATCCTCCGCCTGAAAAAAAAACAAGAGATAGACAAAAAGGTAAACTCACACATGCTACTGTTTTTCACCATCCAAATGCAAAATCAGACTAAAGTCACTTTAAGACGGTGAAATACTGTAATTAAGAAAAAATAACTATAAATACTATATAGTATAATCAATATGTACATCCATGAAAGTTCCATCTCCTTTATCTGGCAAAAGAGTATGGTCTCTTTGCCCGAAAAGCCATGTGACTGCCCCAGCACATTATCTCAATAATTAGTTAATAAGACCTAAATATTTACCAAGCAAGGATGATACCAGTCACAGGAAACTTTTCCAACTTGCAAGGGCAAAGAAAATCACATTACGTTTAGAATGAGCAGTCTCCTATTGAACATGTAACATCATCCCAACAATGATCAGATTCTCAAAGTAATACAATAAATTTACCTGCTATGGCCTCAAAATGAAAGGGATTGGATCATGTAACTACCTTTCAATTTTGAACCACCGAAAGTTTTGTCACTTTTGTTTTTAAGTTGAAAAGTATTATCTAAAGCAACAATAAAACACACCTACAACAATCATTACCAACAACACCTTTTCACAATAAAATAATACAAACATCAACATTTTCTAGACATGATTTGACATGCATAGTATCATACCACCACCCTATACAATCCCAAACCAAACATACTTTTTTTCACTTTTCACCTTTAATACGCAATCTAGGATTTTAATGACGGATTTTGCCCAACCCCCTCTAGCTAAAATCAAACATACCATTCTCAACAAATATTGTCGTTGGGAAACTTTCGTACAGTTAACAAGCTGTAGCCACATTTGGAAGAGGTGTGGTTCCTAACTAAGATAAAGCAAAGACACGTGGTCATAACATCTCCTACATCGCTAAAAAATGATCCCTTGATTCATTCACATTGTTCTTCACCAAACATTAAGAAGACCCAAAAAAGTGATTTTGTTTGAAGCCATTTCAGGAGGTCACAACTCACAACTATTTACGGTGTAGCAGTGAAAACAATGAGAACTTACAAAAGTGTCCCTGAAAACCACCTGAATAATTCTGCTGCTAGCTTATGAGATAAAATATGTTCACTCTTCATTACCTGAACACCCACCCTCCCCCCAACAGGAAAAAAATGCAAAAAAAAAGGACATTGGTGCTAATGAGTAGCAAAATCCTGAAGTTCCATCCTAATAACCCTAGCATGAGCCAATATCAGAGGCCAAGTAGGCCAGACCAATCCAGTAATCCCCTCTTGATAAAGCAGATTAGAAAAGCCAACATACCATCTGCCACATTTTTAATTAAAGCATTAAAATTTTGGGGTGTGTAAAGAAAAGGGTGGGATGTGGATAGTCCCACCCTTTTTCGGCACCATTGAGCAGTCAAATAGTCTTTGACTATTTCATGAATAGGAAAATTATCAAAAAGACTAACTTTTCAATCTCACTTGTTCATCGAAAGTTAATCTCACTTGTTCATGAAAAGTTTGTCTGTAATCTTATAGCTAGAAACAACATACCTGTCAAGGCCAAGGACTGAGTAGTGATGGGATAATGAAGGATTTGTATTGGCCCTAGGAGCCTCCCTGTAATTGCTATTTTGGTCTCTGAAAGAAGTATCTGCCTTCCAGTACCAATCATTTCTCTGAAACTGCTGATGATAGGCACCTGGGCCATTTTCTTGCCAGCTCTCATAACTTCTTTTGAATTTATTTCTCTCTCTGTTGAATACACTCTGCATCCGCCGAATTCGCTCCTATAAGAAGCATTCGGATTCATCAATATGGTGATATAACTTGGAAAAACTACACATCCTTCCAGGACAAAAGCAAAGAAAGAAGAGCAAACCAGAATGGGAAAAACTGAAGTGAGATTTTTTCTTCAGAGAAAATTACAATTTACATATTGCTTTTACTGAAATCTGAAAGGCGACGAGCCAGCTTTAAGAACAAGCTAAGTCAACTTATCTTCTTCAAATTTTGCAAAAAAACTAAAGACATGCTTTGGGAACAGATGTATAGTGGTACAAGTAAAAGTTTCTAAAACAATGTAATACCAGATTTAACATCTCTGTTCAAAGTCAGAATAGAAGTAACAGCAGAGGCACACCAAGATTATATCCTAATATCAATCTCTTGATTGTCACTGTTCTCCAATTTTTTACCCAAATCTTTTTGTAATTGCTTTGAGATAATTTTGCAAGGCCTCATGATGAGTTAGGCTATAAGAAGGGAAGACCTTAAGAAATCAATCAACAAAATTATATCATATTTGGAGCTCAAGTTTCTCCAGAAAAAGAAGAAGTATATCGTCTCTTATTTTTTGAAGAGTCGGCCACAGAAAAAGATGAACAAAGAAGAGATCTATAGGGAGATATCCAGAAGCTCACATATTGTGCAACTATATTCTTCAGCTACAAAAAGATCTTCCTGCAACCCACACAAGATTGAGTCCTAGACCAATCACCTAATTTTAACAACTAGAAGAGTGGTTAATTTTATGAATGGACAGAAAACCTTAACAGGAATCTGAGTTAAGCAAATAGCCCCAGCATAGTATGAGAGAATGTGGATGATAAAAGCTCTTAATGTCTCTAATACATAAGAAAATTACTCAAATCCATCAACTGTCATAAGAAATAAAGTAAGGAAAAAGAACAGAAAATTTATATATGTCCAATTAGATTCAAACGGTATATTGAAAGAGCTTCAATAAAATCTCACCACTCTCTCCATTTCTTCTTCATATTCTTCTTGCATACGACGATTATATCTTTTCCATGCTTCCTCTTGAAAACTACTTCGAAAAGCACGCCCATTCTTCCATGTTGATTGAGACCTGCTCAACTTTTTGCAGTCCAATAACATTCAATATTAGTAGATGTCAACAATAAGAGATGTTGACAAAGATAGTTTAAGACGTGTCTGTCCGAAAAAAGATGATATTTTTCTATAAAACTGCAAGTGTGTTAATATATTTTTTAAGACAAGGATTTACAGAAGGCCAATGACTACCTGAGTGTAAGCCCAATCAACTGTCCTTCGCAAATGAGTAACCTGCAATATTTGTAAGAAAATCAAAAAAATACTTAGCACATTGAAATGTCACTGATAAAAAAAATTATCAAGTTATGGCACCAGTTGGTCCTTTCAAAAACAACCACAAAGTCTTTATCTGGAACAATGTGCACGTAGGCAATAAAGATTCAAACTGTTGCTTCTGTTCATAAAATTTGAAAATGGCATTAACTTCTAGAATGGTCCTTCAGTGGTGGTCTTTCTCATTTCTCAACAGATTTTTCAAGCTGTTTTAGGTTTGTATCTTTGATACACAATCTTTTAGGTTCACAGACATGAAAACATTGAGACCATGGTTTTGGGGTGATTTTGGTCGCTAATTCTATTCCTGAACATGGAAGACTATTTTTCCCACCCAAAAGTCAGTTATACTTCACCAAAAAACTTCATTAAAAAAAAGCTGTATCTCCAATAGGATGGCATTTTCTCACTTCACCACATAAGGAGCTGCATCTCCAATAGAATTACATTTTCTCATTCTAGATATTCTTTCTTTATATCCATGCTTGACCATGCTAGCTCAGCAGATGCACAGAGAAATTGAAGATGTAGGAAAGTTTATATGTTTCTGATGCCGAATATGTAATGATGGCAAAAAGACAATTATAACACTTTATTGTGACATAAATACTGTAAAATAAGAGGCAAGGGTGAAGAACAACTATAATACCTCCCAGCACCAAATAAACAATAAAGACAGAAGCAATGCAAAAGTAAGATATCAAGGACCTGGATTTACAAAAATTAGACGAAGTACAAGAAGCAAAACTTGTGTTTCCCCTCCAGAAATTTATCAATTTAGCTTATAGAGAAAAGCATTATAAATAATATTACTAGCAGGCAATAAGAGATTAATAAACTGCCAAGGAGAGTCCTCAATATACCTAGTGGGGCTTGCAGAGTGGCTAAATCTATATTCAGTCAACAATTCAGGAACCAGGTTCTGCTCTCTTACTGACATCAGGTTGAAAATTGGCTGGGCCACAGAAGTACAATACAGTACCATCGGTCCACCTATCCAAACCTTTTGGTCGACATGTTATTTCCTGACTTTTTTAAAACACTAATTTTCTACTTGTTGGCATATATCTGTCTACTATTATATACCACTATGCTAGTTCCTCCTGTCACAGGCCTGATTTTGCTGATGCAGATGGCCCCAGAAATTCTTTAGTTAGA
The DNA here is from genome assembly GCA_954870855.1 of Scutellaria minor. Lineage (NCBI taxonomy): Eukaryota > Viridiplantae > Streptophyta > Magnoliopsida > Lamiales > Lamiaceae > Scutellaria > Scutellaria minor. The sequence goes on from OX940734.1 coordinate 3,062,562, forward strand.
AGATATTGAAATACTTAAAATCATATCTTCTTAATTGTATTCTAGAAATAAGAGAGCCAACAGATAGAGAGGGAGAATGAAGAAATAACTTGTGTCTGAGAAGAGTTGACTATTTAGAGTCTATTGCACAAGAAAGGGCCTACTGGAGCTACGAACTGGAAGATCTGACCGCGTTATCAGATTATCCTTTCTCCCCACTTGAACCAAATAATTTTTCTCCTATCAAGAATATAACTAGTAGACCATGAACATCAATCTTTCTAAATTTATTTCAATCCATGATCTAATTATGCAGGTAGTTGTGGCTCACAAGGTAATGTGTGAGTTGTGCCCACTCTCACTGCATCCATAGACCAATCCACACTTTTTGCACATTAGTTGGAGAAGAATTTGTAGATGGGAGTCATGTCATCTTCGGAGAACGTCATTATAATTGTTCATTACTTCATGAAACTAGCATAGAAACAAATTATGAACTTTCTTTCCAAATTGGTAGCATTTTTATACATGCACCATAGTAAATACCAAGATAAGACCTGAGACTTACTTTCCAACAATTGATACCAAAATACTGCAGATGATATAGCCTAGAATTACAATGAGGAGTTCAACAGATACTAATAAATAAATGTTAAAAATGATACACCTCTCCACAAGCTTAAACATTTAGATGAGGTGGCCATTTAACATGGTATAAGAGACCAAGCCAAATGATTCCTGTGTTTGAATCTCAGCACTATCAATTATAGAAATTCCACATACAAGACTTTAAATAGCTTTAGTTTAAGTGACCCGGCTGCATGTGAAGGGGCATTTTGAAGATATTAATAAATAAATGTTAAGAATGATACTCTTCTTACAAGCTTAATCGTGTTTAGATAAGGTGGTCACTTATCAAAAACATTTCGCCAAACGCTTACAGTTTAATAATGATCTAACCTTTTTAACAGTCTGCATTTCCTAATTAGATTCTAAAAGGTAAAAGTCCTAGCCAAAATGAACATCATTCTACACCCCATTTCCACAATACATCCATGAACATGAATCATTCACAAGCATAGCTTCAGGACTATTACTTCTAGCATGTCTCATATCCATATTCTCCTTAAACCCCAGAAAACCAAAGAGAACTTATGTAAAGTGCAAACACCATCAACAATGCTATTTATTTTCTAAACACCACAAAGAAACCCAAAGTATAGCACATCTACGGTGATCCAAATAGTTTTGAGTTATAGTATAATACTTAAAGTACCAGAAAACCAACAAGAGCCCACTCACAACTCCCAAAAACAGGCTTGTCCTGCGAAAAACACCAATGCTGAACGGATATATTATACAAACTCCATAATTCAGATACATGTTTACATCTGTGAGATTATTGTTATGAACATTTCGTTGTCCCCAGAACGTACACATGGTACTGATTCAAACTTTGAAAGCTGAAACAACAGCTAAAAAAATTATATCTTTTCAAACTTTATCCTCATTGTCAATGGACTAACATTCCCCATACCGAATCATACTAAAAGGAAAATCCTAAATAAATCAAAACAATCATAAAAAACAATCACTGACAATCATCAAAAACTTCAATTAAACCGGAACTCCAAAATCCTCAAAGCTGAAAACAAACTTCACTAACCAAATGTCCTAAAAAATAATAGCTTTACAATGCATGTACGTTCCAAAATTGTAAAACGCAATAATAAACATACAATTCAACTAAAAAAATTAAAGAAACGCTAGCTTACGGCGACGGTGGTGACAGTGGCTCCTATTAATCCAAAAACAACGATTCCCCATAGCTTCATGTCCTCGTCCTTCTCCTGATAACCTCTGTTTGCTTGTTCCCATGGATTTTTGCTGTCCGGTTTATCGCTCTCATCTTTACTCATTGTTGGCTTTTTTTTTTTTTTTTATACAATTTGGCTCCTAAAATACCTCAATTTGAGGATCAACGGAAGATTTGAATTTCCGAGCGATTGAGTTCACAAAATTGAAATCACTAAAAGGCCCAAATTTTGTAGGGTAAAGCGATTTCTTCACACCGCCTTCAAAATTTTGATTGAATACGACCTCTTTCCTATTTCTTCATTCTTAATTTTTTTTTTAATTAAATTAATAAGGTCCGATTTATTACGGTTTAATATCAGGCTTTAGGCAAAAACTTGTGTGGCCACTGGCCACAGATCCCCGACCAGGTGTGTGAGCCGCTCCCACGCGCGGCAACATCATAATCATAATTTGTGTGCATGACCACGTGCACGTCTTATTGTAACTCTTGAGGTATCATACATTTATTTTTAAGGTATCTTATTGTAACACTTGAAATATCATACATTTATTTTTAAGGTATTAGTACAGAAACAGTACTGTTTTCTTCTTTCTTCTCCTTTTTTTTTTCTATCCTTCTTAATCTCTTTTCTTATCCATTTGTTATTCTTCTTATTTGTTTTGTACATTCTTCTTTTTTCTTTTTTCCCTTATCTTTTACTCATTTTCAAAAATTTAGATAATTGATTTCTAATCACAATTTATTATAATAATTTTAAAACATTGAAAATCAATTATTTCAAACAATATGAAATCATGATTTGCAAAAAAATTGACGAAAAATATGATGAAATCACGATTTGTAGAATTTTTGAGAAAGATGATGATGAAACATTTGAAATTTTAAAATTTTCAATGAAGGTATTGGTTGTATGCTCTTAAAGTATTAAATATTTACCTTTAAAGTATTAATGTTTATAGTATAAGGTATTACATATTTGTATATTTAAGGTATTACATATTTACTTTTAAGATATTAATGTTTTTAATATAAAGTATAACATATGCACCTTTAAGGTATTACATATGCATCTTTAAGATATTACATATTTATTTTTAAGGTATTAATGTATTACATATGCATCTTTAAGATATTACATATTTATTTTTAAGGTATTAATGTATTACATATGCATCTTTAAGATATTACATATTTATTTTTAAGGTATTAATGTTTATAGTATAAGGTATTACATATACATCTTTAAGATATTACATATTTATATTTAAGGTATTAATGTTGATAGTTTAATTATTACATAATACATTTTTACATTCAAGGTATTCAATAAATATTTGTAAGGTATCACATATTTAACCTTTTAAATAGTTCAAATGTTTTGCAAATCATTTTTTTTCCTCAAATTTTCTATTTATACATTTAAGGTATTACATTTTTATCTTCAAGGTAATACATAAATACCTTGAAGGTATCACATATTTACCTTTTCAAATAGTTTAAAATTTCTGCAAATCATCTTTTTCCTCATCAAATTTTCTACAGATAATCTTAAAGAATTCAATTTTTGCCATGCTTTCAAGGTAAAAACAAAAGATAAAGAAATCAGAAGAAGATACAATCTTGAAAAACTGTAAAGGAAAGTGGAAGATCAAACAAGGATGACCTCAAGCTAATATGTGTTTCAAACAAAATAATTCAAGCTAATCTGTGTTTCAAACAAGGATGACCTCAATTTGACACCAATCATCCATGTAAACTGAATCTTCCATGAACACCAATCGTCATCATCCATCAATAACCAAAAGGTGAATTGGGTGGTTTTGTGAAAGAGAACAATTGATTGGAGATGAGAGAAAAAGAGCAAAATCGGTGGCAAATCTCGTCGGTTTGAGCGGCAGCAGGTGGTGGCGGTGTAGAGAAATGTTGCTGGTGGATGAGATGGCCGAAGATGCAGATTTGAAGATGGTGGTGGAGATTGGAGGTGTTGGAGAAGAATCGCGCAAAGAGGGAAAATGCAAGAAGAGGAAGAAAGGAACAAATTTACCCTAATGAAATTAATAGAAAAAAAATGAAAAGAAAAAATAATTATTTGTGGGTAGGGTCAGGGGTGGAACGGATTGGGGGTACGGATGCTAGGATCTATGCTCCCGGATTACATAAGACCTTCTCCAGGCTTTATCATTATTTTTTCCCCCTTTGTATTTTAATTTACTAAAAAATTTAGGGTACACCTACATATTGAACACGTATTCCAAATATATATATATATATATATATATATATATATATTTAACATAGATTCCAAACAAGTTCACTTACTATAGATAGTTAGAAGGTTTTATGTGGGTATAATAGATATTTTAGGCAGCGGAATTTAATCATATGTTATTTATATTTTGGATTTTTACAAAAACTCATATGAGACGGTCTCACGGATTGTTACCATGAGACCGAGCTCATCATCCACAAATAACATGTGAATTGTAGGGTTTGGGTTGTGAGTAATTGGATTGTGGGTTGACCCGTCTCACGCAATGCAATAAAAAATTATGAGACGGTTTCACAAGAGACTTACTCTTGGATTTTGGACATTAATTTTACTGAATATTTATGTGTGTATATATATAATTACTTATATATATTTTTGTAGAAAATATACTCTATTATATCACAAAAAAAAAAGAGTCTATTATTGACTTTTTCTTACAAGTTTTTATTGTAAAAAATCCACATTAATTTTTTTTTTTTTGGATAAAGTAGATCAAATATAGACCTCTATTACCAGAAATTCAAATGTATTTAAATGTTGGTATCTATTGCTACAATATGTTTCCCTTTTTCTACATAGTAGATATAATATATGGATATATGAGAATAAACTTTAATATATTTAGACAAATTCATTTACCCAACAAATATAGATCTCATAATTTTAATTTAAAAATTATATAAAAGTATAAAAGTATATTGGGAAATGGGAACAATATTTTTCTTTGGTAGGATACATGGGTGGAGGGGTTCGAGGGGGATTTTCAAATCTAAGTTTAGTCGTTTATTTAGAATTAGAGAGCAATAGGGAGCAATAGTAAGCGAGATGGGAGAGTGGGGGTCGAGGGATGGAAATGGAATCTGAAATGGAGATGAAATTTAAGAGATCATGAAATGCTTATGTTTAACGCGCTAATGTTATGTCTTAACAGATCAAAAATTGATCAATCTAAGGAGAATTGCTAGAGGTGGTGACATTCAACAAGGGCATTTTTTTCACGAAAATTGCGTACGAAGTTTTGATGAAGTCAGTAGACTCAGAAATTGAGAATCACAAGAGAAATGCATTCAAATTACTGTAGATGTGCTATGCCCCTAGAAGTGTACAAATCATCGCCTGGAAGGTTTTGAAACAAAGGTTGCTCACGAGAACTAGTTTGCAAAGGAGGGGACTTAATCCGTCAAATGCTGATGTCAAGTGTATGCTTTGTGGTGAAGGTAATGAGGATTTACCCCATTTACCTATTGGTTGCAAGTTTGCATATAACATCTGGTTTAATTGTAGTAGGTGGCAACAAATTTCTTTGGTTATTCAAATTGAGCCGAGTTATCACTTGCTGCAACATCTGGACATCTTCGGCGGAGGTGTGAATGAAAAGATTATTGTAACACTAGGAACATGCATTATATGGTATATTTGGATGTAAAGAACCAATTGCATATTTAATGATATTGTTCCAAATTCCGACCAAGACTGCGAGTGAGATTAAAGTAAGAGTTTGGTCCTGGTTTGGGGTGAAAGGAAAATTATTGAATAATAATTCTATTATGGAATGGTTTTCTAATCCTAGAGATTGCTCGAATTGATGCTCTTTTTCGGATAGCTGTAGTTTACCGATATTGTAAATCTTTTATTGACTTTGTACGAGATTGGAGTACCCTTGTACTCTAGATCTTTTATGGTCCTGAATCTTATATAAATTTAACAAAAATAATGAAAACTCTTATATTTAATTAAATTATAGTCTCGAAATCAAGAAAATAATAAAGGGTTCAATATATTCTTTCTTTCACATTTTTTTTTAATGTTACATGAAATTGATGTTTGTCTTGGGAATTACACCCATTAACTCATTCTTCCACTCCTCTCTTCTCCACATCATCATTCCATTAACTATAATCAATTTTTCTTAAATACTACATTCATCATTCTTGGTTATAACTATAACTAACCCACAATTCACTTACTTTTTTTATTTTTATTACATTAGAATAAAATTTATTTCAATTTTTATTTAACTAATAAAATTTTGAAACATAATATAATTTATTGATTTTGAGAACATTTATTTATTAAAATAATTTTATATTATTATTTATTAATGTGAATACAAATTTCATCAAATTGAGATCTAGTTAGTAAATTTATTTTAAATTTCTTTACAAATTTTACAACTATTAATCGTTATTAATTATTTGATTTTTCCACACTAACTAATTCAAATTTTGATTTTTTTTTCTTTCAAAATATGGGGTAATACAATTTTAAAATTTATTATAATAAAATGGTAATACAACATTATCAACAAAAAAATCTCAAACAACATAATTAATCTGAAAAACTTATTAATAAAAATTCCATACTAAGTTAATCAATTCCATAATATTTGTTGCACTCATATCAAGACCAAACTATTTGTTTTAATGAATCAATTGTGAATTCAATTCATGATTATTTTATTCATTATTTTCTTAGGTAATCTGTTATAATTTGCAGGTTGGCAGAATATGACAGAAAATGGGCGGTGGAATTATGGGTAAATTAACTAAGCATAACATTCATTCTTCTTAAGTTAAGTTGGTTATAACCAAGGATGAAAATATCGATATCGCAAGTGATATCACAACCTTAATTTTACGGATATATCGATGGATATATCGATATCGTAAAAATTTTGAAAAAGTGACGGATATCTTATTAAATTTTTGGAAATTTAATATGAAATTTTAGAGATTATTTTAACACATCATTGCACATATATTCCACCCAAAATCACAATAAAATAATATATTTAAAACTAACATATAGATAATAAACTTTATAAATATTGTACTGAATAGTAAAAAACTGACAATATATTACATAATACAATACAAAATTACTAAAATTACATGATACAATACACTAGAACCAAAAAGATGACCTATGAGGTTCAAATATAGTAGATGGAATATCATCTTTGTCCAGACAGTACTGATACCAACTCATCACAATTTATAAAATTTAATTCAAAGTAAGCCCAAATTATAGTCCCTAACTAGTGTTATATTTGTGCAGTGTCTATGAGTGGTTGCAAATTACTCAAATACTGTATATTTCAAAAATGTTTCCTATTATATTTTAATTCAATGTTTTAAGTCTTATTATATAAAAGTCATGTTTTCAATTGTAGCTTCAATGTAAGACTTAATTGGAAGTAATTAAGCCACAATTTATAAAATTTAATTAAAATTAGTAAGCCCCAAATTGTAGTCTCTAGCTAATGTTATATTTGTGTAGTACCAAATATATTTTCAATTTTAAAAGATGTTGGTTAAATTTATATATGCTAAGATGCATGTTTTGAATTATATTTTAATTCTATATTTTATGCCCTGATATATAAAAGTCATGTTTTCAATTATCAAACAATTTTTTTTCAGATTTTCAATTACTCAATGACGTGTGTGGTCAACTTTCTTATATTTCCTAAATTCAAAGATACCAAGACAAGACATATATATATATATGGGTGTGTCTCTTGTGTCCCCGGGACACGGATCCTTGGATCCGTGTCCCCAACCCGAATTGACCCGCAGTATATATAGGATTTTTTTTTCTTTATTTTTTCTTCTTTCTACGCTAAAACCCTCAGCTTTGCAACTCGTCGCTGAAATCCCTCAGCTCTGCAATTCAACTCATCGCCGCCGTCGCCTCCGTCTTACCTCTGCCGCCGTCGCCTTCGGCTTCGTTGAGAAATTGTCAACGAAGCCCACAGCCGTTTCCGACGCCATCGCCGCCGCCGCCGTCCACAGATATCAAAACACTAAAAACTACGAATACTTTTCTCTTACTATCAAAATATTCTATCAAACAATGCCGGGCGATTTGAACAATGAACAATGTTAAGATCTATTGTTTGAATAGCTTTTCAATAATTAGTACATTAAATTCCTGATACAATTTCATGTAATTTTAGGTCAAGAATTAAACACAATTCTTGTACTGTCAAGTAAAGAAGACGAAAATACTGCAACATCAAAGTTTCTTAATCAAGTTATTGAGACAATCAATGAAGGTATTCAAGTTATTTAATTCAATCTATTTGTTGACTTTCCAGTGCATGTTTATTTTTGATTTTATTGTTTTAATGTAAACATTATATGTATATCTGTGATACCTAAAAACTCTTCTATGGAAACCTTAAACAATTATATGGAATACCTTATATAATGCTGATACATTATGTATAACTAATATTTTTTTAGGTATTACATAATTATTCTATAGGTATTATATACATGCTATAACCGTATTACATTATTTCTCATTTTATTGTTTTATTGTAAACATTGTATGTATATCTGTGATACCTAAAAGCTCTTCTATGGAAACCTTAAACAATTATATGGAACACCTTACATAATGCTGATATAACTAATATTTTTTAGGTATTATATACTTATTCTAAAGATGTTGTATACATGCTATATCAGTATTACAAATGTTTCTCTTGTAGATGACATTCTTCAAAGAGATGATTTATGTGGCTCTCTCCTTGGTATAACAAAACGTACAATTGATGAGATGTATGAGTTATATTGCAAACATGGTCGTGCATTGGGATTTTCTGTTCGCAAGTCAACTAGTAGATTTTCCACAGATGAGAAACATATAGAGATAGCAAAGAAGTTTGTATGCTCTTGTCAAGGACTAAGGAAGCAGGGGACTCATTCAACAAGAAAGAGAAAAATGGGCAATAACTAGAACGAATTGCGGTGCTTTTATGAGGACGAAGATGAATGATGAAGGATTATTTGAAGTGATAGAACATCAGGAGTTACATAATCATTCACTAACAAGAGCTGATTCAAGTCATCTTCATCGTTCGGAAAGGAAAATTGATGAAGGAAAAGAGAAGGTGATTGAGGAGATGATACATTCAGGCTTGAGTGCAGCAAATTCTTACAGATATATGATGAACGATGCTGGATGTGAAGAAATACTTGGACATACTCAAAAAGATCACATAAATTTTATGAATCGGTTAAAAATAAAAGCATTAGAAGGTGGAGATGCACAAAATCTCATCAATATGATACAAGAAGAACAATTAAATGATAATGACTTCTTCTACAGAGTTCTATTAGATGGTGACGGCAGATTAAGTAACATATTTTGGAGGGACTCTATGATGAAAGAGGATTATGAAATATATGGAGATGTCATGGTGTTTGATACAACTTATAGAACTAACAAGTACAATCTGATTTGTGGTCCATTTGTTGGTATTAACAATTATCAAAGAAACGTAATGTTTGGTTGTGCATTTTTAACTGATGAAAAAATAGAGACGTTTGAGTGGCTTTTCGAAGTATTCAAGAAGTCAATGGGTTGGAAATGTCCTATAACAATATTTACAGACCAAGATCTAGCTATTGCAAATGCAATAGAAAAGGTATTACTCTAATAATTTCATAATTACTACCTAATGAAAACCTTCATTGTATTATATATTATATTAACTGTCATACATGAATACCTTCATTGTATCCATGTGATACTTTAAATGGTAATTCATGGATACCTTCAATGAAAATATATGATGACTGTATTTCATGAAAAACTTTAAGGTATATGTTTGGATACTTTAAAGGTAGTCCATGAATACCTTTAAGATATACATGTTATACCTCAGTTTAGTATATTAACAGAAACAAAATTATATATTATATTAATTGTCATCCATGAGTACCTTCATTGTATCCTTGTGATACTTTAAAGGATAATCCATGGATACATTCAATGAAAATATGTAATGATTGTATTTCATAGAAACCTTTAAGGTATATGTTTAGATACCATAAAGGTAATTCATGAATACCTTTAAGGTATATATGTTATACCTGAGATTAGTATATTAACAGAAACAAAATTATATCTTATATTGACTGACATCCATGAATACCTTCATTGTATCCATCTGATATCTTAAAAGGTAATCCATGGATACCTTCAATATAACACATGTGATGACTTTATTTTTATGGATACCTTTAATATATATATTTGGATACCATAAGAGTTTTTCATGGATACCTTTAAGGTATACATGTTATACCTATAAAAAGGAATTTCATGGAAACCTTCAATACATATATGTGATACCTCAAAAGTTATACATATATACCATACACCATTACATGAGATACCTTGTATAATACTGATATCTTATTTATAACTATATGCAGGTCTTCCCTCAAACAAGACATAGACTTTGTTTGTGGCATCTTCAACAGAATGCAGTGAGTAGATTTGCAGAGTTGAAAGCAGATAACACATTTAAAGCATCTTTCAACAAATGCTTATCAGAATGTGTTGATGAAAATGATTTTGAGATTTGTTGGAAAACAATGATATCACGATATGGTTTGGAAAACTATTTGTGGTTTACTAGATTGTATGGACTGAAGGAAAAGTGGTGTACAACTTTGAATAAGGACTTCTTTTCGGCTGGAATTCTATCGTCTCAAAGAAGTGAAAGCACAAACCATGCTCTTAGGTTTCATGTTAAAAAAAATAAGCTTAACTGACTTTTACAAGTTTTTCAAGGACACAGTTAAGAATTGGAGAATCAATGAGCAACATGATGAATTCCAGTCATCAAGAGCAAATCCTGAAACTAGTTTACCAATGATGGGTATGTTAAAACATGCTGCAAGTGTTTACACTTTACCTGTTTTCAAAGATTTTGAAGATGAGTTTCTCAAGTGCATTTCAAGTACTTCTACACTTCTCATGTTTGAAAATAGTACTATGGTTTACAATGTTTCATCCCATAATAGCAGTGGTACTGTGCATCGAGTTGTATTTGATTCTGAATTGAAGTTTATAACATGCACTTGCAAGAAATTCGAGGAATGTGGTATGTTATGCTACTATTGTTTGAGGGTGCTTCATATCAACTCTGAACAGAGCATACCTGATACTTATGTTAAAAAAAAATGGACAAAACTTGCTAAATCAGAAGTTTGGGACAGATTTAAAAGTTTAACGATAACAAATGAAAAATTTGCTGAGAGTATTCCTTGGCGACACGAAATGACAAGAAAATATTACAACCTTGTATTGAAATGTCAAGGGAATGAAGAAGTAAGAAGGATTGTTGAAGAAAGTTATAAAAGGGATGTTCTTACAATAAATGAATTGATATCTCCATCAGTATATACACAGCAATCTGAATCATCAAATCAATCAAATGTTGTCCTTGATCCAGCTCGTTCAATTACAAAAGGACGAAGACAAAGGATTAAAGGTCATTTTGAAAGGAACAAAAAAACCAAAGAAGTTACTACAACTTCAACAACAACAAAGGAGTTTGGCTCGAAAACACCCAATGCTAGATTAGTCTAGTTTAATTCTAACATTGTAATTCCAGAATCCTATTAGTATTTGATATAATTGTTATAGGTATCCATGGAATACCTTTTAGGTATCACATATATACCTCAAAGGTATCCATGAAAAATCTGTTCAGGTGACACATTCATGAGTTTAATATATTTAATACCTATATTTAGTAAAATTTCTAATTTATGTAATACATGCAACATATGTATGTAATACCTATATGGTACTTATAGGATACCTGATAATAATATAAATAATAATATTAACATGTTTAATGAATACCTATTTGTAAGTTATGTAATATATCAAAGAAATACGTGTAATACCTGCAATGTTGTTGTAATTCCAGAATACCTATTTGTGAAGTTTAATGAATTTGATGTTATATATTATCAAAGTATGAAAATACCTTTCAGTCAATTATGTAATACATTAATTTGAATTAGAAATACCTTTAATTATGTATAAGAAACAGTAATATCTCTGATTATGTTCATGTAATACCTTCATGTTTTACCTGTGACAAAAACAGTTTTGTTAACCTATAAGTAGTTTATGGATAACCTCAAATGAATATGTGTAATACCTATAAGTAGTTTAAGGAATACCTCAAATGAATATGTGTAATACTTATCTAATGTATTTGTGAATGATCTCTAGCAACTATGTTTAATAGATACCTATAAGTTTCTTATGTTATACCTCAAAGAAATACGTCTAATACCTGCAATGTTGTTGTAATTCCAAAATACCTATTTGTGAAGTTTAATGAATTTGATGTTATATATTATCAAAGTATGAAAATACCTTTCAGTCAATTATGTAATACATTAATGTTGAATTAGAAATACCTTTTATTATGTATAAGAAACAGTAATATCTCTGATTTTGTTCATGTAATACCTTCATGTTTTACCTGTGACAAAAACAGCTTTGATGACCTATAAGTAATTTATGGATAACCTCAAATGAATATGTGTAATACCTATAAGTAGTTTAAGGATTACCTCAAATGAATATGTGTAATACCTATGTAATGTATTTGTGAATGATTTCCAACAACTATGTTTAATAGATACCTATAAGTTTCTTATGTTATACCTCAAAGAAATACGTCTAATACCTGCAATGTTGTTGTAAATCCAGAATACTTATCAGATAGTTAAAAATATGATACATTTCATAGTTATAAATTTACAAATGCAATATAAACAAGTCACTGAATTCAACACAAATTCGCGAGAAAACATATAAAAATTGTTTTGAAAATAAAAATCTGTTTCAAATTACATCACCACCCAACTTTTTTTTCCTACAACTGTGCAACCTTATCTGTTGCTTCTTTTTTCTTTCCTTCAGCTTCAACTCAGGCTTCTTCTTGTAGAAATTAAATACCTTTTGTAACACAAGTCCATTCAATTCATTAGTATTAGACAACACAATAGATGCACAAATTTCTGCTCTAAGGACATCTCTTATACCAGCCTGAAAAAAGAGAAAACCTATAAACCACAACAAATGTTTAAAAATTAAATCAAACATAGACAAAAATTCAAAATACCTTTGTTAAATTTGGAGAAGTATATACTACTCCATCAAAATACTTCATGTGATGCATCATGTATACACCACAGTCTAGATCAACAGTTCTTCTCTGCCACTTGAAATTCAAATTCTCAAATTTATAATTCACCATTTCATCTGATTTCTCAAATTTTTGATCAGCCACAAACTTCAACATTTCAACTCTCTAGATATCATTAATATAAATCAAACAAATGTTAAAAACCAACTCATTAAAATCCACAATTTATTGAAAACAATATATAGCAGTAACTTACTAATATTTCAGCAGCTTTAAAAAATATATTGTTTTCATCTTCATACACTCTGTTGTCTAAATATTGTAACTTCTTGTCAGGAAGATTAAACACAACCGCAGCATAATGATCATCAATACAAAATGGAATAAAAATCTGCAATAACCATAAACAAAAAGATGCATTAAAATTCACAATATGCTACCACATAAGTACAATATGTAATATTATATAAAAATACCATTTCAACATCTTTAATGGTCCTTTTCTTATTTGACATCCACAATCTCCAACTGTATCTAATATGGTTTGCATTCTCTTCAGCACTACCCACATTGTACACAATCTTATTCAAAGAATGCTACAAATAAAAAACAAACACAAGAAACAAATTAGTACAAACAACTAAAATTCAATAAATAAAAAATAATTTATAACTTACACTGTGTTCCAAATTGAACACAAAACGACTTCTTTTCTCTCCAATATCTTCATCAACATTCAAAATTAAGCACCAAGCCGTAATAATGGATTGAAATTTTTTATTGTTGGGAATTAAGGACATCAGATCATCCTTTGGCACATAATTATAATATCCATTCTGAAAAAGTCTCTCTCTGCAAAAAAAAGAGATTAATAGTGATATCATAATACACAGTAAGTGATACATTAACTCTATACATATAACACCTTCAATATATATGTGATACCTCAAATGAACTTCATCAATACCTATAAGGTATACACGTAATACCTTAATAGGTATTCAATGGATACCTTAACCTAATACATGATATACCTTATATGATAATTATATCTTTATGTATAACTATTGTTTTGTAGGTATCACATGATAATTCTATAGGTATTCAACGTATGCTCTAAAAGTAACCAAATAATACCCAAATTTATTTACTGATGTATCAAACATATCCAACTGATATCTTGAAAAGATGCATAATTGATTGCAAATACTTTCAAATTATATATGTACTACTATAGATATATATATATGTAATACCTATACACATAAACATATTATTTATGAAACATAAAATTATAAAACTAAAACTTACACATAACACTTATCAAAGCCATCTTCATAGAAACAATAGTCCACAATTTCTTTATGTTTTTGATCCATTCCACCTAAATACTTCTTTGAACATACCATAAAGTCAGATAAATACCCAATATCCTCCTTTATACTCCAAAACTGACCACTATTTGCCCCTGCATTTCTTTCCTTCAGACCTATAGAATGTATTGCATCTGTCAACTCTTTCTCCAAATGAAGCTCATTATCAGATGTACCTTCTTCATCATTCTCAACATTTTCTTTGTGTTGGGGTGGATCTGGTGTCAGAATATCAAAAGATGACATTTCCAAAGCCAATTTTTTCATCACAATAAAGTTTTCCACAACTTCATCAAAATATTTATTAAACTTATCATTTGAGAATAGCTTCTATGATGATTCTGAAATTTCTGGCATTTTAATGCATGCTTGTTTATCCCCCATCAACTCCCTCATATTCAACAACTTTGACATGTGATAAGAGGATACAACATAAATATTTCTCTGGTAACACAGTAATGCTTCATGTATTACCTATTAAAAAAAACATATCTTTAAAACATAATACCATTATACATTAATTACTAACATATTTAAACACAAAAGAGAATACTTACATCTTTTGCAATCCTTTTTATTTCGTCATCATCACGCTCCCCCTCAGGTAAATCAAACTTAATGCATTTCTCATTCTTAAATGCAGAAATGCCCTCTCCCACACCCACTTCTTCACAAATTTTACCCATTGATGAAATAGGGTAAACATTTGAAACAAGCTCACATTCACCATAACGACCAGCAGCTTCTTCTTCACGACATCTTTTAGAAATGTTTTCATCAGACCAATGTTGTATAAGGGGCAATGTCTGTGGCTCAGCAACCCCTTGTCATTTCATTCTTTGGAAATATAAAATTTGCAGCAAAATAATACACCCACTAATATTCTTTAACTGCTCATCCTTGTATGCCCTTACAGAATCACACAGTTTATCAAGTACATATGTACACCAGTCTAAACTCCTAATCATATGTACATCAACAACAGATTTTATGATACTAAAACTTATAAGATGATTTGAAGAAGGTGTCAGAAAAGAAGACATAGCATACAACACAAAAATCCTTTTAAAATCATCACCTCCATCAACCAACCGATTTTTCATCACTTCAACTAATACCCTTATAGGTGATCTAGGAACTATCCCATAAATTTTACCCAACCTATCAACCATATTACATACCTCCTCATCCCTATCATTTTTCAAAACCCTTTGACCTTCGTTTCTAGGAATCATAAAAATATCAAAAACATCATCTGCCGTCACAGTAAAAAAACGATCACTATCTATTCTCAATATCCTGTTATTGCTGTTAAAACTATTAACTAACCACTATATTATCTTCCTGTGAGATTTTCTAAACTTAAGATGCAAGAGACCTCCAAAACCAATGCTCCTCACATCAGCTTTTTGTTTATCCGTCAAAGATTCTACTAGATCACAAAGACCATTTGGTCTACATTGAGAAACGAGTGTACTGCCAAAAAGTAATAAATTTATATTAATAACTGCAATTACTCAAAAAAGCATATAATATAAACATAAATTACCTAAAAAACATAAAAACTTGAAAAATGCAAACTGTGTAATACCTTTAAGTATACTATGTAATACCTTCTATTATATTCATTAATACCTATTAGTATAATTAATAAGATACAGAATCTGTATACCTTTTCATATACACATCTACCTTATCAGGTATCTGATCATCAATCTTCTTTTTTGATTTAGTACTGCATATAAAAAACAAATCATTTTATACAGGATACTGTGTAATACCTTTAAGTAAACTGTGTAATACCTTCTATTATATTCATTAATACCTATTAGTATAATTAATAAGATACAAAATCTGTATACCTTTTTATATCCACATCTACCTCATCAGGTATCTGATCATCAATCTTTTTATTTGATATATTTCTACATATAAAAAACACATCATTTCATACCCATGGTATGAACTGATCAATTTAAAGAATATTAACAACATATATCTTTTTTTTTTCAAATTAACCTCATCAGGTATCTTTTCATCAATCTTCTTCTTTGATTTAGTACTGCTTATTAAAAAAAACACAAATCATCACTCAATAAAAAACAATACTACCTTAAGTCTATAAATATAATAATTTCAACACAATATATATGATACCTTCAAGCAATTCATATAATACCTTAACAATATAAACACAATACCTTAAAAACAATATACAGAATAAAAAACATATCTATCAACATCAACAGTCACTATAGCCATTGAACGAGCTTTTAATCTTTGTCCACGTCTATCTTCACGAACCACTACAGCTTTCCTTTTTGATCCAGCAACATTTTTTGTTACAGATTTAACTTCACTATCCATTATTAACCTAAAACAGAAAAAAGTCAAACAACCTACTCCAAAAATACACATTTATAATAACAAAAAAACTTCTACATTTTAGTATAATGTACCTATGAACAAAACATATCATGCAAAATAGTAGTATTTGAAAAAAACAAACATGCAAACTAAAGAAAAACCCATAAACTAAAAAAAAAACCCTAGAACCTCGAACACATACTCAATCTTAACAAAAAATCTGAACATAATAAACAAAATAAAAACAAAAAACAGTAGAACATACCAACTAAAACACTATATACGAAAAAAATTCAAAAATATGCAATAAAACCTACCACTAACAAATCGACGAAAAAACCTCCACAAATACTTCAAAAACAGTGATACTATTTCCACTACACCAAAGATTCACCACAAGAACGAAGAAAGAAATGAAAAATTGAAGAAAATAACTGAAGAAAACCCACAAAAACGAAGCAAGAAAAAGAAAGAAGAAAGATAGAGAGAGGGAAACTGAAAATGAATAAGAAATTAACTTAAATAACTATATATAATTACCCATTTTCTAATCGGGTCGGGTCTGGTCGGTTCGGGAATGCGGATGCCTCAAATGTCTTATGTGATACCTATAAGTAGATTATAGAATACATTAAATAAATATATGTAATACCTATGAGTATTTTATGGATAACCTCAAATGAATATGTGTAATACCTATAAGTAGTTTAAGGAATACCTCAAATGAATATGTGTAATACCTATGTAATGTATTTGTGAATGATCTTCAACAACTATGTTTAATAGATACCTATAAGTAGCTTATGTTATACCTCAAAGGAATATATGTAATACTTGTAATAAATTTTTTATTCCAGAATACTATTAAAATGTTCATTATGTAATACATTTATGTTAAATTATAAATATCTATAATTATGTTTTCATTACCTTCATATGTATGTATTTATATAATTACTCATAAGATATCTTTAACGTATTAGTGTAATAAAGACAAGTTTTATATGAAATTATTCTCTTATGTTTCACTCTATAACAATAACATTATGTTCTTAAAAATGTGATATCTTAATATTGAATATATAATACCCTGACATTAATTATCTAATACTTTTGAATAACACATTTCATATTGTATTCAATTCAACTATAAAACATTAAAAATAAGATCATTGTTTGAAATAAAATCACTAAATTGTTTTAAAGTTTCATCACTTCCCCACTCTTTTTGTACGCGGCTTGTATGTCTTTTGAATTGCGAATTTTTTCTTCTTCAACAGTGCAGCCTTATCTGTTGCTTCCTTTTTCTTTGCTTCTACTATCTTCTCTTTAATCTCTGGTTTTTCTTCATAAAAACTATACACATTCTTCAACACAGTCTCCCTCTCCTCATTCACTTGTGACAACACAATTGTTGCACAAATTTCAGCTCGGAGTACTCGCCTTATTACAGCCTGAACAAAGTATAACTATTGTAAACAACAACATGATGTATAAAAATAAGAATAAATTAAAATTCAGAAAATAATAAAATAAAATACCTTTGTCAAATCTGGAGTAGTATAAATGACTCCATCAAAATGCTTAATGTGATGCAACATGTATACACCACAATCTAAATCTACAGTTGTTCTTTGCCATTGAAACTCCACATTTTCAAAACTATAATTGTCCACATCTTCCACTGCCTTTTATTTTTTCTCAGCTAAAAACTTCAACATTTGAACTCTCTGAAACATTGTTTAATGAAAAACAATTAAAATTTATAATACAAACCCATCGCAAAATAGAATTTATTTCAAAATGACATCTCAAAGTAACTTACCAATACTTCAGCAGCTTGAAAAAATACATTGTTTGCATTATCTCCATACTTTCTGTTGTCTAAATACTGAAATTTCTTGTCAGGCTTATTGAAAACAACAGCAACATAGTGATCATCAATACAAAATGGGATAAAAATCTGCAATTTCAATGAACAAAAATATACATCAAAATGCAATTTTTGTAATAAAAAGTATATGAATTGCTATACAAAATATTACCATTTCAACATCATCAAGTGTTTTCTTATGTACATCCATCCACATTTTAAAACTGGATCTCATATATTTTGAATTCTCTTCAGCATCACCAATATTATGTATGATCTTAGATAAATCATCCTACAAAAAAAAAACAATAAAACAACAGAAAAACAAAAATTTACAGTAAATACAAATCATTTTAAACTTACACTGTGTTCCAAGTTGAACACAAACCGACTTCTTTTGTCTCCATTGTTTCCACCATCATTTACAAGCAAGCTCCCCTGCAGTACAAACAGATTGAATAATTCTAGTATTAGGATATAATGAAGCCATGTCCTCTCTTGTCACATAATTGAAGCATCCATTTCCAAACAATTTTTCCCTGAAAACAATAATACTCAATGATAAATGTAGGATAAATTTATGATATTTAGTTAGTACTTTCACTGTATACCCTGAAAGTATCACATGTATACCTTCAGGGTATATACTGAATACCTTTTGTGTATACATGTGATACCTTCAAGGTATATATGTAAATACCTCAAATGTATTAAGCAAAAACCTTTTAGGTATATATGTGATACCTTGAAGATATATACGAGAATACCTTCAAGTTATATATGTGAATACCTCAAAGATATTCACCACAAATCTTGAAAAATATGACTTTACTACATCAACTGAATGCATATTATACTTATAATTATAAATAAAAAAAATGCATGGAACTTAAATTCAAGTAGCTGACAACTTACTCTTCATTGAAATCTGATTCACCTTTATAGAAATAATAATCCACAATCTCTTTATGTTTTTGATCCATAGAATGCAAATATTGTTTCGAATGAACCAAAAATAGACAAGTATCCAATGTCTTCTTTAATACTCCAAAACCCACCACTGTCCTCCTCCACGTCATTCTTGCTCTTCGAACCGACTAACATAATATCATCACTTAATTCTCTATCCAGAGGCATTTCATGTTCATCAAATTCATCAGCAGGTTGTTCATTTTGAGGTGGAGTCTATTTGAATTGAGGTGGGTCTGGTGTCAAAAGTTCAAATGATGGCATCTCTGAGGTCAATTTGTTCATACTCATGAAATGCTCAACAACTTCATCTATGTATTTATGAAGCTTCACATCAGAAAAGAACTTTTGTGACTCAGACATTTCAGGAGTTGACGAAGAGCATTCTTGCTTCTTCTTCATTATATTCTTCATCTTTAGAAGTTTCTTCATATGATGATTGGACACAATTGAAATGTCTCTTTGATAAGATAAAAAGGTTTCATGTATTTCCTGCAAAATAAATTACAAAACATGAATGTATGTATTAAACTGATTCATTAAAGGTATACAATTGATACCCAAAAGGTATTTAGAAAAGAGCACGAATGTATCATATATATAATGTTTTGATAATTTTAAAAACTTACATCTTTTGCAATCTCTTTTATTTGAACATCATCTAACTGTCCTTCCGGAAGATCAAATTTTATGCATCTGGAGGATTTCGGAACCTCATCCTGGCTGTCCTCATCATTTTCTACCTCTTCAACAAAATTGCCACCCACATCAATACCACAAACCTTACTCATTGATGACAACGGGTACACATTCATCACAAGTTCACCTTCCCCATACTTCCCAGCTGCAACCTCTTCAGAACACCTCTTAGAAATCTTCTCATCAGTCCAGTTTTGAATAAGAGACAATGATCTAGACTCTTCAACCTCATGCCATTTTACCCGTTGCAAATATAGAATTTGCAACAAAATGACACATCCACTTATGCATTTGGATTTGTCGTCTTTAAATGACCTCACAGATTCACATAATTTCTCCAAAACATAAGAACACCAATCAAATTTTGCAATTCTATTCACATCAACAATAGAATTTGCAAGAGTCATACTAACCAATCTATTAGAAGAAGGAGTAAGAAAAGAATACATGGCATACACAATAAACAGTCTTTTGAAGTCATCACCCCCATCAACCAATATTTTAATGACATCAACTAAAACCCTCAAAAGAGTTCTAGACCCAATTCTATACGTATTATACAACCTCTCACAAAAAGTAGATATTTCTTCACCCTTAACATTTGCTTCCACAATATTCCCTGAATTCCTTGGTATCATAAAAGCATCAAATACATCATCTGCAGTAACTGTAAAACGACGATATCTATCTATAGAAATCATCCGACTAGAACTATTGAAACTAGCGATCAACCAACTCAACATTTTTCTGTTGCACTTAATGATCTTCAAATGTAGAAGACCACCAAACCCAATACTCTTTACATCAGACCTTTGTTTATCACTCAATGATTGAACAAGCTCGGCAAGACCATTTGGTCTGCATTGACTCACAAACATGCTGCAATTAAAAAACAAAAATATGATGCAATAAGATATTCATCTAATAATTTTAAAGAATGTGATACCTCTTAGCTAAATATGTGCAACCTTATATGAATGCATGTGATACCTTAACTGTGTTTATCTAAAACTTTAACTCATATGTACTTGTGATACATATCAGGCATTGATATGATACCTTAAGTGAATACATTTAGTACCTACAGCATATACATGTGTCACCTAACATAAAAATGAAAACTAAACAATGTATAATAATAAAACCACTTTAGGAGAGCCACTAAACCTAGAAAGACCACTGAAAAAATACCTAGACTAATATATACTTGTGATACATATCAGGCATTTGGTCTGCATTGACTCACAAACATGCTGCAATTAAAAAACAAAAATATGATGCAATAAGATATTCATCTAACAATTTTAAAGAATGTGATACATCTTAGCTAAATATGTGTAACCTTATATGAATGCATGTGATACCTTAACTGTGTTTATCTAAAACTTTAACGCATATGTACTTGTGATACATATCAGGCATTGATATGATACCTTAAGTGAATACATTTAGTACCTACAGCATATACATGTGTCACCTAACATAAAAAATGAAAACTAAACAATGTATAATAATAAAACCACTTTAGGAAAGCCACTAAACCTAGAAAGGCCACTGAAAAAATACCTAAACTAATATATACTTGTGATACATATCAGGCATTGATATGATACCTTTAATGAATACATGTAGTACCTACAGCATATACATGTGTCACCTGACATCAAAAATAAAAACTAAACAATGTATAATAATAAAACCACTCTATGAAAACCAGTGAACCTAGAAAGATAAATGAAAAAATACCTAGAAAGACCCACAGAACCCCCATGAGGAGATTTGTCAGCAACAACAGCAGTTTCTTTTACACTTTTCATATTCACAACATCTTTTTTCTTTGCTTTATCAGCCTCCTTAACTGGTTTCTTGATCATCTTCTTTTGACTAAAAAACAAAATCATACAAAAACATAAATATAAGTAATACTCTTATACATAAATATGACAAATCCAACATATAATGCAATAACGTATTCAACTGATAATTTAAAAGTATGTGATACTTTAAGCCAAATATGTGATATCTTAATTGAATACATGAGAAACCTTGAAGTGAATATATGTAATACCTCAAACATTTTCATGTAATTACATTAAAAAAATACCTATCAACTGCAACAATTGTCTTTTCATTATTCTTCTTCCGCAGATTAATCAGAATTTCATCCTTCGATCTCTTACGTCCAATCCGATCTTGATTGATTACTATAGTCTTCCTCTTCTTTCCATTACCACTTGTTGTATCCATTATCCTAAAACAAACAAAAATCACACACATACATTCATAAATCTGGAATTATTTGTTGGTTAATGATCTACAATAATTCATAAACACATTAGTCACCATCAATACACACACATTTCAAGTTTAATGTTCCTGTTATGCACCAGTTTCTGCAAAACACATTTACTCATAAACACAATATTCACTCCATTATTATATTCAATCCCTAAATCAACTAAAATCAAACATGAAAACTAACAAAAATAACATGAACTAATAACAGAACAACAAGCATGCAAAAAAAAAATGGAAAATTACAAAACCACAAAACCCTAAAATTCCTTATACAAACATAAATCAAAATACACACAACCACAACAAAATGAAAGCACAATACAAACACAAACATATTATATAAACTAACACACAATATATGAAAAAACCAGAAAAAATTACAAACCTACCAACAATGATTTAACGTCAAAATCTTCGAAAATACAGAAAACCTTCAACACACTAAGAAGTATAACACTGTATATGAAGAAATCGAACGTAAAATCGAAAAAAATTGCGTAACAAAAGCGCTCAAATCATGGTAGAAGAAGCAGGGAACGAGGGAGAAAACTGCGAGAGAAAGAGAGAGTGGGGAGGGAAATGAGCGAAAAAAAAATTAAAAAAATATATATATATATAATAACCCATTTTCTCACCAGGTCGGGTCAGGTCGGGTTTGGGGACACGGATCTTAGATCCGTGTCCCCGGGACACAGAAGTTTTTGGGTATATATATATATATAAATTTTTATCATCAGAGAATATATTCTCTCTTATATCAAACAAAATATAGATAACAAAGTAAAAAAATCACATGTTTTAATTTTTTTGAATCAAAATTGCGAAATTTGCTATATATGCGATAATTTGCGATATATCCGCGATATTTCCCGATTTCCATCCAATTTTGTACTACACTGAACCGATATCGATATCGATAGCGATAACTTGCGATATATCCGCGATACCCTGGAAGAAATACATTAGCACCCAATATCCATATCGCAATATCCGTATCCGCGATATTTTCATCCTTGGTTATAACCAATGTTTGAGTTATGAATGTAAATGCTCTTATGTTCTTGATGTGGTGGTAAAATCATTTTCTAAATTTACCTTTTTGTTGTATCTTTATTTTTTTCTATTTAGTTCCATCTCTCAATACATTCATAAATACATCTAAACATATGGCATACACAAATATATATATCAAAGTTCAAACATCTCATAGCCCTTTAAAAACCTAATGAAAATTGTTAAGAAGTAACTTTTTTCCTTTTTAGTTAATAATAAAATCAAAATTATTTTATAACCGAAAAAGATAAATTCAACATGAGTAGATCTCATGTGTAATTAGTGCATGGAACTTAGATACATGCACTCGGGTCGGGTCGAATTCGGCCTAGATTCGTGTATTTTTTTTTCTTTTTTTTTTTCTCTGATCTTTATGTTAGTCATACATTTATATTATATTAGTCATACTTTTATGTTATATTAGACATACATTTATGTCTAGATATCATACATTTATGTAATACTTTAACTTTTAAAAAAAACCCTAATTTCGGTACAATTTGTATATATATACCTTTATATGGTATTACTCATACTTTTATGTGATATTAGTCATTCTTTTATATGAAGGTAGTCATACATTTATGTAATATATAAATGTACAACTAACATAACTAAAAATTATGACTAACATAACTAAAATGTATGAAAGGTATTAATGGTTGTTTAAGAAAATGTTAAGGTACAACTAAAATCCTAAAATATATGACTAATATAACATAATGTATAACTAATATAACATAAATGTATGACTAATATAACATAAAAAGTATAACACCTGAGAGTGAGTTTGAATAGGTTTGGAAGCACCCACCTAAACGCGTGGCGTCACGTAGACACGCATGGCAAATCGGGTTGATCTAGATGCACAGCTGCACAAATTTTTTTGTGATTCAACCTACCCAAAGTTTGCGATTCTAGTATAAAGAAAAGTGTAAATTAACCTTTATGATGCTCTACACAAAAAACTTTACTATCATTTTGTTTTATGGTAATTTTTAATATTGTTTGTTCGACGTTATCACACTCAAACACAAACAAGTGACTCTACTAACACTTCCATTTAAATATTAATTTTATTTTTTAAATCTTAAATTGTTAGCTTTTATTTTCACAAACCAAATTAGTAATTTACTTTCTTTCTAACACCCTAAATTAATTTTAAAAAAAACCACTATATTAACAATAATAGTCGTAAAAGCAAGGACAAAAATATCGGTATCGGTAGAAATATCGGTATCTTAATTTTACGGAAATATCGAAATATCGATGAAAATATCGAAATATCGACGGAAAGATCGAAAATATCAAAATATTGGTACTTGAATTTTAAGAAAATATCAGAGAAATTTTCGGATATTTTTGTCCATGCGTAGAAGTAAATTCAATTTTCAACTAGCATCAATCATTCTCAAGGCGCCAATTAACCAATTCACGCTTTTGAGCAGTCTCATACAGTTCCAGTTTGGATCCCCATTTTCGATCTCAAACACTCTCCATAGATTCACGCCTCAAAACTCAATCACCATCAACAAATCAATTCAAGATTATACTGCCATTCTCGATCACTCCAAGATTTTTTCAATATAGCAATTTCTCTGTTTTGTTTGATGAAGATGCAAATCACCAAATCTTGAGAAAAAATGAAAGCAAGAAAACCAGTAAATCCCTCTCGGCGCATATCGATTAATGGGCAATCTCTATTTCATTCAAGATCACGCTCTCCTTCTTACTTATCGATTGCAATCGGCCTTGTGGTATAATACTCTTGATTTCTTTCTCTATCAATTTGTATTTGCATTTTATAATGTGCTGATTTTTTTTTTTTTTTGGGGATTTCATTGTTGTAATGTATGAATTCTGATTATGGATTGCAATTTGGAACTCTTCAGGGGGCGTTTCTTCTGATTGGTTATCTGTGTCTTGGCGGCAGAGGTTCGAATTCGATACTTCTTCCCTGCTTGTATTGATGATGAGTAATAGATAAGTTGAGAGGAATAATGCATGTGTGATTCTAGTTATTTGATGATAGATTGTAGTATCTATGGCCTTTAAAAAAATTAAGTAGGTTTTTGTGTAGGTAAACTTCATTGATGAGTGAGCCTAAGGTAAGTGTTAAATTCATCATAAGAGAGTTCACAACCACATATTTGGATCTGCAAGATTAGTTACAACTGGTTTTCCAACTATACAATTTATTTTCCAGTTTGAGATGCTTAAATTGTTGTATCTTGATTTGAGGTGGAGATGCTCAATGTTCAGTTGTGGTTCAATGATTAGTGCTATGCTAAACATAGATCAATATAGAAGCTCTATTCTTATAGTATCTTTATCACCACTTGTAAACCACTTTGCAGTTGGAGTAAGAGCTTCTGCTTTCAAGAAGTATGCTTTATATTTTCTGACTGATGGGCAGTGATATTCTGATAGGTACTTTTGGCAATAGAAAGGCTCTCAGTTGGGTGGAAGGTAATCACATTTGCTTGCTTTTCATGTCAAGTCAAAATGGTTTCTTTTGTTTATTGAAATATATAATTGTACTTTATACAACTTTAATGATATAGTTGTCCTTGATTTGTTTTTCACTCGTTTTGTAGTGGAGTTCTATTGTGTAAGCATGGAAATCTTAAAGTGTGTAAACATTTGTGCAAGTAGTCAGTTGTCTCAGAGTCTTGCATTAATGGGTGTAAAAAAAAGATGATAAAGATGACAATGGATTCTTAATGGACAGGTGATTTTTCATGTAATGGAGAAGTTCAAAGTGCCATTCCGATTCTTAAATCAGCATACGGTGATAGGTTGCGCAGGGTGTTGCATGTGGGTCCAGACACATGTTCAATCGTTTCCAGATTGTTAAGAGACGAGGATACTGAAGCTTGGGGTGTGGAACCATACGATATAGAGGATGCTGATCGTAGATGCAAGAGAATGGTTCAAAGGGGCATTGTTCGTGTGGCCGATATTAGGTTTCCTCTTCCCTACAGAGCAAAGTCATTTTCTCTTGTGATAGTCTCAGATGCATTGGAATACTTATCTCCAAAGTATCTCAATAAGACCATCCCTGAATTAGCAAGACTATCATCAGATGGCCTTGTCATTTTCACTGGTAATGCTATTCAACTTGTTTATACTCATCAGAGACTTGTGAATGCTTGTTGATTAATTCTCATTCTGTGGTTATATGAATTTGTAGGGCATCCACATCATCGCAAAGCCAAAGTTGTTGATAAAGCGAAACATTCGGTAACAATTAACATCCTATCTGATCTTTTCATTCATCATAGTTTTCTTTACACTATATCCTGATCTTGAATTTTGGTGAGGAAAAAGGAAAATGATCAAAGGATTAACCATAATGTACTATCATTCACCAAAATATAAGAACAAACTCACATGATTATTTCGGATGTAAGAAAAACTGGAGATTTTTTTTTTCCGACTGTTATTGCCGTTAATCTGCGTGAACTTCTCTCAACACAATGATTCGCGTGTAATCTGGAAATGTTTCTTTGTCTAACAGGTGAAGCTGAGGAGCGCGACCTGGTGGGCTCGATATTTTATTCAGACGAGCTTAGATGAGAATGAAGCTGTTATCAAGAAGTTTGACAAAGCTGCAGATAAAATGTCATACAAACCACACTGCCAAATTTTTCATCTCAAGCCATATAATTGATGTCCAAGTAGATTAATCTTGTGGTTCTCTTCACTGTTCCTCTCAAAGTATGTTCATATATGTAACTTCTTTCCCTAATTGTTAGTAAATTGAACACTTATGCAATTTAGTAACTATAATTAGAAAGGGGAAGTTCATAGAGAAATGTCTTTTTGGCACTTTGGTATTTGAAATTGTTATAAATGATTTATATTAATGATACATTGAGAAACTATAACAGATCATTGTATTTCAAAGTAGAGAATCTCAGTTAACATAAAAATGCAGAATTGGGGATCACTTACAGTCATCTCTTATAGGGCTTGAGGTGATACTCTTTAAATTCTGAACCAAAAGTTATCGATTCTTCCTCTAGCTTCTTCTTCAATCTCCTCCATGTTCTTAACATATCAGCTTGAATCAAGCCTCGATACAGTGTCTCAAACGTGATCTTTTGGGGGAGAAATCCCTTCTCAATCATCTCCACGAAGAACTCACACGCTCGTCGCCATTTTCTTTTCTCACACAATCCATGAACAAGAATTGTATAAGCATCCAAATCGGGCCCAATTCCACTCGCATTCATATCACCCCAAATCTCCCATACAAGGCCCATCTTATCCAATTGCACGAGCATTTTCAACAGTATATTATACGTATGCATATCCGGAGAAAGCAAAGATTCGTCCTCCTTCATCCTCCTATACAGCTTCATAGCTCCCTCCACATCCTTCCTACCCCTATACTCCTTAAAGAAGCAGTTGTACGTCTCTGCTGTCGGGCTAACACCGTAATGCACCATCTCGTTCAATAACTCCTCAGCATCATCCATTCTCCCACAAGAAGCAAGACATTTTATGACAGAAGTATACGTAGCAATGCTCGGACAAATGCCCTTCTCTTTCATCATCACCAACTTGTCCAGACACAACTGGGGCTTGTGTGCCCTGCTATATACATGTAGCAAAATCGAGTAACTGGCAACATCTGGCTCCAATCCCCTCTCGCGCATTTCATCAAACACCTTCTCTGCTTCTCTAATCACTCTCTCAAACCTCCCCTCTGGATGCAAACTTGCACGCCTGCAAATCCCATTCAACATCACATTGTACGTAATGACATTTGGCTCAATCCCCCTTGCAGACATCTCGCTGAAAAATTTCTTCGCCATTTCGATTCTCCCCACCTTGCACCACCCATAAATCAGAACAGTATAGAGCTTTGCATCTGCTTCTGTTCTGTATTTCTCCTTATTGAACACCTCCACCGCCACCTTCACATAGCCATACTTGCAAAGTGTATCTAAAAGATAACAAAAGTAAAAGCTAAACTGCGAATCAAAAATCTCAGTACCAATAAAAATGCCCATGTCGTAAAACGCACGAATTGCAGATCTCGTCAACCCAGCGGAGATCAACCGTCTGATCAAAACAAAGAAAGTCGTGAAATCCGGCTTCGAAACGCTTTCCTGGTTATCCATTTGCATAATCAACTGCCACGCGACATCGAATTGGCGAACTTTGCAGAAAATGTTGATAAGGATATTGTATGCTGCGGTGTCGATAGGCGAGGCAGAAGAGAGGTAATGCGATTGGGTATACTTAAAGAAGGCTAGGGCAATCTTGGAATGGTTGTGCAATCGGAGGAGAGTCTGATGAATTAAATGAGGGGAAAGGGAAATTCCGTGGAGCTGGAGAGAAGATTCCATGTGGTGGAATGGGTTGTGGTGCCGAATTAGGATTTGGCTGAGAGAATCCGCTGCCGTAGAATGGTGCAGAGGCGGAAGAGATGGTTTTCCGGCGACGGCGCATGGTGAAGAAGGATCGTGTTCTTCGGCGTCGGAAAATGAGTGGAAGAGTTTCAGGCGAAGAGTGGCGGTGGTGGAAGAGAGAGTGGAGCGGAGGAGATGAGTGGAAGGTACAACACCATGAAGCAGAGGGTACTCCTTAAGCAAGAAACGCATCACATCAGATTGCTGCTTCTTCCATAGCTCCGATGCTTATTTGTTAGGGATGAATAATTTTTTCCCGGTTTTTTGTTGTTGAAATCATTTAAATCGAACCGGATTATCACAAGAACCGGATTGAACCAAGAATTAATTTGGTTCCTTTTTTGATTATTTCGATTTGTGCTAATTTTTTTGACCTTAAATATTATTGAACTGTTGTAAATAAATAAATAGGTGGACACTACTTGTTGGATGCTGATTGTAAATTTGAATCTTTGTATAGACTTGAAAGACACGCTTTATGTTGGAAGGCCAGATCTTAGAAGAACAAAAATGGTCTTAGAAGTTAGTCTTGAGAGAGATGATTCTCCTGAAATACTATAAGTGGATTTTGATAGATATATAATAATGGTCTTTTTTTTTTAGGTGGAATGCTTCTGAAAGAAATGGTTTCAATTTAGTTATCAAGTCTGGAATGTACATATGAAAGTGTGAATGAGTTGTGATTGTATATAAAAGTGTAAAAGTTATGACTTCATTTAAATTTATCTAAAATGTGAATAAAATGATAAGTTGTATTCTTTCAAAACTAGTAGTTGAAGTTCTGATATTTGTGTAAATAAAAAACAGACACATATCATCATCTTAGATGGTGATGATATTACCCACACATGTAGGGTGGAATTTGCCCTAGGTTGAATCCTTAATCGAGAATTTAATTTTCCACAATATCAAACCCTCGATTGGCCAATAATAGTTCTAAATAAGAAAAAGCAGTTGAGTCGGAAAGAAAAAGGGGCTGAATTGAATTTTGACTATTTCAATTGGTACTTGCTAGAATCTGATCGATTAAATGGGTTGACTGGTTTTAAGATTAAATTTGGTGTTTGATTAAACCATATATACATTTGTTTAAATATTAAAAAAAAAAATAACGAACGAGTTTCCACTAGTAATAATATCTATATCTATATATATATAATAACAGAAGTCAGTCAGACAGAATTGTAATTATATTAAGAATTATGGGCAATTTGGTAATTTATCATTTTAAAGAATAATAGAAAAGAAAAAATTCATTTTACGCTGAAGTTTTAAAAATCACGATTATAAAACTCTTCCTCCTTTCACGGAAATTTTAAAAATCACAATAAGAAAACCGCTTCCTCTTCAAAAAAATCTTTTTCAATTTTTTTTTATTTAATCTATATCTATATAATAACAGAAATCATTTCATAAACACTACTTAAAAAAAATTCTAAAAAAACAAAATATCATTTCCAATATAATTTAAATTTTATAAAAGTTTGGATATATTTCTCTTTATAACTGTTCCCGATTTTCTAATTTTCAACAGTTGTTTCTCCCACATAAATTTAAAAAGGAAACAATATCCGGTCATATATATTCCAGTTTTCTTCCTCACCAAAATTAAAAGAATTTTCCCATGGATACAAGTTTCACATCTAATATATTCACTCAAAATGTTAATAAAAAAATATCCAATCCAAGATGTCCTCTAATTCACCATGTATCTTCAAGTTCGAAAAGAGAGACAAAATTCTGCTTCGAGAGGCCCTAAGCATAACCAAGTGGCTTCGTCTTTAATGTCTTTAATGATTTGTGACAGCATTTCCGTGAGATAGAAAAACACATGTTCACGATTTTGGAAAGTGGAGGAGAAATTGGGGTTGCAATTTGAGATAATTAGCTGGACAAGCATGTGCTGGGTTAGTATGGAAACATGTCGATTGTGTGCGTGCTATTCGTGATGGATGAGATGAGGAAGGCCTCCGCCAACGGAGATGAGAAGGATTAGAGAGTTCTTTATGGGTTCGGGATGGGCCTCACGAAGGAGACTGTGGTTTTGCGTAGTGTGTCAAAAAAAATATTGTTTTTTCTCTGGTATTTTCTCTCTAAATTTAAGAATTATGGAGTTAAATAAGTAAGAATGTGTTGTAATTATCATATCAGATTGAGATTTCATGTAAACTTTAATGAGTTTTTTATGTTGTAATTATTATTTATTAGATTGAGATTTTAGGTAAAAAAAATTCGGTTTTTTATATCACGTTGGTATTTTGTTATTATTTGTAGACTAGTCACACTTTTTTTTGGATTTTTTTATATAATTTTAGAATTATGTTATAATTAGTAGATCAATCACACAAAGAGATTATATCATTTATCAGATTGAGTCATTGAGATATCAGGTAAAAAACAATTGGGTTTTTATATTATTTTGATATATTTTGTAGATCAATCACACAAAGTATGATAGTTCTTTTGAGGAAGAGATTATCATTTATCAGATTAAGATTTGAGATTTAAGATGAAGACAGTGGAGTTAAATAAGCAACAAATTGAGATTGAAGGTTTTTTGTTTTTGTTTTTTGTTTTGTTTTATATGACGTTAGTATTCTTTTATAATTTGCAGATTAATCACACAAGAGATTGAAATTTCATGTAAATTTTTTTGGATTTTTTATATCATGTTAGTATTGTATTATAATTTGCAGATGATTTTTTGGATTTTTTATATCACATTAGTATTTTATTATAATTTGCAGATGAGTCACACAAAAGTATGTCAGTTCTTTTGAGTACTTGATGACATTTCAAAAAGATTACCACACAAAGTATGACACTTCTTTTGAGTACTTGATGGCATTTCAAAAAGATTACCATTTACCAAATTGAGATTTCATTTAAACATTTGGATCTTTTATATCACATTAGTTTTACCACTTTTAACACTCTGTTATAATTTGTAGGTTAGTCACCCGCAGTACTTTTGACTATTTGCTGCATATATCAGATTGAGATTTGATGCAAACTTTTTATTATAATTCGCAAATCAGCCACCTGTAGTACTTTTAACTACTTTCTGGCATTTATCAAATTGAGATTTTATATAAACTTTTTGTTATTTTTTGGTTATAATTTATAGATCAAACACATAACTATGACAATACTACTTAGTATTTGCTGGCATCACACTCAATCGTACAAGTATGGTAGTACTTAATACTTAATATTTGTTGGCATCACACTCATTCATACAAGTATGGTAGTAATGGGACAATTGTTTGAGTGGTAGCATCGAATAAATACGTGATTCATTAAATCTTTTTACTTAGTAGTTTTTCCCCTCTTTCATTTATTTATTAAAACAATATATTTTGTTATTTTTTAGTTTTTTTTTCAAAGAATACTTCTCTAGGTTTTTTTTGTTCAAAGTCGTTTGCAATATATTTGATTTCTATTTTACCAATAATCAGTTAATAAAGTAGCATTATTTGACTAAATGTTCTTAGATAAAATCAATTTATTTTTTATTTATATTTTCTTATATTTCCTTGAAAATTTAAAAATTCTTGATTGTGAATATTATTGTGGGGATAAAAATAATTTCTATTTTTTTAATTTCCCCGATATTCACTCACACGTTCGTTCTGCACCCTCCACAATGAGCTATTCCACCCGTACTTAGATGACAGGTCATATACTTTGATCGTGGGCTATAGCTAACCGTTAAACGACCACGTTAGCCACCTCCAGAAGCTCTCGTAGAAGCTTTAGCCCTTTTTACATAAATTGTTATGAACTGACTAAATGACTAGATTCTCCCGGAACACACGGGATACGGGCTAGGATATCTCCTTCGAAATGGAAGTCTTTCATTTTCTTAAGCTAAATCCAATGAAGCTTTCTTCGACCTAAGTTGGACTACGCAACGCACGCTGCTGGTGTGCTTCCTGCTCGCAAGGAAAGAAGAGCTACAAGGTTCAGTTCAGATTTGACTGTTTGCAGCATGGGAGCTAATATTTACTAAATTTTTTTGATATTTGCTCAAATTAAGGATATATATTGATACATTATTTTTGATATTTTATAAATATTCAGAAAATGTATATATTATCCTCACTAGCGAAATCATTGTTATTGAAAGTAATGAGTAACCATTAAGATATTTTAAACATTGCAAAATAGGAAAAAAAAATATGTATACAACTTCTAATTTTCATAAATTTTCAAAAAAATGTCAGTATTTCACATTCTCTTAAATTCAATATATTTATATTTTTATCCACATTGACATTTTGAATTTGTACACAACTTGAATTGAATATTAAAAATGTTAAAATACTGATAAACAATATTGAGGAAATGGAAAGAAAAATTCAAAATTTTAATGCATTTTGTTAAATTATATCAAAATGTTACTGATATTGACATTTGATATTGATATATTTATCGATATTCAGTAAACTCAAAATACTGATAATTATATCGATATCGATATTTATAACTTTGTATCACCATAATTCAAAGTGAGTCTTATTTTTTAAATATATATAAACTATAATTTAATTAAAATATATATGTATACAAACTATATTTAATATATATATATAAGACATCTTTTTATTACATCAAAATTAAAATGATTTAAGATAACTTTTGGTTAAACATAATTAAAAGAATAAAATATTTGCATTTTTTTTGGAGACAATGTATCAAGTTACATTATTTATTTAAAATAACTATATTTCAATTAAAAATAATATAATTTTGTATTATAAATGTCATACAACATACCTAAATTATTTTCTTCATCCGAAGTTTCTTGATTAAACGTAATTGATTAGGAGATGAATTTACTCAAAATTCAAATATATTTCATTAACTTAAAACTCAAATTCAATTTTTTTGCATCCTTTTTTATATTGTTGTTATATTTCTTTTTAGCAAACTTTTCTCATTTTACTGAAAAGACCTTTAATACAATCATTGTTTCACAATTTTAAATTTTCATACTCAAATTTCAAAATTCAAAAGAGAATATTAAAACCATATGTCAATGTGTATCAAGTTTATATTGTTTGTCTTATGTTTTTGGTATTTTTCGTTTTTCATGTAATTGGTTTATATTTTTCATTTAAAGTGTTAATATTTTTTAAGGATTAGTAATTTTCTTCAGTTCTCTCTCATACACACATTCATTTTCAATATATTTTGTTGGTCCCAAGTGGTCAGAGGTTCAGAGGGGGTGAATGAACCTCTATCGATTTTTCGATTTTAAAACAATATGAGATACAAGTTCCTAATTCTTAAAAGAAACAACAACCTGACTTGATCAAAAACCTGACAATATACTGATTCAGGTTTCTGATCAGCTTTCTTAGTACGCAGCGGATAAAACACGATAGGGTTTCTCTTTGGAAAAACAGCTTTCTTTTATAAGTATGCTTCTTTTATAAACTTCTTTTGTGCAAGATGCTTATGATATGATCAGTAAGATATAGCAAGATAAACACAATGTAGTAAGTAAAAGAAAACAATAAACACTTATGGTTTATAATGGTTTGAAGGTGGTGTAAGTCTTCTACGTCCACTTTACTCCTTCACAAGGAAGAATTTCATTAGGTCAGTTCGAATTACAATCCTCACTTTACAAACATCTTCCTAACAAGCTACGCCTACTAGAATCCCAAACTCTAGTCGAAGACCACAACCCACAAAGGGTATAATCCCATAAAGGGTAAGTAGCCTATTTCTAAACAACTAAACTTAGCAAGGATACTATCCTCTCAACTAAGTACACCTAAAACAACCTAGCGCACACAACACAAATGGTTAAAAGATAAAAAGGTTTTCTTCAACTGTTGCGAACATGGATCAGTCTTGAACATGAAAGCTCCATTGCTGAGGTAGACTGATCCTAGAAGGTTGAGTGGCTGAACATGGTTTCTCTGAGTATTCTTGTGACGACTAGGATTTACCGATGCATAATTTGATAATTAAATATCTAAACCCCTAATTATTTGATTTATGTTACGTGTGTTTCAGAAAGTTTAATTATAAGTACGCTTTAATTAAGTTTAACGTTTGGGAGATTTATTTCGTAAAAATACAAAGTCGATAAAATAATTCATAAGTGGGATGAGATGAACGAGAATGAAAAATCGAACAAAACGCAAAAAGAATGGATCAAATCGGAGTTCGTTTGATATCCCAAATTAATTAATATCATAAGAAAGTTTAATATAAAATTTAAGATTATATAATAATTAATCAAATGATTAACCTAAGGTATAAAGATTGTATAATCCTAAGTAAAAATCATATACTAAAAGTTAACCCAAGGTAAAATATGCTCCTGCTTCTCTCTAAGTTTTCCGGCTGCCGGCCGGTCGGAGCGCCGCCGTCGCCACCGCCGGCGACCACCGTCGCCGGATTTTCTTTCCGACCGAAATGTATCGAATCCTACACCATCTTAAAGCTCTCGACGAGCCCGTTCCAACCTCAGGCTCGGATTTGTCATCCGCCGCCGCGTTCGCCGGAAAATCGCCGGAGAAGATGCGGTTTTCTCTCTCTAGAAACCCCCATTTTCTCTCTCTTCGTTCTCGGCCATCCGGCCACCGATCGGGGTGATTCTTGAGCCTAAAGTGAAGTTCTCGCCGAGCCCGTCTCAATTCTGGGCTCAGATCGTTGATCGGACCGGCCAATCTCCGGTGGTGGCCGGTCAAAGTTTCTGCATGCAAATTTTCTCTCTCCTCTCATTTGCTCTCTCTCTCTCTTCGATCTCTCTCTCCCTCACCTCTCTCTCCCTCACCTCTCTCTCGGTCTCTCTCTGCTCCCTCTCGTCTCTCTCTCGCCTGGTGGGTAGTCGGGCGGCGCATGCAGCGCCGCCGTGTGGGTGATCGGCCGGCGCAAGGAGCGCCGGCGAAGCTTGAGTTTGGTTGGAGTTGGGGCTGATTTTTGGTGGTGTTTGGTGGTGGTGGAGAAGGGGTGTTTGACAGCGGCTTTTCCGGCGCCGCCGTGGTCGAAGGAGGCCGGCGCTCGGTGCGCCGGCGAGGAGGGGGTGGTCGGGGGTGGAGTTCGCCGGCGTCGGAAACTGGAGGTGGCAGTGGCGACGGGGACGGGGGTAGCAGTGGGTGGTTTGGGTGTTGGGGTGTTTTCTTGGAAATTTGACTTAATCCAGGGACTTCCTTGCAATTTTTCCGTAATTTGTGTTTATTCTCATTTGGTCCCCCAACTTTTAATCTGTACACTTTGGTCCTCAAAGTTTTGGAAATTATATTTTCACCCCCAAAACTTCTCAAGGCTTTAACTTTTCTCCCCAAGACTTTTGCATATTGCATTTTGACCCCCCCAGAATTCCAGAAATTCTATTTCGACCCCAAACTTTATCTGTAATTACGGTTTTACCCCTCAAACCCTCCAAACCCTAAAATGCTTCGTTTAGCTTCGTTTCTTATCCGTTTTAATCCGTTCTCATCTCTAAAGCTTCCTTTTTGAATCCTCTATATTTCTAAACCTAGTCGGGTCGAGTTCTGTTCTGTTTTCAATTCGTTGTTTCTTCCGAGCATTTAATTATAAACGCTTAAATAATTATATAACCTAATAATTGACGTTGTGTGTTTGTAGGCCCAAACGCTCTGAGCTCATCTCAAAACTAAAAGGAAAAGAACGTGATAGTCGCACCGCCCAGGCTGAGGTGGGGGTAATTTCTGAATTAACGTTTAACTTTATGTTTATCCTGTATAGTCGCATGCTAGGGTTTCCGATAAACTATGATATGATGATGAGCATTATATGATATGCGATTTGAGATTATGAGCATGAAATGTGATTGATGATATCAGCATGCTATTAATTGTTATACATATCCGTCATATGTGTTTTGTCTACGTGCTGTGAATTGAATCTTTTGTTGGGATTAAGATAAGATATGTGTTCATGTGTACGGTCTTTGGGAAGACAGGTTGAGATTAAGTCCTAACAGGAAAACGGAAGATTGGTGAAGTCCCCCTGACCAAATAATCACCAGGAGGATAAGGTGGTGGGGTAAGGCGGGATATACCTGCGCCCACGTCATTTATGTGTTGTGCATTGTACTTGCTGTGTTTAACTGCTTATCTGATTTAAAGTTTATGTTAATTTACGAACTTGTCTCCACGGGGTGTATTTCTATGCACTCACCCCGCTTACGTGTTCGTTACAGGTGATGATTTTGTTGGGAGGAGTTGAAGAGAGAGATGTGCACTGTCTGTTAAAGATTTTGTATTATATATTTTGTTAATCTGTCGGAACAACGTACACTTATGTTTTCATTTAGTTTAAACACGTATTTTAGAATCTGCTGCTGTAATTTGTTAACTTATAAAGATCGATATATATATATATATCTTATTTGTTTCTCTTTTCTTTCTTTTTCTTCTTTCCTGCACGCCTGTCGGGGATACTCTGATAATTTTAAAAATGTTTTTTTTCCTAAATTTATTAATCTTTTATAATAAAATATGGTTAAGTTTCGGGGCGTGACAATTCTCTTGAATCTGTGTAGCATGTCCATCATTTTCTTCAGTCAGCCACACCTTCTATTTATAGATTTTGAGAATGTATCCGTTGAATGAAGTATCCGTTGAAGGTAGATGCTTCACCATTTTGAATTCAAGTAAAGATATTAAGATCTTTCTCTGTGACCGCATTAAATACTTCTGAGTTGATCCTGACATATGCATTTAATGCGCCCAACATTTGCTTCTGAACCTTTCTGACATTCCTGTTGAGTTGTCAAGTCGGTATGGGTCCAGAGCTGAAGTCCATGCAACGGTTACTCGTCGGTTGGTTTTGCTGCTTCATGGTCTTCACAATACTGCTTCTAGCTTGTTGCTATTCATAGCTTGCTGCACTTTGCTTGTTGTTCACTGTTGGCAGCTTCCTGCTTCCTTCTTCCTTTTGTGCAGCTTCCTTCTTTCCTTAATGCA
Organism: Scutellaria minor; assembly: GCA_954870855.1. NCBI lineage: Eukaryota > Viridiplantae > Streptophyta > Magnoliopsida > Lamiales > Lamiaceae > Scutellaria > Scutellaria minor. The sequence continues at coordinate 3,100,612 of OX940734.1, forward strand.
GCCTTCTGCCTTCAGCTTCCTGTCTGCTCTTATGCAAATTCTTCCTTTAGCATGTTGTTTCTTACAACTTGCTGACTCTTAAAAGATGTCATTTGTCTTCTAAAGTTAAGTTTTCCTTGCCACTTTGGAAAACTTCTAACATAATCTTTTATCTTAAGATTATATTAGTTAGTATGGAAACTTAATTGCTGACAACTTAAGCAACCTGTTTTGTCTTAAGCAAACTGTTTTTATCTCATCTATATAACTACTGAAATATTCCAACATATTTAAATACGTTACAAATATATAATCTACTTTAAATAAGAGAAACATCAACAATCAAGTGCAAAAACTTTTAAATTCTAATTTCATATTAGTATCATAATATTGAGTGAGTTAAACAAACTTTTAGAAATGAAAATTACATTTTATTTCATTTTATTAAATTTTATATGTAATATTATTTTTTTAAATTAAAAAAATATAACGTGATCCTTGCAAATCAATATAAATATTTTGTATAGTTTACATTTTTATTTATTTATTATAAATTAATTAAAAATACATCTACACATCAAACATATTATAAAATTAATTGTTATTAATTATTGATTTTAATAATTTGGGCATTCCAAACTTAGAAATATTAATAAAAAATTTATTTTTAATTATTAATATTAGTTTAGTGTCAAAAATACATCTATACATCAAACATGCTATACAATTAATTGTTATTAATTATTTATAATACTAATTTGGGCATTCCAAACCTAGAAATATTAATAACAAAAAAATATTTTTTAATTATTAATATTAATTTAGTATTCTTTTAATTAAATAATTTGTTTTGTCTTAAAGATGAATCTTAATTATAAAAATAAACAGTTACGTACTAAGAGGACTAAAAAATGGTAAGTTTTAAATATGGAGGACTAAAAATCAAAAGGTGAAAAATAAATGATGAAAAATCCAATTAGGTAAACTTAGATGACCTAATTTTGTTTTTTCCAATAAACGGATGTACAATATATTACTTTATAATAATTTATAGTGTATATATATATACACACACAACATTAATATGATTCTTTATAAAATAGTTTTTTTTAACCAATTCATAAATATCTCATGTTTACATAGAATTAATTTATTGTAGAAAATTCCAATTGTTGCATCAGTTCTACAATGTAGTTAATCAGATTTGATTGACATTCAATGTCAAAACAACCTTTAAAGAAGACAATTGATATTTTAGGGGGCATATGGACAACTATTGAAAAATATTATAATTTGTATAATTTTGATACATTATATGTTAAGATATTACAATTTATATTCTCATGTCAGTCTGATTTCAATTGAAGAAACACATTTTTTATTTTTTTTTATCATGGTCAATTATATGTTGTTGTTTCTAGAGTAATCAGTTGCTCTGATTTGAAGATTTTAATATTTGACAAAAATGCTAAGGAAAGGAGGAACACCATAATAAATGTTGTATATAAAGAAGTGTTTCAAAATTTATAATTTATTTTTATTTTAGTTGATTTTTCTTATAAATTTATAACATTAGTTATAATATAGACTATTTCAATAAGTTCCAACCTTTTATACCAATAACAATGTAATTAAAATTTTATAACACATTTTATTAAATTATACCAGTACTGAAAAGTATAAAATTTCTTATATGTTATTAAATTTCATTACCAACACCAATATTTGAAGATTAAATATTACTTTATTTCATTCAATTTCTATATTGACATTAATATTAGATATTGATATTAATATATTTGATATATGATATTTTATAAATATTAAAAAGTATATATATATATATATTATCCTCACTATCATAACTATTTTTATGGAAATATCGAAAATCTATTGAGATGTTTTAAAGATTAGTAAATATAAAGAATTATATGTATTCAATTGTTAATTTTCATCAATTTTCATAAATATCGATAGACTTCATATTTATTTAAATTCAAAATATTTAAATTCAACATGTGTTAGGACTTATGATGTTCTCGCGATCGGAAGTCTATCGGAGTTTTACAGGACTTATGATGTTAAAAAAAAAAAAAATTAAAAATTTGCTAACACGATAGACCTCGATAATGAAGAGTATCTGATATACAAACATTGGGATTTGGAAAAAACAACTATGAGGAGTGAAGTTCCAGTGAATAAAAGATTTGTTGTTCCACCATCTTTTATTAAGATACAACACACATATGAGTGTCTAGTATACCCAATCTCAGTCTAAAAGAGTCAGGGTCGGTTTGATTTGTATCTTAAAAAACCAGTGTTCAGTCATGAACATTTGTATGTGGCAGTATCCAAAGTCATCCATTATAGGAAACTCAAGATTTTGATAGAGGATATGGAGGGTGGACAAAATAACTGAACGACGAATGTAGTTTACAAAGAAATATTTCAAAATTTGTAAACTACAATGTAAACATTATTATAAATTTATTGTATTATACAATTGATCAATTACTTTAATTTGATAATTCATATTATTTATTTGATTAATCATGTCTTGAAACATATTATTGACTTTAAATATAAATTAAAATAATTTAAATATACTGATAACATAATATATACTTCTTATATTTAATCCTGTGCATCGCACGGGTCCACTGCTAATATACATAATATTAAAAGCCTAATTAGGAAATAAATATTAATCGATTATATTTTATTTTTGTAATAAAACAAAAAATATATTAGTTTTTAATATGGTTAATATTCTTTTTACATTTTTTCAATTATAACATGACATTTTGACTCTAACACCATAGATCACCATCCTTAATTTTGTTACAATTTAGTACATGGTCATTCGAGTTCCAATTGATTATGCAAAGCCCAAATTTTGAAAAATATCTTTGTTATCGATCAATGTGGTTTCAAATTGTCCAGCAAATGAATGTTGAATCAATTTGTTTAGTAAATATGCTCGTCATTGGTCAATTTTGTTAGATCTCTCCCTATAAAAAAATAAGAAAACAACGTAGTTTTATGGTAATATGTAAGGTTTTTTAATTTGTTGGGTTTGGAGCCATATTGATCTATGATGAGGATATTTTTCAAATTCTAGGCTCCATTTTAACGATTAATACTTGAAATGACCAGACCATACATTGAATTTGTTAAAAAATTATTGAAAGTGGTAATCTGTTGTATTAGGATCGAAATTTCGTGTTGTTATTGAAAAAAAGGTTAAATGTGATAGTTTATTGTATAATTAACCCTTTTCAATACCTGTTGGACCACTGGTTGAACTGCTAATTGAGAGTATGATCGGTTTGATCGCCAATTAGGTTATGAAAATGCTAATTACAATCATTTTTTCCAAACTCAGATATTGCCCTCTTCTTCAAATGATTAGTGGGGTGGAACTTGAATATTATGATTATACAAAAATTACAAAAACTTATATGAGATGGTTTCGTAGATAATATCCAAAAAATGGAGTCAATGGAGCCCCATTCCATACAATTATAAAAAAAAAACCATTTTTATAAATTCATACATATATTGTGTATATTGTGAAGTGTGGGTCGCAACATTCTCACAAAAAAATCATGCATACTCTAAAAAATATAAGAAATTTGCGATTGTCCTCTTCAATCTAGGTATTTGCAGCCATCCTCTCAATCGTCTACATATACAATGATGATACACAATCTAATATAATATATCATATCATTTTTTTTACGTAGCCAACCTCTACAATATTTTTACTTTGTATTGTAAACTACAACAAACAATTTCGAGGGGTTGAAGTTGTTGTGACTCCGTATATGATTAATAAATGTTTATATTAAAAATATTATTAATCTTATATATTTAAATTTAAATATTTAAATAATAATTAAACTATTACATTGTCGTTTAAGTAATACAATTAAAAACATAAATTTCAATAAATTGGTTGGACTGTCGGTTTGAACATCTAATAGAAGGGTTAATCAAGTGAGGCTTGAATGTCTTGGATTCTTAGTTATAAAAAGGAAGGTATTTGCAATTTTTTAAAAAGTGTCAAACACTTGTTTGGAGCATACAAAACTAATTTCTATTCTAATTGTAAGTTTAATTTGACCACTTGCATGTTGGATTTTTAAAAATTGTGTTCTAAGTGAATGATTTAAAATATAATATTTAAAATGAATGTATTTTAAATTTATTTTAATTACTTCGTAATAAAAAAATCATTCAAAGATGATTAATTTCAAATTCATATCTATCAAATTTTATTAATGAATTTGTTACTGCAAATTAAAAAATATTCTTCAAATCATTCAATTCAAACACAAATTAAATTCTTGTAACAAATATTTTTGTTACACATTACTTATCTATCATATCTCTAAAAGATGTGTACCCGTTTCAACCATAAGAGCTTCTATCTTCATCTTGTTTTACGTTCTTAAATTAAAATGATCAGTATTTATATTTTTTCTGGATCCAATTGCCATTATTTTAACTTCATTCTACTTTCTGATCCCTATAATACGTGGTGTTGCTAATTTGAAAAGGGTTCACACTTAGAAAAAGAGAACAATATTTTTCTGGACCATATTTATATATTATTTTATTCATTATTATTATTATTTTGGTCCATATAGGCTGTAGAAATTTAATAATTGCCGAATATGCCCTCCCTGGCGAAAAGTGACAGTTAAGACGGTTTTCAATCATCATAATCCCCACAAACTATGCTCCACGTGGCGCATCCTACGGGCTCGCCTAATTATTCATTTAAACTATTGAATAAAATAAAAATCTAATTAAAAAACAAAAATAAATTCCACATTTCCACATGTACAAATACTCTGTCGTGCAGCAACACATCCCGCCCGAATTTCTCTCTCTCGTCCTCTCTTTCTCTCTCTCTCTCTCTGTTCTCTTTCTCTCTCTTGCTCGCTGGCTCATTCGGTTTCAGTTTGTTTGCGTGTAAATCCCAAATCCTAATTCTGAATCAATTTTAGGGATAGAGATTTTTCTTTGTATCGCGTCTCCTCTTAATGAAACCATAATCCTTTCGTATACTCATTGCCTCTGTGTAGTCTAAGCAAAGTAACAACGTTTGCATTCGCATTAATTGTGTTTTATTTCGGAGTTTTTGGGAATACTGGAAACAGGTATGGTTTTTAACAAATGAGAATCAAGATTGCATTCAATCATGTTGTTATTGTTATTTTGTTTGAATATAATAGTGATTATTGAATTTGCGTATAGCGGTTATTCTATCTGTATTTTTTGATTACCTCATACGGGCGATGAGATTCTTCTTCTACATGTCGGGTTTAGTTTGTGAAGCTATATCAGATATCATTTCGTTGGTTTGTAAGTTACTTATTTTGATTTCGCAAGCATGGGAGTTTCATGGAATTGGAACATTTAGTTTGATCGGAGTGGATTATGTGTGTTTTCTACATTTAATTGGTATAGTTGGAATGTTTCGGATCAACTCTGAATTCTGTGAGATATGAACAACTTAATTCCTGTTTTTATGTAATTCGATTGATATGTTATACAGGGTTTATGAATTCTTTAATTTTTGTTTTATTCCAAGGATATCACAACATATTGAAACTGATTTTCTCTGCTATTAGTGGGATTAGTGATATTGGTGAAGGGTTATATAAACATATATATTTATATATGTGGAAATATAAAAATATATGGTTGTTTTAGGTGCTTAAAAAATTCAAAAGGCTATGTTTAATTCATCTATGATTTGTGTAGTCGAATGATCAATGTTATTGGAGACACTGTGCTATTAAGTTTGAGAATCCCATCTTTTGTTTTTTTACAGCTTCAGAACCTACTGACTTCATCAGTATCACTTGGATTTCGACTGTAGTTCCTACTGTATCTTATGAAGACCATGTGTCTCAAGCTTGCATAATGACATACCTTATAGTTGTTGGTACAGTGGGATAGAGATGAACTTATCTGCTCTCTTGACTTCTGCTGGTCTCAATATTGCTGTTTGCTTGGTGCTTTTTTCTTTGTACTCTGTCTTAAGAAAACAACCAAGCTTTGTAAGTGTGTACTTCGGACAGAAGCTTGCTCAAGCACAGTCAAAACGCCATGATCCCTTTTGGTTTGGGAGACTGATTCCTTCTGCTAGTTGGATGGTGAAAGCATGGGAAGCATCCGAGGACGAATTATACGCCATTGGGGGTGTGGATGCTGTGGTATTTCTGCGTGCAGTTGTCTTCAGGTGATAAGTTGTTCTATAATTGTAAAGCTTGATCCATCATTTTGCAGAAATGACATATTCTGATTTTTCTACAGCTTTACTGGTTCACACATTTGAAATTATCATATTTAAAGAGTGATCTTGGTAACTCCAAAATAACACATAGACTTGAAAGATTTGGGCCCCTTTGTTCTTTTAGTTGCAGTTGAAAACTCTTGGTGCTTTTGTTCATTTGAGTATAACCTTTGGGTCTGTTGAGATCCCAGGGGTTTTAAGCATTTAGATACCCATTAACCTACTCGTAGACCAGCAATACAGTTGTAAACGAGGTTCTTATATGATGCCCTTGGGGTTCCGAAGTTAACTGAGCTTAGCTTCAATTTTATTTATCATTTTCTGAATGAGTATGAACTTTTAGAGTGCCATCTAGGTTGGAGTATTACATTATTCTCAGCACAACTGTTGATAATACTAATCTAATATGATTTTGTGTAACTGTTTGTGTTATGTGAGTGTACACCAAGTGTAGTGCTGCACCTCATCTTTGCAGCAGAAAAAGGTTTTGTTATTGTCGTGAAAGGCAAAAGCTATACTGGAAGTAAAAGGCAGATACAGCACATTATCTGCTTTTGTGGAAGTGATTGCTTCATTCATTTTTTTTCCATTTCCAACTAGAATCATGAAAAAAAAATCAAACCTGAATCTTTCCCTGAGCTCCTGAACATTCGTTTTCTGGAAAATATTATCAAGTCTATCAAACCCAAATAGGAGGATTGGATCTGGTAGGGACACTCTTTGCCAAAGATCCTCTGATTCGGGTGCTAGGACTCTTAGATGCTCTTCATGTCATTTAATCCATCAAATACCTTAACCCAGCAGAGGCCACAGTCTAAGAGAATGGGATACTCTTGTAAGCCACTGGTACTTTATTACTACAGTAAATATTTCTGACTAAATTCAATTGATCGGACTTGATGCTATGAACCATACAGCGATGTTATTTTGAAAAATGAGATGATTTTGGGAACCTATGTTGATTTTTATCATGATAAGAAGCAAACAATCTCCTAGAAAAATTCCATAAGATTATGGAGATACTGGCAATGAGTGAGCATAATTTCTTTCTGTAGCTTAGTAATAGTAAACAAAAGTATCTGTTGGTATATATGGATATATCTATCTGGGGTCAATTCTGAATGTACAGCTAACTGTGTTGATTGTCTTAGTCAAGGAAACCAGATGAGTTCGATTTCACGTAGGATATTGCAGAATAGGTTTAGATAGTACTTAGGTTAAGATGTTGGAATTGTCAGTCCATGTAAAGTTGTGCGCTGATCCTTATATAATGTAGTATTGTGATATTGCCTTCTCCAACTATTATTGAAATGAATTCAATACCTTTTCTCGAATTAGTAGATTTTGAAAGGTATAGATTGTTGAGACAAATTTGAAATATTGTCAAAATTTCTTAGCAGAATCCAATATGCTTCTTAATAATTTTCTTCTTGTTTTGTTCATTAGTAACTCCTTTATAGCTTACTCTCTTACAAATAAATAAAGAATATGGGATTTTATTTTTCCTAATAAAATTGGTTGATCTTGGTTGATTTGTCATGTCACTCATTTTCATTAAAATTCATGTCTGAAACTGATTGCTGCTTTTCATGTGCTAGGTGTAGTAATTAATTCAAGATATTGGATGCGAAGCTGCACATATTTTGTTTGATCTTTGCTCAGAATAAATTGATGTTTTTTTGCTTTATTGGATTTGCTAATGTTTTAGTTGTTGCTGGCATCTGATATCAGCTGCTGCTTTACTGTGTGCAGTATCAGAGTATTCATTGTTGCTTCTATTGTGTGCTTGTTTCTTGTTCTTCCTCTTAATTATTTTGGGCAAGAAATGCAGCACAAGCAAATTAAAGATGAGCCTTTGGTTGTGTTCACCATTGGGAATGTCCGCGAAGGATCAAGATGGTATGGGAAATCATATTTTGTATGTATTACAGATATTAAGTTCCTGCTCAATTATTATAATTAAATGTGTCTCGAAATTTGTAAGCCTGAAATTATTATAGTAATCCATCTAGTTTTCCATGATGCTGAAATACACATAGTTTTTTAGGGTAGTGTTGCACATGTCCTCTCATTTTGTGCAAACAATAAATAATTCTTTTGAGATTGATTATTTGGAATTGCATATGGATGGTCTAAGGCATAATCTGAAAAAATTAATCGTATTTGGATATCCTAAAAGGCAGTTAATTCCATTACATATTTGTTACTGAAATAATACCATATGTAGAAAATTTTCTTTCAAGGTTCTCTCCTCCTTTTGAGCTTGATCTGTGTTCTCCTAATAAACTTTCACTTGTCTCTTTGGCAGGCTTTGGGCCCATTGTCTTGCATTATACATAATATCTCTGTGCGCTTGTCTCCTTCTTTACTTTGTAAGGACTGAAACTGGCACTATCTATTGTACTTTTGGTTATGTTATACAAATGATCAATAAAGTCCTTAGTCATACATGATGTTTTTTCTGCTTGTCAGGAATTTAAGAACATAACAAAGATGAGATTGTCCCATATCACTGCATCTCTTTACTACCCAAGTCACTTTACAGCAATTGTTCGTGCAATTCCTTGGGTACATGATGAATCATACAGTGATTCTGTGACCAAGTTTTTCATGGATTTCTATGCATCAAGCTATTTATCACACCAAATGGTTTATCAGTCTGGCACAGTCCAGAAATTGATGGTGAGCATCTAAACATAAATGTAATATTGTGTTATGTAGAAGTATATTGTTGTTTTGTCTTTTAATAAGTTCTAATTTTGTTATAGGATATCATTACATTATTTCACAGTCCTCATCTGAGAGCATTTTATTTCTGTTATTATGTCCTGTTGTTCTATGCTTCAAGCTAAATTTTTTTAATGTTTTTGATGGTACAGGTACAATAAATATTATTGTTCCTCTTCTTATAGACTTTAAGATCATGTCATGCCTTCCCAAAATTATCATAGATTTTGCCTAAAGAACTGTGCCCTGAGACTTCTGGCATATACTTGTGAATGTGCAGTAGTATTTGAAGCCTAACCTTCCATGTGTGTATGAATACTTTACGTATAGGAAAATATGCTGAACAAGAATAACTGGACCTTAAACACAATAGTTTTTATTATAGATTAGATTTTATGATGCCCAAATTATGTAAATATGCTATTTAGTTCATAAAATGAACAACTAGTGGTTGTCTGTTGCTGCCACCTGAAAAATCAAGGGTAGTGTATTGAACTTACCCTGTCAATTCTTACACCTGTGATCCATGGGGGAATAGGTGCTTTGGATGTGGATGTCCCAGGATATAAGGAACTTGATGACCTGCAACCAGCATTTAATGTTCTCTTCATGTCAGTCGTGGGTGAGGAGACCAGAAGGAGATGGACGATAACTGAAGACCTGTTTCTCCCACTCTCATCACTCAGTTGAAATTTGTTCTTACAGTGTTCAGCATCATTGCTCTGGAGATAAGGATTATGATCAAAGTTGTGTCAATATTTAGTGCTGGAGATGTGTTACTGAGTCTTTCACTTGAATTGAAGTATATGATCTCTGGTTTGCTTTGATGCTGAACCTATATTATTCTTCATTGAGACAGAAGATCTATACAGCCCACATCCTTATAGTGGAGATTTACTCTGTTCAACATTGTCATTTGGCTATGACTATGTCTGTCTTTCACACTCGAGCTTTGCTCTGACAACTTCAGTATCATAAAATATATTTTGAACAAGAACTAGGGAAGATACTATTAAATATTAAACTTTAGCATCAGACTAAAGTTTTAGGCTCCACTAAATTGTCAAGCCAGATTTTTACCTTTGACAATAATATGTAGTATGGTAGTGATCTGAAGCTGCAATCTACTTGTGTAAGCTTCAAATTGTGACTGGGCAATTGTGGACCACGATGAGTTTCACTTATAAGCCTCTAATTCTTATTTCTCATTTGATTAGCATGATTGTAAGATGATTCTTTATATCATAGGTATCTTCTCCTTGAAGACAACGGCTTAAGAATATTATACCACATAGTTGAGCATAGCTCACTCCCCCTGACATGAATAGCTTATTCTTGATCTTTAACTTCATATGATTTGTGTGAAACTTTTCTTGGTGTAGTGCAGCTTCTCAATTTATATCTTCTAGCTATAGGGTCATTCAGTGTTTTTCATGTTGTGTTTAGAGTGATGCTGAGAAGATGTATAAGGTGCTCAAGTCCACCCAGCTGGATAAGCAGTGTATACCACGATTAATGAGATGTGGCATTTGTGGAGGCACATCGACATCTTTTAAGATGCTCTCTGATGAGTCTAAAAGTGGTTCTAGAGTGGAAAGCTGCTTTGATGGTTCAGATATGAGAAAAAAGGTTTGATTTCCAAATGAACTTGTTACTTCTACATGCATATCAGTCCATTAACTGCATAGAGCATAGTCTGCATCCATGTGTGAATCACTTGAAGCGTCAAGTCAGTGTTTTGCCATTTTGCACGAGACTTGAGATTACTATCTCCTAATTATTAAACAACTGCATTACTTTGTATATGGTTTGTTTTGTTTAGGAATGACCAATGAAAGAGTTGAGAACTCAATACATGCAAAGTATACAAGATTTTAGGAATATTCTGCATTCTCAAAAATGGATCAAGTTATATTGAAATATGAATGGAATTGGTTTTGTTGAGAAAGTTTTAGTTCACTTGACACTTCAATAAGTAAGGACTTACAAAATTTAGATTATGTAGAAGGATTCATGGTCATGTCTAGCAGGTAGCGCTGAATGTCCCTGAATGAATACTACATTGTCAACCTGCTAGGATTTCCTTTGGAGCTTCATGATGGAGTTAATGGTCTGAATATGTGCAAAGTTTAAGCTAATATTACCTGCAGGAGTGTGGAGCTGCTCTGGTCTTCTTCAGGACTCGTTATGCTGCATTGGTTGCTTCGGAGGCTCTTCAATCACCAAATCCCATGTCATGGGTGACTGCACCTGCGCCAGAACCACATGATATCTTCTGGCCAAACTTATGTGTAGCATATCGGATCCTTTGGTTACGCAGGCTTGCTGTTGTTGTGGCCTCTGTTACTTTTGTGATTTTCTTCCTTTTCCCTGTGGTGTTTACGCAAAGTCTTGTTCATCTTGATAAGCTGCAGAAGCTTCTTCCGTTCTTGAAGAGTATTAGTAAGAGGTAATAAATTGAAATGTTAGATGTGTTTCTACTAATGGAAGTTGATATTGCTCAAAATTCAGGCTTCCAAACTTGAAATAAGTAACATACTTGTATAGAAATAGAGTTGGTTAACAAATAATATTATCTCCTGACATTAAAAATACTCTCAAAATTATGCATCCGAGACCGTATTTATGCCAAATAAAGGTTGACAAATACTACAGGTGTGACCATTTAAAACAAAGATATTTAATCTTGACTCTCTTATCTGTTTGGCACTTCCCTAAAATCACAAGGATGAAGCTCTCATCCTCATTTCTTTTTTCCAGGCAGGTTTTGGAACAGCTGATCACTGGATATCTCCCCAGTGTTGTATTCACTATCTTTCTATACATTGTCCCACCTATAATGTACCTATTCTCCACCTTGGAGGGCTCCGTATCCCGTAGCGGCAGGAAATTAAGTACATGCATGAAAGTTCTATACTTTGTCATATGGAATGTATTCTTTGTCAATATTTTGACAGAGGCTGCTATTGATCATTATCAAGTTTCAATCTTGAAGTTGGGAGATACAAAGAATATACCACAGTTGCTTGCCAAGGCTGTCCCAGCAACGGTAAATTTTTCGTTCTTAAACTCCCATTTCTCCTGTTGATCTTGCATTTCTCATGCAGTTAACATTAACATGCAGATTATACATTCTGATCATTGTGATGCTACATTTTGCAGGCCACCTTCTTTATAACATATGTTCTCACATCAGGCTGGGCAACCTTGGCCTGTGAATTAATTCAACCATTCCCTCTTATCTGCAACTTGTTTTATAGATACATTCTTCTATACAAGGATGATGCATCTTATGCCGTATATACCTTTCCATACCACACAGAAGTTCCAAGAGTCCTTCTGTTTGGTCTCCTGGGCTTCACTTGTTCCACATTGGCACCTCTAATATTGCCCTTCTTGCTCGTTTATTTTTTCCTCGCATACTTAGTGTACCGCAATCAGGTTTGTACTCTTGACAAAATGATTTTTAAAATATTATGTTTTGTTGCAACCATCTTATATAAGATTTTCTTTTGAAAAGTTTACTTAAGGATTTTTGTACATAATTATTTCTGTTTGCTCACTTTAACTCTCTGTTTTGTAATACTTTGCCTAATGTTTAATCTGCAAATGTTGGAATTATGGAAGGCCCATGTTTAGGAAATCATGTGGTCAAGAATCTTTACCTAGTCAATGATCTGTTAATTTCTGAGATATAATGCTGGTATATGCTTTAGTTTAGTTTTGTGCAGTAATAACTTTTTATATTTCATGACTCAACTGTTTGTACACATTTACTTGTTTGGTTGATTTGTTTCTTGCAAATATTATGGAACCTACTATAGTCAAGTTGTATTGATCACTGGATCAGCCTGTTCCCTTATTTTACATGAAAGAACGTTCCTATTGTAAAAGCTTGTGCATCGTCTCATTTCTTTCTTCTAAATGTTTGTTCAGATACTCAATGTTTACGTAACAGAATACGATAGTGGGGGGCTATATTGGCCTATCGTGCACAACACAACCATATTCTCATTGGTTCTCACTCAAATAATCGCCTTGGGAGTTTTTGGAATCAAACAATCTCCAATTGCATCAGGCTTCACATTCCCACTAATCATCGTTACGCTCCTCTTTCATGAGTTCTGCAGGCAAAGGTTTCACCCAGTCTTCAAAAGGATTCCTGCAAAGGTAATAACATCTCTTTAGAATTGATGTTTCTTGGCTCTACTTTGGTGATCAGAAAAATGTCTTGTTTGGTTAAAAGTTAAACAAGGCAATCTGTTGTGAATGCAGATTGTGATTGAAATGGATCGTAAAGATGAGCATTGTGGGAGAATGGAAGAAATCCATCAGAAACTGCTATCTGCTTATTGTCAGTGCAACAGCGCAAAGGTGTCGTCCCCCACTATACACAAACCCTCAGACTCTGGTAAACAAGATTCTGTGCCAAATTCAGCTGAGTTAGTGAATATCTCCCAAGCCTGATCATCTCAAGAACAACACAGCAGGTTCAATTTTTGCCACCTTTTCCTTTGTTCAATATGCATTTACACAACTATACGTGTTAATATAATCAGCTTATTTGGCAAGCCACATATATGGCCTCCTGTAACAGCTTATTGTTGGGCTTCATATCAAAACTATACAACTATATATAAATAGACTACATGAACATACACCATTGTATTTCCTGATAAATAATTTATTGCATTTTCAGGATGTATAGTCGTCTATCACGCCGCACCTGTATCATGTTGGAAGTACAGGTTGACACCATAGAAACTGCATATAGATCAATCTTTATATATCTTAACACTCTTACATACTAGTCTATTCTTTTTACCACTACAGTGAGCTTACAGTATGATTTCTTATACTTGGTGTTAGTTAGTGGTTGTGTGCCAAAGTATGCCCTCAAGATGTAGATATCATGTAGAATATACAGAAATCATTCTATAAACATTGAATAGTTCATTTGAACATATGAACCAGAACAAGAGATGCTGCACTCCATTTGTTGTAATTTGGTAAGTCATTCTACTAAGCTGAAGAAATGCCTGTTTTACAATCCTTACAACTTATGTTTCATTTTCAGAGAGAGGAGTAATAAAAATCAAGCCACGAAAAATGCATCATCTTTTTTTTTTCTTTTCTCATACTCCTTTTTAACTTATTTCATTCTTGGCACAATAACCCACAAGGCTACCCACGTACATATCACATATATATTATAGATCTAATATAATTATTAATTTCACGTCATTTATATGACTCAAAAGAATAAGAACATTTACCCATTAGCAAATGTCAATATAGACATATTAAAATATGTCATGTAAACATTTTCTCATAATGATAAAGAGAGATTATTTATTTTGGAAGGTTGCAAAGAGAGATTTTGGGTTCCATTCACATTGTAGATTTACTTGTTAAATTTCTAAGTATAACCGTTCAAACGTATTTTTTAGTTTCTTTGGATAATTCCAACTTGTAATAAACTGTACTTTTTGGTAAAAACGCATATTTGGATTCCTCCATTTTCCTTTTTTTGTTGATTGGAACCACACACTTTTATTCACTAGTTTTAAACTTTTAACAACTTCACATTATTTTATATGTGAATATATGTTCCAATATGTAAAGTATATGATATAAATTCAGTGATTTTTGTTACGTGTATAACAATATTACTAGAACTTTTATTAATTTAGAATTTGAAAGATGAAAACTATTAATTCAGGACCTATGATATAAAAATATTAATTAATGATTCACAAAAATAAGGTTTTGTTTGATATCTTAGGATCCGTAATTATTTAAGAATATTTTCAAAATGAATTAAAATAAGTGATGAACTTGACATCCATGTAAACAAAAGGAGAAAAAAAATCTTACAAAATAATATGACTGATAATTTATCGTCTAAATATCGATCGAATGGATAGTTTTTACCTTTTCCGCTTCTAATTGCCCATGAACTTTATTTTCCAATCTTAAATCAATAAAATTCCTCTTACGGAAATAATTATATAACAATAAATTGCAAATATTATACAAAACAAACATGTTTGTAAAACATTGCATTTCATGTGACATATTAACATGAGACGCTGTTACTTTGTCATCCACTTGTAATTTAAATTACAAAACATTGAAAAAATTCTCTCTATTTGTCAAAATTTAAGAAGATCAAAACCCACGAGAAAATCATATCGAATTAGGGCTCAAGAGGATTTTATATACCATATGAAGGCAAGAACAATAAAAAATGAACAAACAATTTCACACAGGTGATATTGGAAGAAGAATTTACACTTAATTATAATAATTAATAAGAGAAATAATTTACACTGTTGATGTTAAAGTTGATGGTTAATTGATGTTAAAGTTGATGGTTAATTAATAAGAATATTGTGAAATTACAACTGATAATATTAATGGATTGAGAACCATAAAATGAAAAAAAAAATGTTTATTTTAAAATTCTGTTGTGAGCCTAAATAGTTGGAGATTGATGTGATTGATCATATTTGACAAACATTTTGCACATGTATGAATTTAATGCAAGCAAAGGAGTATCATACTATAAAGAATTAAAGATAGGTATATTCATAGATTCCAAAAATTATCAAAACATTTATGGCAAAGTTCTGGTGAGATGCATGAGACGGGTCGGGTACAAGAAATTTTGTAATATTTTTGTATGTATTAGTTAATATTTTTTTATATATTAAGTAATACTTTTACATTATATGATACATTTTGGGTTTGGTCAAACTATAAGAATATATGTGATACTTTTATATATATTAGGATATATGACCTGAATTGAGTTGGGTTGGATTATAAAAAATGTGTGGATCATCTCCTAGCGCCGCCCCATACGCTCTTTTCCCTTGTGTGTGAGTCGTGCAACATGTGTGTATGTGGTAATATTTTTGTGTGTGTTAGATAATATTTTTCTATGTATCAATTAATATTTTTGTATTATATATTGTACATAATACAAAAATATTGCTTGATATATATAAAACTATTACATAATATACATAAAAGTATTACATAATTTCTTATATACAATCCGATCTGTCTCATCTCATAAAATGAGATGCGTGAGACAGTCTTACACAAGACTCACTCAACATTTATTTATGTGGTCAAATTGATAAATGTTAATCATGTCTAGAATATATTAACTATTTTATATATAATGTTATATGTTTAAAGATGTATTTAATTTGTAAATGGTTATACATACATATAAGGTGAAAGCGTCCAAAAAAGATGTCCCTTACATCTTGCCACTTTTTAATATATTGTAGATAAATATTGGGTGCACATTTTCCTTTTCTGAATCATATTATATATATATATATATATATATATATTTCATTTTCCAACCTGTATTATGTACGTTTTTTAATTTTGTATTCTAAATTTTTTTTTCTCCGATCACAATCTATACTACACTTTTTGTTTACTTTTGCAACCTCCGGCTAAAATTTTCCGACGAGAAAGCACTCACATGATTTTCATGTGCTAATTTAGAATTATTTTTGTCATTTACACTTCTAAAACATGAGTAAATTTGGTTCATCAACTATTTTCAATGGTAAAATGATCTTATTTTTTGTGAACCTCACAATTAATTTTTATTTGCTCAAACAATTTATAGAAGAAATAGGGAAAAAATTAGGACTAAATTTGAATTTGGAGGGAGAGTTAGTTAATTACCTAGAAAATGATGAAAATAACTGTTAGTTGGCATGAAAAAAATCATGTAGACCATTTTTCGCCGGAAAATATTGGTCGGAGGTTGCAAAAGTGAACAAAATGTAGAGTATAAATGTGATTGGAGAAAAAAAATTCTTTAGGATTTAAAATAAAAAACGTCTATAGTACAGATTGGAAAATGAAATTAACCCATTATTAACATTCAAATTTGGAAATGACAAAACTACCTCCACTGAATTAAGGAAGTTCCTTGCATGCATCTTCATCTTTCTCAACTATACGTAGTACTCGATCGGATCCTACTCCAACAAAATCGTATAAATATTAAATAAATTATCTCAATTGTATTAATACGATCAAAATTGACCCTTGTATCATTCACAACAATATCTTTGCCAACAATTTTGAAAAAAAAAAATTAATTTGACTCATAAATTTTCAAGAAATTTATGGGTTATCCACATCCACCCTTTCCTAAACATACCCTAATTATAAAATATTTTAATTAAAAATAATAAATAAGAAAATTCTCATTTTACCTTAGAAGGGAAAAAAAAATATTTGAAACCCCTGCCATCCTTTCCTCTTCCTCCTTCACTATTTCTTTAATTTGTCTCTTAAATTCTTGAGGAATGAAATGAAAATAATATGAGAAATATTTGACAAGTTATTTAAATGTGTGAAAATTGGGATGAAAAAAAATGCTAAAAATCGATTATACCGAAAAACTACTCTGTTTTACTCTAACTTTTTGAACATATAGTGTGTCCGACCACCCCACATCAAACATGTTATTGTGAATATATATATGACTGATAAAACTTTTTATTATTATTTAAATTTTACTTTATCTTTTTAATTTTTCTAATCCATTTAGGAAATTTAAACTAGTATTTGGTTAACGATTATACATGTAAATGGAAGTTTGAAATTTTTATTTGATCAAATATTTAATATTTTATAGTTATATATTTATTATTTGATATGGAGTATAAAATTCACCTAATATATTATATTATACCTTGCATTTTATATAATTAAATATAAAAATATAATTAATTCTCAATAAATTAACTAAATCGTCAATTGAACAAATTGACTAATCTATTGTATCACTAACCGACAGTAAAATCAATTAAATCAGTAATCCAATTATGATTAAAACACAAGTGCAAATTATATTCCAAGTACAGATATAGGTAGGCACCCCCAAAAAAGGTATATATTTAACTAAATTATTCATAGATTCTCTATGATTTTCTGTGTAGGGCATCAGATCAGATAAATAATTTATGAATCTGAGTATCCTAGATTAGACAACAGAATGAAGCCCAATTGAGACCTATCTTCTTCTCTTTGGAAGTAGAATAAACAACCATTATTTATTATAATCAAACACTTTCATGCTTAAAACCACGCATAATTAATCCATTCCACTTTCCAATAATGTGCAACTTTTTCTTGACTTTGAATGACAAAAATTCTCTACTAGCAATTTTATAATCCTAGTGAGTGTCAAAATCACCAATTAAAATTTCTAAAATAAATAAATTATTAATTAAATAGTTAAATATTACTCAATCCTTCTCATATACTCACCATATCCCAAAATTAACGTGGTTTTAGCCCAACACAAAAATTATCCCAAAATATATAATTGTCATTATAATACTTCAAAAAAACATTTGTTCATATTCTGTCAAAATTGTCCTCGAGACAATTACTTTCCTCAAATTAAATGAGATACGAATGAGTATTGGAAATTCACCAACAATGATTGTATACTTGAATAAGAGTAAATCGGTTCTTTTTATCATTTTTCTTAAATTATGTGCAAAACCTAAAATGACATTTATTTTGAATTGAAGTGAGTATATAGTCTTGTTGAACTTTTCATATGGGTTAAAAATATTTTGTTGGAAATGTCAATTAAACTAGTCAATTTCCTACTATAGTAATAGTACCCATATTTAATGTGTACTACTTTTAATATTTTCAAGATTTAAAAAGTTAAATCGAATAGGAGTATATTAGTAAATGAGCTAAATAAGTATTGGTTTATATAGAAAGTAGATTATATATATGTGGGACAAAGGAAGTATAAGAATGGTTTTCAAATTTGTGGTAGTTTGGGTAATAAGTTAATTTTGTCTTGGAATTTGACAGACATATGTGCATTTTAGTAAAGCCAATCTTGAAAATTTTTGGTTTTTTGCTCAAGGTTTTTTCTGGTGTACTGCTTATTGATGGAGGATATTCCTCTTCACTTTACAGAAACTAAAGAATTGATTTATTTCATTCTTACTTTACAGATGTTGAATAATTAATAATCGTGCAAATATTATTAATTAGTTCCACCTTGTTGTCCTTTTATTTTTTTCCTTGGCAGCTAATAATGTGCTTTTAACTGATTGGGCGATTGATCAGTTTATATCATAAATTATTTTCGTGAAAACGTGGTTCTACAGTGATTTAATTGAACCCAGAACCGGCAGCTGCTGACGGCCCGGTCCCATTTTTACTCAAAACCGGTTGAACCGGTCAAAATCGGTACAGTCGAATGAATAAATTAATAAAGAATATTGCGGGGTATTTGTTTTATTGTAATAAAATTAATGTTAACTGTTGGAGATGAAAGGGAAATTTGCTAATTTAAATCAATAACTTTTGTTCCCTGATCATTTAGCTAGAGATATTAAAAATTTGGGCTTTGAAATTGGATGCTAACATTTAAATTTGAGCCACTTTAGGATAATTAGAGTGAAATTCTTTTCGAAAATTTTACTCGATTATCGCTCAAATCGAGCTGAATTTGATAAAATTAATTTGAGGTTTTGCTATATATAACTCGAAGAGATATTCGATATGATGTACGACATGTACATATTGTTTACGTTTTGAGGAAAATAGATTTTAGGTGAGATTGAAGTGGTTGTGGTAGATTTCGACAGTGAGTTGACAATGTTAATGAAAATAAATTGTATAATATATTATTGGCATCTTAGGGATGAAAATCCCGAAACCAATTTAAAGATATGCATGCAAAATCGGGTCATCCAAAAACAAGTTTTCATTTGAAAATTTCGTTCGTTTCTCACTCAAATCGAACTCAAATAGATAAAGCTGGTTTGGGTTGGCTATGCTATGGTTTGAGGAGATGAATGTTTTGGCATTATAAGGAATAAATATTTTGGTTAAATTTTGAGGAAGATCAGTTATAGCTGTCGTTTCACCAGAGAAATCCACCATAATCACCTCAAGTTCACCAAAATTTGATCTCCCTCAAAACTTAACCAATATTTATGTTTCCTACACCAAAACACACATGTCATAGCAAAATCTCAAATCAATCGAATATAATTTCTGAAAAGCATAAAATTGGAGGAGCGCACACACTGCACGTGCGATTTGGCCCAAAATTTTGGAATTTCGAACCAATTTATCCCTAGTTGGGCCAAATTAAAAAAAAAAATTAGCGTTTTAATTTTAAGATCTGAAAAGTTATTATCCTTAAATAATGAAGTAACAATATTATTGTTTTAAATTTACAATTTTTTCTGACTAATAAATACAAATTCAGCACTAAAATAATATAGAGGATGGGGATGCTCTTAGAATTAGATAGCAATCCTGATATTGGTCCATTTTCCAAAATCTGAGAAAGAAAAAAGTACAAAATATGGATGTTTGCGCCAATAACCATAAGAGCAATAAATACAATTTGAAAACAAAAATTTCATAATTTCGTAATACCAAAATTTTCAGGGCAAACCCTGCCTTTATAATTCGCATGTCCAAAGCAAGTATTTTACACAAATTTAAAAGATTCTCCATTTCTTACGGTATTTGATTAACAAATTTCCGATACTAAAACAAGATGTTTCCTAGTATTTTATTTCATTTTGAAGGGTATCTTCAGTATTGTGCATTATTTTATTGTTGATTTTGCACTCCTTTAATGTAAAATTGTTACTCATCTCCAACAATATGCATTGCTTTTTTGTACTAAAAAGAAATATTTAGCGGAAGAATTGGAGATGCAATTAGTACATCTTATTTGTATAGTAATAACCCTATATCTAAATACATGGCTCGTGTTAGTTAAAAAAAAAAAACAAAAACAAAAAATTGGAATAAGACAATTTAGAAATATAGATATCTGATCGCAAACTTTAGGGTAAATCTAATTCATGTTCTAAGGAGCAAAAAGTGAGGACAAAGTAGTAATCTCATACACTTTCTAACTTTGTTTGGTCATCTCATAAGATTTTTCTTCTTACAATTAAATGCATGCAAATAGCCAGTTAATTTGATAGACCAGGTACAATGTTTGTACTAATTCAAAGATTGATAGATACATGCATCATTAAATAAAATTAAAGTATTATATATATAATTCCTAGTATAATGTACTATATCATTGATAAACTTCGTCGATTAGAAACCCTTTAGAAATTAGTAACCTAGTTTCAAACCCCATTTGCTAGTTGAGCATTTAAGGGAAATAATGCAACTTAAACATCCTGCAAAGGAGAATAGACAAATAAAGTTCAGGGTAGAATCTACGAAGGATATTAATTAGCAAGAAATAGAGATGAATTACAGGGGTAAATCTTCTGGCCTCCATATAAATATTCATGATTTCAAAACCTAGCTATGATGCTTTAACATGAATCCTAAGTTATTGAGGAATTGATTGCTAATAAGTACCATATTACCTCTTAGTTTAGCTACCAATATCACTTACAACATGTAATTATTGGATGATATCATTCGTTAACGAATAAAAAATTTCAATCTTGATCCTTTAACTTGAGCCATATTCATTTTTAGACCACTAACTTTATGAGCTTCTTTAATGGACCTTTATTTTTATTTCTTTTCAATTTTAGTCCAATATTTTAGCTGGAAACTCGAGTTCCAGCAATATAGAGAGAAAAATATTGTTTTATCCAAACCACCCCCTCCCACTTACAACTAAAACGCTCAATTTAGAGTGCAATATAAAGCAAGTTTATCAGTATTCATGTCAACAATTATGACCAATAATCAAAATTCTAATCAAATCGATAAAAACTCATACTTGAAATATCATTATAAAAAGTGATAAAATTAGCGTAATTATATGACCAATAGTGAAATTTCCCTTCAATACATGACATGCATTAAACTCAAAGAAATTTAAGAGGAAATATCAACTACAGTTGGGAATCTGACTATTATAAAAGAGCTCACTATTCTTTTTTTATAACCTAATTTCAGGCTTATATCTAACTAATTTGAGATAACAATCAGACTACTCTAAATTGCTACTATATTAGTCAAGTTGCTACGTACCATATAGAACGCAGGATATGCTTAAATGACATAATTTTGTGGTTGGATCTACTAATATCACTATCAAGGTCCTACTTCAAAACATAACAAAATTTCTATTTTGTTCCCTTAATATTTGAACCCGCCGCACATGAATTACAACCATCTCCTTTATCATCATACCTAGGAGAATAACCGATCATACTGATCGATTGTTACATGCACTAACATGCTGTATAGTTATCATGAACTACATTGTGACACTGCTTTAGTATTTTTCAGAGAATATCATGTCTAGATAACTACTTGTTTGGTCATCATGGATATTTTCTTGAAGTTAATTGCTCACACCATTCATGAAAAATGCATCAATGGAGCTTTACTTGCTTAATTCTAGGGCTTAATAGCCCCAATTCTAATAGTGTACAAGTATTAAAGATAAAGACTTTTCGAAGTAAATTAAATTAAACAAGAAGCAAACCAAATATGAAATTAAGGTTGCACACATGTTTAAACACAAAAGGCCATTAGGGTTTCTGGTATACAACATGATCAAATCCAAGAAAACAAACTTATTACATGGCAAGTGAAGTATGTGATTGATTTGCGAGTATCCAAGACCACAAAGCAATCACAAGACAAATGACAACATTGTATAACTTCCCATGTAATAAGACGAGTCTATCCAACTCTTACTGATAATCCTTCCTAGAAATCACAACAAACTCTTCTACAGGCACAGTACAATATACACTGCCAAATGTACAACATACTAGATCATCATCATTGAATTCCAGGATACCTCATTTTATCAACACCAAACTCCTCCATCGTCGACCCTTGCAAAAACCCTTGATTACTACTCGAAGCAGAAGCTGCAAACATCAACGAACTCATCTCCATGCCATCTCCGCCATTGATGAAATCATCGTAAAAAAACTCCAGCCCTTGTAGCTTCTGAGGGTTTAGATCCACACTTGGAAGAGGCATCAATTGATCATTCCCAACCATATCGAAATGAGTCACAGATATCGCGGGCCCACTAAGAAAATTAGGGATTTGAATAGGATCATGACTGTACAGTGGTTGAGTGAGAGCTTCATCAATGGCCGGATACTGAAGCTCGATCTGTTCGTCATCAATTCGATATCCTTGATCTGTCGAAAACCTTCCCCCGAGCTTAACCAGCAGCTTTCTGATGGAAGCATGGTCGTTGAGCCGAGGGTCTTCCACGAAGTAAGGTATGGGCGGAAGCTGCGGCTGCGGCGGCGGCGCCAGGGCGGCGGTTGAAGTTTCGCCGGAAAAGTGCTGCTTTCTTGATCTTCCTCTGCTATTCTTTTCTTTGCGCTGCTTTCCCAAGAGCTTCTTCTTCAACCTTGTGTTCCAGTAGTTCTTGATGTCGTTATCAGTTCTTCCAGGCAACTGGGCAGCGATGATGGACCATCTGCTACCAATGGTTATGTAAAGGGTGCAGATAATGTGATCTTCCTCTTCGGAGAAGGCGCCATGTTTGAGGTTGGGTCGGAGGTAGTTGAGCCACCTCAGCCGGCAGCTTTTGCCGCATCTCTTTAGCCCTGTCAATATTATTCATGTCATGTATCAATAGTAACTGAAATTAGTGATTGAATTCTCATGTGATATTATTATACCGATCTTTTGAGGCAAGGCAATCCAGTTACCGCCTGTGCCATGTTGGTGGATGTAGGTCTTGAGCTTCGCATCTTCTTCAGGCGACCATGGCCCTTTCTTCACATTTGCTTTGTCACAGCATGGAGCTCTACCCATAGAGAGAGAGAGAGAGAGAGAGAGAGAGAGAGAGAGAGAGAGAGAGAGAGAGAGAGAGAGAGAGAGAGAGAGAGAGAGAGAGAGAGAGAGATGGAGATGGAAAAAGATTGGAATGTTTTGGGGAAGAGACATATGAATCAAAAAAAGGATAGCATGGCAAAAAGAAGAATATTTTATTAATAGAAAATAGTATGTGAGAGAATAGAGTTTCAGGGTTTTTCTTCTTGTCTTCCTCTGTGTAGAATATGGACAATAACGTACCTCTACTCATCTTAGTGAAATATTACGTCTTCATTGGGACGTTGATTAATTTGTTGATGTGATATCTTTTATTTAACTTTGATGTGTATTAAAAAGTAATTATCATACATAGTGTTTATATATCAAATTGTTAAAAAATAATAAAATACTAAATGAAACACCAAATGGTTATCAAGATCAAAGTTGAATTAGCGGTACATATCGTGAAATTTTTAACAATTTACATTAATTAGGGATCATAATACATATAGATCTTATTTAAATTCAGAATAATAAGATCACCAAATTAATCCGATCAATTAAGGCAGGGATTGATGACGAAACTAGAATTTTGACATACATGTCGAGGTTGAAATGTAAATAGCCAAGTAAGTTTGAAATTAAGAGAGAAAATTACATTTTAACTTAAAATTTCACCTCCTTCATGAACAAGGAGGATGATAATTTGGCTGTTAGGTTAGAATTTTTTTTTTCAAGAGATTTTTCACATTTATGTTTCAATTTTATCTTAATGTTTTTTTTTTTGAAAATTTTGAATTAATAGAATTAGTTATTTATAAATTATGAATAACAAGCTAGATTAGTCTTGAATATTTTCCCATCAAAGTTCATTTGGGTTCTATATATACCGTAAGTTAAGAGTTACAGGGGATGAATTCATCTACCATTCTTGATATTAATTTGGCCAAATTACTAAGTCGATCAGGTTTTGAAAGTTACAATTAGATCTCTTTGGTTATCAAATTTTCAATATTTGACTCTCTCAAATTTAAAATATAATAATTTGGAGTAATTTTAATTTTGGTCATCATGTATGTAACACATTTTCTTTTCTTTGACAATCAAGTAACAAACAGTTTTCCAATTTTGATCCTCTATATTTTAAATTTTTTCAATTTTTTATCAGAATTTTCAAAATCGTTAACGTGGCCGTTAGAATTTGACTGCCACATCAGAATTTCCAGCGGCCCCATTAACAATTTTAAAATTTTCAACCAAAAATTGAATTAAAATTGAAAAAATTAAAACATAAATGACCAAAGTTGGAAAATAAATTTTTGATTCTCAAAAAATGGAAAGTTTGAGTGAGCTACGGTCAAAACAATGTATTGGGTTTTTAGTTTTTTTATAGTTAAAAGTTTGATTGTAATTTTTATAAATATTAAAGTTTATTTATCAAATCTTGATGGCGTTAGATATAATCACACAAACTCATTAAAAATAAATAAATAAAGAGCTGTTAGTTTGAAGAATAACTATGTTTGCACTTGTGGTGCACGAGGGTTAGACTTGTAATTTTGAACGTGAAAGTTACACAAAGTTGCATATGCTCAATTGTGGTGGCTTTTGAAACATACCAACACAGATACACTATTGACCTACGAATTATGATCTTTCCTTTTATCTCAATTTTTTTTCCCATAGAAAGAACTTAATTTTGATATCAATTTTAATAGATTTCAAAATGAAAAACAATGGTTTAACCGAGCATTACTACCAAACATGAACTAAATTAATGATGGATAAATTCGTCTCAAACAACAAAAATGTTCATTTCTAAAGTATATTAATATGGATTTGAGATGAGATTATTAATCATTAAATATTAATTTCTAAAATTTAGGATGCCTTTTTTCTATCTCTGAATCTATAAATTTGTTATAATACATCGGGAATCAGGAATAACATGAATGATACCTTTAGGGATTGAATAATTTGTAACTCAGATATAAAAGGATCAATTGTTGGAAAAATCACAACTTTTACTCGTATTGTCATTTTAACCAAACTTTTCATTATTGGTTAAAATAACATAATCTTATATATAGTGTGTTTTTTGATTAAGATAGTGAAAAAAAAAATCATTATGTATTAATATACAACTTTTTACCCAAATTTTCTAGTATTTTTTTTGTCTCACACTCCTCCCCTCCACTCTCCCCAAACTGATTTTAATTAGTCATCAAAAATACTATAAATACAAAATTATGTTATTTCAACCAATAGTGAAAATTTTGATTAAAATGACAATTTAGAGTAAAGATTATAATTTTTCCGGTATTTATCCCAATATAAAACTGCAAAACCAAATCACATATATACATTATAGGAAATTGACTATTTTCATATCTAGTATTCTGTCGGTAATAATAAGATAACAGTCACTCATCTTTGCACTTATTTTTACATCGATCTGTTACTAAATGATCTTATGTGAGATGGTCTCACGTCCGATCTTATGTAAAACGAATTTTATATAAATTAATAAAAGTGGGTCAACCCATTCAACATAATCTATATCAATTTTACATAAAACTATATAAAATTTCATCTCACGTAAAGTCTTATGTGAAAGATCGTCTTATATAAGTATTTGCATAACATTTAGTATTTGTTTTCATGTTAATCATTTATGTTTGTGCGGACTTTTATTTTTGATCAATGGCTTTTTTTTCTTTTCTGATCATTTATTTTTTTGACTTTTATTTTTATCATTTACATTTACACCAATCTATGCTTTAAATGACCAAAACAAAAATCAGTGTAAAAGTACATAATCAAAATAAAAGCAACACAAAAGTAATTAAATGACCAAAATAAAAGAAAAAGAAATGTTAGTAATCAAGAGGAGTAAATGCAAAGATAAATTACAGATAAAAAAAATAAAAAATTAATAATTGAATGAAAATTAATGTAAAGTACCACCGTAAATGAGTAAGTCTTAGGGGGCATTTGGTAGGTGGGTTTAGGCTAGATTGGGATTGGATTCCAACCTAAACCCATGTTTGGTATTCATGTTTCAGGTCGGTTTTGGCCTGGGCTTATTCCATGGGCTTAGGGTGCGAAATTGGTTGAATTGTAAACCCACCTTTTTTGGTGGGTTTAATATAGGCCCAACAGTACCCATACGGAAATTACTAATCTACCCCTACTGTAAATTATTAAATTTTAGGATATTAAATTTTACATATATTAAATTATTTTTTAATCTTTTCAATTATTAAATTTTGGGATATTAAATTTTATATATATTAAATTATTTTTTAATCTTTAAATTATTAAATTTTGGGACATTAAATTTTATATATATTAAATTATTTGTTAATCTTTTCAATTATTAAATTATTAAATTTTGGGATATTAAATTATTTTTTAATCATTTCAATTATTAAATTATTAAATTTTGGGATATTAAATTATATATATTAAATTATTTTTTAATCTTTTCAGTTATTAAATTATTAAATTATTAAATTTTGGGATATTAAATTTTATATATATTAAATTATTTTTTAACATTTTCAATTATTAAATTATTAAATTTTGGGATATTAAATTATACATATATTAAATTATTTTTTAATCTTTTAATATATATATATATAATTAATTTAATTCGTGGATTTTGATTATTAAAAGTAAGGGCACAATTGACTTTTCATGTTTTTTATTAGTTCTAACCCATAAAACAAACACAAAATGTAAATTAAACCCACTTTTTCAAACCCATAATCATTCAAACTAAACATAAAATTTAACTCAAACCTATCCCAAAACCTACATACCAAACACCCAAAAAGTGCTATTTTGTCTTCAATGAACAGTAAAAGCCTACCAATTTTAACAATCTTAACAAACTCATCCTTCAAAGTGAACGGCAGGGACGGAACTATGCCAAGGCCCAGGGTGGCCTTGGCCCCCCAACATTTTAAAATTTGTATTATATATATATATATATTTAGTAAAGAACTTTTAATTTTATTAAGAAAGTGACCCCCTTAAAAACTTCTTAAATGTAACTAAACTTATTTTTCCTCAATCCCCAAATTAAAACAAGAGGAGAGTGAAATCCACCAAGGGGCAAGAAGAAGCATATGTCTAGAAAATTTGGGATGTAATGATATATTTTGAGATACTTGATGATAAATATCTTATATATAATTTTGTGTAAATTTTTTTTATTAATGGCCCCCCCTCAATTTTGGATCCTGGTTCCGTCCCTGGTGAACGGGCCCCCATCCTTCAAAGTGAACGGGCCCTTATATTAGACGGTCTCACGTGGGATCTTATATAAGAGGAAGTTCATATGAATAGACAAAAACGGGTCAACTATCTTTCAATATGGTTAATATCGACTTCATATATAAGTTCATGTAAAACTCCAAGCTTAAAATCTTATGTGAAACAGTCGTATATAAATTTTCATGTTTTATATAACTATCTCGTGAATATTATTGCATAAAGAGGAAAGTGGTCATATTCAGAACAGCTGTTAAGAATATTTATTCATCACTTTCATGCTCCGAGTAACATTTAATTGGTTATATAAAGAGCAGCCTAAGAAATTAGACAGTCTTTGATACTGAAAATTGACCCTCGTTCCTTTTTTTCTTTTCCTCAAAGG
Organism: Scutellaria minor; assembly: GCA_954870855.1. Taxonomy (NCBI): domain Eukaryota; kingdom Viridiplantae; phylum Streptophyta; class Magnoliopsida; order Lamiales; family Lamiaceae; genus Scutellaria; species Scutellaria minor. Next base: position 3,129,111 of record OX940734.1, read on the forward strand.
TTTGGTGTAGGTTTGGTGGATTGAGACTATATTACCCATACTCCAACTGGGATTGATGGATGATTTGATAAGATGTGAATTGAATTCTTGTTTTGATTCTTAATTTTTACTTATTTTAGTACAACATATTATACATACATTATGATTGGTTTGCATACACATAATATAAATGAGAGACACTTGTGTGTCCGTGCCCTCTTTTTTTTTTTGTTTTCGCGCATATGTCCATGTGTTCAAATTTTTTTTTTAGGTATTACAAATTTGTCATATAGGTATTACAAACATGAACTAAAGCTATTAATATTTGAAGAGTATATGTGTGATACCTTTAGACATGTTAGGTGCACACGCGGCGTGGGCGCATGGTTCTTGAGGTATCACAAATTTGTCTTATAGGTATTACAAATCAGGTGATATCTAAAGAGTATATGTGTGATACCTTTAGACATGTTGGGTGCGTGAGCGGCGTGCGCGCGGTGTGGGCGCGCAACGTGGGTGCGCAGTGTGGGCGCATGGTTCTTGAGGTATCACATATTTGTCCTATAGGTATTACAAATCAGGTGATACCTGAAGAGTATATGTGTGATATTTTTAGACATGTTGGGTGCGTGAGCGGCGTGGGCGCATGATTCTTGAGGTATCACAGATTTATCCTATAGGTATTACAAAATAGGTGATACCTGAAGAGTGTATGTGTGATACCTGAAGAGTATATAATCATATGTGCGAGACCACACCATAGTAGCGTGTGTGGAGGCGCGTGGGCGTGCCTGGGAACGACCCACGTGCCGGGTCGGGTTGGGGGCACGAATCCTAGGATCTGTGCCCCGGGGCATACAATTTTTTGCCAATATAAATGCACTTATAATCTAAAATATAAAATCATCGTATATGTGACAAGTGGTAACTTACTAACCTATAAGCTCATGACTATTATTGTACGAGATGATACCATAATCACACACACCACATATATATATATATATATATATATATATATAAAATCTTTTTTCTATTCTATTAAGATCAAGATTATCATATTATATATATATATATATATATATATATATATAATCGTTGATAGAGATACAACTTCATTTGCTCGTTTTATTCAAAATAATAATATCACAAAAATCTCTTACCCTTTCAATAGTATAGTAACATTAAATTCTTTACCTAATTTATTTGTAAGAGTTAATTCTTTCTAAATTGGTCAATTAAACCATAATTTTGTCAATTAGGTGCAAGTTTGGTCAATTTGTGAGATGAATGTAGAACTCGCTAACGATGTATTTGATTTTAAATGTCCTAATTACATAACATTTAGAAGGAACCTAATTTTGACGTAGGTCACATTTTCCATTCATTTCATAAATTAGCTAAATTGCTGTCAATTGACAAAAACTTAAATAAATTATTAATTCTAAAAGAATAGAATAAAATAACAAAATTCTGTAAGGTTTAGATTTTCCTTTGACTATTAATAACACTTACTTAGATGGATAGTTCTTAAAATAATTATCGATTATTTCACGTCGACTTATAACCCAACACTCGTATAAAAAAATTCCTACACTTTTAAATGGTTAGTTTTCTTTCTATCAAGAGGTTTTAGAGGATTCATCCACCGAGAAGAAGAAAAAAAAAAAGAAAAGGAAGAGTTTTTAAGAAACACAAAAACTCATGTGAAACTGTCTCACGGATAGTTTTCGTGAGACGGAGCCCCATCACCTACAAACAATATGTGAATTGTAGGGTTTGGATGGTGAGTAATTGAATTGTGGGTTGACCTGTCTCACACAATGCATTAAAACTTCGTGAGACGGTCTCACAAAAGACTTATTCTTTAAAAAATAAAAAAAAAGGTGGTTCTATATACAACCTTAGAATTTCTCTATACATTTACAATAGAAATGAAATCTCATTTCTAACCTTATTAATTTTTTCTAATTTTTTTTCTTTATTAAGATTATTTTCTTGTTTCTACAACACATTCTCTCTTTCTTTTTTCTCCTCCACAACCGCTTTTTTTTTTCTTCACAATTCACAACACCATCAAAAGTTTTTACCCAAAATAAAAGACAAATTTTATTGCTCGACCCCTCAATTGGTTATTGAAAGTGAAACTACACAACTGTATTTTAATTATTTTGTATTGGTAAATTTTTTAAGAACCCCCAAATCTCTGATTTTATGCGGCCGTTGTAAGAAGAACAAAGAAGAAAAATAGAGATAAATAGAACAGAGGTAAACAAAACAAAGAAGAAAAATAGAGAGAACCCTCATATCTCTGATCTTATGCGGCTGTTGAAAGAAGAAGAAGAAGAAAAATAGAGATAAATAGAACAGAGATAAACAAAACAGAAAACGACGTCTGTAGTGATTGGAATTTTGGAATTACTAAGGAAGGAGAGGGGATAATACTATTGGAATTTTGGAATTACAGAGGGAGGGGAGGGGATAATTTTTACGATATGCCTAAAGGTTCAGTTACGCAAAATTTTTGATTCATAATATTTTTTCGCTCTTCTAGGTTGAAAAATTGGATTGGCTATAAAAGAAATATTTGTAGCTCGTTGAGTTAGTTTTCCGATGCATCAAAAAGTTTGCAAATGTGTTTTTTTGTTGAACAGGAATCTGTTTCCCTTTCTTTTTTTAATTCTCTTGATTATAGTAAATCAGTAATAAAACTATTTAGAAATATACATTGATACAATTATGATTCATACGAATCTTCTAATCCATATATCAGGGAAAAAATCTATAGCCCAATAATTTCAAGATAGTTGAAAATTCAATATTAAAAGTCATATTCATCAAAAAAAAAAAAATCAAAAGTTATTTGAAATATCATGAGTTTTACCTTATAAAATTTGTAATCTACTTCAAACAATTTTTTCTTTTTTTAAGCAATTGAATTGAAATTTGATTAAATACTCAATGGCTGTATAAAGCAAAAAAAAAAAGAGAGAGAGAGAGAGAGAATATGACTGTATCAATGGCTGTATAAAGGAAAAAAGAGAGAAAAAAGAAAGAAAAAAAAATGGTTGTATAAAGGAAGAAAGAGAGAAAAAAAGAAAGAAAAAAAAAACGAATGGCTGTATAAAGGAAAAAAGAGAAGAAGAAAAAAAAGAGGAAAAAAAAAAGAAATGGATGTATAAAGGAAAAAAAAGAGAAAAAAAGAAAGAAAAAAAATAAGAAATGGATGTATAAAGGAAAAAGAGAGGAAAAAAAAGAGAAAATAAACCGTAGAAAATACCATAGTGAGATTTAAGGGTAAAAATAAAATTTCATTTTTATAATGACTGTATTGATAAATTTCGTGGCTGCCTGTAGAATCACACTAAAAAAAGTTTTCTATATGTGCAAGCTTCAAGTGGACTACAAGGGCCATCATCCTTATATTTGGGCTTCTAGCCCAATACAAGGAAATGCATAGTTTTGCCTAGATTATTTTGTAATACACTTCATAAAAGCTCTTCAGGGATTAAAATGAAATGAGCATTTGTATAGTTCAATCCATCTTATTCATATCAATCAAATATATCAAGGCAAATGAATTACACCTTAGTGTCAATGCAGGGAGGATGAAGAGCTCAATTAATTTCAACAATCCATCCCCTATCGTCCTCTATGTCGCCTTTTTGAATCCCGATAAGCCTTGAATGGAGTTTCTGGGACACAAGTTCAGTGCTCATCTTATATTCAATCCTGTAAAAACAATAGCAGAGTACATTTCAATCCTATATTACATGTATCAATGTAACAAACCATTGGACAGATGGGGCGAGAGCTCCACAAGCACTACTGGTTTACTATGATGGCTAATATGACTAATAATATAATTAGGAGATTTAGTATCTTAAGGCCAAAAAATCTGGAATTCTAAAACCTGATCCAAGCTTGACTTCTCAGAATTCATCTACTTCCATAACTAGAAACCATATGATATTTTGCATCCCATCAGATTGATATATCATGGTCATTATTGCATCTTTCGTATTAACCTAACCTTAACTTGTAACATCATCGTCCAGTGGAAACAAATGGTTGACAATGATAGCATGCATCTCTTTAAATAAGAAATTGGCAGGCTAGGGGATTATGGTGCTTACCTGTTACCCTTGTAAGTAACACTTCCTACAGTAACAACCCCAACTGCAGTTCCAGTGCAGAATACTTCATCTGCACCCATTAATTCTTCAATTGGAATCGAACGCTCCTCAACCTGGTTCAAACCAGAAAACTATGTGATTAGATATGAGGTGTAAAATTAAAAGCTTATGAAAGTATGAAAGAACAGAACAAGACAATGCTACAATTCATCTGGATGATCAGCATACTAAGGAAAAATATAATTTGCTCACGATCTTAATGTTTTTTAGTTTTTTGCCATGTTTTCCATAAGGAAGAAAAGCTTCCCTGAAACACATAAATGCATCGAAAGCATTCATAAACAGAAGGTAAAAGTTTGAGAACTGAATGATATTAAGACTTGCATAACTTCTAGAGCAAATGCAGTATCACTATAGGCATTCTTTCAGCATACTACTAATTGCATGATTTTTTTATGTAAAAACTATAAATATGATACTGAAAATGAACATTCTTTTGTGTTCCCCTGAAACTCCATTACATCCAATAATTCCATGAGTCACTTAGTGATAGCAAATGCTGCCATGTTAAGCTAGAGCATCAATTACCACAGTGAAAAGTTAGGCCAACATTGAATATCACAGAAATCTAACGATTACCTGGTATCCTAAATCTACTGCAATATCCATGATGCTTTTACGGGTGATTCCTTCAAGAACAGTACCATTGGTTGGCGGAGTCGAAATAACATTGCCCTGTACAGAGAAGAGGATTCAAGAATAGTACCACAGCTTTACTTAGTTCAATATATTTCATATAGCAGGCATTCAACTGCTATTATAACCTTAAACGTCGTCAGCAGTTCTTTGTAATATCCGGTAACAAAGTTATGAACATACATCGCCGGTGTACAGTAAAATCCATATAGACATATCACCTGAAGAAGTTACATAAAAAAACTTTAAAGATTTACATGCCTGTAGTATGAAGACATTACAAGATGACACCTCTTCGATGTTTCTCTTATCCACAGAACTAAGGTACAAGACATCAGAGAAGCCTCTGTTCTTTGCTCTACCCATAGCTTTCAAAACCTACATTACAAGAGAATATAAGTAAATTCTTTTAAGCAGATTAACCAATGCTTTTTTTTTAATTTTCATTCAGGACTTTCATCGAACACATGACAAACAAACATTTACCGGAGCATAATTCGTAATGCTCTTAACACCTCCAGCACCACCTCGAGCAGCGCGATGATACACATCTTCAACGTACAAATTGATCGCCGCGGTGCCGTCCTGCAAAAGCAACCAACACAAGAAATAAACGCCGATTTACACACTTGTTTCATCTCCAATTCAATCACAGAAAGCTGCGAAACAGAAAGCAACCTTGTAATAGTTTCCAACAGGAGAAGCATAGACTAGAAACGTGTACTCAGAAGCAGGCGCCAAACCCAACACAGGTCCACTTCCTATGAGCAATGGCCTAATATACAATGAGCCTTTTCCTGGAGGAGGAATCTGCTCTAATCAAGAAAGAAAATGAGAAATTTGTGAAGCAATCAAGCAGTTCAAACATGGCGGATTAGAGATGGATTACCCAACGGCGATTGGCGAGAGCAGTTTGCTTAACAGAATGGATGAATTGATGAATAGATGGAGAAGGCATGCACATTCTCTCAGAGCCAATTTGCATCCGAATTGCATTTTCTTGAGGGCGAAATAGAAAGAGACCTCCATCTTCTCTTCTGTAAGCTTTCAACCCTTCAAACAATCCCTGTTCATAGTTTCGAATAATCCCATCCGATGAGGGCCAACTAGAACTAAAAATTATCTTTATTATTATTTTTTTTTTTTTAGTTATAACTATTCGAGCCTTGCTTCGGTTTGATTGAAGAGTATTCAAACACTATTTGGCAACTTTTTTCTAGTGGGAAAATTAATTTAGAATATCGAAATAGCTAGGAAAAGAAAGTAAGGGTGGATATTCAATTTATCTAACGTTGCCATTATTATAGTAAATTAATAAAATGAATACAAAATCAAAACTTGTCACAAATTAGAGGATTTTCTATGTATGGAATACGAGATCATTTAAATAACCATACATGGTGATTGAGTACTACGACTATTAATAAAATAAAATTGAAATACGTTATTTTAAGGAATAAATTAAGTCGTATATGAAACACGTCATATAAAATAAGTCGTATATGACACCTAAAAATTTTAGGTGATGTTTGGATTAGTGTTTACTAGTCGGGATTTGGGATTTGGATTCATTCGAATCCCCATTTCTTTTGAGATTAGAAGAGGATTATATAATCTACCAAAATCCTACTTTATTTAAATAAAAACACAATCATTATCTCTATACTATAACCTATTAATACACAAATTTCAATACACACCTAAATTTCTACTATTATAATCATCCAATCATTACTATTACATCAACTAATAATATAATATTACATAATAACACTTTTTCCAGCATTGATTTGACATCTACAGTACTAATCCTACCCTACAAAATCTCTAAACAAACACAGATTTTAACTATTCACCTTTATTTCAAAAACCCAGGATTTCAAAGTCGGATTTCCCCAATCCTACATAACATCAATCCAAACATCACCTGAGGAATCGAGTACTAAATAAATTAAACACGTTATTTAAAAACCATCATTATGGAAAAGTGATTGAGTTTTAATGTAGAAATTCAAAACCTACCTTGAAAAAATAACAAAAAAGAAATAAATTTCCCAAATTTAAAAAAATAATAATAATTTCACACTTGAAAAAATATTATGTTTTTTTTTTAAGTAGGAGTATACAATTTTATTTTGGCCTATTGGTCTAGAATTCGCCGCACATCTGTCTCTTCTTTTGAAGATTAACACCATTTGTACGCTTCATGTCTTCATCACTATGTACGATAAAAATATCATCATGATGTTTGGATTTTTCTTTTGCAAAGTGTTAAATGGTTTTATAATAATTATTCTAGTTTTTTAATAACAAAAATTTATGTATTGATCTCTGTGTTTTTATAATGTTTGAACTGCTTAGTTCGTTTAATTTATATACATAACGACGCGATGTTTGCTGACTAAAATCGCTAAAAAAACATTGAGCAAAAAATAAACCTAATATTTTCAAATAAAGTACATAAACTCAAATTATTATACAATAATACATGACCCAATATGTTTATTTCCTTTTCATCATCTATGCATGATGTATATTGATAAAAATCCATCATACGTGGCTTGTGTCCATAACATTGAAATATGAGGTGGATTGATATTATATCTCTCGATTGTGTATTAATATAATTGAATGCATGACATATGTCAATAAAAAAAAAATCCAACATTGAAACATGATATTCTCTTATTTTGTGATGAAAAAAAAAAGTTGTAGAGGAGATAGATACCTGGCCATAGTTCAAGACACCAGCAGAAGGGCTCAATTCAATGTTTGCAAAAGGACTAATTTGCCCTTCCTTGAACTCCTCTTCTTTCCCACACTTCATCACGTACATATAATCCGTTTTCATCAAACCGAACCCCAGATTGTTCCAATCAATATCTGCTAATTCCTCACTGCAAAATCACCATTTTACCCCCCAAAACCCAAACAACACAAGTCACTCAATGCACAAATTACCAAGGCTTTTTAGGTAAAAAAAAAAAAAAAGAGCACCTGCAGTTAGATGCTTCTTGCAGAGAAGAAGCAGCCTCACTCCCAAAATAGCGAACTCCAGTCTATATTACACGAAATAATTACTACGATAGAAACGACTCTTATTCTGAAACAGATGGAGTATATATCGACAAAGCTTAGCAGATCAAACTAACCTTTGGGATTAGGGTCCCACCCAGAATTCTGAGACATGAACTCCTCTGTATCATACTCAGGTTTGTAAGAAAATTTTGGGAAATAATGCACGAATGGTGGAATTGCCTATTTAAACTGCTTTCTTGATCGTACTTATTTATTAGTATTTTTTTTATTTGGAAGTACTTTTAAGATAAAATCTCCACCTAATTGAATTTCCTTTTTAACCTGCACAGACACAATACACGTTCTGTACTGATCAGTAATGTCATTAATACAGTGATATATAGTAATTAGTTTAAATTAGAAAATGAAACATAAAATGTAACGGAAAGATAATATGCCATGTGTCATTATCTCACTTCTTAGCTGCCTATGATGATGTGGTAAGATTGTTGACTCGCTGCATACGTGGATCATAGGTCCTATAATGTAATTTTGCATTGTTTTGTTGGATTTTTTTTTTCTTTTGTTGGATTTAGCTTTCAAAAGCTCCCATATATGTCATATGCAAAAGAGGAAAGAGTTTAGAATTCTCCAAAAAGAAGGAAATCTTTTAAGAATAGTTACTAAATAGGGGCTTTATTCATTTATTTTTTATTTTTATAATTCACTTCCACATCTTTCTTTATCTAATTTGGTATAAGATTTTATATTTCACTTTGATAGTTCATCTGATATTTCAAAATAATTATCACATGTCAAGTATAATGGTGAACATCATTAATTAATACATAACGTGAATTAAAATAATATAATATATATTAGAAGAAAATGTTGAAATGCCCACCATAAACAACTCTTAATATGCCCACATGTGTAACGATCTCACCTCTTGAAATTATGGAATGTAAAATCAATAGATATATTAGATATCTAACACATCAGCAATAGTACATATCAACGTGCCCACAACGGGTAGCGTAATAGGACCGATATATTAGATGAAACATCAAATCAAAATAGAGGATCCAGTTCCCTAATTTGGGATACTTGTTGTTGACGTCAGAATTTGCTTAAGGCAAATTCCTAGCCTAACACCAAAATAGATCGATCCAAGTTGATTGAATTGGATTGGAGAAATAATAAATAAAGCAAATAAAGATAAACACAAGACGGTGTCCGGTGCCTACTCTGACAAAATTTAGGTAGACTTGTTCTGGTCGGCCAGAATTAACCGATCAGAACGTTTTTATTATATAATTTAGAGAGTGAAAATCTCTATATTGTTTGAATATAATGATTTTCGAATCTAAATTAAGACCCTATTTATAGACTAAGTCTAAATTACAATACTTGGAAAGTGAAAAAATAAATCCCTTGATTTTAGGGTATAGATACAGAAAATACGGATTAAGGGTTTTAAAACAAAATCTGAGTATTCACAAAGCAAGTAATTATGATACAGTGAAACGGTGGATCCGATTCCTCTATCAGATGATCATGTTATGTTTTGATAAAACACATTTGGCATGTAATAAAAATATGTAACGTACCTCATTTTGTAATACATTTAAATTATTTGAATATACCAAAAAAATATCTAACTCATTATTAAAATTCAAATCACACTGTATTTTTAAGAGTATGAGTCCACACATTCAACTCAAAAATCAGGTCATAATTGATAAACCTCATAATTTGGAAAAATATATATTGGGAACAATATAATTGTTAGATTGCAAATATTTATAAGGTATAATAGCACTTAATTTATACCACAAAATTAAATAGTGTATTGCTTTTCTACCACAAAGGATAGGTTTGTTACTCTTATTTAGTTATTTATAATTGTTGTTATATATTTTAAACTTAATTGTAGGGGGAAAAAAAAAACAAACACGTACAATTATTTTGAAAATTACAATTTAATCCAATTTTTTGATTTACCATAAATATACTAGGACTTCAACTATTTATTACAATTCAAATTACAATTGTATTTTCTAACAATTTAAGTCAACGTGTACCGCTATTTAACCATGACACACGCCAACATCATGAGCCTCATAATAAAATAAAGTTTTGATCTTCATCAAATGATATCGTTTTAAGTGACTTTTACTTTCCTTTCTTCCTAAAACAATATTATTTTGATTGAAATAAATTTTTTCTCCAAATTACATATCTTATGACCGATGTGATATATAATGTAGTTATTCAGCCAAACTAGAGCAATCAAAAAATACAGCTTTGATATAATCGAATAGTAATAATGAGTTATATTTGTAACTTTTTTGATAATTTCTAAAATTTGGATTTTGTTGCAATTTTTTTTATTTTTTTAGACAATTACGCTTATATTTTAGGGTTAGAGATTATTATTTTTTATTTTGGTTCAAAATTATGATCCTATGTACAATGTTATCCTAAATAGTTTTAAAGAGTAGTACCCAGAAATACACAATTTATATACGAGATTATTTTTCTACCACAAAATTGGATAATTTTGTTAGTTTTCCATCACAATTCAGGAAATTTGATAAAATTGTACTTCTAATAAAAAATAAAAATAAAATGTCAAGATTGTGTAAACTACAACGAAAAACTAATTTCTTTTTAACTCTTATTAGAAGAGCAATTTTATAAAATTTCCTGAATTGTGGTAAAAAAAATAATAATACTATTATTTGTGTTAGAAAAATAATCTCTTATATGAAATGTGATGATAAATCCACCGTACCCATAATTTTAATTACCAAAGTTCATCTTAATCCATCATCATATAAGTAAATAATTAATCAATTAAAAACTGTGCCATTATCACAAACAATTACTTCTTGGTAAATCATGAGTCATGTTCAACTAATCCCACATTTTCCAATGGATAAAGGAACAAATGAATTAGGGTACAATTGGGAGTTGAAATTTTTGTTACAGTAGTATCAAAATCAACCAGAATACCAAATGTCTGGGGATATGATACTCGTGATATTTATATGACTCTTCAATTGCATTTTATTAATCATTTCAAACCCACTTCATATTTCCATCAAATATATCTAATAAGTTAATGGATTAAGTAAATTAATATGAATAGTAAAAAAATCATCCACATAAAATTGATCATTAAATCAAATATTTGGATCAAATAAAAAACACCAATAATCCTTTTTTTCTTTTTCCAATTAATGTTGATATGGATACTATGGTACGAAAACAGCAGTGACAGATTCATGGTATTGAAAATAGGGATACTACCAATAGACAAAAAAAGGAAAAAAAAATTGTACATAAACATTGTTTAATAGTAAGTTATTACATAAAATTCAACTAAAAGTTACAATTACAAGTTACATTAATTAGGTTCGTTGAGTCCTTTTTTTTCCTCATTATCTTGTTTCTAACTTCATTTTAAAGTATTATTTCTCATTTCCTAATTGAATTAGTAGCAAATAATAAGAACAAAAGCATATACAAATAAATAACTGAAATTCTATTAAAATCCACGATTACAATGTCAACCACACAAACATAAAAAATTGAAAACAAATTTCTTACAAAACTAATCAACTATCTCCACACAAAGAAAACACAAATTCTAATTTATCAACATGCAACATTAAATTAACTCATTAATGAATTAACCCAATAATCAAATCAAGCAATGAACATCAATAATGTGAAGATTTGGTTATGCGGGAAAAAAACCTTTAAAATACGTCTCTGTGTTGAATCGCCAATCAAATTATAATTATCATTCCCTAGATAAAATATTTCAATGTTTTTGTTACTTAATCATAATAAAAAATTCTAATCTATAATTAGAAGGAGTTTTAATTTTTAAATGCATAACTAATAGTATTAAAATTTTCAAATTGGGGTACAGTGGGACCCATGTCCCAAGGCTTCCAGTATGTCATATTATTTTAGATGGGACGGAAATCATGACATAACAACAAGAAGTACAAAACTTAAAAGGAAGGACAAAAAAAAAAGGGCTTGTTAAAAAATCCACAAACTTCATAATAATTTGCAATATTAACAACATAAAATTTCAAAATTAACAATTTCCACCATAAACTTTAATTTATTTTATAATTAATCTCAATCATTAATCCTAAATCCAACCATTTTGAGGACTTGATTTCATAAATTTTGTTTAGAGGATTTGTGAGATATGTTTTGGAGAAGGTTTAGCAAAGGGACTTGAATCCATTTAAATCATTTGTAAAAATCATAATGTTTTGATTTTTTAACATATTTTTTAAAAACTATTCTTATGTGTAAAATAAGTTCATGACTCTCGCTTATGAACTGTGTCACATTAACCAAAATTCGCCGATTTTTTAATTGCTAATTAATTGAAATTGTGAAAAGTCAAAGTTTGTGATAAAAAGTACAAATTTTATAAGTTTTAAATTAAAATTACAAATATGAAAAATTCGTCATATTTTAACAATTAGCCCAGGAAAGAAATTAATTTCCGTCACCTAAAACATTACTATCATAGCCGTCAAAACATTACCACCTAAAACATTAATTTCCGTCACCTAAAATTAACTTCATTAAAATGAGATTATAGAAGACTTGATTCTTATTGTGCACCAGTAACTATTTTTTAAATATATATCATTTGGATTGTTTTCCACGGGGTGCTCTCTGGATTAAAAAAAAAAAAAAAATTAATCTTAAGAAGATTTTCTTCAATCACATGATTTTAGTGTGTGTGTGTGTATATATATATATATATATTTTTCTTTCTATAGGCTATTCTGCACTGGGAAAACAAATACACCATGTTTCGATGCCCCTGTTCCATAAAGCACACAATGTATGTATTTCCTTATTTTCATAGGTTTGTTCTTTCTTCTAAATATATACATGAACATATATTATTTTTTAAATAAATGGTTTATATCAAATCCGAATTAATTGATATATGTAAACATGACAATAGGATAAAATACAAAATTAAAATAGAAAAATGAAACACTCAAATAATTAAAAAAAAATCATCTTAAAATGGAATTTTAATATATAGAATTTTTACAAAAGTATTATTTAGGCGTTTAATAAAAATACATTTAAATGCCCCGACAATTAGGAATACAACAAAAGAATTGTAAAGCTACAATACTTCTAAATATTAAAGGAAGTTACGTTTTTCCAAAAGCTCATCTAAATTTATGCACTAAACACCTAAAATTTTCACAAATGGATTGTATATCCAAAATTAAAATTCAATCCCAAATGGCTTACCAAACAAGCCCTAAACCATCGACATAATAATATCGACTAATAGCGAATTGAAGTTGAAAATTTAGGCTAATTAATTTGTTCTTAGTTTTAGCACAAACGCTGCTTTCCTAATTCATACAAAAGCCAGCAAAATATTTTTGACTCTATATTTATTTATTTAATTATAGAAAGAAATGAAAAAAAAAAATCACACGGAAGCAATAATGATAGTTCAATTTTCAAAGCCTAAAGAGATAGATATTGAAATCTGTCACTTTTCAATTTTCTATTTAGAAAGATAGGAGTGGCCATGTCCTATATACCCACAACAACACAGGCTAAGATTTCCACATCAGACATCCTCTCCAAAAAGCATCTAAATTGAGGATTGAATCACCTAGTATATTATATTTTATATTACATTTTTATTATTCATGATATTTAATATATCTGTATTAAATAATAATGTCATTAAATACATGTGGTGTCTCCTGATTTCTTTAGAATATGAGATGTAACTATTGAATTGATTAATCAAAGGATATAAATTATTGATTTATGCTTCAATAATTTCAATTTGATTAAGAGTGCAATCTCATATTTATATTGGAGTTGAACGAGATTAATAAATTATTTTGACTAGTCGATAGTTGTTTCAGTTAGAATTAATTTATCGAAACTTAATTTAATTGAGTCCGATTAGGTCTTTTGGTAACTCTATTGTGGACTTATTATATTATAATGATTATAATATATACTGCAGTATAATTAAGTTTGTTGGACTATTCGAATAAAAATATCAGTTAAATGAGATATCTATGAGATAGATATATTTATTTGATATGATTGATCAAGATACTTTTCTATATAGAATAGGAGTCTTGAAAAGGAAGAAATATTTTTTTTTTAAACTCCCAAAATTCAATGCTATTAAATAGTCAACAATATTATACAATGCCGACACACACGAATACTACGTAAGAGTTCTTCACAAAACTTCAGAGAAGGCTTGACGTTCTTGAAAGTACGAAAAATTTGTCGGTCTTGGAATTACGAAAAAATTGTCAAAGCACGCTTCAAATTAAAGTTATTTCATAAGCATTTTTGTACAAAATTAATTAATCGTGTCAAATATATATTATAATTAATCATGTCAAATATACATTATAATCGATCCTATAATAAAATTCTGATTTATTCAAATGTATTTCTCATAATTTCTTAACAGTAACATGAAGTGTAAGGTCAAAGTTGACTCTCACCTCAACATTTTGCAGCGTTCTATATTCTTCCATAATTTTTATTTTCTATCTTACGATGAAATCTTATCTCATATTTTAATATTTTTAATACACTCCATATTATATAGCTATGTCACATGTATATATGTACAGTGAAAATAGGAGATTGTATATCAAAATAGAGTAACACTCATATACACCTGAAGCACACATGAACTCGGGTTGGGTTCGGGTGTGGGTTGACCAAAATTGACGCACTTTTACTAAAATGTATGACTAATACTACTAAAAGATATGGTTAACATAACATAAAAGTCTGGCACCTGGAGCATGTTTAGGTGGATTTTGTCTGCAATCTAGTGGTGCGTACGGACACGTACAAGTACGTAATGGGTCGGATCAACTCGAGTGCACAGATTTAGGGTACTTGTACCAGGTGCACAAATCGTTTGTCCTCAAAATATTATTTGGCAACATGCGCACAGTACTATAATTCGGAATCTCTTGACATGCAGAATTATTAATTTCCTAACTAGTATTTTATTATTTTCATAATATTTCAAAATAGCACATATATATAACATAAATCTCAGTTTTCATTGCATAATAATGCAATTAGAATAAAATGGGAGGTATATATACGTACGACTTCGTCGATTTTTTATTTTTTTAAATTTGTGTGGATGTGTAACTTTTATTTGTGTGGATATGTAACTAATTGAAGTATTCTCTACTCGTTTTTTTTAAAGCATTTGTCAAGCATTAAGCACCTATATATTGATGAGATATCGATATAGTATTTGAATCTAGCTTATCGTCACATAGCATAAGAGAGTGTTTGGTTGAAGTAATCAACTATTAGAAACTTCTTAAGAGTTTACAACATTTTAAAAGAGTTTGGTAAAAAAAACTTAAAAATAAGTTTTTATTTCCTTCAAAAGTAATATATTATGAGCTCATAAGTGTTGAAACGTTTTCACCTATATCTCTATTCCAAAATAAATGTTGTTTTAGGATTTTGCACACAACGAAATTTGATAAAAAGACGAATCTACCCTTATTAAAATATAATTATTATAGATAAATTTTCAATAATCACTTTGTATTTCATTTAATTTGAGAGAAGTAAACGAGAGCAACATTTGTATAATATATCTTGAAATTTTATAATAATGAGACAAATATTTCTTTTTTTACTAAAACGACATTTAGTTTAGAATCGATTGAAGTATAAATTTGGAGTAGAAGAATTTTTTTTTTTTTCCTGATTTTCTCAAATTGGGATCCTCTCTATTTTCGCCTTTTGTAGTTCTATTTCTAAATTTTAAACAAAAGACATAAAGTAGAGGTACATTTTGTTTCCATTTTCACCCAAACTCTCTTTTCTCTTTCTAAATTTATAAAGAAATTCACACACAAACAATGAAAAGGATCCCTTTCTGTTATTTTCTTCGAAGTAGTAACTAATCTATGATATGACTGCAATATTTTTAACATCAGCCCATTGGCCATTTAGGCAGAAAAGGTCACAATCGAGCTTTAAATATTATTATTAGTACCGGTGCAGCCCAATTTTAGCCCACATAATTGCAGCCCACTTAAGCCCACAAAATCACAGCCCAGTGAAAAATAAATAAAAATCAAATCATATTTTGATTCCATATTTTATTTCACTCACACACATCATCATATGTATACATAAAGTAAACAAATAAAACAAAATACGAAATTGGAATCTAAGAAGATTATTACACAAGTAAATATGATTTGGGAATTTAATCATGTACATCATGTTCATTGAAATGAAGTTTTGGACATAAAAGTCTATTTTTAAAAACTTTATGTGTTTGGTTGAATCAATATTATTCATAACAAATTTGGGGATGACAAATTCAGTCGCATAAAATCGATTTGGAGATTTGAAACAACCATGATAAATTTGATAATCCAAATTTCAAATACATTTAAATTCCTATGATTGTAAAGCAATCTAGAAACAAACAATATCAATTAATCACAAATTCATATAATTTAGTCTCCAAATATTTTATTCAAATCTTAACAGAAAGAAACACAGAGACTGAATTGAACATCCTCGATTCAATAATGGTTCTATTTACGAAGAAAAACATATAATTAAGTGCTCGAAATTAATTATTTAATCATCATAAATAAACATACGAGCTTGGGACTAGAATTCCATCTTATTATATATTAAACCTAACAGAAATAACAGGAAACGAATCATAGGATAGCACACGAAGACGAGCCTTGATCAGAATCAGCGGCGGCGCCGCCACTACCGGCGGCGTTGACACCTGGCCAGGCCTTGCAGCGGCAGTGTTGACCATCGGGAATCCGATTGTACACCGCCGGAACGTGGCGGCCACAGCCCTGCCAGCTGGCTTTGCCGCAATTGGGACACTTGACCTCGTAACACATATCTTCCTTTCTCTCTCTTATCTTCAACGCCTAACCAAATGCGACTTTGTTTCTTCCTTTTTTTCCAACTTAAGTGCAATGGATTAAGGCCGGTTTTTTTTTTTTTTTTTTTTTTGTCAATTATAATTTATATTTTTAATTGGTCCAACTTGCATTTGTTGTACTTAAATTGTAGATCACTAGGCTCCTAGTTGAAAACTTGAAATGATCGCTGACAGTTTGTGATTACTAAAGTTATTGAAATATATATTTATTAATATTATTATAGAAGCAAATTTTACACAAAAGAATATAGAAGGAAATAATTAAAATAACTCAACTGACTGAACTATATTAGTCAAACTTCAAAAACTATTAATTAATAAAAATATCACACCTTATTTTATTAATACATTCCTCTCATAATTACACCCCCTTTTATGTGTTTTTTATAATTTATTTTATAAATATAATATGAAATTTATTTGAGAAACTTTGACTTCCATATCTTAACATATAAATGGAAACTGTTTAACTAATATATTAATCAACTTATAAAATTAGTATTATGTTACAAACACAACATATATTTCAAGGAGGGACTCTTATATGCTCTGGGGTACGGATCTAAGATTCGTGCACCCAACCCGCTCCAAACCCTCCTACCCATATATATATATATATATTTCATTTTTTTTCTTTCTCCTTCCTTCCCCTACGTGTTTCCTTCTTTTTCTTCTATTTTTTTTTCTCTCTTTATTCTCAATTTGTTCATATGATTGTTATAAATTTAGGATTCTTATTTTTCTAATACTCCAACAAGTTCTTCTCTTCCTAATGTGTATAATACCTTATACTATAAATATTAATATTTTAAAGATGCATATATAATATCTTATACTATAAACATTAATACCTTAAAGGTAACTATGTAATACCTTAAAGATGCATAATCATTAATATTTATCTTTTTAACCAGTTTTAATACATTTATATTTGAAAATATATAATACCACAAAGATAAATACCTGAAAGAGACTTATGCAATACCTTTTACGTGAATATGTAATATCTTATCATTAATACCTTCAAAAATTAATAAGTATAAATTTTATGTATATATGTAATACCTTAAGATATGTATATAATATCTCAAAGGTACGTATATAACACGCTAAAGTATTTATGTGATACCGTAAATGTCCACTTCATTAATATCTTCATGTATTACATGTAACAAAAATATTTTTACATATTTAATTATCTGACTGATCATCTCAATTATTGCAATACCTTTATAGTAAATATATAATATCGTGTAGCATAATCATTAATACTTATGTCAACTAAACGTTGTTAAAAATATGTGATACCTTAGAGGTAAATATGTAAATAAGAAGAATAAAAACAAGAAAATAGAGAAGAAGAAGAAGAAGAATAACAAATCGATAAGAAAAGAGATTAAGAAGGAGGATGAGAGAGGAAAAAAAAGAGGAAAAAGAAGAGAACGTTATTTCTGCACTAATATCTTAAGCCCTAATATCTTAAGAGTAAATGTGTGATATCTCAAGAGTATAAACCGGATACCTTCACAGAATATACTGGTGCACGTGCGATGCACATAATATGGTGTGGCCGTGCGTGTGAGTGGCTCACGCGCCGGGTCGGGTTGGGGGCATATTTAGTTGTAATATAGATGACTATAAATACATATTTTTCAATAATAGATAATATTTAAAAGTTTTTATAAGCCCAATTATTTAACGAGAAAAAACAAAACAGATGTATATCACACGATACCTATATATGGTAGTTACTTGTAAAAAGAAAGGTATATCCTTTCTGGACTCCGATTAAAATTGGGCCGCATACAATTGAAAGACCATATAAATTAATGGGCTCCCTATTTGTAGTTCAACTCATTTAACCCAATGCCCATTTAGTAAATGGAATTGATTTTATGCACAAATGGAACTGATGTCCAAAGATCAATAGAATCCATTCATTTTCAACACCTGGAATTTATTTATGTTATAGCTCCTCATTAAGGGGCCAAAAAAAGATAGAAAGTTTTATTTATCTCACAAAGTATTTAGTTGCTTCCTTTTCTTTATAGTTTCCACCATTTTCACAGAATCATGCCTAGAGATTAAACATGACCTTGATAGCAGTACCACCACGCGCACTCGTTTCAAAGGCTTCTTCAACTTCCTTCTGAGAGAACCCGAACCGGTGAGTGATCAACGGCTTCACGTCTATCTTTCCACTCCGAAGAAACTCAATGCACAACGGCCACGTGTTTTTGTACCGGAATATGCCAACCACATCCACCTCCCTGATTCAAACATCAAGTGCTGAGATCCCATTTTGAAATTTTATTATAAAAACGAGCAAGTCAGAAGGTACCTAACGGCAGCTGGGGCAAGAGGGACGGTCATCTCTATGTGACCCATGCCAACGAGGCAAACCTTCCCACCCGATGAAGTGGCACTTAGAGCTGTTGACATGGTCTTACTAAAGCCAGCACAGTCGAGAGTTATGTCTATTGTGGCTCCCATTGCCTTCTTGATTCGTTCAACTTCTCCACCTACATCCTGTTCCAAGAATTTCAGCATATTGTGATGTAATGTTTGAATTTAGAGTGACTCTTGATAGAAAACTTTGATACTCTAGTAACAATATAACTAAATATTATCGGTTGTTTTGATGCAAACGATACTTACATTTATGTTGGTAGAGACTTTGACAGTCTCATCGGCTCCAAGCTCCTTAGCGACAGAGAGACGGTGATCATCTACATCCACAATAACAATTCTCGGGGATCCAAAAGCACGAGCTGCAAGCAGTGTTACGAGCCCTATGGGTCCAGCTCCCATCACCAACACATTAGTCTCGGGGCCCACATTGGCACGTCGACATGCATGAACCCCAACACTCAAGGGCTCACACATTGCCCCTTCCTCCAAACTCACATTCTCGGGGAGTTTGAAACATAAGTCCGCGGGATGCACAATCTGTCAGAAGAAGAAATCCACAAATAAACATTTTGATACCCAAAAGTCGATTCACTTTGACTAGATCATAGAAACCAGTGAATACTATAAGGTTGTGTTTGGATTGTGGGATATTGAATACAAGATTTCAAATCCCTCAATCCAAACACAACCTAAAACTCAGCTGAACCAATCTGCTACTTTCTCAAGAGTAAGAGATTCATGATTATCAAAACAACACTTCATATGTTCATCAGTTCAAATGAAACTACGTCAAATATTGGAATGCAAGACAGCTATATGGATGATACTCCATTAAACCTGATTTGCAAGGGAACCATGAATGGGGGGAGTAGCGAAGAACTTCATCTCGGGGCAGAGATTGTATCTTCCTTCCTTGCAAAGATTACACCTCCAACAACTAATGCCCGGTTCAATAGCCACATGATCACCGGGCAATAGGTGCTTCACTTCACTCCCAACTTCCTCAATAATACCAGCACACTCATGCCCAATCACCATTGGCTCTGTCACAACAAAATCCGCTAATCTCATCTCCTGAAAAACATGAATGTTTGGAAGAAGACTCATGAGTCAGGATTTAAGATTCCATGAGTCATAATCTCAAATCCTTGTTTGTTAGTGATCTTAAATTAAGATTATAAAATCAACTCAAATACTATCATATTTAAAATAAAAATAAAATAAAATAAACACTAATTAACCCTACATTCTAAATTATTAATTCACAAATTTTAATACACACCGAAATTTCTACTATTGCAATAATTCAATCATTACAATTACATCAACTAACAATATAATATTACACCTAAACACTTTTTTCAGTATTGATTTCTCCAATCCTATTTAATCTACTTCCAAACATTGCTTGAGAGATCCATTCTCTTGAGGATAACAATCACATCAATGGAATGTAGCAACAACTATGTAATCATTGCAAATCCCCAATATTGAGATTGAAGAAGTCAATCACTATAATGCAATTAGAAATAATATACCGATTGATTGAACATAAAAATAGAGATGAAAGAATGATAAGAAGAAAAGGGTTGACCTTGAGGTAGTGAACATCACTTCCACAGATACCCACAGCTTTCATACTGATTCTAGCATCATGAGGCCCTAAATATTAAAACCTCATGAATAAATATTAGTAAGAAACATCGATATACAAGAACAATTTCCGAGTTCTTAAAGCTTTAGAGAGAGAAGAGAGATGAATAGTGAAATACCAAGAGGAGGGAGGTTAAAAGGTAGAATCTTGAGGTTGTTTTTGCCAAGCAGCCAAGCAGCCATGTTCTCTCCAACGTTTCCATGGGACATCCCTCCCTTCCCCATTTCTTCAACTCTCTTTCTTTCTCTCTCTAGTAACTCCTTTCTTTTACCAGAGTATGGAGTGAGAGAGTGTGTTCAGCCTTCCAAACTCAGGCTATGAAATTAGGGTATTCTTAAATTATCATTATTATTTTCTTTGGAAGCAAATGGAATGAAATTAAAAATTGGGATATTGTAATGATAATATCAGACGAGGTGAGGTGGGTGGATAATATACAATATAATGGATTATGATTGTGATGGAAACTTTTTATTTATTTATTCTATTCTTTTCATCCTTCAAGTCGTATGTGTATTAATACACACACACTGATAATGAAATTTGCATATTTGATGCATAATCATAACACAATTATATGCTATTTAAAACACAGATTTGATGTATTTGCCTTCTTTTGATAAATAGTTGGGTTGATTCGCTTTAAGGAACTATATCATTTATCTTTTTTTTTTTTTTATCCTTTATTTTTGGTATATGTATAAATGATTGAGTTGTGGTGCGTGTGGATGTCATGGACTTTTGTTTTCCATAATTTGGATTTAAGTGGTGTCAATTGATAACTAATTCAAAATTATAAATCTTTGCTTATTCTCAATTTCATTTATATATATACATATATATATATATATCACAAAATTAGTTGTTATTATTTATTTAGTTGTTAGACATATTCATCCAATTTTAAGATAAGTAAAAATGTTCATTTTATTTATTTATTGATGAGTATCCGATCCTTTTGTGACACCCTATACCCCTCTGACATATATTTAACAATAAAATATTCACCATGTAGACAGGTCATACTGACATTTCGTTTATCCATATAAGTATAAAAATATTATTTAATAATTTGTATCATATAAAATTAAAACACAGAACCAATATCTCAGTATAAGTCATATTAAATACAACTCATGATACACGTGTTTCAGAATGCAAAATGAGGAGGAGGAGAAGGTTGCACGAGGCATCAGCCGGCCGACCTGGTATAGCGTGACGTCTATATATACAAACCACCTCAAAGAGCTATTGAACCTAAAACAATGTATATATGCGATTTTTATGAGTTGCAACTCAGTGAATATAAACCATTAACAAGCAGATAACAATCATTACCATTAAAAAGATATATAACCAAACATATGCAAATGCCACTATGTCCAGTTTATTATTCTGTGAACTGCTCAAGCTTGGATCTGTCCCGGGATTTCCAATATGTCATTGTGTATAGACCCGTAGGTCTCCAATATGATTTAGACCCGTAGGTCTCCATTGTGTATATAGACCCGTAGGTCTCCAATATGAATTTGACCCGTAGGTCTCCAATATGATTTAGACTCGTAGGTCTCCATTGTGTTTACAGATCCATAGCAAGACAGTCATAGGCCTTTTAATTTCGTGCAATTGTAATGCAACACAACAATCATCTGAACATATGATCACGTATACATTTACCAATATATCATTTGATCCAATGACAAATTCATATAAATACACATTTCTTATAGAACACATATAACAAACCTTGCATATAAATCACATCATATTGCGTATAAATCACATATACGGTTTATACTCACCTGGCTAAGATAAGTAATTCGTTCGTCGCTCTAGTTCTTCTTCTCGTTCTACAGCTCGTGCCCCTATATGATTCAATGCAATTTAGCCTAATTGTCCCCTTAAAATATATTTCTATTATGCAATGAAATGCAATGCATATATGCTTTATCAACCATGTTCAGTATTTTCCCTATAACTTGAGCTATAAAATTTCGAGTCGAGCAAGGTAAAATTCTGTAGAAACTTAACATATAGCTCTACAACTTTCATGTTTAGCATTTTTCAAAATTCAGTTTCCAATCTGCTTAAAATTAAGTCACAATCACATCATACATATATAATACTAAATTCTAACAACCTTTATTCTTTTGACATTATCTCACTCAGTATTTGACCGAGACATCTATGGTCTTCTTCTGCGTTTAGCTAAGAGATAGGACTATAAGTTTCCTGTTTTAAGTTTTTCCCAATTCAGCCTCTAAAGCTACCAAAATATCCGATGAATTACGAGAACTGGATATATATAATTCACTAATTTCTTTGTACCTTTTTGAGTCGATCTTTGAGAATTCACTCCGATCAAATCGAAGAGTAAGTCACCACGAGCTCCCCTTCAAAATCTGAAGAAAAACGGTGAAGAAACGGATCCAAAATCACAAACCCTTCTCTCTTCTTTCTTTTCTTCTTTCCTCTCTGTTTTTCTTTCTTTCTTTCTCTCTGTTTCTGTTTCTGTCCTCTGTCGCTGCTGCACTTTCCTTTTTCTACTTTTCTTTTTATTTATGTATTTACTTACTTCACCGCTCTTTTCCACCGCCTCATTTCCTTTCTTTTGCTTTCCTTGCTTTTGCTTTTCTTTTCCTCTTTTCTTTAATTATATATATATATATTATAATATTAATTAAATTTTATATTTCTTTTATTCTTTTCTATATTTCTAATTGATTTCTACTATTTATTTTCAAACCAAGTATTATTTTAAATTCTTTACGAATGCCAATATGATATGTTTTTAATGCATCATGAAATAAATGCATGAAATATATGCCAAATGACGTGTAGGTTTTGGGTCGAGGATGTTACACCTTTTGATTTTTTTTTTTAAGTATTGATCACATTTATTACACATCTGTTTCTATTTGGAAGCTCAAGCAGAATGAATGCATAATTGGTATCACGTTAGTGAGAGAATGATTTAATATCAAGTACATGGCAAAAAATCTTGTCAACGACGGTATGGATCTAAGATTCGTGTAAGTCGGGTTGATTCGATCCGAATTCGTGAATTTTGATTTTTTTTAATTTTATCATAAAAACTTGCGTGAGACAGTCTCACGAATAGTTTTCGTGAGACAGATTCTTTTTACCCACAACCCTAACTTATTTTTATTAATTTACATGTGAATTATGTAATATGGGTTGTAGGTTGATCCGTCTCACGTAACATGGTCCATGAGACTTACTCTAATTTTATTTGTTGACATTTATGTTATAAATGTGTGACATTTACGTTATATAAGTATGACATTTATGTACAAATATCATAACATTTATGTACTGTAACTTAGAAAAAACAAATTATGTGCTTTTTTTGGATCAACATAACTTTATGTGATATTATTCATACCTTTTAGTTATGTTAGTTGCACATTTATATATTATATAAAGGTAATGATATTTGTATATAAATGTGACATGAATATAATATGACAGTCTTGGGTGAGACCGTCTCACGGATCCCATTCCGTGAGACGGATAGGGTCGGGTCAAACATAAAAATTATGTAATACTTTTGTGTGTGTTATGTAATACTTTTATGTATATTAGGTAATATTTTGTATTATAGAATGCGTTTTGAGTTGAGTCAGACTATAAGAAAATATGTAATACTTTTATGTGTGTTAGGTAATACTTTTATGTATATCAAGTAATACTTTTGTATTATGGGATAATGACCCGAATTGGGTTGGGTCGGGTCAACACAAAAACACGCGGATCCTAGCTAGGCGCCCAGGTGCTCTTCTTCCTCGTGCGTGAATTGTGTAATATGTAATACTTTTGTGTGTATTAGGTAGTACTTTTATGTATATCATGTAATACTTTTTGAAAATATCACATAACTTAATATCATGTAATACCTTTATGTATATGAGGTAATACTTTTATGTATATCATGTAATACTTCGATCCGACCCTACCCGTCTCACGGAATGGGATCCGTGAGACGGTCTCACACAAGACCTACTCATATAATATAAAGGTATATATGTACAAATTGTGCTGAAATTCTTCATTTTTTTCCTAAGAGTACATAAAAGTAAGGATATTTGTACATAAATATCACACTAATATAACATAAAATGTCACACTAATATAACGTAAAGGTAACACATAAATCACAAAAAATAAAAAATAAAAAGTAAAAGAAAAAACTCGCGGATCCGACCCGGGTCGACCCAGATTGCATGTGCATTTGGTGCATACTAGACCAACTCCAAGTATATATATTTGGATTTGAAATAATGAAGTTGTTCGGGTTGGTTCGATTAAAATTTTTAGTAAAAAAACCATATATTTATTTATAGTTATGAAAAGCTAATATAATAAATGCTCATTATTCTTAAGATAATAATTTTATATAAAAATAAATAAAAATTATATGTATAATACATTTATAATATTTATAAAATGCTCATTAACACTTATAGTCATACTCAATATCAAAAACCAATTTGAAGTATGACATATTTCAATTTGCAACATAATATTTTATTTTATTTTCTGATTACATTTTAAAGATTACAATTTTTCAAATTGCAACATACATAATGTAATATTTAAGGTCATTTTTCCAGCCGAAGTCGAATTTGATGGCCCAAATAAAAATCTTAATTCGCAACAATGGTAATCAATAAAGCACAAAAACTCATGTGAGACAGTCTCACGGATAGTTTTCATGAGATGGAGCCCCATCACCCAAAAAAAACATATGAATTATAGGGTTTGGGTGGTGGGTAATTGGGTTGTGGGTTGACCCGTCTCACGCAATGCATTAAAATTTCGTGAGACGGTCTCACAAGAGACTTACTCTCAATAAAGTAGTTCAACTAAAAATAATATACAAAGGTCTATTTAAAATCTGGTGATGTTAATTGGTCTCTTTAACTACCTCATAATTTGAATATAGACTTTTCAATTTGTTGTTTAAGTTATCCATAAAGTTGTATGTTAATTTTTGTATTCCAACTTTTTACTATTACCAAATAATTATTTAAAAAATATCTAAGTTTTTATAAATATAAATACTAACATCATTATTTATGGCATGTTAAAGATAATATGTCACATTATATTGTACATGACAAGAGGTACAATATATGGATGATTTATTGTAAGAGGAAAACAAATGATATTTTGCCATAGAGTAGGTTTGACTCGTTTGAGAATGCAAATATTGATATTTATTGTTGAATTACATATTAGTTTTTAGATTAGATGATTTAGCCTCTATGGCAAATCAATCCCTCCAAAACTAATTGTGTAGCTCCTAGGCATCATGCTACTTTTTCCAATTAAATAACTTTTGAGTAAGTCTTATGTGAGACCGTCTGACGAATCATGTTACATGAGACGGGTCAACCCACAACCCAAATTACACAATTTACATGTAAATTAATGAAAATGGGTTAGAATTGTTGGTAAAAAGAATTCGTCTCACAGAAACTATCCGTAAAACGATCTCACACAAATTTTTGTGATAACTTGGTATAAGAATAAAGTTGGAATCATTTTAACTATGATATCCAAATAATCACCAAATATAATAATCTTATAATTGCATGTGACCATGATTACGCTCTCATGTCCATTTCAAAAACACGTGTGTGGAATAGTCCAATAACGACACGTGCCCCTTTTGAAAGTATAACACAACTGAATATTCATCATCCAATGTTGTCGTCCATAAAAAGTTATTGGTGGATCTTTTCCAATCCCATTACCTGAATTTTTTTTAAGGTTCTAATTATAATTAGATAAAAAAAAAAAGACAAAAACTTCTGTGCAACTGGTGCACTAGTTGCATATAAAATCTTTATGTTATAAATGTAGTATCTTTATGTACAAATATCCGTATCTTTTAAAATGAACATGCATAAAGGTATTACATTTATAACATAAAGGTACTACATTTATAACATAAAAGTATGGTGCAACTGGTGCAACTGGTGCAACTGGTGCACCAGTTGCACAGAAGTGTTGCTCAAAAAAAAATACTGGCAAAGAATTTAAAGTATCGACTCTTCTTCAATATATAGAAAGAGATCATGCTATATTCATAAGTTCAGATCCTTAATTTATTGTATTTATTAAAGTAAAATTATTTATCCCTAATATTTACAGTGTAACGGTCATAAATAAATATATAAAAAAAAAAAAAAAATATATATATATATAATTCACCACCACCACCGAATATGAATTTCAGCATTTCATATATCTACTTGAAGTGATGGACTGACGTGGAGTCAGGGTCACTGGACTTCCTGAAATTTTTCTAAAATTGTAAGGGTATTTTAGTAATTTCATATTTAATTTAAAAATAAATAAATAGTAATTCAACATGGAGATGCTTAAACGGTTCGAACCGTCAGTTCGGAAAATCGTGGAGGACCAAACCGGAACCAAACCGTGGGAATTCTGGTTTCGGTTTCAGTTTGTAAACTACCAGTTTCGGTTCGAACCGCTTTATTAAAATTAAATTTACATATAAATATTACAATTATTCATATATTACAAAATAACAATATTTTTTGAGTATATAATTTGATATAAATTAAAAAATAGAAATTACATTTACAAGTTACAACAATACTACATTACAACTTATAAGTTACAATTTCAAAAATTAGAAATTACAATTTAAATACAACCAAATACAAGCCATAAACTTAAAAAAATTACAACTTATAATACAAATTAATAATAATAATCAATACAACTTAAAATTAAAGAATAAAATAACATAAATACATAATATTATTTAATATATTATTGAGTGTTGAGGGTTTCCATTTTACTTTATCAAAAAATTCAGTGATTTAGGATAATAATTTATTGAGTTTGAAAAGGTTTTTCATTTGATATTGTGTGAGCATTCCAGTATTAAGAATGAATTAGAAAATATAGACCTGTCTTCTTCTTCTTCTTCTTCTTCTTCTTGTCTTTTAGGAAGCTTACACAAATCTAATTATAAGGATTTCTCTCTCTCTCTCTCTCTCTTCATTATTCATTTAATTCCAATGTATATTGTGTCAGCAATAAAAATATCATGCACCAATTTCAAAACATGAAAATTATAAGAGAAATGTTGTAATGTATTAGTTTTATTTTTTTATGTTGATGTTGTCATGTTGAAATGTAATTAACACTACAAGAAATTCTCTCATAGACAACACCCCTACGACATGTGTTTTTGTTAAAAACCCTTGTCGTAGCCTAAAATTCTGTTGTCGTAGATAAAACCGTTGTCGTAGATCAAAAACTTCTCTCATAGACAAGGGTTTTTTAGCAACCATTGTCAAAACCGTTGTCGTAGCCCCAAAAATTCTCTCATAGACAACGGTTTTAGCTACCGTTGTCGTAGACATTTTTAAACCGTTGTCATAGCCCGAAAACTTCTCTCATAGACAATGGTATTAACCTACCGTTGTCGTAGACGTGTTGTCCTAGGACCCCTAAGACAAGAGTTAGAAAACGTTGTCGTAGCCATTTTAAAACCCTTGTCGTAGACTGAAATTTAAAAAAAAAAGACAATTATTTAATTTTTTTCTTAATTAAATGATATAAAAAATGATATATATTGTTGAATTAAATGAATGAAATAAATTAATTTTGACAATTAAATTTTATTTCATTATAAATAAAATTTTGTAAATATTTACAACAAATTATAAACCACAAATTATAAGCTTAAATTAAATAAAAAATGTTGATTACTTAACACAAATAAAACCTGGATTACTTAAAATTAATTATAAATAAAATAGGAATAATAAAAAGACTTTCTAATATATTAGAAATATGAAAAAAGCAAAGGCAAGAGTTGTTTTCTAACGTTGTCGTAGCCTCGTAGAAGCGTTGTCGTAGACTAATATTTAAAAATAAAAGTCAACTATTACAATATTTTTTTTTCAAAATGATATAAGAAATGCTATATATTGTTGAATTAAATTAATGAAATAAACTAATTTTGAGAATTAAATTTTATTTCATTATAAAGAAACTTTAGAAAATATGTACAACAGATTATTAATTTTATATATATATTAATTATAAATATAATTTGAAAAATATATTAATTATTAATATACATATATTAATTTGAAAAATATATTAATTTTATAAATATATTCATTATATATATAATTTGAAAATTATATTAATTATTATTAATATAGTCATTAATCATTGAATTATATATATATATATATATATATATTAATATATCAAAATTGGAAATCAATTACTTATATTAATAACTAATGGTACTTAATTTATAAAAGTTAACAAAAAATATGTAATAATAGAAAATTGAAAAATATCAAAAATATATTATAAAAGAAATATATGCAAGCCAATGTCACATGAGTTGTTTTCTAACGTTGTCGTAGCCTCGTAGAAGTGTTGTCGTAGACTAATATTTAAAAAAAAAAGTCAATTATTACAATAATTTTTTTTTAAATGAAAGAAGAAATGCTATATATTGTTGAATAAAATTGATGAAATAAACTAATTTTGAGAATTAAATTTTATTTCATTATAAAGAAATTTTAGAAAATATGTACAATAGATTATTAATTTTATAAATATATTAATGAGAAAAATACATTAATGTTATAAATATATTAATTATACATATAATTTGAAATATATATTAATTTTATAAATATATTCATTATATATATAATTTGAATAATATATTAATTTTATAAATATATTCATTATATATATATATAATTTGAAAATTATATTAATTATTATTAATATAGTCATTAATCATTCAATTATATATATATATATATATTAATATATCAAAATTGGAAATCAATTACTTATATTAATAAGTAATGGTTTTATAAAAGTTAACAAAGAAATGCATTAATAATAGAAAATTGAAAAATATCAAAAATATATTATAAAAGAAATATATGCAAGACATTGTCACATAAGGCATCGATGGTCTAGTGGTTAGAGCACCACCGGGCCACCCGGGTTCGAATCTCACACAACGCATAATATTGATTATGATGATTTCAGTGATGATGTCATCCTTATGATGACATGTCATCCTTAGCATGACGTGTGTGATGATGTGGCAAACTTACGTGGCAAAATATTGTTTTTTTATTAATATGGCTACGACAACGGTTTTTTTCAACACTACGATCTACGACAACGGTTTTTTTATGGCTACGACAACGGTTAAAAACCGTTGTCGTAGAGTCTACGACAACGGTTAAAAACCGTTGTCTATGAGCGGATTTTTTCAGAGGCTACGACAACACCAGCTACGACAACGGTTTGAATATGGCTACGACAAGGGTTAAAAACACTTGTCGTAGCCCTTTTTTCTTGTAGTGTAAGTTACTAATTTCGATGTTATTATAATTTTATAAAAATAATATATTAACTCTATCAAATTTTGAATTTATACTCTTAATTTACAACTATTGTATTTTTTTTATTAGTTGACATATAAACTCCTGGATTGAAATCATGGGTCCTTCACTGTCTCCTTGTGCATATTTCCACCAGAAATATTCACACTTTAATATATTATATGTATATTGGGTGTTAATGCATAGCTACATCCACTTACAAACCATTTTGAGGAATAACCTAATATGATTTTAATGAGATAATAAATGGGTAAAATCCTAAGTAGGGCATGTAGATTAATTTATCCTTAATTTAATATAATGTAAATCATTTTTTTTCTTCTTACAATAACAATTCTCAAATTGGGAGCATTAGATCTGCATCACCGAGATTCATATCAATACGAAAATGTTAAAATATCAATTATGGACAATTCTTAATATGTCCATCGATAATGTGTAATGATCTTATCCATTGGTTATATAAAAAGTGAAGTTAATAGATATATTAGATATGTGACACATTAATAATGAACACATTAATTTATGTTCTGATGGGTAAGTTAACAAAACAGTATATCAATAATAATGTCTAATAGAATCCAAGTTACATGACCAATATGAATTTTTCTCTTACTATATTAGCTTTTTGTTTTTTCTTTCTATTTGTTTTTTTCTTTCTCTTCATCATGTAAAACGTATCAATAATTTTTGGATTATCATTTTAAAAATATTTTGAAATAATAAAGAATTGTATGATTTCATTGGTTTCAACAAGCAATAAAATTTCAAGGACAGTGGTGAAATACTCTTTGTAGTGATGGTTCTTATATACCTATTAATAATAATTAAAATGTGAGCAAAAGAAAAAATCTCTTTTTGAGGGCTTCTTCCGTAGTGATGAATTTCTTTGAACATAGTGCTGTCAAAATGAATTAGGTTGTTGAGTCGGCTTATCCCATCATTCCAAAAATTAGGTGGATTAGGTTGAGTAATTAAAGGCACGTGAAAAGACGGGTCTAAGCGAATTTGGTCAGTGGTGGGTTGACCCACTTGCTAGCGGATGGACTCACCTCTTTTTTCTTTTTCTATTTTTCTAATTTTTTTTCTTTTTCCTTTTGCAATTTTTTTTTTTAAATTTGGCCCGTAAATCCATGCTCCATTAGTGGGTTGGACTAAGGTTGAGATTTTAACAGTTCGCCACGATTAAAGTATGTCCTATATTACCCCACTAATATTGACAAATTTAATTGAGCACATTGAAAAAAATCGATTGAGTTTTTCAATATCAATAAATTGATTGTTTCGCTTATTTATATATGTTACCAAAGGAGGGGAAAAAAAAAATCTCTCATAAATTGTATCCTGAATTTGAAATAGGTTGTACTTTGAGTTTTTCAGACAGAGCTTTTTGCTAACATATCTCCTCGAGCCTTACACTAATAAAAAAAATTCTTTCTAAAACTGTTCGAATATAAAATAAACAAATTGTAGCTTTAGAAGTCAATTTAGCCAAGGAAAAAATATCAAGAATCTCAACCAACTTTTGAAGTTACAAGCATTAAGGAAAAAAAAAAATGAATGAATGTGTTGGAAAAACTGAAATTTTGCCCAATTTTGAGGCAATTTTTGACGTGGGTCCCGTACCTGGTTTTGAAAATGAAAAATTGGATTGTATTTTGCTTCGAGAGAGGTTCGAAACAACTCATAAAATGCCCAAAAAGGTTGATGGGTGAATGAGAAATTGAGTCTCAAAATTGCATGTTTGGATTCAAGATAATGAGGTTTATCCTACATCGAAAAAATCAAACTAAATTCTCCTCTTTATATTGATTTTCCCTTTAGTGAATGAAAAAAAAGATTAGCAAGAAGGCTCTCTCTTGCGGGGTGCAAATCATAAGCTGATTTGAGCTTCGGACCATGACTCGTGTGCACACATGACCTGCGTATACGAATGTCGATCCGGAAAGTGGCGGGCCCAACCTTGTTCCTTCTGCCACTTTTTCGTCTCATCCTCATGTGATTGTTGGTCTTCCAACTTCCAAAACGTCTAGCCACGTCCAAGCCTTCATTATAGCCGTTTTGAAATGGTTTTGAAGTGCGTATAAAACGAGGCTCCCACCTCTGAATTCATCATCGAAAATCACAGCTTCCTTCACTCTTTTTGCTCTCGTTTTTCCTTCCTTCGCGTGATACAAATCGGGCGTTTTTCAGTTCACCATAAGTAAGAGTTCGTGCTTAACTCTTTGCTTTTGTTGTCGTTGTATCGTGGGAAACAGACGTCCGTTGAAACCTCGAGCACCTCAGAGGCGTTGAATCTATTTTAAGGAAACTGTGCTTTCACAGTCCTCGGCTTTCTAGATTTATTTCCTCGCCATTTTCGACTAACAGAATGTTCCTGGAAAATGAAGCCTTCTTAAATCACTTTTGTTGGTGTCATCATCCATCGCCAAAGCACCACTACTAATGCGCACCGTCCAACCAACGCCCATTTGCCTTTCACTATTCAAACGCATGTTCAAATTATGCATTAAAACGAGGAATTTTCTTTTTTATTTTTATTTTTTACAAGACAATATATTTGTCTATCCACTCTAGGACAAAATAGTGTATTCACTTCCCAAAAAGCTTTATAAAATATAATTTGTTTACTCATTTTAGGATAAAATCACTATTAATTCAGGATAATTTAGATATTTTGGATATAAAAATTGTTTATTATAACATTTAAGAAAAGTCCTTATAAAATGGATAGTTTGAGGTATTTCACTTAAATTAAAGTGCTAAAAAGGAAGTCAGTCAACTATTGGGTTGGATTGGGTATCTTTCAAAGTAACATGGAATTTTGCATATCTTATACATATTCTGTGGGATTATGAAGGCTATATATGTGTGTTTTGAAATGCATAATTTTAACTTCATTGGACATGAAAACATTCTTTTAATATTCTACGAGGTTATACGCAATATCAAGATAAAGCAATACAAAAGATATGGAGGACAAAAGAGAAAAATAGGTAAAATACAAAGCTTATAATCAAAGCAGCACAAACCTTGTTAAAAAAAAAAATTGTGTGAACATTTAACGAAAATAGTTTCGTGAGATAATGATCCACAATATTCTTAACCCATAAAATAAATATTGATTTGTGAAAAATGAGCTTGGATTGTTGATACTAAAACTCTATCTTACGAAATCATGAGATAGTTTCAATTTAAACAACTTATAACTCATTAAAAAAAAGAAAAAAAAAAACTCTTTGTTTTAAGAGGTCATTCAACCTTTATTCCCCCTTCCACACCCTCCCCCGTAGCCTATTAAAAAAAAGATTCAACCTTTATCTTTCCACACCCTAACCCTACGCCACAATAAGATAGAAATAAATTGAATTTTGACTAATTAAATTTTGCTCTTTGAAATATTGAACAATACTATTAGTCAACTTTCTTCCTATAGTAAATACCTCCAGAGAAGACTTTCTTCAAATGACCAAAAACACCCTCCAAATTTCTCTCTCCCCAACCCCCACGCCACAAAAATACAAATTCCTTGAGTTTATCCAATTTAAATCATTTTTCATCTTTTTTTCAACTTTAAAAATTCCTTTCATTTTAAAATAACCGTAACCTTAACCTAACCAAAAAAAGAAAAAAGAAAAAAGAAAAAAACTTATTCTAAAATAAATGTTATTCTAGATTTTAAATCATTTTTCATCTTTTTTATGAACTTTAAAAATTCCATTCATTATACCCATATGATTAATTTAGATATAGATGCATCACTCACCTTGAGTTAGGTCTCAAATTCTCAATTTATTCATTTTAAGATAACGTGATCTTAACCCAAAACAAAAAAAAACATATTCTAAGATAAATGTTACTTTAGAAATTCAAGAGATAATTATTCTTGATCCTCCAAAAATATTTGCCACAACTATATATATTTCTTATTAATATCATTTTGATATATTTTTAAACACAACAACATATATTAATATTAAAATTACACTTAGAAGACAAAATCGAATTGAAAATGCCATGCGTTGAATAAGCACTATATATAAAAACAAAGCTTTACATACATCATCCACCTCTCTCTCTCTCTCTCTCTAAATAGCAGAGGATGTGCGAAGATTATTGGATCATAGCAAAAATGATAAAGTATGATATTCCAATAGTAGACGCATCTTCATGGTACTGCGGCGTCGTTTTGTTGGGGCTCATCCTTATAGGCGGTGGTTCTAATTATTCCGATGATGAAGCGGTGGTGCGGATCAGGGGTAGTCTCCGGCAGCCACCGTGCGACGAGATATACGTGGTCGGAGAAGGCGAAACTCTCCACACCATCAGCGACAAGTGTGGTGACCCTTTTATCGTAGAACAAAATCCTCATATTCATGATCCTGATGATGTTTTCCCTGGTCTTGTAATAAAGATCACTCCTAATCCTACAACCCTTTAATAAACTATATTTTATATATATATATATATTACACACACTTTAATTGTTTTATGAAAGATATATATATATATATATATATATATATATATATATATATATATATATATAGCTACATGCTTTTCATTTTTCAGTTTCTTTTTCGTTTGTTGCTTTCCATGTGTGTTCATCAAACCAGCCGACATGTATTAGTTTTTTTTTTTTAATATCATGTCTTAGAAGTAGAAAGGAGAGATATTGCGATCGATCAAATAAAAGTTTTGATTTCATAATAGTGGTAGAAGAATTATTTCTCCGATTCAATTTAATTTTACTTTTCTAGGTGGTTTAATATTAATAAATTATCTAATTAATATTAAATTTACATTTTAAAAAATACATCACCTTTTCTTTCTAGAGACTAGAAATAGTTAACAAGTTGTGTGAATTCAAGAATAAAAAGGATTTACCACAAAAGGAAAAACATGAGTATAGTTGAAATGAAAACTTCAATTGTTTATGGACATCTAAAAAGGAAAAAAAAACTTATAGGGCTGAAAATTTTCACCTTTTTGGGTCTCGAATCTCCATACGTTTAGGACAGTGGACCAAATGGCCGATCTATTATTGAATTTTCCCAAAAAAATCTTATATCAAATGAGAATATTTTACATCACTATATATTATGATACTTTATTGTATCTTATGATGTATGAATTGTTTGTTTCCTAACAAAAATAATTAAATAAAACAATATTTTATAAAATTAAAATTAAAATTAGAGGTGGTATATAAGTGGAGACGCTTAGGAGCAGAACTTATTTCTATTTCTATTCCATTGAGATTGATTGGTTATTTTTGGTCATCGTGCATTCCAACTGTGATGAAATAACTATTAAATGTCATCTTCATAAACGGTTGAAAGTAATTAAGAGAGTCTCAATTTTACTGCAAGTGCGTTATAATTAATAAACTTCAGTCATAAACTTCATAATTAAAAAAGAATTAAAAGGCAAAAAAAGTATTCATTAAAAGATGGTTGATGAAGATGAGGGTGTATGTCTAAACTTATTTTGAATACTTAATTATAAGTTCCATATATAATATTGGAAGTGACATGTTTGCAAACATTGACTAGCCTAAATGAAGTAAGTGGTAACATTTCATTGGTAAGAAAACCAAACTATGTGACAGCACATACAAGTTCATATTCTTCAATAAAAAAAAAAAAATCATATTCAAATTTTTTAATCATCAAAACTTTTACGCCTGGACCTAAGTCAATGAACTTATATCTTCTATTATATTTGGTATTACATCTTCTATTCCAAACTAATTAACACATGACAGAAAAATAAATTCCACGAAATATTAGATATAACACCAAGTGTAATAGAAGATTCGGACGGGACAAAAATAACCTGTTGCAAGAAAAACATGTAAACTAAGTACTATCCAACAAATAAAAGGTGCATCATTCATGCTATATATCCCTAAAATTAATCCATATCTAATTGACAACTCGAAAACACAATTACATTAATTTTCATCTTTCAAAGATACGTACAAAAGTGTTCGACTTAAAGAACTTGAATAGCACGTACAATTAGCAGCAACGGAAAAAATACAGGGTTTTAGTTGTCAAAAGGTTACAGATTTCCTCATTGGAAACACACAAGCAAGGTTGTAGCTTTTCATTCCATAAGTAAAAATAGAATATATAATCATACATACTTTGTAGCTTCCCCAGATGATCAAACAAGTCCCTAGAGAGTGATCATCCACGTCATCATGGCCCCAATCTGTAAGGACCTTCACCCATGTAATGACCATCCATGTAAAGGGCTGCATTTTGGGGATGAATCCCATCCATCACCATAAACTGCATATCTTCCGATGGTTTCCAGTGCCGTTTTCTTTGGTTAATAAACCAGTTGTTTATCTGTTTCTGGTCCAAACCTGTCGCATCTGCCAACGCCACCTTCTCCGATTCCTGTGCATATCAATCCGGAAACATGAGATGATGCAATGATTCATAACTTTGTAATTACATGGAAAGAAGATTCTCCAAATATTATTCGGAATGTACAAAAGATAAGCGAGCAAAAAAGTTCTTTTAGCCATTTAAAGTTATATGGAAAAATAGGTATCGACACTTTGTTTTGATAAAGAACAAAGTTATATGTCAACTTCTACATGTCTTATTTTGTCTTATAAGCTCTAAACATCTTATTTTAGAATGAAATAAGATATAATTTTTAAATTTTTACCAGATACTCTTGAGCAGCTTATAAGATGTTTTTAGGAGCTTATAATTAGCTAAACCAAACACCCACTTAATCTTTTTTAGAAGCAAAGGGACTCGATTACTTTTTAATTCTCAATTTTTGTGTGACAAAAAGGGCAAGAAATGGCAAGGAAGTTTGAATACCGAAGGATAGGGCCACTTGTAGTGCAATTCCCACCAGCTGAGTAGCTTTTGTCGAGCGTCTTTAGGGAGTTTCCCTTTCTTCTTCTTCTTAGAAAGCTCTTGTTTGAGACTACTTAGGTATCCACTATATTTTCTCAAGAGATGGTTTTTCAGCTCACGGTCTTCTGCTCGTGGATCAATCTCCGGAACTTCTGTTTCTCCACCGCTGTTATCATGCTCGTCTTCAGACGAACCACCCTCATACTTGTCCTCTTTTTTTCATGCATCAAATCCAAAGTATGAAAATAAGTTTTAAGTATATTATAAAATGCACAAACAAGTTAACAAACGAAACAAGCATAGATGTAGCAATATACAATAGGTATATATATACAACAAGTAGAGCAAAAAATATTATATGCATCCACAATTTGAAAAAGAAATAAATAACGATGAGATTAAAACAACAGAAAAGGGCTGGAAAATTTACAGATTTTCCATCTTCTATAATATGATGGATGAAGGTAGCTAGGCACAATTTGTCAAATGATCATTTGGACAAGATAGAGATTGTCAGTTTAATCTCATGCTGATAGTTTAGATTTGGAAACCAGATTCAGGGGATTGAATTCTTTATTCAATAT
This sequence comes from Scutellaria minor, assembly GCA_954870855.1. Taxonomy (NCBI): domain Eukaryota; kingdom Viridiplantae; phylum Streptophyta; class Magnoliopsida; order Lamiales; family Lamiaceae; genus Scutellaria; species Scutellaria minor. The sequence continues at coordinate 3,166,957 of OX940734.1, forward strand.
CTAAGAGGATGGATGAATTAATGTTTCATTTGCTATAATAATCACACGGAGCACATAGCACGAACTTATGATATTTTGTGTTTGATGTTTTGCTAGTTGAACGGTCATAGTTCTACAAATGGGAAATTAAATCAGGGTGCATGTGATGACTCAAATTTAACCACACATAAACAAATCATTTAAGGAGAAATGAATACAATTGCACCAAGTTCAGGAAGAATATTCATTATTTTTATTTTTTAATTTCTAAAGATGGAATAAACCTATATGTTGGACACAAAATGGTGATGGTTGAGAATGCATATAAAAAGCGATACAATGTGGGAGCAGAGATTATGAAAGTTAGAGAAATTTAAGAACTTGTTTTGAACCATGAGAAGGAAAAATAAAACTTTAAAATTCGAGAAATAACCATATATTTATTCAAGAAAGATAAAAAACAATAATCAATTAAAAAGTTAGAACTCATTAATTTCTATAAGCAACTCTATCAATAAACCGGACAAATTGTAAATCTTAAGGTCTAGAGTGTGTGGCTTAACATATAAACTTCTTAAAACATCTTATAAAATATTTAATCGCTTATAAACTTCTTATAACCATAATGATCAAATTTCAAAAAAAGTCCTTTGGCTAGAGATATGTCATTGAGAAAATTGTAAGGGCCGAAAATAGCTTTAAGTGCTTAAATATTGTGATCCGGAACCCGACTGCAGATATATATTATCTTGCAATGCATATCTCCCCAATGATCATATATACTTAAAAGGAAAAAAAAAAAAAAGGGAAAAGTTATGATCACTACTATGCCACAAAAATGGTTCTAAAGCTTCGGAAATGGTAATGTGTGAAGTTGTCAATATTGCCAATTAGCACTAATGCATGGAGTTTAAGGGTTGCCACTAACGATAACTGTAAAAGGGATTAAAGCCAGTACACCAAAAAAACGATGTTAATTAACATAAGCTGATCAAACTAAAGCCAGATATTATTCATCTTTCTTCCTTTCCCAAAGCCTAAAAACTGATGCAAATTATTATTCCTCACAAAAACTATGAAATGACTGTCTAGGCATCCTCACATTTGAACATAAATGCATAACTTTACCAATCTCAGAGCTATTTACTACACATATAACATAAATATGAGAGAGAGAGAGAGAGAGAGAGAGAGAGAGAGAGAGAGAGAGAGAGAGAGAGGCATCTAAAAAAATGTAAATCATTGTATTTAGTTGTCAGTAAAGTGAAGACCATGTAAATGGTTAAATTTCATCATTGTTTATTTATACTTTCCATTTCGAGAAGATGGATTTTGGCACTTTTTTGTTCTTCGCATTATATTACCCATAGAAACGGTACCAAGAATCATATCTTTCACTATACACTCGTGATTAGGGTTTTTTTTTCCTTTTACTATATTTTAATTTCCCAAACTTTTTTTTTTCTCCTCGTGACAAGGCATTGGAAAAATGATGGTGTCAGTCAAAGTTGAGTTCTCTGGGAAAATAGCAAGAAAACAGTAATAAATGATGGATAGTGGTCAGTTTGAACTACCAGTTTTGTACGGCACACCCAATAAATTCATCACTTGCATTTTCTCACTGTTAACTGCACATATTATTTTTCCAATCTCTTTGTTCTTTCCCTCATAAAGAAATCACCTAGAGAGAGAGAGAGTTTACCGTTACCAGAGTTCAAGATTCGGACAGGGCCATTGGTAAGCACATTGAACTGCTTTTCGATGCGTCGCATAAACTCCATGGCTTCTTGTAAAGGCCTCGTAAGCTCCTCTCTATACTTCACCAGCATATCATAGTAAGCCTCCTGCAATGCATATCAAATTACCTTTTCACCCCTGAATCCTCAACAGTCTCACTCAAAAATGATTAATCAGGAAATTAATAAAATTATTGTAAATAAAATTAATCACCATGAACTGGTCCAATTCTGGGTCCTTGGAAAAATCCCTGCTCGCCGCCGCGCCTCGCCGGCTGACCTCGAATTCCTCCCGGACCGCCGCCAGCCGCGCCACCACCTCCGGCGGCGCTCCCACCTGTGCCCAGGAATTAGGTTTAGGGACAAGAATGGAAATTCATGCATTTTTTGGGACAAAAATTTGACCTTTTGGCAGTCCATGTAAGCGTCCAAGAGATTGGAGTACTGAGGATGAGCAATGATCTTGGCTTTGATGGCATCGGCTTCGCCGGAATCTTCGTTTTCCGGGCGGCGGTGACGGTGGTTGTAATGATCCTGCACCGTGGAAGGGTACCCTCGACTATACTGCAAATTGGAAGCATGATTTTCAGCCTCAGTTTTTACAGTACAAGTTTGATGATCAAAGCAGCAATTATCTCCTGATTGAAGATGAAAGCTCGAACCACTGCTTCTTCTTCCATACATAGAATTGTTTGCTGCAAGAACTGATCCTCCGTACAGAAAATTCGCCCTCGAATTCGTGTTTTCACTCATCTGCTGATTATAATCCTCCATTTTAAAGGAAAATTTTGAAACCCTAAAAAAAATCAAGATATTTATTGGCTTCTTAAAAGAGGGAATAGCTTAAAGGGGAAAAAAAAAAGATCTCTTTATTCATCTCCGGTGAAGTGCAAAATTGGGAACAATGTTTTCCAGTTTTTCAACAGTGGCGAAGTTGATGAAGTGATGACAGTGTAGCAACATGGAAGTGGAGTATGATAATGAGTGCAAGAAAATTAGGTGGGATTCATTCATGACATGGCGGGGAAGTGGAGGAGGAGACGGCGGCGATTGGCCGGAGAGGAGGGCAGACAAGACGTTGTCTCTTTAATAAGAAAGTATGGAAATTGGTTATGTATGAGATAGGGAAAACTATGGAAAAGTAATGAAGACAGGCCTTGACAAGTACCGATTGGACAAGTGAACCAATTTTTTTGTTTTCTTTTCATTTGTTTCCCACTTACTTTCATCAGTTTTGGTGTGTTTTGGGCACTCAGGGACCAAAATTCGTTGAAAATCGAATTAGGAATCCAAATAAACATTTGGAATTCGGATTTTTAAAATTTCGGTTTGATTTAGATTGTACAATTTTAAAAATACCTAATAACCGGGCTTTTTTAAAAGAATATTGCAGTTTAAAATTTTGATTAATAAAATTGTTGGGATATTTCTGGTTAGTTTTGATGAGACAAGTAATCTTGTATAGAAGTTAGAGTACCCCATTTTTCCATATTGTTTAAGTGGTATGTAACTTGACAAGTTTATCTTTTTGGAGTTGTATTTTACTTAAGTTGTAAAGATTAGAAAGAAGGTAGCTGATATCAGCAGGAAGCTATGTGTAAAGATGTATCAGATCACATTGTTTAAGTAGTTTGTAGCTTGACAAGTTTATCTTTTTGGAGTTGTATTTTGCTTAAGTTGTAAAAGATCAAAAAGAAGGTAGCTGATATCAGCAGGAAGCTATGTGTAAAGATGTATCGGATGCTGATATTCAGCAAGCTGTATCAGAAAGTTGGATTAGTAAACAGCATACAGATAGCAGTAAGGAAAACTGGAAGATGACTGCAGGATTCAGGAACAGGAAACTGTTCTGAATCAGGAAGCAAACGCAGATCAAAAAGCTGGCACAGAACAGTGAGCAGCTACTGCAACCTGAGCAGCAAGCTGTAAGTTATTATAACTCATTCATTGCAGTACAAGGAATATATTGAATGCAGTACGAGGTATCTGTTTAATCAAAGTATCCAGTAGATGGAAGTTAGCACCCAGCCTATGAGGTGTCATCTGGACCGCGCCTCTGCAAAAGCACTGTAGCTGAGGAGTGGCGCCATTAATGCGATTCAGAGTAGGACATGCTCTACTTCCCAGTTTTTCCAGACGCATTTATTGCGAAAATTTTGAAGATCTTTTTTAATCTCTACAAGGACAATGCCTCTCTTTAACGAGCATTTCCTTACAGTATAAATAGAAGGATAGAATGACCGAGGAGAACTGAACAACTGATATTATAGATTTTGAGGTCCCAAGCCATGTTTACCCTTTCAGGTTTCTGATCCAGCAACACAGATACTTCTGCAGAAACCAGGTCTCTATCAAAACATGGGAGCTTTTTGAGGTGGAAAAGAATGTAAGGTTGAATCTATGTTTTCATCGACGTGTCTTCTTCTACCTCGACCAGCTTGCTGCCTGTATGTTATTTGGCTTGTTAATGCAGCAACAACTCTGGTTCCTTGCTGTAATGCAGTGCTACCTACTGCATGAGAAACAGTATCCCCAACACCTGCATTATCATTATCATCCTTCTTCTTTTTTGTCTGAATGCTCTGACCATGTCCAGAATTAGATAGCTTGCGTTTTCTGCTGGTCAGATGAGCATTGTCATCTTCATCATCATCTTCTTCATCTATCTCCCTTGCAGTGGACTCCACCATTGCAGCATCCAGAACTGCTTGCTCTTGCTTGATAGTGGAAAAATGGAGGTTTAATAAAATAGGTGGCGACTTCTAACACATCTGCTTATTTAATTATTTTTTAATAGAAGTCGCCACCACTGATGGCGATATCAACTAATTTAATTATTTTTAATACTAGTCGCCTCCGTCGGTGGCAACCATCATTAAATTTAATATATTTAATAACCGATGGCGAACAACGTATATTTCGATAATATTTAATTTGCTACAAATTAATTAGTGTATTTTAAATACGCAAGTGTTTGTTATATTTATCAATAAATATTATTATTCGATAATTCATTTTATTTGTAATTTAATCTTAACACTACAAGAAAAATGAGTATTTGTGACAACAAAATATTTTCATAAAAACATTGATAATTATCGCAAAAACATTTTGCGACAACATTTTGTCGTGAAATTATTATAGCAAAAGTCTTATCGCAAATAGTTTTTTTGCAAAAACATTGTTGTTGTTAATGTATTAGCGACAACATGATGTTATAGCAAATAAGTTTTTCTCTATTGCTTTTTATGACAACGTATTATCAAATTATATTAGCATTTTTTGCAACAATTAATTCATTGTTGCAAAACTAAACTTTTCGCGACTACTTTTGTTGTCGCAAAAACTCTAATTTCAAGTACTCATTTTTCTTGTAGTGTAATCATCATATCATATATGATATAGTAATTAAGATTAACTTACAAACAAAGTGAATTATCAAATAATGATATTTATCCGTTAAATATGACTAACACTTATGTATTTAAAATACACGAATTAAATTGTAGCAAATCTAATACTATCGAAATATACTTATTCTTCATTAAATATAATAAATTTTATGATGGTCGCCACCATTGATGGCGACTAGTATTAAAAAATAATTAAATTAGTTGATGTCGCCAACTGGTGGCTGACTTATATTGAAAATTAATTAAATAATGGCATGCGTCATAAGTCGCCACCGTCAATGATGACTTCACCTATTTTATTAAATATCCCATTTTTCACGTATTTTATTAATAAATATTTCAAATTGCAGTATTCTGAAAAAAAAAAAAAAAAGCCTAATAACCGAGCACTGAAAATAAATATTTTATACTGTTATGATTTTTTTATATTAAGTACGTATTTGAATTCATTTATGATTATGTATTTGGTTGTTTATTATGTTTAAACTTTTAAAATTATACATGGACTTTACTAATTAACAATATGTGCTATTAGCCTATTACTAGCTGGAATGATCAAATAAGTTTAAATTGATTTTATTGAATCTTCATGTGGTTTTGATTTGTGAAACATAGACATTATTCAAATTTTATAGTTTGAATTATGTATATTGATTTTATTGTTATTTTGATAGATCCAATTTATTGATTTTTTTTTGTCCAACATTTAGATTTTTTTATATGGGTCCAAATACACAATTCGGTGAACCCAAAATTCAACACCGAACCAAATTGATATTTCAATTTGATTGTTATTCGGTTTTGGAGTGATTCTGTCTCTGCTCGATTTACAAATTAATTGAAATTTTGATTTTCGGTTCGGTTCCATAACTGAAACCACCGATGCTTAATCCTTGTTTTGGCACAATTTTTATACTAATTTATTTTCATTTTTTTTATTTAGAGTAAGCTTAATTAGCCAAACACCCTTAAAGCTTTGAGTAAATCTTATGATAGACCGTCTCACTAATCATGTTACGTGAGACGGGTCAACCTACAAACCACATTACACAATTCACATGTAAATTAATGAAAATGAATTAGAGTTGTGGGTAAAAAGGATCCGTCTCACGAAAACTACTGTGAGACCGTCTCACGTAAGTTTTTGTGTTAAGCTTATATAAAAAAGTTTATAAGATCTTTTATCTTATAAAATATTTTTAGAGTTTATAAGATATTTATTTTATTTTAAAAATAATTTGTTGAAGTATTTAAATAAATAAGATGATAAGATTTATAAGGTGTCAGTAATGACATGCCAATTTTGTAAATTAAATGATTAAATTTGAAAATTTATAAGAAATAAGATCTAATTTTGAAATAAGTTGGAATCTTCTTAATTCTTAAATAAAAGTTTATAAACTCATCTTATTTTAAAATAAAATAATTAAATTTTATTTTTAAATCATTCTCAATTAACACTCTTGTGAAAGCTGATAAACCCTTAAACATCTTAAGGGTTTGTAAGCTCACCAAAGCATCATCTAAATTTCCCAAAGTTTTGGAACTAAACGTGTCAATTTAAATAGCATAAGATCAAATTTGGAGGGGAAAAATTTATTTAACAATAAAGAATTGCAAAAATTGGGACGCTAAAGGGATTAATGTGAATATGGGTCAAAGTAGGCATGTAAGGATAACAAAAATATTATTATTATCGTTGTTTTATAACAAAAATGTTTTAATAATTAAAAAAAATTATACAATAACTACCCTCAATTCATTAAAGGATAAAAATATCAATTTTAACTACATTTAATATTTATCTTTTGGTTATTTTGAATGTTGTTTCCTTTTCTATAAGCTACTTTTGTGTTGTCCTAAAGGATTTTACCACTTTGTTTATAAGAACTATGAAGTGATTTTATTTCCCTTAAAACTAGTTTAGAGTAAAAGTTTAGTTTCAAGTTTTGATAAAACAAATTCATCCTAATAATCTTAATAAAAATTTAATATAAATTTCATATGTATTCTTGCGAATCTTCAATCCAAGATATCTTTAATAAAATATTTTAGAAAGCAATAATGAAAAGTTGGTCATGAAACTAGCATGACACTTTTTTTTTTTTTTTTTTGTTCCTTTTTAAGCTGAGGAAAAAATGAATTGATCAGGGTTTGGACCCCAGCCAAAACCCCATCGAAACAAGAGGAGCGTGATACTATTATGGCCTACATCGTAATTAATTAAAATACGTAACTCATTGAGAAATTATGGTATTTATAAGATAAAATATAAAGAAGGGACACTTAACAAGGGTGCCTTCACATCGTGTTGCATCAGTGAATAGTGATTGATTAAAGTCAGAGGTCATGTGCAGCCGCGTAGGCAGCTTGTAAATTAAAGCTACAGCATTGAAAATTTACTGGCTATTTTGACTGAAAAAATAATAATAATAATAATAATAAAATAAAATAAAAACAGAAAATTACCGTTGTCGTGTTTGTAATAACAGCCACGTGCACACTGCATGCAACAAAACACTGATTTTTCTGTAGCCAATATGGTAAGTTGGTAACCAAAATGCCTTGTTTTAGGTTGTCCAGCCCCCCCCCCCCCCCCCCCCATATATATAATAAATAAATAATTCCTTGTTTTAGTTACTATTTAAAAAAAAAAGTATTAATTTTGACAACTTTTATCAAAATATTCTACATAATCATACTAGTGATCTTATCGCTTTTTTACCTCATCTCGCTCAACAACTGCATATGGTTTTTACATACAATAGTTAAATATTTTATTTTTTAAGTTGTACTTTTAGAAACACGGGTCAAAAGTAAAACAACGAATAACATAGGAATTCAAAGATGTACAATGGGAATATTTGCAAAGAAAAAAAAAGCCTGTGAGAAAGTGATTTTATGTATATATATTAGTACAGTACGGATTAATATAAATTTGAAGTCATGACATCAATAGAAAAAAGTGTAACAAGTCAAAAAAAAAAAAAAAACGATAATCCACGTGTTCCGAAAATATTATTTTCATTCTCAAATTATTTTCTGGTATAATATACCCAAGCTACCCAAAATTGAACCAAACTCAAGCCCCATTAGTATAATTTGAAGTTGGCCATTCATATAAATCAGATTTGCAAAGGACTTTTATATAATCATGATCCATAAGTACGTAGTGAACATATTTTTTATATTACCTAATATTTCATCTGCCATCTTAAAATAAGAATCTTATTTTTTAAATACAAGATGATATGTTTGGTCTATTGAAAGAAGGTAGAAACATTTTGAAAACTATAGGCCTTCACTTTTACGAATTTGTTTACTTTCAATGTAAATAACTCATTCAACAATGTGTAACATGTTCGTGTAAGTGGATATACATTTCAAACTGTGTTTAGATTTTCACTAAAATTCTAAGGCCATATTTATCACAAGCATATGACATAGTTGTAATTATTATGGCAATTAATTAAGGTCAATCTCATATAGAAGTATTGACTATATTGGGTATTAAACTTTAGGAATAAGCTCTACCGTGAGATCCTCTCACGGTTCTCTTTACATGAGACTTAATGTCATATAATTTTATAAGTTAGTCTACATCCAGTCAACAAGGGTCAACCCAGTTAACACCGATTGACGTGGGTCAACACTGACCCACACAATCAATATAGTCAACGTAAATCAACCTACCAATTTGTAGGTTCATAAAAGTAAATATTCATTTTGTGGCTAAAAATATTACTTTTAATAGTTTTAACCATAAAACGAATACTTATATTAATATTATTGATAATTTTATAATCTTATAAATAAATATTTACAAACTCCTGGAATATTGAGATAATGTTTATTTACAATTTTGTATAAAAGGATTAGTAAATTTACGCTGACGAATATTTGAAGAGTTAAGTTAATGATTATAACGTTAATTCAGTCTTTGTTTGTTACTCAATTATTTTCATATACTGTGTAATATATAATATATGGTATCAAAAAAAAAAAACCTTATAAATTGAGCAAAAAAGAGACTTACCGTCCAATATTGTACAATAATCAAGCCAAAATACATTGAATGCACACACTTCAATCACAAAATTACCATCGAATAAGCATCAAGACAATACATATATGAGGTATAACATTAGATTAAAAAAAAAAAAAGATTTAAGAAAAAACATTCAATCGTTTATGGTATTAACATTATCTCAAAAAAAAAATTCAAGCTCACATTGACAATGATTTATGGTATTAAACCTCAATTCACAAACACAGCCTAACTTTTGGTTCAGTTTGGTTATTTCGGTGATTTTTCTCTCGAAACCAAACTATAATGAAATAACCGAATTCAATAAATATCAAAATTGAAAGCAAACCGAAATGCATTTTTCGATAAAATTAGATTCAATTCTTGGGTTTTAACAGAATAATGCTAAAATGTGGTATATATGGTAGGTTGAGATGAAATGACGAAATAAAGGAGAGAAGAGAGCGAAAGAGAAGCAGGATATGGGTTGAGTTGAAGTTGCAGTGAAATGTATAAAAGTGGGTCCTACATGAATGCATAATACCCCCGTAAGTTGCGCGGGGTAGAAGGGGGCCCCACATGTAATATATTATATAATAAAGGAGATGGAGATTAGAGAGTGGAAGAGAGAGGCAAGAGGTGACATTGGCTATCACTTCAAAAACCTTTTCTTTTCTTTTCTTTTCTTTTCCTCTGCTCTCTGCACATTCAGATTGGACGTTTCCAACCCACACACCAACTCCTCTCCATCTCCAATGGCCCATCTTCTTTTGTCACTCACTTCTGTCTCCCATCTTTTTACATGCTTAAGACCTCCCACAAATTCACCAAATTAATGTGATCAATTCTACCATCAAATGATACTTGTTTACTCTTTCCATCACAAAATATTGTGAAAACTCAAAATTGCCCCTACCTATCACATGCCAACAGTAGAACGGAAGTTCATTTTGAAGATTTTTTGTGGAACCCCTAAATTTGCAAAAAAAATCATCAAGTCCTAATTTTCCATAAATTTCATATAAGCCTTAATTTGTAGAAATTTCCGTGTAACATTAAATTTTGTGTAAGCATAAACAGATTTGAACAGAAATCCCTAAATTTAGAGAATTAAACACGGGGTGATAGTTGTGGTCAAATTAATGTCTAATCAACTGCAATAAAGTGTAGGGTATAATAGTATTTTTGTAGGATTTGTAGTAGTTTGGGCACAAAATTATAATAGGTAGTAGAAAGGAAATATTTTATGTGCTTTTATATGGGTTAGTGTAGTTTTGCCTTAGTGTCCCCTAGTGCGGGTATGTTAAACGGGTTGATCCTAGCCGTTTCAAGCTGGTTTTAGCGAATTTTGACTTATGCATACCTAATATTGTAAATTTAATAGAACTTCAGGTTAAACAAACTATTATCGAGTAATTAATTAAAAAATTTAATTGATATTTTAAATGTAATTTTTTGAATCAATTGTACACATCTAAAGGAGAATACGTCACTCAGTATAATAAAACTCAAGCTCTAAAAATTTACCCAATCCTCAGATCAGTTCTTAAGCTTCAACCAAATTTCTACTCATAGATATTAAAAATCCATACCCATCATTTTTGTATTATTTCATTTCCCAGTAGGTTAGAAATATTATTTTGATCATTTTTGTATTATTTCATTTCCCAGTAGGTTAGAAATATAATTTGAAAAAAATTAATTATTTAGTTGCCTAATATCAATCTTCATATGTATATGTTTTGTTTTCCATAAGTCACAAAACTCTAACCAACATGATGAGAAGAAAAATAATTTTTTTTAGTTACTTAATGTCATTTTAGGAATGTTAGGGAAAGAAAATGAAAATTTCCTCAATTTTTTGGATATATATTAAAAAATAGTAGAATGAAAATGCATTTTTTCGGTTGAATATACCAATTTGTAATTAAGAAAAGTTATCAAATAAAAAAAGCTATCAAATATGACAAAACATGAACAAGTGACGTTTATCTGCTATAGCAGGTTAAAAGACTAAAAACCGATTTCTTAAACATGAAGGACTAGAAAACAAAAGGTGAAAGATAGAGGATGAAAGTTTCAATGAGACAAATTTAGGTGACTAAAAGACTTTTTCTTCCTTGTTTAAACGTTTAAGTTCTAAAGTTTTATAAATAACCATCTAAAACAACTATTTAACTTTCGATTATTCATTACAATCAATACTATTAAAACTAGATTGACGTTGAGAATTCATGTTTTTGTTGCAAGAAAATTTTATGGATGAAACTGTTAAAAGGTACAATAAATTACATTGTAATATAAGTGCATGTGTTGTTTGTACGTATTTATCGGTTAAGTATTTGATACAAGTAAATATATAATATATACTTCATAAATATCAAATTTTTATAAATCAAATTTCAAGACATCAAATGTGAGGTAAAACATATAATTGAAAATTTGTATTATAATTTATGAATATAAGATATTCAAATACTTAAGACTAAAAAAATTGGTATAATTTAAAAATAAAATAAAATAATTGCACATTAGGGGACTACTAGGTAATCCATCGAGCAAGCTCGTTTAGCCAGATTAAACGGACCAGTTTGAACATAATATATATATATATTTTTTTTCTATTTATCCTTCCATACCACAACCCGTTTCACATCCCTAATTAAATGTGTAATTATTGAAATTAATATTTATTTGAAATCCATTTATTTTAAGGAGTTCATTACATTTGAATCTTGAGTATATACAATTGGTTGACTTGACCAATGATGGAAATATGTGTGCTATTCTAAAAAAGAATGTTGTAACATGCTATATCACTCTGAATCAAATTCTTCAAATCTGAGTAGATTGTGGAAATTAAGTTAAATTGGAATATATTTCCATAACAACTTAGGCTAATCATTTTTATAATGTGATGAATAATAGTACAAGTGAAAACTATTGTGTAAGAATCTTGCTTCCAGCCCACATCCTATAGACATGTCACCTGATAGGTTGACATTATATGTCATATGTACTAATTGCAATAATATATAAATACCTATGCAACATCCAATCTAATTTTATAATGATATTTGATTTTCAATTGAATAGACTAGCATGCATCCTCATATTAATAACAATCTAAACAACAACAAAAAAAAGCAAATAATTAGAAAAAAAAAAGATAATTAAATAAATAATCAATCTCCACTAGTATAACCTATGTGGTTTATCATTCACATAATTAGTTTCTTAAGTAATGATTAAACTGGCTGCTAACCCTATCCTAATACAAGTGTAACTCTTATTTTGGTTTAGATGATGATTAATACTAATCACTTGATTTGGTAACACAGTAATGTCTACAGGAAAATTGACTACAAATAGGAAGAGAACATATAATGACATGCACTAATTAATTACCCTTTCTAGATTTGATATGATATATATCAGGGTTCATGAATGTAATACACATTATTACATAGTTTATGATCATGATTGATGAAAAATTTATACATCTTTGAATTGTAGATTTTTTTTTTAAATTTTAATTTAAATATTAGGCTAAAGATTCGTTCCTGTTAATTTTGTGGATGACCAATTAATTCAATATTCAAACCCAAAAAAACAAACAGATGATGTTAGTGTTCACCTCATCTGAAATGGGCCATTTTAGAAACTTAACTCAATTAATCACAATATAATAATATTGTATTAATTTCTTAATGTCTAAGAATTTTTAAATTAAGAAGAAGTAACAAAATACTGGACTGATTTGAAATTAATTTATGTATCAACAAATGATAAAATCATAAATTCTTTAAAAAGGCAAAAAAGGTTTAGTTTAAATGGGCCCAGCGTGCAGGCCTGAGTCATGAGAGCCCGCTAAAACTGCGCGGGAGCTGTTTCCCAACCCACACACAGCACATATCTTCTCATTATTGTTATCACATAATATATATCAACTTTCTTGTACTCTCCCTCCTCGTACAATTTAGTCTATAACTTTTGAGATTTTTGTGCACATTCAATTATTTATTTTTACTATCTAAAAATGTCTGACTTAGAGGTGTAAATGACTGGAGTCGAGCCTAATATTGACAGACGCAAGCTCAAACTTGTTTTTAAAATTTAAACTTCGAGCTGGATTTGAAATTAATTAAACTTATTTTTTAATGTTCGGGTTCGACTCGACAAATTATTCAATAAGTTTGAGCTTGGGTCAATTAGATTTGAAATCAGAAAAATATTTTAAAAAGAATTTAAAATTTTAAAATAAAATTTAAAATTAAAATCTTTATGTATATAAATAAACTATTGATCATGACAACATTGTAAATTTCACATATGCTCGATTATGCTCGATGAGGCTCTTGAGCTTGTCGAGCCATGCATAAATATGCTCGAATCGGATAGCTAGAGCTCGGCTCAAGTATTTTCGAGCCTAATTCAATTTTTTTCCGAGTTAATCTCAAATAACTTACGAGTTGTATAATCTCATTCATACTTTTACTCAATTCTTTAATATGTTTTGTAGTGATAACTCTAGCTTGAATATAAATATGTTTAAATAAAAACTTTAATCCGAAAAAACCCAAAATGAAAAGTTTGATTAGAATGAAAAATAATTTACTATTATTTTCGCTGTTTGTTTAAAAATAATAGAAGTATCTTTCAAAAATATATAAAAAAACAAGTTTATAATATTAGATTTCCTAAGAGCATCACCAATGGTGAGTATTTGGTGATGTGACAAAATTTGCTATCTAAGTTTTTGAGGTAGAAGATGGTTGGGGAAGATGGGGTGGAGGTAGAGGAAGAAGAGAGGGGGGAAGGATTACAACCTAGGGAGAAGAAGAAAGAAGAAGGGAAGAAGAAGAGAGGGAGAGAGGGAGTGGATGCACGTACCAAAAAAAAGAAGAGAAATTTGGCATGTGACCTTCACGCCCGAATAGGCGTGGGGTCCGTGCCATTTATAATTTTTTTAATTGGTTGTGAATTTTATTGTAGCGAATTATAGCCGTTTTTTTTTTTCTTTCCATTCTTCAAGTCAGTGCAGCACTTTATTGAAATGCCCGTTTATAGCCGTTTAGAAATGACTATATATCCAAAATTTATTATTATTATTATTTAAATTGAGAATCTTTCCACTATAAATACATGATCTAATTCAACAATTTTCTATCACTTTTTACAATTTTCAAATATCAATTTCTACACTCTTACACATCTCATTCATAAAATGGATGAAAATTCTTGGATGAATAGGTTTAATTCTTCCAATTTCGAAGAAAAAACATCTTCTCAATATATGAGTGATTTGATAGTGAGACCATAAATAATTACTTTTTGAATAGAATGGTTGGTGAGGTATTTGTTTAGAGATATATGTTTTTAACTTTTAAAGTAATAGTGATGTAACATAAAAATACCTAAATTTTAGGTAGCACCGACATGTTATAAAAGACTTCAAGTTGAGTAATGGTGTAACACCACATATAATGGTTTGTGGAATAGATGATGTTACATTGTTACTAGTGAATGTGCCAGCGGGCCCACCGTTGCTTTAGAGGTGGCACAAAATACTATTCATTTTTACTCATGTTTAAACTGTACATGTTCATCATTTTCGGATATTATATGTGCTCCAAATATATAATCCATAGTATCCATCATTCATAAGTAAATATTAGACAAATATAATCAAAACTACTAGATTTTATTGGATTAATTATCAAAAAAATTACAACATATATTTGAATTGTTATTTTAACCAAAATTTTCATTATTAATCAAAATAACATAATCTTATATATTAGTATGTTTTTTAACTTTAGTTTATTTTTTACTACATGATTTAGGTAGTTTGACATACCAACATTTTTTTAATACATATATATAATATATATATATATATTATATATATGTATGTATATATATAACTGAAATGTAAACTTATGATGGGACATAAGGGTGAACGCATGTATTGTAAGTTTACATTTCCATTTAAATTCTTGAATAAATGCTCAAGAATTTTAGTGAACATATATACATAATTATCTTTCTGAAAAAGCAACACTAGAGTAGAATAATTTCAGATTGTGATTATATTAAAAAAATAAACTTGTGTGATTTTAATTACAATATTTGAAAAAAATATATCAAATTCATTTAAATTTTAGTGTATTCAGAATTAACTAAAAAATCAAAATAAAAAATCATGAATTTTAAATTCATATAAATTCAAACTTCATCGAAGAATCCTTCCCGTGAATTTCAAATTATTACCTCAAATATTTCAATCCAAATAAAACCTAAAAAAAACTACTTAACAACAATTCATCACATCTTCTTACATTAAACTCCTCAAGGAGTTTATAATGATTACATTTTGTGGCCATTAAATTACATAATTAAATATAGATGTGTACCAAATGGACTAACCTTGGATTTAATGGGACTACATTTTAATGGGCCGATCCCATGTAATCATACTTAATGGGCTGCCCTATGATACTACAATCCCTCAAATTACATGCATCGATCAACCATTCATATTGAAATTTGAAAATTTCAAGTCTATTGACATCAAGTATGGTAGATAAGCATCTCATTTCAAAAGACCATGTGCTAATTTATAGATTTTTGCAGATAGTTTATAGTGATTTTGAATTTTACTCTCTAGATACAAAATTGCTACACATTCTGAAAATTAATTTATAAACTATATTGTTTCTCTTTTTAATCACACACAAAAAATAAATAAAAAAAACATTTGCATACCTGACTTTTTTGCGGAAAGGATGGTTTCAAGAAAAAATATGTATTGGCTTCAAAAGAAAAAAAGTATGTACTTTTGATTTTGGTTCATTCTTAGTGAATCAAACTAAAAGCATTTCTTATAAAACAGAAAGAAAAAAAATCTTTATACAACAATAAAGAATAGGAATGAGAGAACTTGAAAAATTCTCTTGTATATAGATATAGAATCTACTTTGTCGAAAACCGACCACTATTTACTTAGCACCAATCCTGTCTTAGTTAATCCAAACCATTTGACAACTCTCTATACCATTCAATTAATATCAACAAAATCAAGTTATTTCATTTACATAATCTAGACCATTAAAAATTTGATCATTCCACCTTGACCAATATTACCACAAACATTAGAAAGAAAATTGACAAATAAGACCAAAAAAGAAAATTGACAAATAAGACCAAAAGTGTTGAATGCAATATATGAGTTGAGAAAATTTTCCATTACTTTGTAAAATGAGAGTACATCATATATATATATATATATATATATACACACACAAGACTTAATCACCAAGCTACTCAACAGACTAACAACCTTGCTGATCAATGTGCTGACATGACAAGCTGACTCAGCAGTAGTTACAACTGCAAAGCAATAAACCTAACAAACCCTAATTTAGTTATATAGCCATACAACTGCATGCAACTGTTCGTACTCCAATATGCTCCACTGTGCTTCTATCCCGGATCATGTAGAAGAGATAGCTTGGTATTGAGAGTGTTAAATCGACCAGCTGATAGTGGCTTAGTAAGAATATCAGCTATTTGATACTCGGAAGGAACGAATCGAATGTCAAGATCACGATTTTGCACGTTTTCTCTTAGGAAATGGACATCCACCTCAATGTGTTTAGTGCGTGCATGAAAGCCAGGATTGAAAGCCAATTTGATAGCACCCATATTGTCACACCATAGCAACATTGGATGCTTAAGAGTAATTCCCAACTCAGTGAACAAACTCTTAAGCCAAATAAGATCAATGGTGGCCAAGACAAGAGATTTGTACTCAACCTCATTGCTATTGCGAGCTACAACATGTTGCTTCTTGCTGCTCTAAGTGAGAGGGTTGAAACCAAGAAAAATACAGTATCCACTAGTACTCCGTTGATCATCAATGTTGCTAGCAAAATCAGCATCAACATACCCCTCTAATACCATTCTTAAAACCGGTTTGAACATGATGCCAATATAAATAGTTCCTTGTAGATACCTGAGCACCTTTTTACAAGCTAATCAATGTTTAGTTGTTGGTTGATGAAGATACTGACTGAGTTTATTCACCATAAAAGCTATATCAGGCCAAGTAAGAGTAAGATATTATAAGCATCCCACAATACTTCTGTATAAAGATGGTTGATCAAAGAGAGGTCCATCATGGAGAGATATCTTTAGTCCAGTAAGATATGGTGTAGGACTAGGTTTGCATTGAGAAAAACTTGTATGACTAAGGATATCCCTGATATATTTGGACTGAGTTAAGTGAATACCACTAGGACTCTTATGTGCCTCAGTGCCAAGAAAGTAACTCACTTCACCAAGATGTTTGAGAGAAAACTGAGCATACAGTTTCTGAATAAGAGCTGAGATCATACAAAAGTCATCTCCAGTAATGAGTATGTCATCCACATAAACAAGCACAATAAGAAGATTATCATCCACATGAGAATGAAATAAAGAGCTATCAACAATAGATTTATGTAAGCCAAGAGATATGAGAAAACCTGTGAGCTTATCATACCAGGCCTTAGGTGCTTGTTTAAGACCATATAAAACTTTGTCCAGCCTGCAAATATAAGATGGATGATCACTATCAACAAATCCTTCAGGTTGATATATGTGAACCACCTCCTTCAAGTCTCCATTTAAGAATGTATTGTTGATGTCAACCTGTTGAATTCGCCAACCCTTAGTTACTGCCAAAGTGAACACAAGCCTGATAGTGAGAGGCTTAACCACATGACTAAATGTATCAAAGAAGTCCACCCCTGCATTCTGCTGAAATCCTCTTGCCACCAATCTGGCTTTGTACTTGCTAATACTACTATCAGGATTTCTCTGAATTCTAGACACCCACTTGTTGGTGATTGGATTAATATCAAACTGACAAGAGACCAATCTCCATGTATTATTAGTTTGCAAAACATTGAATTCATCTTCCATAGCTGTTCTCTAATGAAGACAATCTAGGTTTTGTTGGACAGTAAGAGGTTCTTGCTGAGATAGGTTGATATGGAATACTTTTGGTTTCAAAATTCCATTCTTGGATCTGGTAGTCATTGAGTGTGTATTGGTAGAAGAATGAAGATTTAAAGATCTATCTAAGGATGGTGAAGGATGAGAGAAATCAGTAGATGAAGTGATAAGAAGGATATCAGATGAAGAGGGAAGATCAAGAAAAGAAGTGGATGATGATGATGATGAACTGTTGAGAGAAGAAGAACTTGAGGATGGACTATGTTGAGAACCAAATGATGAATGAGAGATCAAAGGAAAAAAAGAAGCAACAGAAAGAAGAGGAAGAGAATATGAGGTATGAAGAGAATCAGAGGAACAATCAATAGAAGAGAAGAAAGTGTTATAAAGAAACTCAGTTTCATAGAATGCAACTGTTCTAGCAATATAAACTCTTCCACTAGGATGCAGACACTTATAGCCCTTATGAGACATGTTATAACCAATAAAACACACTTTTGACTTTGAAATTGCAATTTATGTTTATTATAAGGTCTCAAATATGGAAAACAAGTACATTCAAAAGTCTTAAGAAAAGCATAATCAGGAGCTTTGTGAAACAACTTGTAATGAGGAGAAAAATCTTTAAGAACATAAGTAGGATGCATGTTAATAAGAAAAACAACAGTTTGAAAAGCCTCCCACAAAAAAGATAGAGAAAGAGAAGCATGACTTAACATAGACAAACCAATTTCAGTAACATGTTGATGCTTTCTTTCAACTAAACCATTTTGTTGATGTGTATAAGGACAAGAATGCCTAAGTATAATGCCTAAGTTCTGCAAGAAGGAAGAAAGAACTCTGAATTCTCCTCCCATATCACATTGAATAACTTTGAGTTTAGTATTGAAAAACCTTTCAACAAGAGGTAAAAACTTTTTGAAAATGGATGCAATATCAGATTTGGCTTGTAATGGATAAATCCATGAATACTTGGTATAGTCATCTACAAAAAGAACATAGTATTTATTGCCATCTCTAGAAACTTTGAATGAGGAACCCCAAACATCACAATGAATAATCTCTAAAGGTTTAGTGCTAACATGCAGAATAGAGGGAAAATGCATTTGATGTAATTTACCTATTTTGCAATCATCACAAAATATATTTGTAGTAGAACAAGTAACATTTATTGATTTAAGAACTTGATTCAAAGTAGCATTACAAGGATGTCCTAAACGATTGTGTCATAGAGAAGACACGTCAGAAACATTACAAGCAAAACCTTGAGCAAAAACACTTTTATTGGTGAGGCTAGATAGAGAAGCAGTAGATGATTATGATGATGAAAATGATCGAATATGAGAAAGATCAAGCTGGTACAGTCCATCCTTAAGAACTTCTTTCAATAGAATGTTGTGAGTTCTCAGATCCTTAACAAAACAACAAGAATGGAATTCAATAAAAGCAACATTATCATGCAAAAATTGAGAAATACTCAGGAGATTTTTGGTTATGTCAGGAACAAATAACACATTCTTAAGGTGAATAGAAGAAGATTTGAGAGAATGAAAGGATGTGGAACCTGTATAAGATATAGAAAGAGAGGAACCATCACCAACAACAAGCCTTTTCTTACCCTGATATGGAGATTGCATATGAAGATTCTCCAAGACTGAGATAACATGATGAGTTGCTCCACTATCAATAATCCAATCTGGTGATGATTGACTAGAAGAACCAGTCTCAAACACAAGTGAATGTCCAAAATTTTGAGCTTGATTTGTAGTATTAGTACTTAGAAGATTGACTTGAACAAGAGCAACAGAATTCTCCAATCCTTGAAATGAGACATCAAAACTTTTGAAACACTTGACTGCAACATGAATTTTTTGCCACAGATTTGGCAAACAACTCTACCTTCTCTATTAAACCTGCCACGACCTCTGCCTCGTGGTGAAAAACCTCCTCTAGCTCGATCATTATAACCTCGAGTTGTACCATAAAAAGTATTTGGAGCAATAGTAGTCAAATTTACATTCATAGAAGATTGTTGATTCAAACGCGTTTTATAAGTTTGAAGAAATGTAAGGTAAGAGTATCACTTCGCGTAATAAGACTAACAACAACACTCTCAAATTCTGATCCCAATCCACCAAGGATATAAAGAACAAGATCATCACCACTAATCACCTGTCCAGTAGCTCGCAACTAATCAGTGAGATTTTGCATTTGCATGACAAACTCAACAATAGACATAGCTCATTTCTTCAGTGCTTGTAACTGAAATCAAAGATTCATAGATCTTGTATTTGATTTGGATCGAAAAAGCTGATCCAATGCACGCCAGATCTCAAAGGCATGAGTATATCTACTTACAAATCCTAGCATTGACTCTGAAATAGAGCTCAAAATCCAGTTATTCAGGAACTGATCCTTTCGAATCTACTCAACAAATGTCACACTACGACGACAAGTACCTTCATCATCAAGAATAAACTCCTCAGGAATGTTGTCTTCATCACCATGCAAAAACAAATCAAATCCATGTGCAGTCACAGTAGCAATAACTTGCGATTGCCAGTATGAATAATTTGTTCGATCTAATCGAAGAGTAAGAGTAGTGAAAGTAGGAAGAGAAAACTGCGCCATTCAAGCAACCAGACGAAAACTCAGATCGAAGATCGAAGAAGAAGCACAAAGAGCAAATTAGAGAAGAAGAAGAGAACTCCAGCTCATGATACCATGTTGAATGCAATATTTGAGTTGAGAAGATTTTCCATTACTTTGTAAAATGAGAGTACATCATATATATAGACACAAGATTTAATCACCAAGCTATTTAACAGACCAACAACCTTGCTGATCAATGTGTTGACATGACAAGCTGACTCATCAATGTGACTCAACAACAGTTACAACTGCAAAGCAACAAACCTAACAAACCCTAATTTAGTTATATAGCCATGTAACTGCGTACTCCAATAAAAAGAACTCAACTTGTAACTGAAAAATATATCTTTTCACAAGTTATACCTTTTAAAGGTTTTTCTAAAAAAATGTAAAAAAAAAAAAAATTCAATATAATCCCATGAACTTTAAATAGTTTGAATGAATAGTGTTGACTTAGTGATGACAAATCCAATTCTTAACCAAACATGATAATTATGTACAAAGAACATGTTCAAGATATATATTGATAATGTGTAATGATTATAATAATATGTATTCCTAATTCATAGCTTAGCATTTCTAGAATGCACGGCTCTCTACAGTGATTAAAAGAGTGAAAAACATGTCATAATTGTCGTCAAAGTTGTGACATAAACATTAAATGTTTCTTCTTCGAAATTTCTCCTCCGCCGCCGTCAACTTCCTCATCTCCTCCTTCGTCAGCCGCCGTCACCCGCATCCACCTCGCTGACCTTCTCTCCGTAGCCTAAGGACAAAGCAGTTTCTTCGTCGCGGGCTCTCCCTACCGGTCGTCTTTGGCACTGATCGTCGCGCTCTCTCACAGCATTGGTAGCGGCTCTCTTCTTCGCAACGCCCTCTTCTGCCCTCGTTTCTCCTATCTCTCTTTTCCCTAATTTCCCATTTCTCTCCTTCCTCTCTCTACCCCCTTTCTTTACCCGCCACTTTCAAATTCTGTTATTCCCTGCTCCCAATACTCCATTTTCTTCTCTTTTCTTTCCTCAATTTTGATGGGTTTGAGCTCTTGATTTTCCTCGATCCATTTTCTGGGGTTTCATCATTCCGTGCTCCCAGTGTTCTCGCTGCTGGGTTTTGACGCTTGATGTGAAAAATATTTGAATTTTTGATTTTCTTGGATGGTTTTTCCTTGAGGTGAGTTAGTGATTTGTTTCCTCTTTTTTTGCTCCTGGGTTTTGGTTTTTGCTTTGTTTCGTGTTTGTGGATGAGTGTCTGATGACTGTTGATGTTTGCTTTGATGGGCTTGTGTGTTTTTTGTTTCGGATTTAATTCGAGGTACCATTGAATATGGATCATTGGGCTTGAATGAATCCTGTCTTCTTTGTCTATTTGGTGTTTTTCTGTAGTGAATGATGTTAAGTGGTTTTGATGGAGTGTTGTTTTCTGCGTGATATCATCAGATTGTGGAATTGAAAAAATTTGTGCTTTGAATTCAATGTTTAACTTGATGTATTGGATGTGTCGATAATTGCTTGCCGTGTGGCTTTTCTTTTGTCTATTTGGTGGTTTGCAGTAGTAAGATGATGATAAAATAAGGCTTAGAGTTAAGGAGGGGGTGAGGTTTTGCTGCTTATTATGGAAATCATTGATGAAGATCAAGAATAATACTGATATTGGTTATGGCAGTTAAAAGATGCCATTTTGATTCTTTATGGTTGAGAGTGGATGTTGTCTTACTGTAATATCAAATTGAATTTTGATTGTTGCATTTCATTTGATTACGTAATCAATTGAAACATGTGTGCTGAATTCAATGTTTAACTTAATCCAACTGCTTGACACATGCCTTCTCTTCTAAATTATAGAAATCCTAATAGTTGATTGTGTGATGCCATGATCAGAAGTCATACTGCTGACACGAGAAGAAAATGGCAAACCATGATGTGCTGCTTGAACAAAATAACGGTGGAGCTCTTGGCCATAACCAGCCCGTGGTGCTAAACCGCAATCATAACATAACATAGTTATAGCTCAAAACCATGGCTTAGAGATGGGACAGCCTCATGAGCAAGATGCCAGGTTGGGGCAGAGTCACGATGGCCAGGGTGATGACGATCATGAATACGAACAGGAGAATGGGTTGGCGATGGAAGAGAAACCGGAGCATGAGACACAGGATGCGCATTTACATGGCGGGAGCAGTGAGTTAGACATGTCTGATCACAGTGAGTTAACTGTCTTTGAGACCCAAGAACTCGACGAGAATATGGAGTTAGCGGTGATCCAGCATGATGACATGGGTATGGACTCTATGCATGATATGAGTCTTCACCAGGCTCTAGTAGTTACTCCCTCTCATGTTCTGCATATGCCTTATAATTTTCTAGTATATTCCTGTGAAAGCTAATTGATCCAAAGAGTTTGAAGTGAATGATGAATTGATCCCTCAATTCATATTTATGATGAATATAATCTAGCTTTTAATATAACAATACTAGCATATTATAATTAAAATATCAAAATTAAATAAGTTTAATAAAGTAGATTTTTCTATGCAATTAAATATTTCTATGCAATCTTTCTATGCAATTAGATAGCCACTTTGTAGATCTTCCTCTTGTATTTTTTCAGTATTCTTTCCTCGTTCTCTTTTACACAAGACTTGGATGCATTGCATTGAAGTAGTACACAACACAATAACATTGCAGCAATCCTCATGTTTATATTGCTGCTTTGCTGATTTTGTTCATTTTCTTGTGCAGCAAAATTGGTCCCAGTTGGTTATGGAATTAAGAAGCTGCAGATCATGCTTACCATTATTGATGATCTTGTCTCTGTTGATACTCTGATAGAGGAGCATCTCACAGTCGAGCCTTGCAACGAATATGTGCAAAGTTGTGACATTGTCGCCTTCAACAAGATTTGAGGCAGTAGTACCTTTGAGCCTTCTCTGGCCATAATTTTGTTACTTTCGCTTAGCTTGTTTGCTTTGTTTTGGTTTTTACAACCTTCTGTTATACCAAGATGTGTTTTGTTACAATTGCCATGAGGGGCTTAAATTAGGGTTTTAGCATAAACCATACCGCTACACTCACCCAAATTTTCCTCTTTTTTCTGCTGCTCAAGTTTTACTTCCAAAGATGCCCAAATCAAAGTGCAATAGGCCAGGTCTACTATTCTGCACCGTTTCTACTATCTTCTTGCCTAGAAATCGATAAATCCATTGATTGAAGTGTTATCAGCGACACAATTATTTGTGTGTTTTTTAATTTTTGGTGAAAATTAACTTTTTTGGATATTTGGGTTCTTGTTGTTGATTGATATGTAGTGACTCTATCAAAGACAATGAAGGGAAGAGGGCATAAGGAAACCGTGTTGAGTTCTATTCGAGATGTGATGAGAAGTTTCGCTTTTGAGAACATGAGGAATCTCAAGTTTAAGGAGTTCAGAGATAGGATCAAGTCTTCTAGCAGGTTAGAAAAGTAGAATTTTAGAATATTTTGTGTTTGTTATTTAAGTGGCTACTACTTTGTGTTTTCTTTGAAATTTCTGCTATTTTTTCTCTCACTTCTTTGTGGTTTTTTTGTGCTCCTGAGTTTATATTGTTTCTTCAAGAAAAAGATTGAAATGTTTTTGTTCTTAAAAGGAAGATTTTATTATTATTTTTGTCTTTTTTTTCCTGGGGTCAATATATTATGAAAGCTTTTGGATTATTGTGTTTGTTCTTCTTGATTGTGACAGCTGCTTTATGTACTTTGGTAACTTTCATAAATTGTCAGCTCAAAACCAGGTAAATTTCTTGCTTATTTTTCACTTCTTGCTTGTGTAAAGAAGATTGCTTTATTTATGGTATAGAATTATTAACTACGGAAGAAAATTTTCATTCACTTCTATGACCCACATGCAATCAGATTATATTGCTATTTAGTGGAACCAAAATGACGAAACAAACTTCACTAATGAAGGAGTATGTTAGTTGGCAGTATAACTCAAGTGAAGCCGGAAATTAACCAGTAACCCTGTTAGCGAGCAAACTTAGGGGTAGTGTTAAAATGTTCTTTTTTGATTTACTTTGAACATCCAATGAAATTATATAAGCTGACTATTTACACCAAACAAACAACAGTTCTAAATAAATATACAATACAAAATACTTCCACAAAAAAGGAGAGAAAGATGTTTCCAAACTCAGAATAAGCAGAAACAATGCCCTCCATTATATTCTTGTTTCTATTATTTTCAATTTTTTATTTTATAGAATGCTTTTCTCCCTCCCTCTTCTACAATCTTTCTGATTTCAAACTAATCTGGTTTTTCAAGAAAGATTTTAAAGTAATGCTCAAGTCTATGCACACTAATTAGAAACATAAGCTCACCCAAAACAAACACTACATAAGAGATAAACACTCAAAAAGGCAAATGAAAACGTGCACTTGCCTCGCACATATTTTAACAACATCTGCTCCAGCATCAGGCTCACATTTTCGTGTTTGAACATAAAATTCTTGGGTAAAATTGAAAGTTTATGGAGGTTTGGTAAAATATGGATATGCTCATGTAAAAAATTAACAATTTCCGGTGCAAAGATTATATTTTCGCACATCAGGTTATTTTTATTGAATATGTTCTTAAGGATCCATGGTTAAATGCTTCTATGCATCAAACAAAGTTGGTACTTAAAACATTAAAACTGATAAATAGACTTTTCTTGATAAGTAAGATTTTTATTTATATACAGCTTGCCCTTGATCTATGAATCAACGTAAAAACAAATAAATCATTAAACAGAACTTATTCAAGAGTGTGTAACATAGAAAGAAAGTAGCACGCTTTCAGATTCTGACAATTAAAGGTTTGTTGGAAACACTGAAAATAAAGGATATGAAAAGTGGGTTGACATGCTTATATATTCGAACTTAGTATGATGATTCATTATGAATCCAATAATATCATCATACTGGTGATGAAATGACTACTTTTCTTATCTTTATTTTCAGGAATTGAAAATATTATCAGAAACTGACATGAATGTTAAACTTGTGTTGAATATATGTATATTTTCTCCATCACAAAACACTGGTGATGAGAGCATGAATTGATTATTACTATTACTGTCAGGAGAAAAGTTAAACATTTCAAATGATACCTGAGTATGCTCAATAATATGGTCATTCTCATCTCGCAACCTACATAACCAAATTAAACAAAAATAGACCACCAGAAAATGATAGGCTTATATTCTGAATTTGATGAGACGATAAGATGGACATAAAAACACATTCATGACTAACATAAACCTATATTAGTAGTTTATTGACTGTAGAAGTATATTTGTTTGGTATATGATTTATATGCAAATTCAGATAAAAAGTGGATTATTTAGCAAATATTTTACCATGGTTCCATAAAATAATACATGTTCTACCAAACTAAACTGCAGATATTTATAGGCCAGATTATACTCAAGTAATCTTATAGTGATTTCTCGTAACAAAAAGGAAATGGAAGTGAATTATCAAAGTTTGGACAAAAATAGATATATAACAGAAGACGGAAGATGACTCATAAACAACACAAGAGGATAGCAATGTCAGCAGTGCTTCTCAGAACCCTTTGAAAATCTTGAATTTGAGACTATAGTCATTCATAGTTCAACATAGTCATAGACGAGGAAACTTGTCCTGCCACTATATTGTATCTTTTATTATTAGTTTCTAGTGCCTTCTGATTTGAGTCTAATTACAGAAGAAAATTTCTATTCACTTCTATGACCCACATGCAATCAGATTATATTGTTATTTAGTGGAACCAAAATGACAAAACAAACTTTACTAATGGAGTATGTTAGTTGGCAGTATAATTCAAGTAAAGCCGGAAATTAACTAGTAACCCTGTTAGCGAGCAAACTTAGGGGTAGTGTTAAATGTTCTTTTTTGATTTACTTTGAACATCCAATGAAATTATATAAGTTGACTATTTACACCAAACAGACATCAGTTCTAAATAAAGGGGAAATTGCAAATTTAGGACAACAACTTTACCCCATTCACCATATAGGGACAATATCTTTTCGGGCTTTGAAATTGAGACTGTATGTTTCAATTTTGGGCGAATTTAGGACAATTTAGCCCGAATTAACCAATTTCGGGCTAATTTGCACGTGACAGTCACGTGACCAACCTAACTCGGGCTTCTTGCTGATGTGGACACCTTATATTAAATTAATTCGGATTTGAAACTCCACCTCATTAAATAAAACTGCACATGATTCAATAAAATTCCACATCATTTTTAATATATAAAAACAAAAAAAAAATTCTTAAAACAAAACCCTAAACTAAAAGATGAACCCAGCACACCCATCTCTATGGATACCACAACACCTCCATGGATACCCACCTCCATAGATGAAAAATCTAAGAACAACAACCAAATCGGCGACGCCTTTTCACCGCCGTCACCACCGCCACTTTGCCCGCACTCTCCTCTCCATCAAAATAATTATAATAAATATTAACAATTTATAAATTTATTTTTAAAAATCCAAAACATTTTCTTTGCAAAAAAAAAAAAACAAAAAAATGTGAGGAAAGCCGTGATGGAGGGGAAGAAAGGAATCGAAGATGGTGGGTAGGAAAAGAGGGGCGGTGCTCGTCAATGAAGAAGACAGAGTTCTTGAGATGGAGTCGGGGGACTAGTGGTTGAGCACACGGCGCCCTCGCAATAGTGGTATTGGGTGGCGGTGGTTTGGGAGCTCGGCGGCGGAAGAGCAACAACAAGATGGAAAGATCAGCAGCATCGCGCGATGGTCGAGGTGCTGCGGCTGTCGGTAGAGCGTGGCGGCAGATCAACTGGAGCGGCGGTGGTGGATGGAGACTTGCCAGTGGAAGAAGATGATGTATAGTTAGGGTTTATCCCAATTTATATTTTTCAATGTTTTTTTGATTTTTATGTTTGTAAATAATTTTTTTATGTTTTCAAATTAAAGAGATGATATTTGTTATATCCCAATATTTTTTTTGTTTTCAGATTTAAAAAAAAATTATGAAACATCTAATATTTATTATAATTATTTTAATTATTATTATTGTTGACTAATAATTTTGGAAATAATTATTTTAAGATTTTAGAAATAATTTTTGATTTAGTTTATTTATTTTAGTTGACTAATGTGGCAAAAATAATTAGTGATGTAGTTTTTTTATTTAAATTTATTGATGAACTTGTAGCCAGCTCAGCGAGAAGCCCGCTTCCTCTTGGTCATGTGACTGTCACGTGCAAATTAGCCCGAAATTGGTTAATTCGGGCTGAATTGTCCTAAATTCGTCCAAAATTGAAACATACAGTCTCAATTTCAAAGCCCGAAAAGATATTGTCCCTATATGGTGAATGAGGTAAAGTTACTGTCCTAAATTTACAATTTCCCCTCTAAATAAATATACAATACAAAATACTTTCACAAAAAATGAGAGAACGCGGTCTCCAAACTCAGAATAAGCAGAAACAAGGTCCTCCATTATATTCTTGTTTCTATTATTTCCAACTTTTTATGTTATACAATGTTTTTCTCCCTCCCTCTTCTACTATCTTTCTGATTTCAAACTAATCTGATTTTTCAAGAAAGCTTTTAAAATAATGCTCACGTCTATGCATACTAATTAGAAACTCAAGCTCACCCAAAACAGACACTACATAAGAGATAAACACTCAAAAAGGCAAATCAAAAAGTGCACTTGCCTCACATATTTTAACATCTGCTCCTGCATCAGGCTCACATTTTCGTGTTTGAACATAAAATTCTTGGGGCCTATAAGCAACATCCTAGGAACAGAAAACCAATGTAAAAAATTTGTAAGTAAAGAATTTATAAAAAAAAAGAAGTTTCTTTATGAGTTTTCTAGTGTAACACATCATTAAACTTCCATCAGATTTCCAAGCATAAACATCCAGGAAAAAGACAAACAGAAGCAATGTGATTGTTGTTTTCGTAAAAAACCACATATTTTTAACATGTTAATAAACCAACACTCATCTTTACATTCATAAATATAATCACATTAACATAGATTAACAATTCATTTTGAATATGAATGGTATCTCAATGGAGTCAATATAAACAAATTGAACACATAATTTACACCATTAATGTATTAACAATCCATTACCCGGAACATTTACCAATTTTCATAGTGTATACTACATGTTACCATACAAAAAAAATAACACGTCATATTTAATGAAATTAACAAGTCAGAAAAACAGATTTACAGGAAATTACACATTCTGCCTAAACTACGCCTAAACCACAACTAATAAGATGAGAAGGGTAGTTTCAACATACTCGTATATACGTCAACTCGTACAATGCATAAGCAGAGGATTTGTTAATAGTTATCACCGAGGGAATACGTAGAGTTCGCATGTGGTCGGTAGAATTATCCTCCGCTTCTACTATCTCCGCCACCATTGACGCCTCCCTCCCACTCTGCAACACACCAAATAAAGCAAAATTAAAGAAACATTAAACCACTAGTAAATTAACCAAAAAACAATTAGCAATCACACATACTGATTCACTGGGAACAACCAAATTGAGTATGATCTTGGAAGTGCAGTTGAGCTCATCTGATTTTGAGACCTTTTCGCATTTTTCGAGCTTCGATTTGGAGAGGATTTGGAGCCCAAAGGCGTCCTCGGAGAGCGATAATAACGCAATGGCTATCAGAAGAATCAGAGAGTTCATGGAGAACTGATCGAATCTCCAGTTTGTTTGTTTTTTTAGTAGTTAACAATCTCCATCTTGAGTAGTTAACACTGACAAGTGATGGTATTTTCTCAAATCCATGAATTTATCAACTCAATCAATCAATTCAACAACCAGAGTCACTAACAAAAACAGAAAATTGAGAAAAAAATAAGGAACCTGTGTGATCGAGATTGTTGAAGAGGACCGAAGATATCTCGTATTGTCGATGGTGGTGGAATACAGTGACTTCAAGTAAACTTTGTCAATGTTGAAGACAAGTTAGAGAAGAAGGCGAAGAATGAGAATTGTTAACTGTTAGAAACTAAAATTGAGCCGGAATTTCTAAATTATTATTTTGTTGGTGACAAAATAAACAAGCATTCCATATGTCGACACAACTCCAATAAACCTAGGTTTTTGTGAAAGTAAAAGGCAATTTTCTTCAAAAATTAGGATTATACATTTTTTATTATTTAAATATAATATTCAATTATATATACTTAATATATTTCTAGAAGTTTTTCTACTTAATTTATTTATTATAAAAGTTAGTACATATTGACATAATTACAATCCACGTCTGGGAGAATTTGTAGTGTTGTCGTTTGACGAAAAACAGAGTGGAGGGAAAGTACCTACTATTTTACAAGTGAGTTTGTAGTTTGATTTAATTAGCAGTGACTTGAATGAATTTTAATTTTCACAAATTGTAATGTTAGAGTTAATGAATACGATCATTATTTAAAAATAAACTATATATATTATAACCTAGTCAATTGAATTATAAAAATTCATCTTTGATAAATATATCTATAAGTTAATTCTCATATATCTAGATATATTTTACAAATATTTAATTTACGGAATTGATCATTATCTAGTCTATACTTATCTATATTTAAAATATAATAACAAGGAAGTTTGGACAAAATAGTAATTTTAAAAAATTGAACTTATTTGTATGGACAAAAAAAAAAAAAACTAACTATTTTAAAATATTTGTAATTCTCTTAAACTTTACTTATTTTATTTACATATTTTATCTTCATATTTTATATGTATTCTTATTTATTATATGATGTAGATTATTATTTAGTGAATTTGATGTTGTTTTTATTCATAATTTAGGGTTTGTGTTTTTTCATATTTATGGATGAAATTTATTGATTTTGTGATAAATGTGTTGTTATTTTTTTATGGGTTGTAATTGTAATTGTTAATTTACTATAGAATTGATTTTATTCTTATTATTTACTATCAATTGTATTAGGATGAAGAATATTCCTAAATCAAAGAAAATAAATTGAGGAATAGCATGAGTGATCAATTATTAAATGATTGTTTGGTCACTTTCATTGAGAAAGACGTGTTCTTGCAAATTCCTGATGTTGATGTCATAGATCGTTTCCAAAAAATGAAGAGTCGAAGAATCAAATTATAGCTTATAACTTGAATCTTTTGTAATATCTTATGTATTTGATTATCTTGATTGTAAACTTTATATATGAAACAATGTTTATGCATAATTTTTTTTTCCTATTATCTATTATTTACTTGTTCGTACCCCCAAATTAAATTTTTGGATCCACCACTAGTCATATGTCATTTTCATACTAGAATAGACATTGTTGGTTAGAAACTGTAGAAAAAGTAAAGTATGATTATAGGATTTTTAAAATCTCAAAACATCTATACATGATCTAGACTAATGTTTGTCACAATTTTATTTGTTAAATATGGGAATATATTCAATACAAGTTTAGTGGGACTGAGGGTGATAGTATCCACAGATGTAGATCTTAATTACTTCATCTTTCAGAAAGAGGGAGAGTTGTTTGAGAGCTGCTATCCTGATATGTTTGCAAAGATATTTGGTAAAAAAAAAAAAAGTGTTAGGCGCATTGCATGGATTTTTGTTCGAGTATCATAAGAAGATGGTGCTTACTTTATTTGGCCCAGAAAACCTTAAAATGATGATTTCAGATATTGAATAGACATCCAACTCCAACTTAAAATTATGGTCATCACAAACTAATGTTGACATCAAAAAAGCAACTGCGAAGTTGATTAATATTGGGGGGTTGAGATACCACTGTTGCATATTGGGGATTCCTTGATGTCAACACTAGTCTGTGATGATCCAATTTTAAGTTGGAATTAGATGCCTCTTCAATCTCTGAAATCATCCATTTAAGGCTTTCTGGCCAAATAGAGTTGGCACCATGTTCTTAAGATACTTGAACAAGAATCGATGCAATGAGCCTAAATTTCTTTTACCAAATATCTTTGCTAACATATCTGGATAACACCTCTCAAACAATTCTCCCTCTTTCTGAAAGATGAAGTAATTAAGATTTGCATCTGTAGATACTATCACCCTCAGTCCCACTAAATTTGTCTTGAATATATTCCCATATCTAACAAATAAAATTGTGATAAATATTAGTCTAAATTATGTACAGAAGTTTTGATATTTTAGAAATTCTATAATTATACTTTACTTTTTCTACAATTCCAAACAAAAAATATCTATCTTAGTATACGACAGTCTTAACTATAATCATATTCTACAAACATTCCAAAAAAAAAAAAAAGATATTCCCCAATCCAAACTTGTAATAATACTCCAAAATAAATATGCCTTTGCATCCTCTCTTTGATGAAAGGAGAAACATCGGATGAAGTGGTCGGAGTGAAAACTGTACGCTTTGTACCTTTTGTAGTTCTAACACAAAATAGCCACGAGGCTTCCATGGGCTGGCTACCCATGGGCACCAAATGACAAACCCTACGTAAAATCAGCAATCAATATATGTTCATGATGAATAAGCTAGAAGCAACTGAAGGCCTTCGCCAAGAAAAGACGCAACAAATGCGTAATTTTTTGCGAAAATGGTGGCCGAGGTGTGAATATTGGGGAAGTTGCGTTTACAACGACACTTAATTTGATTTCGACCACTTTGTTTTCTATGGACTTTGCTAGTTTCGATTCGAATTGAGGTCAAGAGATTAAGGAAACCATTAATGGTATTGCGAAGGTTACTTGGACTCCTAATGTTGCTGATTACTTCCCAATTTTTAAACTGATTGATCTACAAGGGCTTAAGAGAACAAGAGATCTAGAGTTTTATTGTGGGAAACTAATTGCAATAATTGATGAAATAATTTATAGAAGGTTGGAAGTGAGGGAGACAAACTTGGATTCTAGGAGGTCAAAGGATTTGCTTAATGTGCTACTTGATCTCAAACAAGAAAATGATTCTGACTTGAGTCATATTGACATAAGATCTTTGCTTTTGGTAAGTATGTAATATTTCTTCCATGGACTTTACTTATCTAGGGAAAATGCAAAGTTGTTCTAGTCCTTTTTTCTTTTAAAAGTAACAAAAATTGTTACCTTTCATTTCAATTATGAAGTTTCTTTTACTTAAATATAAAAAATTATATGAGATGATTTCAATGATAGTTATTGTGAGATGGATCTTTATTACTTACAAACAAAACTCATTTTCACAAATTCATTTGTGAATTATTAATTGTTGGTTGTGGGTTAACCTATCTCACCGATCTAGTTCCGTGTGACGGTCTTGCACAAGACCCACTCTTACCAATTTTTTTAATTTAGTTGGAATTCTCAATACTACATAACTTTAGATGGTGTGGCAAACTCCAAAATAATATAAATTTAACATGACGACATACAAGAGATAGTTGACAATTATATTTTTACAACAACTTGTCAACTGTATTTGTATGATACCTCATGTCATTTTCATACCATCTTGAGTCAGCTACGTCATCTAAAATTATCTGTAGTATGAACAACTAAGACTAATTTTGGGACAAAAAATATGAGAATTAAAATGAAATAGGTTAATTTGCCACTTTTAAAAGAAGGGAATTTTTTTTTACCAATTTTGCATTTTTCTTGATTAGTATATTGTTACATTTCAATTCTAAGGCCAACTTATCCAAAAATTGCAAAAAAAAAGAAGACAAAATACTAATTCAACTTCACAACTACAGGACATGACTCTTGCAGGAACACAAACGACAGCTAATTCAGTGCAATGGGCAATAACAGAACTATTATGCAATCCTGAGAATTTGTCAAAGGCCAAGAACGAGCTTAGAAGGATTAATGGAAATGATAAAGAAATTCAAGAACCTGATATTCCTAAATTGTCCTACTTGCATGCAGTGATTAAAGAGAGCTTTAGATGTCATCCTGCTAGCCTATTTTTACTTCCTCATAAGGCGAAAACTGATGTAGAAATCAATGGATATATGGTCCCAAGTGGCGCAAAAATACTTGTCAATGTATGGGCTATTGGTAGAGACCCGAAAATATGGTCAAATCCAAATAAATTTGAGCTTGAAAGATTTTTAGGCAACAAAATAGACTACAAAGGTCAAGATTTCGAACTTCTTCCATTTGGATCGGGACGAAGAATATGCCCAGGAATGCCATATAATGGTACATCTCATGGTGGCATCTTTCATTCATAACTTTGATTGGAAATTTGAACAACAAATGAAACCAGAAGAATTGGAAATGGGAAATATGCTTGCACTTGCATTTGGTGAAATGGTACCCCTCAAGGTGTTTCCTATCAAGAAATGAATCCTAAAATAATGTGCAATTCTCTATACATATTGTCGCGTCTAAGGAAATAATTTACTAGTTCATTACTTATCAAGTTATCTATTTATCATTGTCTAATTAGCTTGTGTTTGCATTGATTGATTTCGAAAAAAAGATTTAATATGAATGTAAGTTTCGTTTAAATAATACTGTATTTAAAATCCATTTAAATTGTTTAATTTAAACCTTATTTAAAAAATAAGTATTATTCTAAACATCATAAATTAATTTGCTTATATGAATTTCATATGATTTCTCAAATCGTGTTTGATAAAAGTGTGATGTGATATTGGTTTGATGATTAATTAACTTATTCAATAAATTTGGCTTGTTCACAATAGATTAATAAATTATTATACATAGGTATGTACATAGAAATAATAATAGAGGGCTATAAATAAAAAAAATTCAGCAAAATGAAATTATACATGACAAAAAAAATAATCAATCTTTCCTTAAAAGTGTGCTTCAAAGTATAATATTCTAAACAAATCGAATTCATATTTGTTGTTAAAAAAATATAGTTCAATTTATGGTATTAGATAAAATTTCGAAGATAGACATCGCCAATTTTTAGTAATAGAAATGTCATTTTCACCATTCTTCCATTGTTCAAAAAAATACTCGTTTAGTTGTAATAGTAGAAATATGTGATGTTAAATCAAGATAAATCAATCTAGTTAACATTAAACATTTGAACCTAATTCTACTCTCAATCATTTTCTTGCACAACTTAAAACTTTTGCATCACATTACGCTTGGGAAATTTGACAAAATGCCAGGTAGTTTTGATCTATTGATGAGAATATCCAATAATTTTAATGTTTTACAATGATAATTATCTATTTGATTATAAAAAACAAGAGTCCTTTATATTTCAAACTCTTTTTAATAAAATTACATGTTTTGATTATTTTTCTTTTGTAATCTTGAACATTTTGAATCTTAAACTAAAATTAGTCTTATATTAATATATATTTAAAGAGCTTTTTAATGATATATTATAAGCATATTTTTGAATAATATTAATTTATACGAAAATTAATATACATCCAATTTTTTAAAATTTAATGAAAAATTTAATTTAATTTGATTTAATATGAAGGTGATATCAATAATTGAAAGGATTTAATTATTAGAGTCCTAATGTAAGAAAACTCTTTATTATGGATAATAACGTAATTTAATATTTATTTTATTTATCTATGTGATTATAAAAAAACAAGAGTCTTTTATATTTCAAACTCTTTTTAATAAAATTACATGTTTTGATTATTTTTCTTTTATAATTTTGAACATTTTGAATCTTAAACTAAAATTAGTCTTATATTAATATATATATATATATATATATATATATATATAAAGAGTTTTTCAATGATATATTATAAGCATATTTTTGAATAATATAAATTTATATGAAAATTAATATACATCCAATTTTTTAAAATTAATGAAAAATTGAGTTGTGTTGGTCTTATAAGTCGTGGATTGTGGAGGTCATGAGTCGTGACCAAATTTTGATTGTACAAGGATACATATGTACATACGATTGGTGAAAAAAAAATTTATATTTTAAAAAATTTAGCTTTCTTTTACTATAGATATTATATATCCATTAAAATTTTATGTAAAAAAAATAAATATTGAGTTTGGAAAAATAATTTAAAGACAAATTCATGTGCGCTTCTTCAACTTCGAGTTCGACAACTTGACTTCTCTCATTCCTTTTTTTTTTCTTGAAGAAAAAAAAAACTTGACTTCTTCTCCTTTTTTTTTTCTTGAAGAAAAAATAATGTCCTAATTAAAGAAAACTCTCTATATCTAATTTAATTAAAAATTTATTAGGATTCTAATTTAAAGTTCTAATAAAAGAAAACTCTTTATATCTAATTACATTAGAAGTTTATGAGGACTCTAATTTAATATGAACACATTGCGTGTATATATATATCATTGGCAATAGTGGTTTGTCTTCAAATGTGTTTAATATTTTTGTGATCAGTGTGTGAGGATTATACGACAAGAGTTCGAGTAGATTACAACGAGTAATTTAAGATTGAAGTTTACAACGAGTAATCAAAGATTGAAGTTTAAAATTTGAAATCGTAGGTTGTGGTATGTATGATTTTATTTTTAACTAAATCCAATAATTTTAATTTATAGTACAATGATAAATTTTAAAAAAAGATTTATAAACATAACAAAAACTTATTTCTAAAATTTTTTAGTAACTCGTTTTTTTTTTTGAAATATAGTCAATGAAAAGTGGCGAGGTTTGAGACGAAATATATATGTCGTCAAAGGAAACTTGCTGGACAAAAGAGAAGATATGCAAATCTTAATGATGCTAAGAAAAAAGACTGTAGAACATGTTTTGCAGAATCGTGAAAAGAGACAAGCAACATGTAATTTACAAGTTCAAGCAAATCTAATCTAAGTAACTCTAAAGGTATACAAATTTTTTTAGTGTGATCTATTGGTCATGTGACAATATTAAAAAAATAAAATCTATTTCAT
The DNA here is from genome assembly GCA_954870855.1 of Scutellaria minor. Lineage (NCBI taxonomy): Eukaryota > Viridiplantae > Streptophyta > Magnoliopsida > Lamiales > Lamiaceae > Scutellaria > Scutellaria minor. The sequence continues at coordinate 3,203,651 of OX940734.1, forward strand.
TGGTGCTGTACCTAAATTCCATTAATTTCAATAATATCTTGTGTTAGTATGAGTTTCATATATTGTTTAATCATTTTATCACAAGATAAAAGATAGAGATGGCGAAGGAAGCATCCATACCCATAAGACTTTTAAACAATTCATTATCAACACTTATAAAATATTAGCTTGTAATATTTTGTTATTTTGATGAGCGATTTATGTTGTGTGGTTCTCTTATGAGAGTTATACTACAGGATAAAACATGATGACAAAAACAACTGTATCCATAAGACTTTTGCAAATTGGAGAAAAAGCAAATTCAATACGATTGAAGGTTTTAAGAGTTGGCCATCAAGTATGTTGTGGGAAAAACAATTCCGTGAAAATTAAAAAAATGATAATGATGGATGAAGAGGTAAGGAGATTCTATTAACATTTTTGTTTCTATACTTTAGTAAAAATTGTGCACTGACCAATTTGAAAGAAAAATAATTTAAAAGTAAAGTCAGGTTGTCAAGTCGATTGATACCATTACTGGTCAAGTTTATTTTAGTTTTATTTGAATCGTTGTTTCAATTGTATTTGATTTGATTTTTTCATTTATTTATTAACCAATGTCTATTCTTGCAGGCAGTCCAAATTGGAATGATCATGTTTAATGATGACATCCAAAAATTTGGAAATGAATTCAAAAGAAACAACACATATTTGATTGAAAATGTGATGGTCAAAATGCAAACACCAACTTTGTATCGATACATCCGAAAAAAAAATTAGTTTTAAAACAATTCAGCACCATGAAGAAAACTACAAACAATATTGACCAAAGTCACAATAAAAATGTCTACGTGAAGTACACCGACTTACGTAGCAAGCACGAGGAACGCAACAAATTTGGTACCTATATTTCTTATTTCTATTTCTTTTCAATAATTTAAAAAAAAAATCATTAAATAATTTTTTTTTGTTTATGTAGATATATGTGGAGTTCTTACAAGAATGAAGGAAAGTATAATTGTTGACACCCCAAAAAAAAGTGGTCGTAAGACAAATCACTCTGATAGATGAAGAGTAAGTATAATCTATCATTTATAAGAAAGTAGGAAAACAATATGTAAATTTAAATTACAAACAAAATAAAATAATTAAATAAAAATTCCAATTTAATTTTTTTTTATTTCATATGTAGACACCACTCTATTGACGTTTCTCTTTGGGAAGACATGACATTGAATGAAGGAATAGAATTGCAGCAAATTGTTGATCAAAAACCAACGATTGCCATTACAAAGGTCACAACAAAGGAATTTCAAGGTAAAACAAAAACTCACCTAATTTTTTTGAAAGGAAAATAAAAACAACGAATATATGCAAATGTCTTGAGAATGAAATATAATTTTAAAAATGCAAACTTTGATTAGATGAGATCCAGTTGCAAATCACTTCGATTTCAACTATACAAATAGGTCTGATATCTAAAGAACTTGCAAAATTGTCAAGCACCATTCATGATCCACTGGAAATATGCAAGTTGAGAATGACACAGAATAAGAGGAGGAAGAGAAGTTTCTCTTGAAGATCTTATCATGAGAAAAGATTCTCTCTCAAAGGTATGTAACTATATTTTTCAAACTTCTATAATGTTTTGACAACTTATGATTTACCTGTTTATGATCATATTTCTTCTAAACACCCTTCTAATAATCATTCTGATATAAATAACACTTCATCTGAGCTTATTCATGCTGACTATGATGAAGAATTGTCTGATCATGTTTCAGTTCCAAATGTTTATACAACTGATGATTTTAATAAGGACATTGTTGACATTGAGACATGTTAATGTTACTGTGTTGATGAATATCTAACTAAATTTATGATATGTTATACTGAAAGACACTAAATTAGTGAAATTTGAATCAAGTCAAGCTTGAAATCAACTCTTATCTTTAAAGTTAAAATATAAAATTTGGTCTTAATAGCTTTTAAAATATTCAATACAATTTATACTCCATTTTCCATCCATACATGTACATTATAATATATAAATAAATATTTAAATTATTTGGTAGTTTTTATATTAAACTTTGTATCATGTATTCATTCTCAATGTAGAATGCATGTTATTATTTCACTGGAGTTGTGGACAAGGTAGAGAATGAAACAAAAATATGGTACAACGCATGCAAAAAATGCACAACATCGGCACCTAAAGATGACGGAAATACAATATGTAGAAAGTGTAATTTCTAATTGTCCTAAACTACAATACGAAAGTTGAAGGAGAAAGATTGAGTGCAGTAGTTGAAGTAATAGAAAAGTTGGAACCCGTGGAGATAAGAGATGATAAATTAAACAATACAACCACGACAACGATAGTAACAGTGGCCACCACAACAAATGATGAAAACAAGAAAAAATGAAGAATTAGGAAGATAAAAAACAAGGTATGTATCCACGTATCCAGCGGTGAGGAGGATCATACAATTAAAGATTTATTAACCAAATCACGAAGAAAGAAGACTAGGATGGAAAAGAAGATCAAACAAGAAAAGATATAGTTAGTGGTCAAATTAGAATTATAATCTTTCGTTTTAGATTTATTATTCTTTTTTTTATTAGGAATAGTGGAACTATAATTTTTTAATCGAATAATATTTTTTTAATAAGTTATTGTTGTTATGATACCTATATTAAATTGAAAAGACATTAATTTATAATAATCAAATGTTAAGTAATTTAAACACACTTTAAAAAAATATTAAACAAGAAGTGAAGGGAAAAATAACCCACAAAATCAACCAAAAAATTGTTCTCACGAGTTTGTCTCTCCACGTGCAACGCACGTGTTCTCAACTAGTATATATATATATATATATATTACTGAATATATATATATGAGATTGACTGTGCTGTCGCCGTCACGATAAAATTAAATTTATTTCTCTACTCAAACCACTACAAAGACGTAGAAGTGATAAGCAAAGGTCGATCCCACGGAGAGCGGACAAAACTAATTATTTTGTATTTAGAGTTCAATCAAGAGGACAAGGGGGGTTTTTTTGGATTTAAAATTCTAGAGAAAACATCAAGAATCAAGCAAGCAATTAAAATGGAATTCAATCAATTAAGAAAACACTCGGTTCTCAGTTCCGTTTCCACCCTCACTCAACTATGTAAAATTGATTGTAACAATATTCTCTTCTTTCCTCATGAATTACTAACCCTCAAATAACAAGTACGACGAGTTATTCGGATTTTCCCTTAAGTATATCTAATTAAGATACGATCGTTAATTAGACCTAATCATTGGACAACCTAATTAGTTAGATTTAATGCAACGACAGCTTTGGGATCAAGGAAAATAGGTTAGTCCAAGCAACAAATACCTACAACGATTCGTTTAACTTAGGTTGTGTTATCCCTAGCGATGCTCGACCACTAGTTCGCTACTATGAATCAAGAATAACAACAATTACGGATTGCAATCTCAATTCTAGCAATAGACATGCGCAAATTCAATAAAGTTGATCAGGCTTAATCAAAGTCACACAAATCATAAACTTTCATCACAAAATAACACAATCAATTCATGAGAATAAATTGGAGAATATATTACTGGAATCAATCAAAATATAAAAGAGGTTTTGGGTTTCAACTTCCCTTCGAACCAAACAAAAGTAGTCTAACCTTGCATATCAGCTTCAAAAACTCCAAAAGAGAAGATGATAAACAACACACACCGTTCTTGCGTCCCAAATCTCTCTTAAATACGTCTAAGATAGGTCTCCATAATGTCCTGGTCGTGACCTACAAGTTTTGGGCCGAAATAATTAAGATTGGGATTCTAAACAGCCTCAGCGAAATGGCCCAACACAGGCGTGTCAGTCAACACAAGCGCAACTTGTGTCAATGTACTGTTCAGCGTTTTCAGCTCCAAAATCTAACAACTTTATTCTTTGCTTTCCTACGCCTCACTCCAACATGTGCACTTAAGGATTCACCTTTGAAAAGCTCCATTAAGCCCCTAAAATACATAAAAAAACAAGCAATCGAAGAGATCTACCAAGAAGAACTAATAAGTAGGAAAGTATAACAAAATAGCATAAATATGCAACTAAAACCAAACGCCTAAACATATAAAAAGACGCAACTTTCCTACTTATCAGAGATATATATGGATATATAATTATATTACTGAATATAAATGATATATATATATATATATTCTTATCATATAGAATATAATATATATATATATTTCATGTATATATATATTTATATATATACATCAAATATCTCTAATAAGTAATATCCTTAATAAAATGATGATTTTAATAAAACGAGATTTCTATTCATAGGAGTTCAAGCTATTACTGGTCCATGTATTAATTTTATACAAAATTTGTCATGTTATCATAGTAGACTACATTTATATAATAGTTTATATCTATATTTGTAATAAACATAACATTTTATTCGAAATTTAAGTTCAATATATACACGTTAGTTTTAATATTCAGTAAACTACTAAATATATTTTTCAATTTTTTTTACAAAGTTTCCATATTTTTTAAAAAAATGTCCGATATTTCCATCGAAATCGATATTTTCATAAAATCAAAATACCGATATTTTTACCGAAACCGAAATTTTCATCCTCGATAATAACGTAGTGTGGTATAAGAATGAATTTGCCCATAATACTGAACGTGCACATGAGGTCACCGCACCACATACCAATAACAATTTATTATGTATTATTTAATAAAATTTATATTATTATACAGACCAAATGGGCGAATCAAACTGGTTAAGAAATGCAATGAATTGCCACTTCCTTGTCTCATCGACAAAACCAAATTTCCAGAAATTGAACGAAAAACATGTGAATACTGTCCCGTAATCACCATTATTGCAGTCTAATATAGCCACCTGCAATCCTTGACTTTCTTCAAAATTTCCACAGGAAAATCTAGAAAAAAGAATAGATTTGATTTATCGTTGATTTTTCAAGAATATGAAGTAGTGCTGTTGAATTCAAGAGCTTCAGCTCCAATTTCTTTAACTGAAACTCTGCATTCCAAACATAAACATACTTTGCATCCATACAAGCAAAAACTTGAAGATTTTTTCAAGGGTTCAATGGTGATGGAGAACATTGGTTCAGAGACAGTGAGTGAGCAAGAAAATAAAGAAATAGAGATGGGTTTGGAGGGAAAAAGTAAGCTGAGCAATCTGAAGAGGAAAATGATGAAGAACAAAATGTGCTGTCTGATTCCAAGATTTGGGTGTATGAGGTTAAACGACGACGTTTCGGTGACTGAGAAGCCGGATATCAACCGGAGTTTCGACGTCGAGGTGGGTTGTAATGGGAAGGATCAAGAGCCAAATCATCTGATTGTTATGGTCAATGGAATTATTGGGAGGTTTGCTTCTAGTCTTTTCACTATTTTTATGATTTTTTTTTTTTTTTTTTTTTGAGTGTTTGATGATCATTATCTTGTAGGATAGCTTTTGATGCTAATTAAATGAATTGACTAAATTGTTCTGTTTTAGTGGTTAAGAAATTGGATTTGAGATGTAGGAGGTTATATGCTTGATTTTGGCATTTGAATGTGGACATTCTTGTTTTAGTGATGACTGTTTTTAGCTCTAATGGAGTTGAGATTTGATTATCATTGTCATGTAGGATACTTTTTGATGCTTATTAAATGAATTGAATAAATTGTTCTGTTTTTGTGGTTAAAAAACTTTGGATTTGGAATGTGGGTTAGTGATGACTGTTTATACTTGTAATTGACTTGAGATTTGATTTTATTCTTCAAACGTATTTGCAGTGCTCAAAATTGGAGGTATGCGGCGAAGCAATTTGTGAAGGCGTATCCCGGCGATGTCTTTGTGCATTGTGAGATTACCTTTTTAGCCCTTTTTCATTTGTTCCATTTCAATTGTATTGCCTTTTGTTTTGTTTTACTCTTATGTGCAACTCATGTTTGTTGTATGTTTCATTGCCAGCTGCCATTTTATACTTCCTTGGAGTTTGCTGTTGTATTATCATCAACTGTGTCATATTTGTTGATTCTTGATTTTATTATGTACTGCTTGTTTGTGGCTAATTAACTGGCTATGTTGCTGCATAAACTTAACGATTATGTGGAGTAGAAACGTTGTTTAATGGGAGTCATATACATTCATCATGGTTTGTTACATATATGATTTTTCCAGATATCTTAACTAGAATGTATAGTGACTTAAATCAAAAGCTTTAAACACAGCCATAATTGCTCTAACTAAAGTTGCTAATTCCAGGTAGTGAATCTAATTCTTCAATGCTGACATTGGATGGTGTAGATGTTATGGGAAAGAGATTAGCTGATGAGGTTTGAACATCCTTTTACGAGACATTAGCTTCTGTTCTTATGTTTCCAAGCTTTGTTTTTCTGATATAATTTTCAGGTGATATCTGTTGTTAGTTGTCATTCAAATCTTGAGAAGATTTCTTTCGTGGGTCACTCCCTTGGTGGTCTTGTTGCAAGATATGCTATAGCTGTGCTTTATCAACAAGATTTGGCAAGAAAACCTGCAAAGGAAAATGGTGAATGTGGAGGCGACGAGCTTAACACATCCTTTGTAGAAGAGAAAAGACGAGCAACAATTGCTGGACTTGAACCTGTTAACTTCATTACGTCTGCAACGCCTCATCTTGGATCAAGAGGTCATAAACAGGTGTCTCAACTCAATTATTTTATTACATCTTCGGTTTTTCTGATTGATCATTATGTATTGCTTTTCTTTTATATTTCCTGTTAATAACAAAATGAGAAATTAAATCTGATATACATAAATTATTTTCTTGATTTTGTGAACGCACAGATTCCGGTGCTCTGTGGTTTTCGTCCCATGGAGATAGTATCGATGCATGCTTCTAGGATATTTGGTAGAACAGGGAAACATTTGTTCTTGAGGGATAATGATAATGAGAAACCTCCTCTTCTTCTTCAGATGAGCAATGATTGTGATGATCTTAAGTTCATGTGCGTATCCTTCAATTCTTTAGATTCTTTACTATTGCGTAATGATTTAATTGAAGTTTCTCGTTTTCAACCTCGTTGCAGATCTTCTTTGCAGTCATTCAAAAGGCGCGTTGCCTATGCAAATGCAAGTTCTGATCGTATCCTCGTTTAGATTGTATTTTATTAGATCATTGATTCTTTTTTCTTATATTAGCCTCTCTGTTTCATAACCTTGACATTTTTCGTAGCTATTGTTGGGTGGAGCACATCATCATTACGTCATATAAATGAGCTCCCAAAGGTGAGTATTTTCACTGCTATTCTGCTTGAGTTATCATGCCAAACCGAACGTCTTACTATGTCCGTTCTTGTTTTAGAGACGGAATCTTGTGAAAAATGTGAAATATCGATACGTTTTCAATGAAGAAACATCACAAACCATTGATCCTCAGGGCGTTTGCGTTTCTTCAGAACCGAAAGTCGCCAAAGGGAGGACTATGGAAATGGAAGGTTAGAAGGAATCAAGAAATGGATGAATGTTTATCATTTGAGGTTGCGTTTGGATTTAGGGATTTGAAATGAATGGATTTCAAATCCATTCGAATCAGGGAGGATTCAGATTCACTCATATTGCTTAAAAATTAGTTCAAAATGAAAGTAACAAATTTTGAAATTAATATCCCTTCATCCAAACACAACCTAAAGATTTTCTTTGGTTTAGTCTCTGCAACGACAAAGTACTCTTTCTAATGTTTCATCTAATTATTTTTAGCGAATAACTAAATCTTATCTGTAGAAGTCTTGCGCTTTATTGTCGTTGCTTTTGAATCATAATTCTGAGTGGTGATACACAATGCTAATGTTCAATAATTCTTTTTCGTGTTTTCCAATGTAGAGGCGATGATCAGATCCCTAACGGGGCTCAGTTGGGAGCGGGTAGATGTCAATTTTCGTAGAAGTATACAAAGGTTTCTTGCCCACACCACAATTCAGGTACATATCCAGCTCTGATCGTAGTAATGTGTACGTCGTTTCTTGAAACACAAACGATATCTAAGCTGTCATCGACTAATGCAAGATTTTGAGTTTCTTCAATGCCTTCTAAGGTTGTTCATTGCCATGAATTCATTTCTCCTCTGTGTTTAGGTTAAAACTTACTCTGTGAATTCACACGGAGCCCACGTAATACGACACATGATCGACAACTTCCAGTTATAGAGATTGTTCTACACGTCGAAAACAATTCATATGAAAGTATGCAAAGTTTGAAGTAGTTTTGTGAAATAAAGTGGGATTCGTTTTAGGACAATTTGCAGATGTTGTGATCACACAATGTTGGACTCAGTCTCTGTATCTGTTTGGTTTATTTGTTTCTTTATCTAAAGATAAAGTTATGATGATTTCTCAAATCATTCTTTTCAACTTGTTTTTATTTCCAGTGTACCAATTCCACGCTTAAAAATTAATAGAAATAGTTAAATAAGATGACACATTAGATATGATATAAAATTAACATTAATTATTAATAATTTATAAGTAACAAGCTAAATTGCTATAATATATAAGGGTAGCAACATCAAATTATAATCAAGAACCGAACATATAAATATCAATTCATCATTTGACTTTCCTCAACCAAACTGTTCTGAAAAAAAAAAAAAAAAAAGCTTTATGGTTCAGAAGATTTATAGTATCCATACTGAGGATCTCAGCAAACCATTCTAAACTGTCCGGAATTAAAGAACTAAAACTAGAATGAAATTTATTGAAATTTAATGTAAATAATACTAAGATTATTTTATACTATATCAGCATTGAAATTATGTTTTGATGAAAACCCAAAACAGAATAACTCGATCTCAAAACTCAATTAATTTATAATAGTTAGTTTCATTGTTTAAAAGAAGATATGTAGTATCTAGTTGGTACTTGGTACTAATTAGTGTTTATTCTTTTTTTTTTTTTTAATTTAGTTTGACGGTTTTGAATTAGTGTTTATAATAATTAGTGTTTCATTTATAATAACTAGGGATAAGTGTTACACAAAAACCTGCGTGAGACGGTCTCACGGATAGTTTCCGTGAGACGGTCTCACGGATAGTTTCCGTGAGACGGATCCTTTTTACCCACAACCCTAACCTATTTTCATTAATTTACATGTAAATTGTGTAATGTGAGTTATGGGTTGACCCGTCTCACGTAACATAATCCGTGAGACGGTCTCATATAAGACTTACTCTGAGTGTTATGGTATCACGAGGTTGGATATCGTTCGAACAACTACCTTCAGCGTCATCCAGTCAATATAGCCGAACATTGAGAGAAAAGATTGCATTGGAAGATGATGAGGAATGAGTCTACGAACCAGATGGAGATAAGTATGACGAGCTGCCGACATTAGTGGTTCGTAAGGTGTTGTTGGCTCCACAGACGGATGATTCCAAGTGGAATGCATTATTCCGAACCAAGTGCACAATTTCCAATCAGATCTTTGAGTTAATTATTGACAGTGGTAGCTATGAAAATATTATCTCTCGTAGTTTGGTTAAAATTTTAAAGTTGCATATTGAAAAACATCATGAACTTTATAATATTGTGTGGATTACTAATGGAGATGGTATTAAGTTGAAGAAGAGGTGTTATGTATCTTTATCTATTGGAAATTATTATAAGAATGAGGTTATGTGCGATATTGTGGATGTGGATACTTGTCAGTTACTGTTTGGCAGATCTTGACAGTTTGACCTTGGGATTACTCATGATTGAAGGAAGAACATCTACTAGTTCTTTAATGATGGAAAAAAGATGACATTGTTGCGTTAGAGGTTCAAACAGAAAGCTGGAACACAAAAGTTGTTGACATTAACTTGTTTCGTGAAGAAGTTGATGGATGATGCTTGAGACGTTGGGGAGATTCATAGTTTGGTGGTAAAGACAACATTTGTGGTTCGAGAGGTTGAAAATAGAAGCAAGATCCCTAATTGTGTTCTTGAGTTGTTTGAGAGATTTTAGGAGTTGGTACTTGATGAGCTTCTAGTAAAGCTGCCACCAATAAAGGATAAACAACACGTCATCGACTGGGTTCCCAGAGCTATATAGCCAAACATATCTCACTATCACATGAATCCGGAGGGAGCAATTTTGTAGCAAATGGTGGAAGAGTTAATACTAATTAAGAGATTGATTCGAGAAAGTTTTTTGTGCAACAATTTTGAGCACTTGTGCAATCTCTGCATTGCTGATAGTGCTTATGGGGTGGACATACCCAGAAACGATAAGATATTTACTATAAAATGATTTTAATATTTTTAACACTATCACATCCTTAATTATAATTAACATTTCAAATAAAATAAAATTAAAATGATTACAATTAGCTTAATTTTATAGTTTTAAATATATGTATATTAAAGTATGTATATATATCATATTATATATAATATAATTATTGAGGGATGGAGCATGAGAAAGACCAAGACTTTTCCCATCCTACACTCGGGTCAGGCCTACTATTTTATAGAGTTTAATTATTATTGTTTAGGAGTCATGCACTGGTGAGTTTGTTAATTTCACCAAGTTGTCATAATTGAGCATGAGTCATGAGCATGATAGTAGACTCGTCATTTCCTCAATTTTAGTTGTAGACATTATTTGCAATGTCTATAAATAGGCAACTTAATTAATATTAAAATGGCAGCACTCTTGTACCCTTGGGGCACAGATCCTAAGATCTGTGCCCCTGCCCCGCTCCGACTAGCTTCGACCCGTAATATATATAGTCTTTTTTTTTATTTTAGATTTTAACCTACGCTATGAGAAAGAGAGCAGAGACGTGTTTTCAGAGCTGAGAGAGAATCTTTGATTTCTTCCCAAATTCATACACAATCTCTTCTCAATTTATAATCTTCACTGTAATTTCTGTAGTAGTCAGCTTTTTCGATCTGAAAATTGGGGGTTTCTCGTTTTTAGGTTTGTTCGAGAGAGAAGAAGATGGATTTATATGTTTGATCTGAAAATTATTACCTACATTGAAGTTTTTCTATGTGATTCTCGTTCATTTAGATTCAAAAACTGAATTTCTGCAATTCAATTTCTTCAAATTTGTGCATCTACGGAGACAGAATCTCAGGGAGAAAGTGTACACTATCCAGGAACTGATCCCCAACTGCGATAAGGTTGGTTTCAAACTCTTACTCTCTTGATTTATTTTCAAATTTTTAAAACGTGTAATCCATTAGTTTGGGAATTTACAGTTCATATATGATCTAAAGGTATTAAAATATATGCTCTACAAGTATTCCAAAATAACATACTTGAATGATATGTATGTAACTCATTTATGATAATATAAAAATACTTTGAAGGTATTATATATATGAACTAGTGGTATTAGATATAGACTCCACCGGTATTAGAATTGTGGTATTATACATTTGTTCTATAAGTGTTAGAAAACTGCTCTAAAGGTATTACAATACTTCTCTTCCAAATGTCATGCCTGAGGAAACTGATGTAAGTGATTGTGTACTTGGATTAACAACAAATACAATTAATAAAGGTAATACACTCTGATTTTCACTATTTATACTTTAAAGTATTATGAAAATCCTATAATATATTCATTTTTTGTTTATTCAGTTTAATTCAAAATATGAGTTTTGAGTTGTTAAAGTACTTTTGAAATATTTAAAGGTTTGAATGATATGTAATCTATATATATATATATAATAACAATTACCCCCTAAAAATAGTAATGCCAAAAGTTTTCCCGCTCATTTTCTCTTTCTAATTATAGAAATTTTATTAAATATTAAATATTTAATTTTTTGTGATATTAATTGAATTTATGGTAATTTCCAAAAATATTGATTTTGTATAATGAATATATATGGTATACAATCAAATCATTATATATATGGACGAAATATATACATATATATATGTATAATAATAATAATATTTTAAATGATAATAATAATAATAATAATAATAATATAATAGTGATCCAAACAAATTTTTAATTTTTTTTATAATTAGATGATATTTAGAACATTATATTATTACTAATCTCAATCGTGAACTAAAAAATCTATAATTACATTTTTGTATCTAGACAAGATGTACAATTATTTCATTTCTTCATCATTCAAATGGTTGTTTTCAACATACTTACAATTCTGGCTAATATTCCCTACAACTGGATAACACTTATAATTTAATAATAATAATAATATAACAATACTTATTATAATCTATATATTTATATCTATATATATAATAACAATTACCCCTCAAAATAGAAATGATAATATTTTCCCGCCCATTTCCAATTCCCAAAAATAGAAATGCAATATTTATTATTTCATAATTTATAATTAAAAAAATTATTGTATTAAACATGATTATATATATGGTAATAATATCATCTATGATACTGACAAAATCTTAGAAATTATAATCTATATATGGTATATAAATGTTAATATGATCTCATCTACTAAATGCTTAATTATTGCTATAATAAATATTAAAGATATATATGTTGAATAAATTAAAAGAATACAAATGAATGAATTTCAAGAGAATTTTAAACCATCAAAGTATAAAAAATATATAAAAAATTATCGCTAATGTTGTAACCCCCTCCCCCTAATTTTGTCTATATATAGAAGGAGATTTATAACAAAAAAAAATAAAATCAAATTTAAGTTGACTTACTATAATTTCACCAATATGTAAAAATGTGATTCAAATAATTTTATGATTTTTATTATGTATGTAATTATAAATAGATTTATAAAATTCATAATTTTGATATATATATATATAATTATATATATGATTTTTTTTATATATGATCTTAATTATTATTCATCTATAAATATATGTCAACTACAAGTTTGTACATCTTTGACTTCACTCGCCTTTTCAAGATAAATGATTGTTTTGTTTTTCATTACAATAACCATTATTTTGACGAATACGACTCATATTTTTAATATTGTCAATGATATCAATACCTTCCGTAATTTTGTGGGCACTAAAATTTTGTTTCGTTAGATCACATGACATTATTCCATACATAAATAAAAAAAGATGTTTATAGTTATGACTTCAAAGACCAAGAGGTAATTATGCGATATTGTTTTGTTCAATATATATATATATATATATATTTATATCACCTCAATAAATATATAATAATCAAGTTACTTTATAACATAACATAAATTATCTACTTCTATAATTGTATTCCAAATATGTTGAAAAACTATAATAAAAATCACATAATTTTTATTTGACAAATATGTCATTTATAATACTCCAGTTTATTATATCCAGTTGAACAATACTAATAATATGACACAATGTTTACATAATTTAATTATATTAAGTAGAAAATTATTGTATAATCTTATAAAAATAATATAATAATAAAAATGATGATAACTTTGAAGCATTTACCTTATCTATGCTATATTAATTCTTTTTTAAAAATCATAAAGATTATTTATTGTATAAAGATATTTAATATATATCTTGAATATATTAAAAGAATATATATATATATATATATATATATATATATATAATATGATATAAAGATCATTTTGTGGTATGAAAATCATTTTGTATATACATGAAAATCGAGAGAGAAAAAAAACATGATCATATTTGATATGTTATAAATTTATCATGATTTATGTAAATAATGTACTAATATCATGCTAAACGTTCATAAAAATTGTGAATAACACTTTGTACCTAAATTTAAATCATTATATATATCCACGAAAAAATTAGCAAAAAATATATCTCTTTTAATGTAAGAATAAATAATGTTTCACCCATGATTAAAAAACAATTGTAAATTTGAAATTTCATTATAATGGTAGCATCAAGTTTCTAATTATATGAACAATAATAAAATATTTTACTTTCTATTGTTATATAGTTTCATGGTTTTAGACTTATTAGATTTTGACATGTTTATCATCAAATATGATTTTTCTAAGAGATAAATTTTAATTTTAGAGCATTTGGAAAAAAAATTATATACAATAATATCATTGTTTTTACACTCATTATGAATAAGTTATTGAACATATATTTGCATAAGGGTTTTTTTTCCAGGTCAATTATGACAAAAACAATTAGTAAAGTAGCCAAACAACGTATGATGAAAATAAGTAATAATCAAAATTGGTAAATTATATGAGTAGTAGATTAAATAGAAATAACTTAAAAGAACTCTATTGTTTTTTTATGATCACCATTTTTATATCAAAAAATTACTAACACTTGAAACTTATTTGCTACATCACACAGGTACCAAATGAGGTAGAAATATTATTGAGAATTGATTATAATATTTAATAATACCGTCATTTGACACTCATTATAATGAATAATCTATTAGCATATATTTGCATAAGCATTTTCCAAACTAATTTGTGACAAAAACAATTAGTAATAAAGTAGTCAGATAATGTAAGATGAAAATAAGAAATATTTAAAATTCATAATTTATATGAGTAGTAGATTAAATTGAAATAACTTTGAAGAAGTATATTGTTTTTCATAATTAACATTTTTATATCTAAAATTTATTGACACATGAAATATATTTATCCATACGTCACACAGATACACAATGAGATTGAAATATGATCGAGAACTTGATTTTTTTTCATAAATTAAAGTTTTCACATTAAATCGAAATATTTCAATTTAATGGTCGTACATCACATAAGTAATAAATTAGACTGAAATTCATCCAAGAAATTTATTATTTCCCACGTACTACATTTTCTTATCTAAATATATAAATTATAAAATTTATATGTTCGTGCATCGCACGGGACTTATACTAGTTAATAGATACATGGTTTATGGAAATTAGAATTGTTGTATTAAACATTTGTTCTATAGGTGTTAGAAAACTGCCCTAAAGGTATTTTATGTATGAACTAATAGTATTAGATATAGACTCCGCAGGTATTACAGAATTACATACTTGAACTGCATGTATGTAATACCTTTATGCTATTATAAAAATACTTTACATCTACTAGTTATATGTTCTAAAAGTATTACAAAATTAAAGGTTTGAGTATATGAAATTAGAATTATGGTATTATATATTTATTTTATAGGTGTTAGAAAAATGCTCTAACGGTATTACAATACTTCACTTCCAGATGTCATGCTTGAGAAAACTGATGTACTTGGATTAACAACAAATACAATTAATGAAGGTAATACACTCTGATTTTGGTTGTTTATGCTTTAAAGTATTATGAAAATCTTTTAAGATATTAATTTTTTGTTTATTCAGTTTAATTCAGAATATGAGTTTTGAGTTGTTATAGTACTTTTGAAAATATTTTTCAATTAATATGTATTTGTTCTATAGGTATTATATATTTGTTCTAAAGGTATTACAATATTTTTTCTGTAGATAACATGCTTGAGACAGATGATGTAAATTCAACAAAGGATTAAAGGTCATTTTGAAAAGAATAAGAAGTGCAAAGATCCTACTTCAAATTCAACATCAACAAAGGAGTTTGGCTCGAAGACACCTATTGTTAGATTGTTTTAATTTGATTCTAACATTGTAAATCCAAAATACTATTGATTTATAATGGTTTACACTTTCTGATCATATATATTTATATTTTTAATTCATTTTATATTTTTATGTATCTAATGAAACAAATGTAAATACCTAAAAAGACCATATGTAATACCTATAAACTCTTTATATAATACCTGAAAGAAACCTATGAGTTACATACAAGGTATCTGTTTAATACCTAAAAGGATCATATGTAATATTTATAATAAATTTATAAAATAGCTGAAACAAACATGTGTAATATTTATATGATATTACATATTTACCTTATATATAAATTTATTACCTTAAACAAATTACTGAATGGTGTTGACCTGAAAGAACAATGTGTAATACTCATAAGGTATTTTTATAATATCTGAAATAAACATATGTAATACCTAAGAGGTATTACGTTGTAAATAAAATAATCATGTGTAATACCTGTAATGAATTGATGTAATACCTATATATGTAAAATATAATACCTTTAATAGTTTCAAAACTATGTATCCAATCTATGATATATATAACATTAACAAAATAGATTGATATCATCCCCAAATGACCAAACATATAAAACATATACCAATGTTATCGTCCCCAAAATACCAAACATATAAAACATATAATATTATTATGAAGCCCTTATACCAGAACATATAGACTAAAAATGTTGTCAATATCCAAGCCCTATTACATCAGTTTATACAAGTCTTGTACGTCTTTTGAACTACAGCTAATCTCTTCTTCAAACATGTCTTCTTTGTTGTTTCCTTCTTCTTTACTTCAGCTATCTTCAACCTCAACTCAGACTTATTTTGATAAAACTAAAATACTTTTTCCAATACAATCTTCTTAACCTCATTAATGTTAGATAATACAATTGAAACACAAAATTCAACTCTGATAACTCGTCTTATACCAGCCTGAAAATATGAAAAAAAGAAAAAGAAATGGTCAACACATAGAATGATATAAAAAAATACAGAAAAGTAATTCAAAATACCTTTGCAAGTCAGGAGAAGAATAAACAACATCATCAAAATGCTTAATGTGATGCATCATGTAAACACCACAGTCTAAATCCTCATTTGATGTTTGCCACCTGAATTCCACATTCTCAAATCCATAGTTTGTCATCTCTACTATTTTTTCATGTTTTTGTTCGGCTAAGAATTTCAACATTTCAGTTCTCTGAACATCATTCAAAAGCAAACTTTTTTTTATTAAAATCAAAAATAGATATACATGTGATATATAAAATGTACTCAGTTAATACCTTAAGGTTATAACAATGATACCTTAAAGGTATATACTTGATACTTAATTATTAAAAATATATATCTTAAATAAAATTACCAATATTTCAGCAGCTTTAAAAAATTCATCATCCCCATCTTCATACTTTCTGTTATCTAGATACTGGAACTTCTTATCAATTGTATTAAAGACAACAACAACATAATGATTTCGAAAAACAAATGGGATGGAAATCTGCAATTTCCACCAACACATACAATATAGCTATTCATTTCCATAATATGTTTTTCTTTCAATATACATATGATACCTTCACTGAATATATGTAATAGCTCAAGCATGTTTATGTGATACATTAAACATCTAAACAACAAAACAAACATAAACAACATATAAAAAATATGAAACCTTTAACATAAGTAAATATAATAATGAACTTTTACAGCATATAAAAAAAATTCTTATATTGAGCTAATATAACATATCAACATATCATATATAATAATGTAACACATATGATACCTTAAGCTAATATACATGATACCTTAAACTAATACACATGATACCTTAAGGGTTTTCATCTGATACCTCAAACAACTATTAATATGTGCATATCATATCTGTCAGCAGCATCCACCATCTCCTCCTTCTGTTTTTTCTTCTTTCCAACAACTAATTCTTATTTCAATTCAACCAAAATCTGATCCTTACTTCTTCTCTGCTTACTAGTTTTATTCATGATCACCATAGTCTTCCTCTTTCCTCCACAAACTTTACTTTTATCCATTATACTAACACAAACAAAAATTAAATTACAAAACAACATTATGAATAATCTGCAGTTGATTACTTCTTCAACATTAACAAAATATGAAAAAAAAAAAAAAAAAACATAACACCAAAAAATAACACGCAACACCTAAAGTTGACAAAATGAAACATGTAAAACAACAAACTATTGCAAATGCTCTAAGACAATTATTCAAATGGAGCCTTTATCTCTCTGTACCATTTCGTTGTAATGATTCAATTAAAATAAACAAAAAAACCATAAACTAAAAACAAACAACTAATCATGCAAAAAAAAAACTAGAAAATTTGCAAAAACACAAAAAAATCCTAAAAATCCGGATACACACATACAATCACATATGAATCGAAATACACAAGCAACAAAATGAAAGCAAAACACAAACACAGCTATATTATAGAAACTAACACACAATCTATGAAAAAACACAAAATAAATTATATACCTACCAACAATGATTGAAGCGAAAAATCTTCGAAAATGTCAAAAATCTTCAACAATATAAGAAATAAACCCAGTGAAACGAAAAATCAAAAAAGAATGCTGAAGAAAACTGCTGAAGGTGGAAGAAGAAGGGAGAAACCGCGATTGAGAGAGAAAAATGGGGAAAGGAAATGAATAAAAAATTTTAAAAAAAAATATGTAGTACCCCGGACCAAAAACGAAGCATAATGGATTAATTAAATATCTAAACCTATAATTTAATAATTAATTGCGTATGTGTTGACATGCGTTTCAGATATATGTTTAAGGCCCGGGTTAGATCGATAATTTTCTTAGATTGGAACGTAGAATATTTTTATACCATTAGATGCGTATCGAGAAAACGAGAAGATAGAAATAAACTAGGGGTCAATCAGAGATCCGTAGCTTAAATGGCGAAGAAAAGAGCCAAATACGAAGGTTGGGTAAAACGAGAGGGTAAAATCCAGATGAACGGTAAAACAGAAAAATAATATTTTAATGAATAGTAATTAAAATTTACTTGGTAAATAGTAACTTTGAAAATCTATAAATAGGGGCTCAGTCAATTCAAAATTTTCATTCGGCCGACGAAAACGAAAACGACGCGAACAAATAAGTTTCTCTCTCCTCTCTCTCTTTCTTTTCCGCCGCCGCCGTCGCCAGAAAATTCATCGGAGCGCTGCCGCCGGTGGTGGCCGGAAAAATGGAAAATTGTCGGTTCCGACCGATTTTTGCACACTACGTTCGTCTCGACGAGATGAATCTAGGATAGGTCTCGAAATTCAATTCTGATTTCTCGTTCGTCGGGAAACGGCGAAAAACTGTCCCAAAAACCCTAAACCCTAACCTTGGTGTTGCGAATGTGGTAACGAAGGATTTTACGGTAAAGTTTTGGGTACTATTCACAGCCGGAATCCGGTGAATGGTGGCCGGAGGTAGTAGCTGGCGGTGAGAGGTTTCCGGTGGACTTGGTGGCGGTGACGGAGGGCGGCGCCGCCACGGAGGGTGGCGCCGGGAAGAGGCCTGATCGAGCAGGCCGGCGACGGGAGAGCTGGGCGCGAGCTGCGCGCGCCGGGTAGCCACCTGCCGAGTGCCGGGTGACGCCTGCCGAGAAATCTCGGCACCTGCCGAGAGCTGTCGAGCCGCCGAGATGTGCTGCCGAGAAAACTCGGCAGCTGCCGAGCCCTTCCCCGATGCGGCCGAGAAATGCCGCCCACCTGCCGAGACGCGCACTCAGTGTTGCCGAGAGGTGTCGGGTGCCGCCGGGTTTTTTCACCCGGCGCCGGGTACGCACGTGCCCCGTTGCCCGCAACGCCGTGTTTTCGATTCGAACCCTTTTTTCTCCGCCGTACGTCAACATCGAGTCATCGCCGATGTCGTTGACCGAGGGTCGTGGGCCCGGTCAAAAGTCAACCCTTTGAACAAAATTACCAAAATACCCCTAAACTTAAAATGCTCCGTTTGAGCTCGTTTTATGCTCCGATTGAGCTAATTTTTTTCCGTTGTGATCCAAATTACATTCTCTATCATCTCAGCCATATGGATTGATTATCCATCCTTGTTTCTTCAACTCCCATCTTTAGATCTCTAGATCCGACGCGCTTTTAATGATCGTTTTTACGCCGGAAACATTTATAGTTGTAATTATACTTTATTGAGGATCTAAGAAACGTTATAACTTATGTAGGCTACTTGTTGGATTGAGCGTTGAGTTATCAGATCTTTGGTCCTTGCTACTCACGTGGTAACCACCGAACAAGGTGGGGGTAACTTCTAAACTCAATCTGTTTATTGTTTTCCCTATTTAATGTGTGAATTGTTGAACTCTATGTGCTGTGATAATATGCGGTGTTTATCTTACGACAACGTGATAGGGTTGGGTTGAGTGTCCAATTGGGCTGAGTGTCCATTGGGCTGCGTGTCCAGTGGTGGATCGGCGGAGTGTCCTTTAGGCTTAGTGTCCATTGGGCTGGTGTGCTATGCATATTATATGTTGTGACTACTTGCTGAACTTTTATATATGTTTAATATGCGAATGACTTAATAATATTAAAGTTTGGAAAGTATTCCCACGAGTGTATTCAACGCACTCACCCCTATTCTGTACTCACACTACAGGAGATGAAGAGAATCTTGACATGTAGAGAGAGGGGTGTCTTATCAGCTGTGTCCATCTTTTGGATTTGCCTTTTAAACCTATGATGAACGTTTGAAATAGAAAACTGTATTTTTCCCTTTTTGTAAAGGATCCTGATGTTTTTCCGCTGCGTAAGGTTTCAAAACTTTATTTATCGGTGATATCCGATGTTTCAAGCGTACCGTTTCTTATCCTCTCCCTTTTCTTTTTATTTATTATCATGTTGGCCTTTTTCCCCTTTCTTTCTTCATGCCAAAAAAGAAAAACTCTGATATTTTTTTAACGAAAGGTTCTGGGGCGTGACAAAAAAAAATAAAAAAAAATATATATATATAGCAAACCCATTTCTGATTGGGTCGGGCCGGGGCACAGATCTTAGATCTGTCTGGGGCATACAATTTTTTGTGATATTAAAAAGGCTCATGTTTAGTTTGGTAAAAAAAATTGTCATCTCTTTTCTTTTCTAAATTTTAGGAGACTCATTTCCTTTCAAATTGGAATAACTTTTTTTGCTACATGTAACACGTACGAGTCAAGATGGGACACCCTTTGGTCGAGTCCATATTGTTATCCTTGGTGAGGTTGTAGTCTGATGAATGAGGTAAAGGAAACTACCGTAAGGATTAAAAATTAGGATTTGAAGGATTGAAATCAGCAAAAGACTAGCTGATTAATTAGCTCTACATCATTTTCTAGTAGATTTCACCAGCTTTTTATGTTTTACTTGTTTTAACGGTATGCTTTCATCTTAATATTAGTTTTTTCCTTTGATATTCTGTATAAGAGTTTTAACAACGCCAGATTTTTGAGCTTTGTGGACCTGTGACAAGCTGTCTTGTTCCTCTTGTTGTTGACTTTTTCCTTTTTTTTATATTATTATTATTATTATTACTAGTAATTCTTCTGTTCCGTACGTTGCACGAATATTTTGTTTTGTCAAAAACAATTATAATGATATACTCCCTCCGTCCCACAATAAGTTTCCCACTTTCCTTTTTGGTCCGTCCCACAATAAGTTTCTCATTTCAAAACTTACTAAAAATGGCAAAGAAAACTTCACAAAAATTACAAATATGTCATCCCTTGTTTTGATAAGTAAGTGGGTCCTACCACTTTCCCTTCCACCTTTTTCTACTAAATATCCTCTCTCCTCCCACTCACATTAAAATACACATTTTCCTTAAAAACAACACCAAAAAAGAATTGAGAAACTTATTGTGGGACGGAGGGAGTATTTCTCTATTATTAGAATAATATTTTGGTAGAAGTATGTTTTTTTTTTGTCAAATGAAATGGTATGTGAAATAATAATTTTTTAATTCGTAATGTACACAATTTGAAAAAATTAATGTCAATAATTAACAAAGTCAAACACTAATTGAATTCAAATTTCCAAAGACTTTCTTGTATATAATAAGGGTAAAACCCTTGTATTTTGGAAAATTTATGTCGTTGCCCCCTCTATTATTAGAATGACAACATCTACACATGTGATTGAATAAAATCATCACACTCTTTCTTTCCAGATCGAATCATTTATATCAAAATCTCTATCCCACTCGTATGCCACATCAAAACTACGTAGTTTTGATATCGAAAAAAATTTATAATTTGTAACCGCTTTTATTTTCAAAATCAATATAACGTGTTTTGGGATGTGGTATAAGTATGGTACATGGATTTTTGGTACAAGAAATCTGATTTGCTTCCTTTCCGTTATATATACATTAACACTATTAATATTTTTATAAATTTTCAATTATACCCTTCGTAGATCAATGATCAAATGTATTTTTAAAATGAATCAAGGGTCCAAATTATTTTTCTTTATTCCTCTCATTTTAATATTTCTTTAATATTTTTAAATATAGATATTATGAAATCTCAAAAGTCACCAAATCATTTCATATATTACTAAATAATAATTTGAGAATTTAAATACATTTGAAAAATAGCAAATAATAAAAATATAAATATTATAAAACAAATACAACAATCACAATATAAATAATAAATATAACAAATCAAGGAAATTCATTAAAAAAAAAAAAATTGGACTTTAACACACTGTTGTCCTTGCCAGCGTCATCTTCTTAGTCGTCGAACTAAAACGCTGCTACAGAGTGTTTCGATTTCGCGATCAGTTTACACCATTAACAACTTCGAAATCGATCTCTTGTCGTCAAGTCCATCACAACTCATTCCTTTTCAGTTCTATCAAAATTGGTCATCCATCTCCTTTCTCAATTCAAGACAGAGTTACTGAAAGTACACATGCAAAATACATAAGAAATGATGCAAAAGTAAATTGAAACAAAATTAAGCTTTGTATCAAATCTAGAAAATTCATTATATATTCTAACTTTTTTTTTTTTTTTTGATAAATTGATGTTTAAATTGAACTGAATTCTTAAAATTGGTGTGGGGATTTGGTTCGGTTCAAAGAGTGAAGCAATTAGTTGCGTAAATTAATCGATTCCCAATAGAGTGAACGAATTTGGGGGCACAAGAGGGTGCAACATGTTCAATTCAATATCAAAACTTAAATTGTCAAAGCCATTAAGAGCAAAATTTGACATGTATCAAATACTCTTGCTCCAACGGCCATCTCACGAACACTAAATTCATCAATTATCTCATGAATGTGTATATCTCTGAAAAAACGATGAGATTGACAGTTTTTTTCCCAAAGAAAATAGAATGAGAATGCACAGTTTGAATGAAAGAGATGATGAAATGACAATTTTGTCTTAGACTGTTATTAAATAAGTATAGATTAGTGTTTATTTATTTATTTATTTTTTAATTTAGTTTGACGGTTTTGAATACAAACTTGATCCCATATATTTATTTGTTTTGATTTAATTTCAATACATCTGTTCAATTCGAATTCCTTTCATTTAAAAACAAAAAATCTCCTATTCTTCCTTGTCTCTGTCCCAAACAGTAAATCCTGAATCTCCACACTAAACTGTTTTGGAACAAGAAATATTCATACCAACTTGTCTCAATATTAAAATTCAGTTCAAACATTCCTAAACAAAAAAAAAAAATTGTTAGATTTTTCTAATCCCTAAATAAATATTTATTAGAATTGTGAACACCCCCTAATATGAATAAATAGCCAAGTTTATTTTTTCTTATTTTTTATTTTCTTTATCGTACCTGGATCTGAACTCTGATCTGCAAATCTTTAGTTAAACAATTGTTCAAATAATAATCATAGTTTGAGAGGGATACAAAAACAAGGCAAAAAGAGATGCAAAAAAATATGGCGTGGATTTGGAGAAAAGGGTTGTCGTGAGATTAGGTGAGAGAAACACTCCACACCCATGCCTATGCCTATCCTAACTCACCATCTTTCTTGGAAATTTCATTTACACACTGTTTCAACACTCTTCAAATCACACCCCTCCCTATTTCAGAAATACTATTATTTTAAATAGTAAAAAGTTGTAATTGTAAATAAATACAAAAATCTGCTAGCTAAAAGACTAACTCTAACAGTGATGCATATTTCCTTAAAAAATATAAAAATAAAAATAATAAATAAAATAACAGTGGTGCACAACTCAGATATGAGGGGACAAAATGAAGAGTTGGAATTCATGGAAAATAAAAGTCCGTAAGTAGCCCCCTACCCTTCATGAATGATTCACATGTCCCTTTTTTTCTAAAATAAACAAATGAGCAAATAACTTTTTTTTCTTTTCTTTTATATAGGTTATATTTGATTCTAATTCTTGTGTATAACGACTAGTCTAGCTACAACAGAAATAGATAGACATTTGATAGACAAACATGAGAAAAACATCATTTTCACCTCCAAATATGCTCCAAATGTAAAAATGATATAAAAATGCACTTATTTTTTGATTTAGTGTTTTTTTATATTCAAAAATGGGAAACGAGTTTAATTCCTGTTTCGTGATTGATTAAAGTATCTAGACATTTACAATGGACACCGTTTGTTATTGTGTATTTCATAGTTCTCTTAATTGTTAAAGTAATTGTGCTTCATTACAAGCATCTATTTAGTTGTGTATGAAGTTGATGTTGTGATAATTTCAAATTTTAATATTTTAATTTGTTGGATTTGTTTTCTTATCAAGTATCTATTTTTATACGTAGTACTATATTACATCTTATCGAAAAAATATATTACTAATTTTCATTTGACCGATCAGATCACCATTTAAATCAATCCATTCAATTAAAGTGCTTGATTTATTCACCGATCTCATTATAAAAACATTAACTATAAATACATCCAATTGATTGTGAATTACAACTATTCCAATTTATTTTTTTTATAACTCGAATTCGACTGCCAAACAAATCACACATAATTCAAATCTCCACCCTCAATCTTATCAAAAACTCTTAGCCACATATATTTATATACACACACATATTACATATACATTTTTTCTTCTATTAATTTAGTCCCTTAAAAAAAAAAGCTAATTAAACTACCAAATTAAAATTTGTGAACTCTCCAATAAACCAAGAGACAATGAATATCCACAAATTTAGTATAAAGAATAGTCCGTGCACTGTAAAGTTTTCCTTGTTAACTCATTATTTGTTCCATTTAATGTATGTATGCAATCACATTTCACTGTCTCCCCTGTGCAAAAACCAGAGCCTCTTCTTCTTCTCTCTCATCTCATCTGGGCTCAACATTCGAGGGGGGGAGAGAGAGAGAGAGAGAGAGGAAGGGAGAGTCCTTTTCCCTTTTGGGGCCTTTTCTCAAGTTCCTTTCTCCATTTCATCTCCTTTGCAGCATTCCCTTTTGTCTTCAAACTTCAATCATTGCTCTAAAAAGGATAAAATCAATTTCTTGTTTCTTTATTGAATGTAAGTAAGCCTTCTTTCTCTCTAAGAAATTTCAGCAGCTTTTTCTGAAGCCCACTTGCTATAGCAATAGCATCATTCTCTCCCTCTAATTCCATGGCCTGCATGGAACTTCTTCCCATATTTCCTCAGAGAAGAAACAGAAATCTGATTGTTACTCTGTTGACTTTTGGCTTGTTACTGGTCTCAATGGTCAACCCTTCTCAGTTCATGGTTCAAGGTAAGTTCTTACATTACATGTTCACAAAATTCTTTCATCCAGTACATTCATCGAACACATGGTGTGATACTTTTCTCACTTCACTTCTTGCATGTTTTTCCAGGTAGACAATTCCCTCATCCCAATCTGGTAACCTCTCTCTCTCTCTCTCATCATTGTTTCATTAACCCTTCAAAATTTCTCTTTTTCACCATGGATTTGTTTATGCAGATGAAAAAAGATGAAGAATTTGAGGTAAAAATGAGAGGTTTGATTGGATCAAGGCCACCAAGATGTGATCAAAAATGCAGAAATTGTGGGCATTGTGAAGCAGTTCAAGTACCAATTGCACCTAGTAATATCAAAATGCTGCATCAAGAAATTCGGACAATAGCTTATTCAAGAGGGGATGATGTCTCAAATTATAAACCCATGTGCTGGAAATGTAAATGTGGGGACTTCTTTTTCAACCCATAGGCAAAAGATTTTTGCTTCAACTGTCTATATTCTTCTTTTTTTTTTTTTTTTTTTTTAATTTTAACTCAAATCCTTTGTTTGGTATCTCAACTTTTGTACAGGGGATATGTCATGTCGTTGTGATTTCATGAAACCCTTTTGCCTATCTTATATTGAGCTTCATTTTTTGTACCCTCTATTTTTTCATGTTTTAGCCTAATTTTTTGTCTTTCTATAATCTAAAGATTGGTTTTTGCTTGTTTTTAAACATTGATCTTTGTATTGCTCATATTTATTAATTACCTTTATATTATAGGGGTTGTTTGTAATTTCGACTCTGATAGGTGGGTTGGACTTTTGAGTTATGTTGTTTTTATTGTATTTCATTTCACTGTCAGATTTGTCATTTTTGTAAATTTATCACATTACACTCGAACTAAAAACTATATGTAGATATAGCTTATTAATTTTCAACTTATATAGTTTAAATAAATTGCCCGAGAGATAAAACGTGCTAGTGTTCGGGTTCCAATCCCAAATTAAACACGTTTAATAAATACGTTAGATTTGAATCGACATTTTTTTTTATTAATTATCATGTTTCAACCAACCTGCAAATGTGAATCAAACCCAAATTATCACCTAATGTTTCTAAATTAATTCTTATTTAATATTACTCTGATTATTTAGTCACATTCCTTAAGTCATGGCACAATTCTAAAACAAATTATCACCCAAGTGTATTTAGGAACCATGGAAGTACATTTTTTGTTGCTCACATTTTATTTCAATTTTTTTTATGTAGCTTCTAATTCTATTGCTTTGTCTTTTAAAAAATTATGAAAAACGTCATTCTAATATTTGATTTCTGTGAAAAGACCACTCATGATTATATTTGCATGAAATGTCATTCATAGATGAGGTGTGCCCATCCTTGCCTGATCATGAGATGTTTTTTTCTTTTGCAAGATTTAAAATTGATCCTCCCTCCGTCCCACAAAACCCTTCACACTAATTTGGGCACAATTTTTAAGAAAAAAAGAATATTTGCTTTATGATTGAGGGTATAAGGGTCAATTATGTGAGAAAAAGACAAAAAGTAATAAAATGTTGAGAGAGAAAAAGTAATGACATTGTGTATAAATAAGTGTGTATTGGGAGGGTAATAATTGTGATAAAATTTGCTATTTTTTGGTGTGCAAAGTGTTTTGGGACAGATTAAAAAGGAAAGTGCAGAGTTTTCCAGGATGGAGGGAGTAATATTTTATAAAAATGAAAATTGATAATCTTAAAATTATTTAAGATTAAAAGGCCATTATATTATTTAGTGGTAATAATACGCATGCAAATACGGATTTGTCCAATCATGGGACTTTACTTAGTTAAGAAAAGGTTGGTTTAAGGAGAGTGAGGTAAGGGGGTTTTGGTAATTCCAATGTGGAAAAGAGCATTAACTACTCAAAAAAAAGAAAAAGCCTTTGTCAGTGCAGTACTGTGCATTGCAGAACTGCTTTTCGTATTTTACAAGATTTCTTAATTCTCCCAAAAACAAATATTATATTAACAATGTGGTTCTAAGATATAGAAATGTGGTTCTAAGATATAGAAAAGGCCACATCTCAACCAAAAAAAAAAAGGGCCACTTTACACCTTCCTAAATTCAGTTTACGACCAAAAAAAGTTCTACGTTTTGTGGCAATTTTTGAATTGGTTGATGGGATTGTAATTTATTGGATATAAGGGGGAATATTGTATGTATAAACTAAACTTTTTTGGGTGATAAAAATTAAAGCATCTCTTTACAGCAGATACTAATTTTTTCCCGATACTCATAAATATACTAAATGTTTAAGACACTTGAACTTAATGGACAAAAGTACAAATTCTCAATTTGAGAAAAAAATTATTCAGCTTAAAGTTATTCCATGAATATTTTTTACACAAGAACCGAACCCAAGTTCATTGAAGAAAACCCATATCGTGAGAAGAAATTCTCGAAAATGGGCACTCCATTGATAATTGAAATTGGAAAGAAAGTTTATATCATTGATAATAATGATAAACTTAATAAATTTAATTAAGTTAATACATTAACTCTAAAAATGAATAAGTTATTAATTTATTAGTTTTGAATCTTTTTATAATTACAAAAAAAAAAAAGGCAATTGTTTACAATTTTTTTTATTTATTAATTAAAAAATTCAACTTATTTGGTACATTTTCTTGAATATAAGTAATTTCTAATTTTATTTGAGAATTTTTGGATATTTTAGATTACATATTATATTATCGATTCTTAAATTTATTTATACAATTTTTGGATTTCATTAACGAACTCATTGATGATATTTAATTTAATGCATTATATACTTTAATTTTTCCTTTAATGAATTACTATAGTACATATTTGGTAACCTGTTAGAAATCTTAAACAATGATCTCTTTCTATATTAATATTGATTGTTTATGAACCAGTTAGATCATTTTTAAACTTAATTTTCTAATCTTTAATTATTGATTTTTTTTTAATTTTCACAATTTCATTATTCAAATAAGTTTTGAACTTTTAATCCTGGCCAGATCACAATTTTACATTAGTATCAAAAATCAATCTAAACTATGATCGTTTTTAATTTGCAACCTAAACTTTTTTTTCGGATTGCATCCCAAAATTCATGAATTTTTTAGAATGCAACCACAAAGAATGTCCTGATCACTTATTTTGTCAAAAATCAAAATTGGTGTCTTCTTTTTTAAGCAAAATATATGAAACCTACGCCAAAAACACTCCACATTTTAAACAAAATGAATGTTCCAAATCAATTTTTCAATTTAAATTTAATTGAAACGCAATTTGAGCGAAAATCAAACAAAAATTTCGACATTGGCCGAATAAATGGACTGGAAATGGGAGTATGTTGCAATCTGAAAATATAGTGAATTTTGGGTTGCAAATAAAAGAAGAAAAAAATCAAGTTGCATATTTAAAAAAATATCATTTTTCAGTTGGTTTTTAAAATTAACCCTTTACATGTTTAGTTTCATATAATGGTTCTATTGATTTAGCTTTTGAACTAGAATTGTAGATTCCAACTGTTTGGAACTTAACTAGTCAAGAAAAAAATCAAAAATAAAAACAAAAAAACAAAATCAAGATAAGAAAAAAA
Organism: Scutellaria minor; assembly: GCA_954870855.1. Lineage (NCBI taxonomy): Eukaryota > Viridiplantae > Streptophyta > Magnoliopsida > Lamiales > Lamiaceae > Scutellaria > Scutellaria minor. The sequence goes on from OX940734.1 coordinate 3,232,624, forward strand.
TCATTGGAACTTAAAACGTTCTATTTTTACAAGACCAAAATTGAAATTTGCATTAGAAAGATCATAAAAAATATCGCATACATGAACTCACACAAAAGTAAAAAAAGTCGAGTATAATTAAAATTTTGACTATTGCATGATGTGATTATAATTTAAGGATAATAAAATAAAATTATATAAATAGTGAATGTAAGAAGAAAATGATACAAGAAAATAGGATCTCACTCAATCTCTACTCAGTGATGCCTAAACAAATAATTAAAAAGAGATTGAGCAAAGCTTAGTCCACACAAGAACACTTTTGTAATACAAATATGAAAAACAAAATCAAACTTTCTTAGTACTGCTTGGGAGAAGGTGAATTGTAATAGTCCGAAAATAAAGGAGATGGTGAGGGACATGGTGGAAATGTTTAGTAGTAATATGGTGGAGGAGAAGAGATAGGTGGAGGTGGTGATTTGTAGGTGTATACTGGATGCTCAACATGTTTTGGAGGTGGTGGTGATTTGTAGGAGTACGATGGTGGAGGGGGTGAGCTATACACGTATTTCTTTGCTGGTGGAGGTGGCGACTTGTAGGTGTATTCAGGATGTTCTGCATGCTTAGGAGGTGGTGGTGACTTGTAAGAGTACAATGGTGGAGGAGGTGAGCTATACTCGTACTTCTTTGCAGGTGGTGGTGGAGATTTGTAAGTGTATTCAGGATGTTCGACATGTTTTGGAGGTGGTGGAGACTTGTAAGTGTACGGTGGTGGAGGTGGTGAGCTGTACACGTACTTCTTTGTTGGTGGAGGTGGTGATTTATAAGTGTATTCAGAATGTTCTACTTTCTTTGGAGGTGGTGGTGATTTGTAGGAATACGGTGGTGGAGGTGGTGAGCTGTACACGTACTTCATTGTTGGTGGAGGTGGTGACTTATAGGTGTATTCAGGATGTTCCACATGCTTTGGAGGTGGTGGTGACTTATAAGAGTACGATGGTGGAGGAGGTGAGCTATACTCGTACTTCTTTGTAGGTGGTGGTGGAGATTTATAGGTGTATTTAGGATGTTCGACATGTTTTGGAGGTGGTGGAGACTTGTAAGTGTACGGTGGTGGAGGTGGTGAGCTGTACACATACTTCTTTGTTGGTGGAGGTGGAGATTTATATGTATATTCGGGATGTTCCACGTGTTTTGGAGGTGGTGGTGATTTGTATGAGTATGGTGGTGGAGGTGGTGAGCTGTACACATACTTAATTGTTGGTGGAGGTGGTGATTTATAGATGTATTCAGGATGTTCCACATGCTTTGGAGGTGGTGGTGATTTGTAGGAGTATGGTGGCGGAGGTGGTGAGCTATACTCGTACTTCTTTGCCGGTGGAGGTGGTGATTTGTAGGTGTATTCGGGATGTTCTACGTGTTTTGGAGGTGGTGGTGACTTGTAAGAGTATGGTGATGGGGGTGGCGAACTGTACACATACTTCTTTTCCGGTGGTGGTGGAGATTTATATGTGTATTCGGGATTTTCTACATGTTTTGGTGGTGGTGGTGATATATAGATGTACAGTGGTGGAGGGGGTGAGCTATACACATACTTTGTTGGCGGAGGTGGTGATTTGTAAGTGTATTGGGGATGCTCTACATGTTTTGGAGGTGGCGGTGACTTGTAGTAGTATGGTGGTGGAGGAGGTGAACTATACACATACTTCTTTGTTTGTGGATGTGGCAGTTTGTTATTGTATTTTGGATGTTCTTCATGCTTTGGAGGCGGTGGTGACTTGTAGGAGTACGGTGGTGGTGGCGGTGAGCTGTACACGTACTTCTTTGTCGGTGGGGGTGGTGACTTGTAGGTATATTGAGGATGCTCTACATGTTTCGGTGGTGGCTGTGATTTGTAAGAGTATGGCGGTGGAGGTGGTGAGCTATACACATATTTCTTTTCTAGTGGAGGTGGCGACTTATAAATGTATTCAGAATGCTCTACATTTTTTGGAGGTGGGGGAGGCGATGCATAAATATATGGCTCATAAGCAAAGACTTGAGTAACCATAATGCAAAATGCTAAAGCACATATTAATAAGGGCTTGCGCCCTGATCTTCCAAGTATTTCCATCTTTTGGTGCTCTTACTTTTTGTTTGATGAATGATACATATGTTTCCAACACTTATATAGTGATCTTCTTTGCAAGATCGACATGGAAAACCCAATATTTAAAAGAACCAAACAGCTGGCTCTAGGATTCCTAATTATCTTAATCAAATTCAATTCAATTTGATATAATTGAACTACATGATAATGGCAACCTCTTTCTCTAGATATTTCAATTATTGATGCCATGAATTGGTCATCAATTCAATTGGTAATATTTAACTTGTTGGATTCAGGGACTCTACTCCTATTGCGTCCAATTAATTAATTAATTATTAAATTAATAATGATTAACATAGAAGACAGAGAAATGTTTTCAGCCAAATGATTGGCCTGTTGGCTTGCACGTTGAAATAAACAAGAGAAATGGGAAGAAAGAATGAGAACATGGCTGCATTACTCTTTCTATAAATCACAAAATGCAATTTTATTAAGAAAATCTTGGTGCATTTTTGACTTTTCTGCACATAGATATGGTAGCCACTAAATTGCACGTTTGATTTCATTTGTTGGATGGTGGCTGCTATTTCCACGAAAGGCCGTTTTGTTCTTCTATCTACAACGAGCACAAATTAATATACAAAAAAATTTATATGAGACGGCATCATGTATATATTTTGTGTGACGGCATAAATCATACTAATTTTTATAAGAGTTCCATGCCCAATATACCCAAAAGCATAAAACAATTATACAAATATACCCACTAAACTTTAATATTATCCCCAAATACCCAAAAGTACATTTTTTCAGAAATGGTGCAGAGAATTTGTTAAGCGTCAGTACGGATTAGCAGACTTTAATATATACAATATATTGAAAATTTCGTTAAACCCTGAAAATTAAGGGTTTAACGAAAATAAACCATAATTTTCGTTAAACCCTTAATTTTTAGGGTTTAACGAAAATTATGGTATATTTTCGTTAAACCCTATTTTTTTGGGGTTTAACGGATATTAATTTAATTTCGTTATATTATTAAATTAATTAAATAATTATCAAGTACAATAATACTATATTTTCGTTAAACCCTAAAAAATAAGGGTTTAACGAAAATTAAACCTAGGGACAATATTTTCGTTAAACCCCTAAAAGTAGGGTTTAACGAATAAGTGTAATATTTGATAATTTAACAAAATTATTTGAACATTAGAAAATTATTTAATAATATAACAAAAACAATTTAAATTACAGAAATAATTTTTGGATTTCACGAAAAATATTTGATAATTTTAATACAAAAATTATTTAATAATGAACGAAATTATTTTATGGTTCCACTCTAATTATTTGATAATTACAAAAATTATTTGATAATATAACGAAAATTATTTGATAATTTAACGAAAATTATTTAATTACTATATTACTATAACGGATAAATTTGTTACTAAATTGCTATATTTATTTTCAATTTTGATATGTTGATATTATATTAATTCATCTTTCTATACAATTTTTTAAAAAGGTATTTCATAAATCCGTGTCAACTAATGAACTTAAGAGTGTAAATGGTTTAACGAGTGTCAACAGAAAAAAAAATAAAGTTTCACGATTTGTTCTATATTTTCGTTAAACCCTTAAAATTAAGATTTAACGAAAATAATGTTTTATTTTCGTTTAACCCTTAATTTTTAGGGTTTAACGAAAATATAGTATTATTATACTTGATAATTATTTAATTAATTGAATAATATAACGGGATTGAATTAATATTCGTTAAACCCCAAAAAAATAGGGTTTAACGAAAATATACCATAAACTTCGTTAAACCCTAAAAATTAAGGGTTTAACGAAAATTATTTGACAATTTAACGAAAAATATTTAATAATATAACGATAATTAATTAATTTTCATTAAACCCCTAAAAATTTAGGGTTAACGAAAATAAACCCTAATTTTCGTTAAACCCTAAAAAAGAAGGGTTTAACGAAAATTATGGTTTATTTTCGTTAAACCCTTAATTTTTAGGGTTTAACGAAAATATCATATTATTGTTTATATATTATTCTGTCAATCGTACCGACATGTAAGAGATTCTCTGCACTATTTCTGAACAAATGTGCTTTTGGGTATTTGGGGATAATATTAATGTTTAGTGGGTAGAATTGTACATGTGTTATATGCTTTTGGGTATTTGGAGGTATTTACTCTTTTTATAAACTCATATGAATTATGGGATGTAGATTGTGTGAGTTGATTTATCTCACGAAATAAGATCCATAAAACGATCTCACAATATATTCATTTCTTATGTGGTATTGGTGTCACATTACTAATTTATTTTACACAAAAATTCATATGAGACTGTCTTACGGATAGTTACCATGAGATGGAGCCCTATCACCCTCAAACAACATGTGAGTTGTGGAGTTTGGGCTGTAGGTGATTGAGTTGTGAATTGATCAGTTTCACGCAATGCAATAAAAACCATGAGACGATCTCGCAAGAGACTTACTCATTATTTTATCAATATTGGTTTAGATGTATATTCTCCAACCCCATTCTTTCTTTCTTTCTTTTCTATCTCAATTAATAAAATATAATTTAGTGTCCATATATATGATGTCATTAACATGTGAAATATATTTTGTGAAACCAATAATTATTTTCTTTTCTTTTTATGTGTTATTTAATTCTTTGTTCTTTCAGATTTAACATTTTTATATGTAATCAATATTATTCACGATTTTCTTATTTGTGTGTTCCAACTGAAAACATGCTTCTTTTTGGATCTTATGTATTTGACAAATAATAATATTTACTTGAAAAAAATTATGACAAACATCTAGACGAGATTGTAATAATTTAACATCAATGTATTCTATCATTTTATTTAAAAATCTGATTTAAATAAATATATGTTGAAGTTTAATATTGTATGCTTAGTCAAGGATAGTCTTTCATGTGATCAGAGAGAAATAAATAGAATTTGAAAAAATTAAAAACTATAATATTAAAAAAAAAATCATTTTTTGTCGAGGCTAATAATCCTTTTAATAAATGAGTAAAATAAGTGAAAAAAAACCCTAATATTTGAAGAAAATATATCTTATTATTTGTCAAAATAACCCAAACAACTATTTCTTTTTTATTTACCACACAAGAATAGGACATATGTACGAAAATTTTAAATAAGACAATTAAAAAAAGGATAGAATATTGGAGCCAAATGAGACAATGTTATATTAGAGGTGGACTCATTAGTTTATATCCAGTAGCAAATAAATAAAGAAAATGTGTATTAAGTAATAAATTAAAAAGAAAAAAGAATTATATTAGGTATGCAGATATTTTCTTCTTGAAGAGGTATCCTATAATATCTTTTAATTGTTTGAAGATTGTAAAGCTCCTATCAAATTCTAGAGTACATTAATTGAAATTTTAAAAAAAGATATTATTGTACTTAGGCCCCAGTCCATAGGCTCGGCCCAATCACCCACTATCTTTGAAAAGCCAGCTTCTATTAGTCGATTATATGAAGTGGCCCAACACCGTAGAACGTGACCCGAATAACTGTTTGTTCCAACCCGTGTCCAGTCCGGTTGAAGACATCTAGTGCATCAATCCACAAGGTCTCAAAATGACATATATCATTTTAATTGAAGATTATTAATCATAATATTTGAAATTATCATTGATACGTACTATTATAAATTATTAGAGCTGTCCAAAGGCCGGCCCACCTCACTCCATCAAAACGATTGAGTATTTAGAGGCTCATAAAAAAAGAGAGACTTAAATAAGTTTGGCCCACAATGTATTGGACCATGGGTCAGCGTTATTGACCACTTCTAAATTGAAAATATTTTATTTTCCTTGAAAATATAGATAATAAATGAATAATAATAATAATAATAATAATAATAATAATAATAATAATTTAGTACAAGTAATGATTTATAAAATATTATACGAGTCATTTATTTATATAATTTAAGATATTTTAATAAATGAGCTATTTTTTAAAACTTTCTTTGTGTATTATATATAACGCAACACATATATTTCTTAGATGTAAATATATGTATATATTCCTTTTAAATTAAAAAGATAAAAAAATAATAATAATTCTCGTTGGTCGATCTGCCTAATTCATTGCCCACTAATGAACTGTGCTAGATTGAAATTTTGGAGCCCACCACAGAGGAATTAAAAATAATATAATTTATACACTACCGATAATAATGACAAATTTAATGAATTTAGTTAATGTAGTATATATTTGATACATTGACTCTAAAAATAAATTAGTTATTAATTGTGTGTGTATGTATGTATATATATATATATATGATTTTTTTTAATTATGAAGTGAAATCTATCAAACATATATATATAATACTTTTTAATTTCATTAAATAAATTTCAACTTATTTTAGAAATGTTTCTTTAATTTAAGTAATTATTAAATTTTATCTGATATTTTTTGGATATTTTAGACACATATATACAAATATATATTATATAATATATATATATATATAGATACTTAGATTGATTTATGAATTATTTCGATTTCATTAACGAACGTTTTGATGATATTTAATTCTTTTATATATTTTTATTTTTACTTTGATTAATTATTATATAATATTTGGTAAATTTTTAGAAATATCAAATAATTATCTATATATATATATATATATATTGTCTACAAAATTAGGTAAACAATTTTTAAAGTTATTGTAATTTAATAAATTAACAATAATTCTTTTATTTAATTAATTTTTTTTAATTGAAATAATTTATGAACTTTTAGTCATGCTTAGATCTCGATTTTACATCTATACTAACGCAAGACACTCGAGGAAAAATTACAAAAATATCATTTTCTCACCCAAAAATCTATACTAACAAAGAAGTGTTATTTTTGCACGCAAAAATCTATAATAATACAAAAGCAGAACAATTGAAAGATATTACAAAAATAACAGGAATTACAAAATGATATTTTCCTGCCTAAAATTATCATCTCATAAAATATATTAAAATAATAACAATAAATAAAAGTGCATTTTGGAGTTCCCATTTGAAGAGACGAATGCTATCATTTGGATAGACGTGCCCAATCGATTTCGGAAACCGGAAACCGGTCGGTTCGGAACCGCCGGTCAACGGTTCCGGGAACCGTTGACCCGGTTCCAGTTCGAACCAGAACCGGGAACCGGGGCCAACCGGTTCAGTTCTGATTTCCCCTTTTCCAAATCGCCGAACCAGCAGTTTAACCGGTTTGCTCTTTTTTTTTTTTTTTTTTTTATTGCGAAATGCCACATGTATGGCCGAGATTAAAGAGTCATTTGAAAATCAACGGCTCAGATTAAAGAGTCGTTGATCCAATTATAGCTGTTGCAAACCGTGGGTTCGAACCGGCCACAAGTAGAAAATATATACATTACATAGAAAATGATATAAAAGTTATACTTCCAAACTTAGAATGAAACTCAAGCTCTTTCAATTTTTTTTCCTCTTCTTCAATCTTATAATTGTAATTTGTAATATATTTTATTGTAATTTTTTTTAAAATTTGAAGTTGTAAATTACACATTTGTAATGTTTTACTTGTATTTGTAAATAGTTGTAATGATTGTATTTTATTAATGTAAAGATGAGTTTATAATGTTGTAATATATCTAATAACTTCTTTTTCGAATGTAATATTTATTTATACATTATGCATTGGTTATAAATTATAATTAAGTGATTATAACCATATTTTTGCCACATTCTAAATGCTCTAATTAATAATCAAATTCTAAATAAAGAATTTATTATAAAGTATTACTATGATATTCGAATTTTTTTATAATAAAACCATTTATTTATAATTATAATCTCAATTTATATTATAAGAATGTCAAGAAATCGAACGAATAAATTTATGGACTATTAAACAATTTTTGCAGTAAAAAAAAAAAACCAAAAATCGAACCACCCGTTCCAGTTTAACCGGCGGTTCAGAACCAGAAATCGTTCGGTTTCGATTCTCCTCCCGACGGTCCGTCGAACTGCCGAACCGGCGGTTCTGTGAACACCTCTGCATTTGGAGGGGCAATAGCGGATGGGGCTGATCTTGGATAGGATGCATTAGAGTTTCCTTTGCGTGTGTGGGGTAAATTTGGATGTTAATTAGGACAATTTAACATATTTGGGCTTTAATAACGATATATTTTTTTCCTTTTTAACCGATTGAGCCTCTTCACTAAACTAATTTAAATATTACGTTAGAGGTTCAAGTCTTTGTATTTGCCCTTTTAATTTCTTAAACACAAATTCGAAAGTTTAATCTTTGTGTCATTAATATAATCTATTTGGCCCAAGCAACTAAATAAAACACGTAACTTAAAAACATTTAATAAATATAAAAATATAAAAAAAACAAAAATATTACTTATATAAAATCAAAAAAATAATTTTAAAATATCTAAAATTTAAATTTAATGTTTAAAAATATAAATATAATAATAAAAATAATGATTATTAAAAAAATAATCAAATAAAAAAAGAAATAATTAATCTGAAAATTGTTTAAATTTTTTTAAATATTTTTTAAATCTGAAAATTGTTTTAAAGAATCTAATATAACCTTAAAAGCTGAAATTTATTTTAAAAATCTTAAAATAATTTAAAGTCTATAAAAATAAAATATAAATTGAAGTATTGAAAAATTTAATTTTTTTAATACAAATTAGTCTTAGAATTATATAGAATTAAAAAACAATTATAAAAAGTAAAGAACAACAAAATGTTAAAATACATAATTAAGTATAATAATATGAATTTTATTGCTTTTAGTTTAAAATTTCTAATATTATCAAGTTTATTGAAAGTATCATTAATTGGACGTTAAAATATACAATTTTTTTTTTTATCAAATATCTATATTAATATAAAAATATGATAGTTTATGAAAATTATGTCATTTTTCCACCTAAAATTGTCCTCTCAATATTTTGAATAATAGAAAAAAAATTGAAAATTAAATAGTTTCGTCAAAAAAATCGATCATGTCATTTGGGATCATTTTATTACATCTTATTCAATTATTAATTGTAATTTTTTTTTTTATAAAACCTTGATAGGACCTTCTGATTTGATCAATTTATATTTCAAGTTTTGGTTTTTTGTTTATTCTTTTTTTTTCTTTTTCTATTTTAAATCCTGTCAACATTCGACTGTATAAGTCTTTTATTTGTGTGTATTATTCATGAGTAATAAAAAGAAAACAAAAATCTTTGTTTAAGTAAGTTCTTCTATATTACATAGTGCATCGTCCCATCTATGAATAGTTCATACATATATCAACAAAATTTTCAATGACGAAATTACTATTCAACACTTTGTTTATTCATATAATTAACTATTTTTCTATAATCTTTCAGTTACCTTCAATTAAAGGGTGGTGGCGGCGGCCACGGGGTGTTAGGATTAGGATTTGTGGGTCCATTTGCAAATCTCTAACACATTGTCATGATATAAACTACACATTAATTTTTTACTTTATACAACGATTTTTGAAAATTATAAAATACAATTTTAAAAAATAAAAGAAATATGAGAAATGTATTATACATGTTTTAAAATAATAAAATATGTTATGAATAATCTTTTAATTTATGCAACTTTTATTATGTTATTACAAATTGTCTATATTATAATAAATTACCAATGTAAATAATTAACTGCGCATCGTGCGGGTGAACTACTAATTTTGGTTAATATCAACAACTAAATTAAAGTATTACCTTTTTTTCAACTTTTTTTCTCCTTTTTGAATTGTACCCCAAAGTTCACGACCTTTTCAGATTACTAGTTTGAGCCATATCCGGATCACTTTTCTGACCAAAATGGACTTTGGTGTTCCAATTTTTGTAACCAATATACATGAAACCTATATCAAAATACTCTACATTTCAAACCAAATGAAAGTCTCAAATTAATTTTTAAATTTCTATTGGATTCGAGTTCAGTTTGAACAAAAATCAAATGAAAATTTCTAAATTGATCAAAAAGATGCCTAAAATTTTCATTAGATTGCAATTTAAACAATCGTGAACTTTAAGGTGCAGTTGAAAAAAGAAAAAAATAATAAGTTGCAAATTAAATAAAGACCATATTTCATGTTTTTTTTTAAATTAACCATTTACATTTTTATTCTCATATAATATTGATTCTGTTGAATTATCTAAGAACTTTTGGACTTAAATTGTTAACATTCAACTATTTGAGACTAACCTACTTAAGAATTAAAAAAAAAATCAAAGAAAACATAAAAAACAAAATTTGGAAAAAAAATAAATCTTGAAATTGATTACGATTCATCCTTATAATTCTTATGAGACCAAAACTAAAATTTCCAATTACAAAAAAAAAAAAAAAAAAAAAAAAACACCATTGCACACATGACCTCACTTAAAAAAAGATCGTTTAGTATCAATTAGAAATTTGATGATTGCATTGGCATTGATAATTTAAATAAATTAAAAAATATTAATAGTGAATGTATAAAGAAAATGTCACAAGAGAAAAAAGACGGGATCTCAATGAAGCTCTTCTCATTTATTGTCTAAACAAAAAAATCAAAGAGATTGAACAATTTTAGTCCACATGAACACTTTTGTAACAAAAATAGAAAAAACAGTCGAACTTTCGTTGCTACTTTTGGAAGAAGGTGAATTGTAGTACTAGGAATATAGTGGAGGTGATGATTGACATGGTAGATATATTTAGTAATAATATGGTGGAGGAGAAGCGAAAGGTGGAGGTGGTGATTTGTAGGTGTATACAGGATGATCTATTTGTTTCAGAGGTGGTGGTGACTTGTAAGAGTACGGTGGTGGAGGTGGTGAACTATACACATACTTCATTGTTGGTGGAGGTGGTGACTTCTAAGTGTATTCAGGATGCTTTACATGCTTTGGAGGTGGTGGTGACTTATAGGAGTACGATGGTGGAGGAGGTGAGCTATACTCGTACTTCTTTGCAGGTGGTGGTGGAGATTTATTGGTGTATTCAAGATGTTCGACATGTTTTGGAGGTGGTGGAGATGGTGAGTTGTACACATACTTCTTTGTTGGTGGAGGTGGTGACTTATAGGTGTATTTAGGATGTTCTACTTGGTTTGGAGGTGGTGGTGATTTGTAGGAATACGGTGGTGGAGGTGGTGAGCTATACACGTAGTTCATTGTTGGTGGAGGTGATGACTTATAGGTGTATTCAGAATGCTCCACATGCTTTGGAGGTGGTGGTGACTTATAAGAGTACGGTGGTTGAGGAGGTGAGCTATATTCGTACTTTTTTGTCGGTGGTGGCGGTGACTTGTAGGTGTATTTAGGATGTTCGACATGTTTTGGAGGTGGTGGTGATTTGTATGAATACGGTGGTGGAGGTGGTGAGCTATACACGTACTTTATTGGTGGAGGTGGTGATTTGTAAGTATATTGGGGATGCTCTACGAGTTTTGGAGGTGGCGGTGACTTGTAGTAGTATGGTGGTGGAGGAGGTGAACTATACACATACTTCTTTGTCTGTGGATGTGGCGGTTTGTTAGTGTATTTTGGATGCTCTTCATGCTTTGGAGGCGGTGGTGACTTGTAGGAGTATGGTGGTGGTGGCGGTGAGCTGTATACGTACTTCTTTGTCGGTGGGGGTGGCGACTTGTAGGTGTATTGGGGATGCTCTACATGTTTCGATGGTGGCGGTGACTTGTAAGAGTATGGCGGTGGAGGTGGTGAGCTATACACATACTTCTTTACGGGTGGAGGTGGAGATTTATAGGTGTATTCAGGATGCTCAACGTATTTTGGAGGTGGTGGTGAGCTATACACATACTTTTTTTCTGGTGGAGGTGGCGACTTATAAATGTATTCAGAATGCTCTACATTTTTTGGAGGTGGGGGAGGCGATACATAAATATATGGCTCGTAAGCAAAGACTTGAGTAACCATAATGCAAAATGCTAAAGCACATACTAATAAGGGCTTGCGCCCTGATCTTCCAAGTATTTCCATCTTTTGGTGCTCTTACTTTTTGTTTGATGAATGATACAAATGTTTCCAACACTTATATAGTGATCTTCTTTGCAAGATCGACATGGATACCCAAAAAACTCAATCAAATTCCACATTATTGGACTACATGATAATGGCAACCTCTTTCTCTTGAGATTTCTATAATTCATACCATGAATTAGTCATCAATTCAATTGATTATAGCACACTTTTTGGATTAAGGCAATATATTCCAATTACCACCGATAAATAAATAAATTATTCAATTAATAAAGAATTAACATGGAAGACAGAGAAATGTTTCCAAATGATTTGCTTGTTCGCATGCACGTTGAAATAAACAAGAGAAATGGGAAGAAGGATAAGAGAACATGGCTGCATTACTCTTTGTCTAAATCATAAAATGCAATTTTATTAAGAAAATCTTTATGTATTAGACTTTTTTGCACAGAGATGTGGTCGCCACTAAATTGCATGTTTGATTTTATTTTTTGGATGGTGTCTGCAATTTTTACCAAAGGCCGATTTGGATGGTGTTGTCACATCACTAATTTATTTTTTCAATATTGTTTTTAATTTAATTCCAATCCCATTTTTATTCTTTATTTCTATTCTACAATTATAATTTAGTATCCATACGATGTTATTAACCAGTGAAACTTTTGTAAGACCAAGTAGATTTTTCTTTTCTTTATCTCTTTAATGTCCTTCTGAGTTCTGATCTAACATTTTGTATGTATCATTCAATATTGTTCACAATTTTCGTATTCCCGTGTTGTATATAAAAGGATGGTTTTTTCGATTCGTTTTTTTGAACAAAAAAATTATGATGGACCTTTTAACAAGATTGTACTAATTTAACTCAAATATATTCAATCATTTTCTCTAGAAATAATTTTAAGTAAATACGTTTACAATCGTACAAGTTTAATTTTGTATGCTTAGGAATTTTCTTGATTATTTGTAGAGATGCCCAAACGGTTTGCCGGTTCCGGTTCCGGTTCGAACCGCCGGTTCGGCGGTTCCGGATTGGTGGAACCGAAACCGAACCGTGTGGGAGGCGGTTCCGGTTTCGATTCCAAACCTCCGGTTCAACCGGAACCGGACGGTTCGGCCGGTTCGAACCGGCGATTTGGCAGTGTTTTTTTTTTTAATCTGGTGCCCAGTACCGCGGTACTGAGATATGGGTACCGCGGTATTGAGAGTCAGAAACCAGCGTTTTGGTTCAAATTTGATGGGTACCGCGGTATCCATATCCAGTACCGCAGTACCCACCTTTTTTCGTCCGTTTTCTTCCTTTTTTCGCATGCTTTGTCTCCGTCATACCATACCATGAGAAATTGAAATTTGGACTATAAAATATTGAAGTGAACAAACTTTTTCATTATAACTTGGAAAATTATTACAAGTTAGAATTCTATCTAATTTATGATCTAATCTATTACAAAAGTTCCTATATATTACAATTACAAAAGTCCATGTCTATCTACAAGAAATAAAAGTCTATCTTGAATTACAATTACACTTATCTATCTATCTATCTATCTTGAATTATATAATACAAGTCTAAGATCTAAGTATCTAATTAAGTAACTATTTAAACAACATTAGCCAAAGGGAGAGGGAAAAGAAAATTTGAAAAAGCTTGAGTTTCATTCTAATTAAAATGAAATTGCCTACGTATCCTTAATTGAAATCGAATTAAGGAATCAAAGCTCACGTAGTTCTTTTACCTCAACTTACCTTCTTCAATCATCTAGGTTGATGTCACTACTGCCGGAGGATGTTGTGTTTGAGTCGTAGCCATACAAATCCGCTTCACCTTCCTCAAAGCGTGTGCAATCGAGGTTTTGTTGACGTTTGGTTGCTTTGACCCAATCCTCAAGGAGCATAAGGTTTTGGACATTCTCGGCGGCCAAGTTTGCTCGTCTTGCACTCAAAGTGTGGCCCGATACGCTAAAGGCATGTTCAACCGAGACCGTTGAGGCGGGACATGCAAACATCTCCTTTGCAATTATTGTTAGTATAGGATATGTGGTGGCCCTTCGTGCCCACCACTTTAATAGATCCAAATTGTTCTCGAAAGCAACCGATTCAAAAGTAATACTTAAATAAGAATCTAATTCTTGTGATGAGTTCGTACTTCTAGCTCTTTTTTGCGTTCTAATATCATAAAAGTTGTAAAATTGACTAAGGGTATCACCAAAACTAGATGAAGAAGATGAATAACTACTATGTCCTACATTTTGATCTCCTACATCATCACTACTACTTGAATCACCATGATTTGTTTTATATTGTTTAAATAAATCATACAAATAACCTTTAGCTTTAGCAACTACTTCTCTAGGATCAGAGATATATTCTACTAGATCATATTCACTAATCAATCCAAGTGGGAACAATGCATTATAGTACATAGTTAATAGTTCTTCTAATCCATCTTCTCTAATCCTAGGATCTAATAATTTAGCACATAAATATAGGGGGGGTATCTCATGATAATATTTTAACCATTTTGCTTTCATCATAATAATTGCATCACTTAAAATAGGATCATCTCTATATAAGAGTTAATTACCAAAACAATTTTAACACATTGATCTAAAGCTAAAGGAGATGTAGGATAATAACATCCACTCACTTCCCTAGTGGCTTCTTCAAAATTTTTTAACATACTCATCATGTTTATACAAGAATCCCAAGAATGGGCAAATAACATAACATTACCATCACAAGTATCACCAAATTCCATAAAAAAAGCACATAAAAGTTCTCTATAATTATACGAATCTTGAAGCATGTAATAAGTAGAATTCCACCTATGTGGCACATCTTTCACAAATTTTTTTACTTCTAATCCATTCATTTTACAAAATGCGGCCCATTTTTTTCGCATTTGTACGGTATGACAAATTAAAGTAATTGCATCTCTAATTTTTTCTATTTCTTCTTCTAAAGTTTTTAATCCATCTTGAACACATAAGTTAAAAACATGACACATGCATCTAGTATGAAAAAGATGTCCACTTAATGAAGGTTTAAAAAATTCAATTAGTGTAGGCAAGCTAGCTTTATTATTAGTTGCATTATCTAAAGCTATAGCAAATACTTTTGTTAATATACCATAATCATTTAACACATGTAGTACTTTTTGTGAAATATGTAAACCGGTATGTTTTTTATTAAAATCAACAAAAGCAATTAAACGTTTTTTAACATCCCATGCATCATCAATCCAATGGCAAGTAATGTCCATATAATCATTTTTTTGGTAAGGATCTTTCCAACAATCACAACAAATCGCAACTTTTTGTTTAAGGTTAGCTAAATCTTGTAGTAATATATATTTTCTTTCACGTACTCTTTTATCAATATCCCTAGTGGCCGTATTCCTACTTATCATTCTAGCGGGTGGTTGTAAATATGTGCTCACATAATCTTCATAAAGGTCATCCGAAGCCCATGAAAAAGGTAGATGTTTTGAAGCAATAAAATCGGCGGTGTCTTTCCTAAGTTCTAGTTGACTAAATTTAAAGGTTAAAGAATCAATACCTTGTGAAGACCCGGTGAATCCTCGTAGTTGTGTTTGAGAGCGCTCTAATCCAATCTTGTCGGGATGCTTCTTCGTGATGTGGTTAGTGAACGTTCCATAGCCCCCTCCATGTTTGAACTTGTATTGCTTCCCACAATGGTTGCATGTCACTATGTAGTCGACGTTACTATTAGGCACGACATCCTTCTTGAAGTGAATGGAGAAAATATCACTTCGAACCGAAGAAGGTGCTCTACTTGAGGTGGTTTGAGTGGCATTCAAACTCTCTTGCATCGGCGGCACTTCTTCTTCGTCTTCGTCTTCGGCGGCTAAAGCTTGAGCGATTTGTTTCCCCAAATCGACATTTGGATCAAGCTCGTCACACCATTGATCAATGAGCTCATCTTCATATGATGGTGGAGGTGGCATGAGACTCTTTCCCTTCCCACGGGAGGATGAAGTAGAAGAACCTCTTCTAGACATGATGTATGTAAATTTTTTCCAATAGAAGTAGAAGTAGAAGTGTAGAACTAGAAGTAGATGATATAATTAAGAACTAGAAATTGAAATATAACAAGAATTTGAGAGGTTTTGAACTTGAAATATTGAAGTGAGCTAGAATGCAAGAATTGAGAGAGATAGCAAGAGAATTGGGGTGAGCAAATACACAATTTGAAGTTTTGAACCCCTATTTATAGATCTCAAAAATTCAAAAAAAAAAAAAAAAAAAACCACCGAACCGGTTCGAACCGCTGGTTCCGGTTCGTTTGAACCGGCGGTTCGACTCATCTCCACCGCCCATCTCCAACGGCCACTTGATTTAGGTCGTTGGATCAAAATTTGACCAAAACCGCCGGTTTGAACCGGCGGTTCCAAACCAAACCGGTTTGGCCGGTTTCCAACGGCTATGTAATCGTGGCCGTTCATTTCCAACGGCTATTTTCGATTCAAAGAGAGTCGTACACGTGGCATCCTCCATTAATAAAAAAAAAAAAGATAAAACCGCCGGTTAAACCGCCGGTTCGCCGGTTTCTGAAATTTGGAACCGAAACCGAACCGGTTCCCGGCGGTTCCCGGTTCCGGTTTGGAACCGAAACCGGGTCAACGGTTCCCCGAACCGTTGACCGCTGGTTCGAACCGGCCCGGTTCCGGTTTTCCGAACCGTTTGGGCATCTTTAATTATTTGTAATCAGAAAGAAATAAATAGAATAAAACAATTAACTGACAGTGAAAAATAAGCTTGATTAAAACAATGATAGTAATTTTCTTTATTCATTTTGGTTCGTGCCTAATAATCTTTTCAATAATAAAGTTAAATAAGAGAAAATAAAAAACTGAACCATATATTTGAAGAAAACATATTTTTTTGAGTTACAATTGGGGTTGGGGACTCGAATCTGAGATCTTGTTTAAAGTGAGTGATATACGGTAGGCTAAGCCTATGGATACATTTGAAAAAAATATTTAAAACCAAACTTATTTGAAGCTTTATTGGATAGACCATAATTTGAATTGAGTATAATATATATATATATATATATATAATGATTTAAAATTTAACTCAAACTTGGGGAAAAAAAGAACTAATTTCTTGGTATGACAAATAAAGAAAATATGTAATATGCAACAAAATAATTAATAGTATTAGCCTATTATCTAGGCTTTTCTCCTTGAAGAGGTGTCCTATAACATTTTATAGCTTCTATTTTGTTATTTGAAGATTGTAAGGCTCTTATCAAATACTCTACAAATTAATTAAAAAAATTTACGAAAAAGATATGCGTCTTTAAAGAAAAATAAATAAAATTAAGATGATATTGTGTTTGGTGCACACAATATATATTGTTTTACATAGGCCCATGTCCATTGGGCTCGGGCCAATGACCCACTATCTGTGAAAAGCCGGTCACCTCGATTCATATGAATGAATTAGTAAGTTGATCGTTGACATTAAATTAAGTTGCAATATAAAGTTTCTGTCACTTCTGTTTTTTATAATATGACTGACATATGTTCTATAGTGGCATTATATCATTTTGTTTGATGAAGATCATTGATGAATATTTTATGTCGTTAACTAACTAATTAACGACAATGTAAGAGTATTTTGTTAGGAAAATTGGGTGGGCAAGAGTTGTATAAAGCCTCTTAATATTTTACATGTTAGATATGTAAATTTAGATGGGCGAATTCGTGTCATACAACTAATTAAAATAATTAAAATAAGGGTTTAATTTGAGTTTGGAAGCTTTTGTTGGTCAAATATTCTGATCGGTCAGATCGAGTCAATGTATTATTTTATTGCTTAATTGAGAGGATGGAGTACACAATTTTCAACCCCTTCTCTAACAAATGAACTTTTATTTATGGCCCAAGTTTGGAAAAATGAGATTATGTCTAGGCATAATTTAGAGGATCTCAATCTAATCACACTATGATGTGATGGACATCCCTAAAATCATGGGTTGTTGTTAGGCAGTCTAGCTTGGTGACACATCCTGATCGGTAAAATTAGGCGTTAGCTCGGATTTGTGGGTTGATTTGGTCGGATCAGCACCTTTTCTCCTGAGAATGAGTCTGCTGGGCAGCTTGCTACATCCTTTTAAGGTGGTGTGATGACTATGATCTTCTATCCTGACATTAAATGTTTTTCTTAGTTGAGGATTATGCCGGTGGCTCGGGTTGGCCCCATCGTTATTAGTCCCCCCCCTCCCCAAGGGTCTGGTTGGCTAATGCGAATGGGCCCTGTCGGGTCTACCTACCAAATTTATGGCTTCATGTGGATTTGGGTTGGGTCAATTGCACAACATTGCACTTCAATCGATCAAATGGTACTACATGAAGAGCAAATAAGATCCCCTTTATCAAAAATTTATGTATCACATTTAAACCACACCTCAAAATGCATTATATTGATTTTCAAAAACAAAATTGTTACAAATTATAAATTTTTTTTAACATCAAAACTACGTAGTTTTAATGTGACACACAAGTGAGACAAAATTTTTGGTACAGAGAATTCGCATTGAGAGAATCACATTCTTTAGAAACAAATCTTGTTGGAAATGTTAGAATACTGTATCACACTTTGAACTTATTTCATTTTTCAAGGACATTAAAATTGAACTCATTTGACCTTTCAATTGATATTCGAGCTCAAAGTTTGTTCAATTTACCGTTTTGCTTCATTGATTTTTTGCTTGATTTAATCGATGTTTGACTTGATAAGTTCATACGAATTTCGACACGAAAAGATTATGAATAACATACATGACAAGAATCTTAGATGCTCGTGTTCATGTTGTGTATGTATTTGTTGGGCTTCCTTTGATTTGATGGATAAGTACAACTTCTCTTCTTTTTTTTTTTTAAATCCGATGTTTGTAAAATTGAAACCGGCCCATGACACGCAATCCCAAAAATTGTTGATAATGGCAAACAACTTTGGTTTTATGATTTATCCCACTTGGCCCACTTGCATCTGGCGTCTTTCTCACCCTTTTTTATTTTAATTTTTTTTTTTCCCTATATTTGCTTAATTGCTCGTAAATTTTGTCTAAAAAAAAAGTATATATTTGTACTCTGAGTATTTGGAATTCAAGGTAATAATTTATCAATCATTCATTCAAAATAAAATGTCCACGGCTTATCACAAAAGTCTTAATATTAATCAATTTAATCCATAACATAAAATTATAAAAAATTTCAAACGTGTAATTACACTCAATCATTCGTGAAATAAATTTAGTGAGGTAATTCTTACAGAGATGTAAATTGCAAAACAGTTTCACTCAATTTTTTGTCATTGTAGTAATCCCATCTTAAGAACCAAACGAGCACTTATATAGTTCTCTATAATTGCCTACAGATTTAAATATATATTGTTTACACAGTTACACCCCAATACTTTAGAAATATTGTTCTTGAGTGCTTTTTTTTTTTTTTTTTTTTTTTTGGGTAAATTGACTCATAAAATTTGAGTAAGTTAGTATTCCCCAAATGAAAGTTCAAGCCCGGTTTGGTTTAGTTTTGACGGTTTTATAATTGAAATATCGGTTAAAAAATATTAAAAGAATATGAGTAGTAAACTCATTAAAAAACATATAGTATTCCCCAATATTGGTTTTACAAGGCTCGTGGTGAGGTATTATATATGATTAAATATGTATTTTTTATAATAAGAAATTAGCTATAGCAACTAAATCTAATATTGTAAATTAATAAATTTAAATAGATATGTTATATTAGAAAATAATAAAATGTTCATCGTGGACAATTCTTAATATGTACATTGATGATGTTTAATGATTTCATCCCTATAAATTTAAATTATAGAAAATGAAATTACTAGATATATTATATTTCTAAGACATCGATGACGTATACATTTTAATGTATGAATGTATGTATGGTGGATATGGTAAGACAACTGTTACATTATTTGCATCAATTAATCAATGAAGTTTTAGTTTATTCCCAATAATGTAATAATGTAATAAAAAGAAATAATTGATTTATTCTAGAATTGGTACTTAATATTCCTCTACTTGTCATTTTGCTACAAGCGCAATTAATTGTCTAATGCATGAGTCAAAAATCGTTTCCCAACAATATTTTGTTTATTTACATTTATATACTTTTATTTTGGGGGGGGGGGGTTTAAAAGAATAGTTTTTACGTATTTTAAATATCACACCATCTATTATTCTATTCATTAATATAAGAAATTATATATATTTAGTTGATTCTGATCGTGTAAGGAAATAAAAAATTCTTGGATGTCATGAGATGTATAACACTAATATTATCTCTAATTTAGATTGTGGAAATAAATATATTTCACGTAATTCATTTATTTACCTAATCTATGTTATTATTTCATTTATTATTGGGGAAAAAAATATTTTTTAGTCCTTTATGTTTGACTCAATAGATTTGTAATCCTTTATGTTTATAAAGTATAAGTTTTTTAGTCCTCTATGTTTGGTTTATTAGATTTTTAGTCCTCTATTTTTCACTTTATGATTTTTGGTCCTCCATATTTACAAAATATCATTTTTAGTCCTTTTACCTATAATAGTAGGTACCTTTTTTTTTTCTTAATTATATTTAATTTTAACACCAATTTTTTCCATTCATCTAACATGTTTAAATTAATATTAATAATTAAAAATTATATATTTCATCCCAATACGAGTGAGTTAGAGTTTTATGAGTTTGAGAAATAAAACATTTTAGCATCAAAATTGATAATAAGCAATTAACAAATTTATTTTTCACAAATTATACATTTTGTGCCGAAAATAGATAACACGAAAGTAAAAAAATGACATTAATCATATTCTGTTAGCTCTCAAATTACACCAAATGATCCATGGGGTGGTTGTTAGTTCAATTCTCCAACAAATAAATTGATGTAATTTGAGAACTAGCAGAATATGATTAATGTTTTTTTTTTATTTTGTGTTATTCGTTTCCAGCACGAAGTGTTTATAATTTATGAAAAATAAATTTTTTAATTGCTTAATATTTATTTTGATGTTAAAATGATTTATTTTTCATAGTCACAAAATTCTAACTCACTCGTCTCGGAATGAAAAATAGAATTTTTAATTATTAATACTAATTTAGACATGTTAGTTGAATTAAAAAAAAATTGGTGTTAAAATTAAATTGTAATAAAAAAAAAGTTACCTACTATTGCAGGTAAAAGGACTAAAAAATGATATGTTTATAGAGGATTAAAATCAAAAAGTGAAAGATAGATGACTAAAAAATGATATTCTTTAAACATAGAAAACTAAAAATCAAAAGGTGAAAGATAGATGACTAAAAATGATATTCTTTAAACATAGAAAACTAAAAATCAAAAGGTGAAAAATAGAAAACTAAAAATCTAATGAGTCAAATATAGAGGACTAAAAAACTTTTTTTCCCTTATCATTATCCAAAAAATTATATCATGTAAAATAATTTATGTCGTGTAAAACAAAAATTTCATGTAGAATGGTAAGTAGGAAATATGTGCATTTTATCGAGGGTATATTTGAGATTTTATGATCGATTAATTGATTGAATGCATGATTTTCCTACATATTTGTGTTTTTGGTCTCCAAGTACTTCATATATTATTTTCTTGATTATTTTAGGAGTTTTGAAGTGTTTTGGAGACGAGACGAGATAAGCATGGATCAAGGGAATCGAGATTTGGGCTAAGAAGAAGGAGAATGGGCCTAATTAATTAATTGGAGAGATTTTGGGCTTGAGTTAAATTAATGGTCCATTACTTGAAGAGTGGAGGCCCAAATGCTTAAGGTTTAAAGAAAAGAAGGCCCATGTCTCAAAAGGATTTAGAGAAAGAGAAGAAAGTCACGCCACTTCTCCAGAATTTTAATTTCTTAATCCCCAAGGCACAATATATATTTTCTTTCCTTAATTCCAAATCAAGAGAGTTCACGTGAGTGGAGAGGGATAGATTGGAGGATTAGGTTAGAGAGAGAAAAGGTTCAGTAGAGAGAGAGAAACATTGCTTTATTTTCTAGTTTAATTTAGATGGATTTCTCAACAGCTTTTGTGGATTCGACTTTGAAGATGCTCGGCTAATCTTTTAATTCCGGTTAGCAGGGATGTTTGAACCCGTTTGTCTATTATTTTCTAATTAATCTCGTATTTCCCTCTCGATGTTTGATTGGAATTGATTATGTTATCTGTGCATAATGTTTTCAATTATTAATGCTTGATTTAGCTTGATCACCTAGATTAAGTGTTTGATAATTGACTGCTATAATCTTAAAGCGTCGTTGCGCCATTTAAGTTTCATAAAGTGGTAAACTAGAGGTCGTGCATCTCTAGGGTAACATAATCCTAGGATTATCGAATCACGCGTGTAGATTTGGAGTCTAGTTCATCCTATCGTCTTGGTGATTAATGCATTTGAATGAATTAAATCTAGCGAGCGTATCCTAGGTTATTCAATTAAATAGGGTTGATTAGCGAGCGTATCCTAATTAACTAATCTTAAGGGACGATTCGGTTTAATGACGCGTAGTGTTAAGCTAGGGATGATAATTCCATGATAATCTGAGAGAGGGATAATACGTTGATTAGAGAATAATTGATAGCGGGGGATAATTGAACTGTTAACTGGAATATTTGCATTCATTGTTTTCCTATTTAATTTGATTTCTGGTTTAGTTAATTAATTTAGTGATAGTTAATCAATCTCAAAACCCCCCATAATCTGATATTTGTTTGAATTGAACATAGGTGATATAGTTTATTCTTCACTCCTCGTGGGATCGACTCTGACTTGCCCTAGCTACTAGTTGGTTAGGATATGAAAGATATTATTTAATTTTACTGCGTTGCGACGCGCGGTCATAGAACAACTTGTATCATGTAAACAGGAGCGTATCCTCCCTTAGTTTTAAGGTCCCCCTGTTTTGAAAATTTGCATATCCTTATATTTTGTATTATAAAAATATTGATTTTCTGTATCTAAATATTGATTTTATACTGATTTAGTTCCTATATTTTTTTTGTGTAGCTCTATCATCTGCATGTAAAGTAATATATTTTGTGTAATGTATCAAGTTTTGTAATTCAATTTTT
Organism: Scutellaria minor; assembly: GCA_954870855.1. Lineage (NCBI taxonomy): Eukaryota > Viridiplantae > Streptophyta > Magnoliopsida > Lamiales > Lamiaceae > Scutellaria > Scutellaria minor. The sequence continues at coordinate 3,255,909 of OX940734.1, forward strand.
TACTCAAATTGAGGTAGAATATTTTATCGATTAAATTGCCTAAAAATTATATTTTATTATAATTGTAAGTACAAAAGATGTATGTTTAGTATATTTAGAATGGTAGTTTAATTTTTATCTTTAAATATGTGACTCAAAATATTTATATGCATGTAAATATGATATCACACATAATGTGTTTCCTATATAGTATTTTAAGAAAACCATTGTAACAAATTTGAATTATAGTGGTTTAACAATTGTTGTACCACACAACATAGATGTTCAATTCAAAAGAGAGCACGAAAAAACATTTTAGAGGAGCAACTTGACCAGTACCGTCCGACTTGAACCGCATATGAGATCTTTTATTATATTTGATGTTGGATTTTTTTATTTTAAAATAATCACCACACACATCTTGTATCAAATGACACCACTAATTAACACATAGTGTGTATCAAATGCTATAAAAAATCAGATGCAACACAAAATGTAATAGAAAATCCAAACTGACCCCTCAACTAGGGAAGTTAGGGGCATATGGATGTCGACTAGTAGGTAGGCACCAACAATAAGGGAAAAAGAAGCACATGTTGCTATTAATGATGGAACCTTAGCCAATCGGGTTTCACCTAGCCGATTAGAGGTTTTTGTAACGGTAGATTTTGCACAAAAGAGCTGAATTCAATTCAAGGGAATGTCTCATAAGGAGAAGTCAAACTATTGTTACAAATCAACAATCAGTGCACATAATTGATGGATATGAAGGAGTTTGATTCATCTTGCTTTCAGTTAACTACTTACTCAAATTGTAACCTCAAACCGATTATAAATAAAGTCTCATAGAAACTTAAAAATGGTTTGAATATTATTCGACCCTACAAAAATTATAGCAATCTCTAGCAATAAAAAACATTTGATTTGTCCAACCGGATTTTTAATTGTTTTACTAGGTCAATTTACTTGAATCCACACATTAATAACAATAATCATTGTCACCGTTGTCACATATACTATATTTGACATCTATTTATCATATATAAGATTTAGTTTGAAAGATCAAGCTAGTTTAGATTGACAATTAAATGTGTTTTTCGATTCGAATAAATTTTTGAGTTTAAATTCGTCTCTCTAATTTATAATTAAAAAAAAAAATCCATTGTTTGCATATATATATATATATATATATATATATATATATATATATATATTTGAGGTATTGTAGCTATGCCAATATATATATAGAGCTTTGCTTCAAGAAATAATGGGTTGTGCTTTGGGATCGAATCCACCAACCGTTAATTATATGCAACAATAAGTTAAAATTGATGTAAATTATTAAATAAATACTTCAAACTAAGCAAGGATGGCATGATTTTTCCTGTGATAATTATAAGCATAATAATATTAATAATGCAATACCCACCCAATTCTTTAAAGCATTACAGCTATCTTCCATACATAATATTAAACAGAGCATGCGTGTCACTAATCCTATCTCCAAACCATAAAATAATTATACATCTCTTGTTTTCAAATCTAGCGTGCTCATACACCACCTTAATTCCAATAATCTAATCACAATTTAATGATGAAATAGGACATCAGATATAGTTGAGTTTCACAAACAATTATCTGATCTATATTCATAGAATCAAACCCACGTTTCATTATCTTATGGAAAAATAGCTTTTTATTTATTTAATTTTGTCTTAGAATCTTAGTCATTTTGTTTTTAGTTCGATTAACCAGATCAAAGTCACCCGTTGTTTACTTGACATCTTGAGTTGTGTAAACTATATATATTCTATCTACATGATCCCAGTCCAAATTTTTTAATAATTTAACTTTTAAAATTATTATAACAATATAATTATCTATTTTTACATTTTAAAAAGTAAAAAAATATTTTAAATAATATGTAGACTTTTTTTGTTACGTTGAACTACTACAGTTTTACTTATTAATGATATTTTTAATTATTTTAGAAATTTATTTGTTCATGATATATAGTCTAGATGTCTAGTAAACAAAATGTCACAAACCAAAAATTAGATGTTTTTGAAATTGTAAGATTAAAATAAAATCGTTGATATACAAATGACTAAAAGTCTATACAGATAAGGTAAAATGACTAAAAATCTGTTTTTTGCTTTTTTTTGTTTTTTCTCATTATTTTAGTTTTGGAGTACGTTACGATAATTATTTATAAATTTTGCAATATGAATCTGAGATTCTGTAGTAGTGTATTTGATTCTCCGAAAATGGTTAACTAAGTAAAACATATTTCTATAAGAAATTAATCGTGTTACATCTCCATTTCTTCTAAATATTTATTTTGTTTGGATATAGAAACAAGATCAAATATGTGATTGAACAACAATGATGAAATATACATGCATATATACACAATTTCTGTAGTGATTTAGTAATGTTAGGAAGTGATGGGAGGAGATGAAAATTTACATTCACATGAATCTCCAAAAAGTTTTTTTTTTTTTTCTTTTTTTCTTTTTTTGGGTGGGGAAGGGGGCATCTATAAAAGCTGCAATTGAAACTATGGATTTGAAATTCAAAAAAACTAAACCACAGAACTTGTTTGAATGAAACCCTGTTCAAAATTTCTCATGATATCAAAATCATTGGATCCAAATTCAATTACTGTAATAAAGGTTGAAAAAAAGGAAGACGTATGAATGAAAGAAGAAGATGAGTAATCCTTAATAAAATCGAGAAACACAAGGCAGGATTATACAACAAATACTCATAACAAGAAGAGTAGTGAAGAAAAACTCAAAAGCCTCACACTTAATAAAAAACACAGCGGGCCGGGCCTTCCTTCCCTATCATCAATTCCCCCTGTTTCCCCCTTCTCTGTACATTACTCCTTTTCTTGGTTAGCTCTATATCTCCTACCACAAATCCATCATTGCAGCGATGAAATTACCCAAAATCCATCACCACTCACAAAACCAGTGAAAAAAACAACCAAAAAAATAAGTCATTTTTCACAAGATGTGAAAAAAATTGGCCTATCATCATCAAAACAGTAAATCTTGAGGAGGGCACAATTCCTTGCGTAGCTTCTGAGAGAATAGCTTACAAGCATTCATGCTTAGGTCCAACGCCGCCGACAGCGCGACAAACACTGCCGCGTCCTCCGTGCAGTTCACTTGCTGCACCCCCACCTCCACCATTGGAGCCGTTTTCCCATTTCCTCCCTCGCCTTCCACTTTGGCAGACATGACGAACCCTCTGTACATGCAATAAGGCCACAATGCATACCCGAAGTCCCCACTGCTACGGGGGCTGCACCCCGGTGACGTGGCCGTGCTTCTTGGCATTGTAGCCGTGGCTCCACCGCCGTTGCTATTCAAGTCTATTACGAATTTCCCTCCTTTGCCACAGCTCAGGGTTGAATCCGCCAACACTATGCCCATAGCTGCTGAATCAGGGATGAGTTCGAACCGAACTCCAAGACCATCGGACGAGCCGCGCTCGCGCCATGCTTCAAGGCGGCCCCACGGCTTCCAAGTGCCGTCACCCGGTCGGAGAATGAGCCAACAACCGGGGTTGGACCGGCTCACACGGTCTGTACCGGGAGATGCCACGAAGGGTGTCACCATTGAGGCGGCAGCGACTGGAGAACCGGAGAGATCGTGGATTGTGATGGACCATCCTTTTCTTTCTTTTCCGGGCCTTTCTCTTTCACTACCAAACGAACTTAACCAACCTCTAGCTCCACCATTTTGCTCCAATGGCAATGACCTATTCATCAATCATAAATTATCTATGGTTAATGACTGAGCTTTATCCAACAAAAGCTACATTAATAGCTATGATGAAACCCTAGAGCAAAGCAAAGAATGGGCTTTACTCAATTAACACAGTGTTTATAAACCTAACTTTAACAATATCAAGATTTGATATGGCAGTAAAGTTTTTCATGCTTTATCTGGATTCTGAAACTGGGAGAGTGACTCTGAAGGTTTTTCACAGTCAAATGCAGAACATATTTCTAATTATCAACCAACACGCTTTTCGTATGCAAAATTTCATCAATCATATATTCAAAAATAGAATGAATTTGAATTGAATTCAGTTTTTGCCCTAAAATTTTCACCTGGAGCGTTGATTGCGGTCGGCTGTTCGAAACCCGAACTTGCAGGTGAAAACCGGCTGGCGAATATTCCCTCGAATCTGGAAAACCTGCGGGCTGCATTCGGGCGCTCCATCGAACTGGAAAACGAATCTCGGGTCGGGCTCGGCCCTCACATTCAAGTGAAATTGCGCCACATTCTTCGTCTCTTTCCCAACGTTTATCCACCCGTTATGGATAATCACCGCCCTAGATTCCGCAGCCGCCAGATCCAACTGGACGGAGATTTTCCCCAACAACCGCCCCGAATTGACTCCACAGGTGGCGCCGCGGCGGCCGGAATAGACGGAGATTTTAAGCTGCGCCTTTTTGGAGGTGGAAAACAGGGAGGATTTTCCGGTGAGCCTGTCAAGATCGGACTTGCTGAGATGGAAGGAAGCCGCGGGGGAGTTCCCCTCGGAAAAATTGGTGTTCTCCGGCGGAATGTAGGGCACGACGGCGGTCTGAAGCGGAAAATTCTTAAGCTTCATTTTGCAGAAACACGGCGACGACGAGGGGTGCACGGCGGTGCGAGCAGGCTTCGCCGCCACCGGGAATTTCAAGGCCAAATTGGCCACAGTTAACCTCACGAAAGGGCACGGATCCATGAGTAGGCTTATCTCTAGTGCTTGTTAGCAGCGAATTGGGGTGGTGCTAATGTGCGCAGGCGGAGGAGAAGAGAAAGAAGTATTCTTCCATAGGGATGCGCAGTGCGCCCCACCAGTTCCACTTAACGACATGCTACTGTTGCTGCGCTCTTCATCGTTGTAGTTTGCTAACCTAAGCGTGGGGTTGGAGATATGGATTACAGCTGTGAACAGCCTGGTTCCTTCAATGTTTGCCAGTAGGACAGAAGTTGACGGTATCCAAAATTCCAAATATGCCCCCACCCAAATTACACCATTGCCCTTCTTCTGCAAATGGAGCCCTAGCTTACTAAGGTTGTGTTTGTTTCAACCTCAAATGATAAAATATTATGTCATTTATATTGCATATTAATTCCCAACTAGTTTCATTCAAGATAGAATTTGTTCATATAGTATAACTCATCACATTATATATTTAATATTTAACAGAAAATATAGTTGGTTTAGATTGGATACATGACAAACGTAAAAGATGATCATTAAGTACTTCTTTATCGTATTATTTATTGTATGTTAAAGAATTATATCGATTAAAATCCCAATTTGTTTAAAGATTCTTCAAACTTAGATATATATTGTTGAGTTTTTTTGATAAAAGCTTATTTAAATCACAAAAATTTGTGTGAGACGGTCTCACGGGTAGTTTCTATGAGACGGATCTTTTTTACCCACAACTCTAACTCATTTTCATTAATTTACATATGAATTGTGTAATATGGGTTGTGGGTTGACTCATCTCACATAATATGATCCGTGAGACGGTATCATATAAGACCTACACTATTTAAATACTATTACTATTAGAAAAAATAGACACACTTTTTTAATAAAAAGAAAATACCAAATAATAAAGTTTTTGCTTTCATAATTACTTCTCTAACAAAAGTCAACAATTATTCCTTTTATTATCTCCACACGATGTCTCATTTAAATATAAATTATAGAGAAAGACCACTTTTCAATTGTTATTTCAATCTTATCATCAAAACGTAAACATCCAAGGTAAGTGATCATTCTAATAGTATATTGTACACATCAAAAATCATCAATTAATATTCTATTAAAAATTTCGCAGTATATTGTTCTTATTTTGGATATCATATTCTAATAGTGCCCTTAATAAGCTCTAAATAATTTGTGAGCTAAGCTCAATAACAATAAAATGGAGAAAAGTATGAAAGGGTAAAATGAATAATTTTCTATGCACACAAAGCAAAAGGCAATACAGCTGACATATATGGTCACGTCCAACAACTATCCTAACAAACTCACATATTCTTGCCTACTCCAAATAATTATAAAACTTAATTTTTGCTATAAAATTGGTCTAATTTTATAAATAATTCGCACAAATTGGTCCAACTTTGTCCCAATTTTTACCAGTTCACATGAAATACAAACCTGGAAATGAAATTTGTTTTTCAAGATTTTTTATTAAACTGTATTCAGATTGCATATAGTAATAAAAATATTTTTTTTCTTTCGACAAATGAAATAGTTTTAAATTTTTTGTACGTGTGTTTTACAATTTTAAAAGGTTTTATTTTCAATAATATTTACAACATTTAACCTGTGGTCATAATGCATAAATGAAGATTACTGTCTTTAATCCCATGAATTTTCATTAAAAAGAATTTGCCAAAGTAAAAAAAAAAAAGGGTTTAAGGTGTTGTGGAAAAAGGAAATGCCAAACGCGGTCTTAATAAGGATTAAAGAAAACAGCAGGTGCTTGCTTCGGATGCTTTATATGGCCGCCGGAATAGGGTTAGTCTGTGTACGTGAGTTGGATGTTCCTGTATATGCCACGTGGCGTGTCAGGATCTCTCGATAATTATAACATGAATAAAAATTTTGTGCAATTGGTGCACGGATCCTAGGACCGTGTACTCGAGTCGATCCGGTCCACCAGGCGCTCGTATGTGCCCGCAGTTCGCGTACAAAATTCACCAAAATATGTTCTTAGGTGTCAGACATATATATTATGTTAACTATACATTTTAGGAGTGTTAGTCAAACCTTTTAGTTATGTTAGTCATACCTTTTGCACGGTTAGCTGTACCTTAACATTTTTTTTAAATAGACATATTAACTTTTTATTCCTTTTAATTACAACAGTCATACCTTTTGGTTATGTTAGCTATACATTTTAGTTATGTTAGTTGTACTTTTATATATTACATAAATGTATGACTATGTTGATATAAAGATATAAAAATATCAAATAAAGGTAAACATGTACAAATTGTGATGAAATTAGGGTTTTTTAGAATTAAAAGTATTAAATAAAAGTATGATATCTGAACATAAATGTATGACTAATATAATATAAATGTATGACTAACATAATATAGAAGTCAGGGTAAAAAAAAAGTAAAAGTGCACGGATCCGGGTCAACCCGCACCTAGACCCGACCCATGTGCATTTGTGCATCAGGTACACATGAGTGCTATTCTTATAACATTAAATTAATAGTTTATAAATTTATTATTGTTTTCAAAATAATAATAATAATAATATACAATAACAGAAGTCAGTTAAGCAAAATGATAATTCTATTAAAAATATAAGGACAATTTCGTAATTCATCATTTTTAAGGACAATAAAAAATAAAGAATTTACTATACTAAAGTTTTAAAAATCACGACCACAAAATCGCTTCCTTTTCCTTTCACGCAAGTGTTAAAAATCACAATCAGAAACTACTTCCTTTTCAAAAAATCTTTTTCAAATTTTTTGTTAATTTTAATTAAAAACTATATGCAGGTTCAAAGTAAATCTCACACGCAATCAGAAAACTCCTTCTTTTTCAAAAAAAAATTAAATTTTTTTGTTAATATATATCTATATATATATATATAATATTCTATATAATAACAGAAGTCAATCTAAAACCGCTTTTTTTTTAAACAGATTTTTTTTCAAAATCTATTATTTATTATTTATTTATCTATCCGTATATAAAAACTGAGATTTTCTGAAAGAAACATGTTCTCTCTCAAATTCAGTTCTCCTTCTCGCAATATCTATCCCATAAATTTCTCTCATTTTCAGTTATCACTTCCAACACCTTTTCTTTCATAAAATTTTCTAAATTTTCTTCAAGATTCAGAGATTTTCGCTTTTTCTATACTATCAATATCTTCGTTTTGAGTTCGATAGAAATCTCTCAATCATACTGACTATTCTTTTTCTCCATTTCCCTTTTTTGTTGTACAGTGATTATCTTCATTTTCCTTTTTTTTTTGTTTGTTGTATAGTGATAGTTGGTGAATTAAGTGACTGAATTGATAAATTTATGGATTCATTAATATGAGAAAAATATCTTTTTTTTTTTTTTTTTGTATAAATGCATATATTAATATTCCAGTGTGGATTTGTACATGTTGTTTGGCTTCACCTTGAACATTTTTCTCAATTTAAATAGTTTATGTTCTTTGTTTTTGTTGACAGCGAAGAGCCAACACCACTATCGATTTCTTTCTATTTTTTTCATTTCATTTCTATTTTATAGGATTTAATCATAAATCTATAAAATAGTTGATGTAAGAGAAAAGGAGAGAAATAAACTCTTTTATGCTTTGCAGTGTAATTTTTGCAGAATTCTGATTTCTCATTTATTTATATGTTTGGCATATAAATAAGTTGTTGGTCGAATTATGTGTTTATCAAAATCTAATAAATGAATGTTGGTTATATGATGTGAATTTAATTGAGGTAGTGAGGGAGATAGAATCCCCATATTTTTTAGTGTTTAAATATTGCTTTTATATTAATTGATTTCATATTATAAGATTTTATAAACTTATAATAAATATAATCATATTTTCTTGAAAAGTATTAGATTTGCAAAAAATGTTTTAAGTAAATCATTCAAAACACATTCTCAAAAAAACAAAAATGTTATAAACACATAAAATCAATCAAACCCCAAAAAAAATTCAATTTTTTTTATATGCAATACGGATATCAAATTAAAGATGATTAAATTGATGTATTATACATTAAAAATTGATTTATAATGATTAATTATAGTAGCTCAAAACTTTTTGTAGAATATATATATATATATATATATATATATATATATATATATATATATATATATATATATCACCACCCCTCCTACCAATAGGCACCCTCCTTTTCCTACTCTTGCCTCCACTTCTTTTTTTTTCTATTTTCTTTTCCTTTTCCTTTTTCTTAGTTTCCATTTTTGGAAAACAAAATGGACGGGAAAATTGAACCTACTATTTTTAGTTATGGTCCTGTTATTATATATATATATATATATATATATATATATATATATATATATATATATATATATATATATATATAAACGCGCCCACAAATGGTAGGAAGGAGATCAAAATTATTTCTCTATAACCCCCAAAGTCAAAAGCTCATTTGGGAATAATATTGCAAAAAAATTAGTTTAGCCTAATCCTATGCAACTTATGCCTGATGTATCATCTACACACGAACTGTGTGTATATATAAATAAATAAATATATATATATATAAGTATGAATATTTCTTATAAAATATGAATTGCCGAATATATCCTTATCAAAGATTATTATTTAAAATTATAATAGTAATTTAGAATTTTCATATTTAAATAATTTATATTGAAATTCTAATTCAAAATCTTACAGAATTCTATTATAATTAAAACTCTAATATACAGGATACTTATATATTTTTTCCTTGATTTGAATTGATCTCCATGTGCAACGCACGTGATCTAAAACTAGTGTATATATATATATATATATATATATATATATATATATATATATATATATATGAATGTGTCACAAGACAACAACATGATCTTTCAAGACCTGTCTAGCAAGATCAAATGCCCCACTTCTCTTGTATATTAAGTGCAGATTGTAAGCTGCTTCTCGACGAATGTCACAATAACCTGGCTTCTTTATATTCATGGGACCTGGATCATCATATGGAAGTATCGGGATTGGATAATCCTTCTCGTGAATCGCCAACACCTTTTCATAATATGTAGCAGCCAAAGTAACCAGACCAACGTGGTGGTATGCCCGAGCAATGTTGTACAATGCCTCCTGTAAGAAAAATAAACAGGGTTGTATCAGCTGATCTTTAGTAGTAACATCTGTTCGAAGGAAACTATTCTTTCAACACGGATCAGTGCGAGTGAGCAAAACGATGAGCCATTACAGTGTGGCAATGCATTGTGCTTCACATGCTCGAGACAGTGGACTTTGAGCTTCATCTGTCTCGGCTTCTGCAAATGTAATTACTTTTTTACCCTTTTAACACTGCATATATCATGATTTTTTGTGTAACCCAGTTTCTTTGAAAGGACAATTATAACCCACAGATTTTTATTTTGCTGAAACACCCAATTATTACAACTTAAAAGTACCTGCATCTAAGTGGCATAATGACAACTTCATCGATCACTATAGTAAAGCGCAGTAACTTGAGGACACTGATTAATGGTAAAAAAAATATCGCATATTCCACCGAAAGAGCTAAGAAGAACCATACCTGGCTGTCTCCACAAAGTTGGGAGTTGTTATAGAGGAAAGTGAGCCCTTGTAATACTGTTTGGTGCTTATTTTGAATTCTATGGCCAAGGGCCAAGTTTATCAAGGCAGTTCCTGGAAAATAAAAGGATATAAATGGACTTGCATTTACTAAGAAAGCATAAATAAAATCAAAATCAAAATCAAAATCAATATTTTATTTTCTGGAGTTTTTATCTTTAGTTTTGAGACAAAGATGCATACCCACACAAAGGTTGATCAAGGGATTGTCAGGCATCAATTTATAGGCTTCCAAATATTCTCGAGCAGCTGTTTGATGCTGACTAATCATGGTAAACTGATGTGCAGAAATAAGAATTGGTGGTACAGACTTCTTGTGTTTCCCTCTCATTCTATGAAGGAATTTGTTATGCCTCAACAGTCGATTGTCTCTGAAGTAGAAAATGAACAGGTTCAGGAAGCAAAACAAAATCTATAGAAAACATAGATCAAAATCCATACTAGTATGGAATGAAGTCCTCGAGCTGTATATTCTCTGGCTCAGGGAGTTCGAGAACACCACTAATAAACAATGATAACATCATATAGTCCACGTGTCAAACTCAAATCATCTGGTCACCTTTCAGTCAGTTATCAGTTTTTCTAATCCCTATTTCTTTTCATTTGCCAGTAATTCAAGCAGACAAAATCCCATCATTTAATGTAATGGAAACTGTCTTACTATCATCATGTTGTTGTGATGGGTGATTCATACTTGCTTAGTAATGTGATTCATACTTTTGTTTTTCCTTTCTGTTATATCTTTTATTAGATTTTCTCTGTTTGAGTCTTTCAAGTTAGTAGGAGTGTTTGCCCCATGGGCTTTCGGTTAGGGTTGATATATAGTATTTAAGTACCATAATCATTTTTAGGGATTGTCATTGAGTATAGTTATTGGAACAGCTACAACTTGTGTAGATTGTATTTGGCAATCTGTGGGTAGATTACATATTGTAATCTATAGTTATTTTTATTGAAGTACCATTTATTAAATTCATTCCCTTTACTCTATCACCCCTCACATCAGCAAAGAGAAATAACTTATGAAGTAAATTATTAATTGGGTTAATTTTTCTAACCTATACTATGCGTATTTTTTATTTTTGCATCCTAATCTTTTTTTACCCGATCACAACCTATAACACACGTTTAGTTCACTTTTGCAACCTCCAACAACATTTTCCAGCGAGAAAGTGCCCACGTGATTTTCGCCATTTTCTAGGCCATTAACTAATTCTCACTCTAAAATAGAATTTAGCCCTAATTTTTTTCTCACATTCCCAAAATCAAAATCCAACAACTACTTCATCACTGATTCATGGATAGGGCATCATCTAGACTCCCACAAACTGAATCTGCTAAGGCCCATTGCTGGATTAGATCAAACCCTACCCCAAACCAGAAGATTACCCAAAGTTTCAGGTATTTTCTCCTGAGATTCTTGTTGCGACAACAAGTTCATCAAAGGAATAGGTTGGAAAATCAGAGAAGAAAACGGCGATGAGTTAACAACATCACCACACCTACAATGGAGGTCCATTTCTTCTGCAAATTGTGTGAGTAAATGAATAATGATGGAGATGTTGAGGTTCAAACAAAAATAAGATCTCTTTACCATTGAAAATAGCTGAAAAATTGTAAATAACGAAAATAACTCTCACTTGGCACATGAAAATCATGTGGACCCTTTCTCTCCGAAAAATGTTGTCGGAGGTTGAAAAAGTGAACAAAACGTACAGTATGGGTTGTGAGTGGGGGAAAAAAAATTAGAATGCAAAATTAAAAAACATGCATAGTATTGATAGGAAAATGAAATTAACCCTTATTAATTTAGCTCTTAACAGTTGCAAAATCACTTGCAATTTACACAGAAAAAAAAAATCATTTCCTTTTGACTAAGAAAAATTTCCATTAATCATCAGATAACCATGATTTTTACAGACATTTGTAAGTGTTATTGTTACTAAGCATGAGGTCCACATCATATTACCAATCTTTTAAAATAGGGAAATTCAATTTAATCCAAGTTGCATCTACTTTTTGCACAAAAGTAGTGCAATAACAACACACCCTCTTAGCTTCAAACGTATCTATTTCACTTAATTTCCTACTTTATACTTGAAATTTGAATGGTATGAAATGCAATAACTTTCCCTTCAATAGAATGTAATATGAAAATCATTTACATAGGGAGATGAGTACCTCAATATTCCTTTATAGAAGCAATTCCAGGCAGAAAAGCTTAAAGGATTTTGAGCAACAAAGTCACGCACGTAATCCCACCCATGTGCAGGATCAGCACTAATAGCGTATATCTCTACAAGTTAACAAAGAAAGATCATGAAATGCATTAGAACTTCTATGACTATAATCCCACCATCTATCCCGGAAGAACAACTAGGTGAAGATAAATTACATAATATATTGAGAAGCAAAGATGATGCACGCAGAAACGTGATAAAGATAATTACAATCCGTTGATTCTGATAATACCCGGATGTAACAATAATTTTAGAGAAAACTCTCTTGTTTTTATTTCATAAATCAATCAACTTCCTACAATAATAAACATAACTCCTATTTATAATAATATAAACCTAGAATCTTAAAAGATAAAATAAAACCAAACATAAAGATATTAATAACAATAAAATTTATTCAAATCTTCGTCAAGTATATCAAATTTCCGTTCTTCATCATTTTTCCCGTCTTTGGAATGATTCGCCCTAAAATCAAAATCATCTTTAGAGCAGACAAGAAATCCATGGTGGGGCACACGTGGAATAGCACACACAAAAACAAGTTGGATAGCACCCTTAATATTGAGTAAACAAAATAATGCTAAAGAAGTTTGGGGTTTGATAAACCGTTGAATATTGTTCCAATATGATCTCATCTCGCTTAGGCATCCATTCATCCGACTTTTGTTGTTCGACCCTGAATATGCCATCAGAAATAACATAAACAACCCCTACAAAGGAATCACCAACCTCTTCATAAAAAAATGATGGACCATCAAAGAAGCCATTATCAATCGAGGCACCATTCTCCCCGATAAGAAATGGTGGACCATCAAAGTCACCATCATCAATCGAAGAATCATTACTCTCCTTGTCAAAGATTGGTGGACTATCATACTCTCCATTAGCAATCGAGGAATCATCTCTCGTTGAAAATTGGTGGACTATCAGTCTCCATCATCGATTGAGAAAAAGTCATCAATACTTTCCTCATCAAAAATTCATTGTTGAGAAAAGTGTTGATGACTTTTCCTCAATTGATGATTGGAGACTATGATAGTCCACCAATTTTTGACGAGAGTGGTGATTTCTCGATTGAAGATGGTGACCGATGATCCACCAATTTTTTACTAGTGAGAAATTTTATGAGTGGTGATTTCTTGATTGAAGATAGTGACTATGATAGTCCATATTTTGACAAGGAAACGACGAGACTGCTAATTCATTTTTTGAGGTTTTTAACGTTGTTGATTGCCCTTTGATTTTTAACGAGGTGGAAGAAGAGTCTTTTTACACCTTTGAGGACAAAAACGAGGTTGACTTGGCCAAGAACAATGAAGGAAAGATTGTCGAGAATGACAACTTCAAAGAGAAATATCTCACTAAAAAAATCCTCGATAAGAAATGGTGGACCATCAAAGTCACAATCATCAATCCAAGAATCATTACTCTCCTCGTCAAAGATTGGTGGACTATCATACTCTCCGTCAGCAATTGAGGAATCATCACTCTCATCGAAAATTGGTGGACTATCATAGTCTTCATCATCGATTAAGGAAAAGTCATCAACACTCTCCTTATAAAAAATTGGTAGCTGAGGAGAGTGTTGATGATTTTTCCTCGATTGATGATGGAGACTGATAGTCCACCAATTTTTTACTAGTGGTAATTTCTCGATTGAAGATGGTGACTATGATGGTCCACCAATTTTTTACGAGGGTGGTGATTTTACGAGGAGAGTGCTAATTCATATTTAGAGGTTTTTAATGTTGTTGATTGCCCTTTGATTTTTAACGAGGTGGAAGAAGAGTGACAAAACAAGGTTGACTTGGCCAAGAACAATGAAGGAAAGAGTGTCGAGAATGACAACTTCGAAGAGAAACATCTCACTAAAAAAAATGTCACATGCGTGGAACTTGACAAACCAAGAACAATCGATATGGACGAGAAAGTCATATAAGATCATAGAAGCAACTTATTCAACGGCTTACAAAAACTAGGATGGTGGCACTCAACTTCTGTTCTTATCTAAGATTCCACGTCTACTTAAGCTGATTCCGATTCGAGGGCGTATCGTTCCGAAGATGGGAAGAATGATGGAGGATGGAGATTTGATATAACTAAGATTTGAATAGATTTTATTGTTATTAATATTTGATATTTGATTTTATCTTTATATTCTAGGGTTATATTAGTATAAATAGAAGTTATCTTTATTATTCTAGAGAGTTGATTGATTTAGGAAATAAGAAAGGGAGTTTTATCCAAAATTGTTATTACTTTCCAATATTCTTAGAATCAACAAATTGTAATTATCTTTATCACGCTTCTGTCTGCATCAAAAGATGTAAATAAAAGAGAATTGTTAATATTTTCAAATATCAAAACTTACGAGCTCCAAGAGTCCGAAGCTCCTCCTTCGTCTGAATAGACAACATGTCCAGTTTCAAGCTGAGTTTAACGATTTCTAATGCAGCCCAATACCTTCGCAATGAGGATAATGATTTGCATAACTACGAAAAATGGCAATAAAGTGTCCCCATTAAGAAATAATTTAAAAAATGAATAAAATACAAATGTCATTAAAAATAAAGAACCTTATTTGTGCTTAGCCCACTAATAAACAAACAACACAATCAAGAATTGCTTTATCAATCCGACCTACCTAAATTACTCATTACTTAATTATCTTAAATTAGTCTTGTATGGGGTACTTGTTCTAAACAAACTCAAACAATACTAGGTAGACTGAAAATGTCAACAACAATACAAACAACACATAACGGAAATGAAAATGATTACAGTGGAATTACATCCACGAATGAAATACTCATGGTGGCCAACTGGGCAAACTATATTACTTCAGAAAGTAATTACAAAAAGCTATATAAAGAGATATTCGGCTTAAAGAATCTAAGACAAACAAACCCATGTCCTATCAAATTCTTCTGAACAAACTACAGAGGTTACTTTAAATCTTCTTATCCAGAACGAATACTCAAAGTAGACAAACTTTTCGCCTTTATGAGAAGACAAGACAAGACACAAATGTTGTAGCAGTTGTTAACAACAAACTCATTAACAAAAGACTTTTATCAGATAGTTATTTTTCTCTCATTAATCACCCCTATCCAAATGACTTCAGGCTTCAGTTTATAATTTATAGGAAATGGTTAGGCATGTGTACTTAAATCAAACTATTAAAGGCATGTCAATATACACTTAACAAATTTCTAAAATCACTCTAGCATATCCAATTAATATTAGAAAAGACGAAAATAATAATGTTGAAAATTTCAACATTAATAATCTCACCGTTTTTTGCTTTTTCTACTCAAAACCCTAATCAATCTAACTCCCCTAAATATGCAACAAAACCAAGTTATGATTAACTTTTTTTTTTGGATAAGAAACATAAATTTATTAATGAATTAGACGAGAGTACGAGGGATGAGTTATGATAACTTTCATCGAGATAAAAACATATCAAATCAAATCAAGATGATTTAAGTTCAATTTTAGTTAGATTTGCAGTTATGGATTAATCTTATCTCTTGAATTAAACTTATCTTAATTTGATTTGATATATTTTTATCTTGATGAAGGTTATTTTAATTCGGGTTGTTACAGATTGGGGGGGGGGGGGTGGTTTAGATAGATTTACAGTTTTGAGCAGGAAAAGCAAAAAAAAAAAAAAAGATTGTTAATGTTGAATGTTTTAACATTATATATTTTTGTCTTCAAATATATTTTAAATCAATCCACTATTAGTTAGGTGGATATGCTAGAGTGACTTTAGGAGGTTTGTTAAGTGTATATTAACATGCCTTTTTGCAGAAAGTGGCTGGATAATAGTTTTGACTAAGCTACCATGTGAACTAACCATTCATTATAGGGAAGTGTTTTTCTTCCATTATGTTAGTTTTTTTACAAGGCAGATATGGTCATGGGATGGTGGAAGAACATGTAGGTTGCCAAAGGATCTATAAAAGGAAACACGAAGTCACTTGGATCGGAGTGCTCAACAAGAGACAAACAACTTTCTGATAAGAGTATTTTATTATTGTGTTAGTTGTTCACATCAGCTACATCATTCATGTCTTGTCTTGTCTTTTCAAAAAAGTGGATGGGTTTGTCTACTCTTGACTATTTCTTCAAGATATAAAGTTTTAAGTGAGCAAATGTAGTTTATTTCTCAATTTTATGTCCTACTTTGTTCATAAGAATTTGATAGGACGTAGGTTCATTTGTCACAAAGTCTTTAGTCGAAGATCTTGTTAGCATTTTGTAATTAACTTCTGAAGTAATATATTTTGACGGTTTGACCTATTGGCCATTACTCATGGAGTCATCACTGATATTTTATAACTACATATTGATTCAGAAATAATATCCAGTTGACAAAGAGGGAGGAGGGAGGATGGGTGTGGCCACGTTCATGTTTTCAGGAGGGGGGGTTTGGGGGGGTGAACGGGTTGAAGGGAATCAACTTAATTGACTATTATAAATATTATAGGGAAACAAAATCAAACAGTCACATGCAAAGGGACAAGCACACAAGTAATAAGATAAAGGATAAGAATTGGGCGACTTACATCTACAATCAGCAGATGATTTTCCTCTTCTTTTAGAAAGTCTGGCAAAGGGGGCTCCCGAAGCACTTGCTGCACACAGGTTATTAAATAATCATATAGAATTAAAAGCACGTTAAGTAAGCCAATAACAGTAGCGAGCTTTTCAAGAAAAATCAGATCACATTATTTAATTCCTTACTGGAGATTCATCATCTGAATCATCACTCTTCCATTCAATTCCAGCAGCCAATGCTGCAGCTCGTTCTACTTCCCTCTGTGCAGCCTTCTTCTGGAGCCTCTTCTTTGCTCTTGAAGCTTTAGACCTAAGAGATGGAAATAAAATAGTACAACATAGTGACACAAAAGAAACTGTTGAAACCTTGATATGAGTTCCGAAATTCCTAACAAGGATTCATATAGCGGAATTGAAAATTGTAAAACGGAACTTATTTGCGTTTGATTAGTAAGGTCATTTGCTAACTGAAACCAATTTAATATTACAGAAATCTGAATGTAAAGGAGAAAAATGCATCAAATACTCACAGATCTGCAGAAGAAGCCACAGGCCTAAATCCATGGAACACACTGTATGTTTGATGATCATCTAAAACTTTCACCCTTTCTGAAAGAACACTCATGGACAGTCTTTTACGGGCTTTAACCTGATTCCACAAACAGAAGATTCAGAAAGTCAAAGGAGATTATTACAAAATGAGACAAAAACTCCGACACATCTTTTCTTGCCACAATCTAAATCAACATGCATTACAATTATCCAACTGCAGTTTTCCACAGCATAACATGATATATATAGATGAATATGAAATGTTTCCTTAACAAATTCGCAAGCGATTTAGATACACATGTTAAGACCCAATATCAATCACAAAAGTTCCTTTTTCATATGCCAAAAAATCCACAAGAACACAACGTAAGAGTAAGAGACCAATAACACGAAAGAATCGCCAAAAGATTATATTAGAAAAAATGTAGAGAAGTAACAAATGATAATATTTATGTTTTTATTGTCCCAAGCCAAGGGCGGGAATGACATTTCACTTTATAAAACCCTAACTAAAACCGCATGGAGGTCAATGGGCAAAAATACCCAAATTTTATGGTCTTTAGACATCAATCCAGGAAAACAGTAGATCTTGATCGAGTATCGCAACAAGCAGTCATGGGATTGAGACAGACCTTAAATTCAGAGCATGGAACCACATCAGAGCACCATATCAACACAAATCTTAATGCAAATCTGAACGCTAATACTCATGCTTTTGAGTGTTCTACTTTTCAATTTCTGTTATTTGAGTTTATTGATTTTATTCAAGGTAGTGGGAGTCTTTGATCCATGGGCTTTAGGTTAGGGTTAATATTTAGTATTTAAGTATCCTAATCATTTTAGGGAACTGTCATTGAGTATTAGAATTTGTACAACTTTGGCTTGGGCAGATTACGTGTTGTATTGTAATCTGTCAACGGCTTTTTGCTTGGGCAGAATTGCATCTCGCAATTCTGAGTTTTTATCAATCATAGTTTGAGTGTTAATTTGTGTTGCATCCCTTTACTCTATCAAACACCCTATGTACCATAGAGAACCACTTAAACCAGGTCAGGTCTGCTCTACTTTGGCGGTTCTCCAACACTTGGCAGCGGTGAGGCCTTGAACCAACTCTAGGCATGTGAGCTGCCATGTGCTTTAACATATTCACATCAACCACTCCCTCTGATAGTAAGCAATTTTAATTACCGAGAACACAACATACACAACATACCATCTTTACACACCAACCTAAATAAAAATCTGAAACACCAACAATCGCCATCAGACATTACCTTGCACAAGTGTCAACCATGCTGTGTACCTAGAAAATCGTGCGGACACAAAATACGAAGCAATAGAGTACTATTCATCTCCTACCTATATGTGAATATCACACTGTTCCATTTCCACAGATCAGGTCAGATGTTGACAGTGCCTAAGACCGCCAATCTCAGCAATGCTCCGACACCTTTGAAGTAACGCTCCATCCACAAAAGGTAGTTCTCCACTTTCTTGGCATCTTGTGCTCCATTAAGATCATACCTACTTACTAAAGACTCTCTAGGAAACTCCCTACCACTTTCTATATGTACAAGTAGATTCTTTTTTAGGCTAAGAAAATTCGAGGTTGGATTAGGAGGGCTAAGAAACTCGGGGATTGGATAGAGTTGAACTTCCTAATCCAAACATCTTTGTACAATATTTTAATCTCCCAAAGATTTGGGATCTGCCAATTGAATGGTTAGTAATCATCCAAAGCAATCGTCGGCTCTATAAATTGGTTGATAACTGTTGGTGAGTTATCAGATCTAAACGGACCGAATCAAGTTGAATGCCAACAAACTCAAGTTTGGCTCATTGGTTTTTCATAGGCTCGAGTTGGAATCGAACTTCAAAAGTGGACCTCGATCTTGATTCGACTTAAATCTCGAGTTCGATATTAGCTCAAGTTCAACTTGCAAAAGGTTAATTAACAAGTTCAAGTTGAAAGCTCGAGCACGAGCTTGATAAACATGTAATCGATCAAGTTAAAAATAAACTCGACTGAGTCGAGTTGGTTAAAAGTACACTTAACTCGAAAAAAGTAAATATTTTTTAATTATTGATTAATTTATATAGATATTATAATTTGCATTTTTATAAAGTTGATAAATCACAAAAATAAATATTCAATCTTGTAGGAAAATTAAAAGACACCAGCCCATTAGGAATTTAATTGGGCCTTATTTCTCTGCTTTTCTTATTACGTATCTTTTACCCTAGGAACTGAGTTATGTACTATTTAAAAGGTTGTATCCGCCTCTTAATAAAATAAGAATGAATTTCTTTACTTCTTTGTCCGCTAACATGGTATCAAAACCCTAGGTTTTGGATCTAGGGATTTTTCTATTCGCTTTTTCTTTGTGCTTTTCATAGCGAACGAGACTCCATGGAAAACTGCCCTAACTCCAACCAGTAAAGAATCAACGGCAACAGAAGGCAACACTATAAAATCTTCAGTATCCGTTAATGGCCAGGAGGGCTCTTCCAATTCTCTCCATGTTAATATACAACGCTTCAATGGGAAGAATTATACCGAGTGGTCTCAAACCGTTCGGCTAATCTTGGAAGGCAAGGGCAAACTGGGTCACATCTCAGGGGAGGTAAAAAAACCAGCAGATGAGGACTCAAATTTTAAGGCCAGGAAATCTGAAAACTCGTTAATTATTGCGTGGTTGGTTAATTCAATGGAACCTGCAATTGGAAAACCTTTTATGTTTCTACCTACGGCTAGAGAAGTTTGGAAGGTTGTAAAGGACACATATTCAGACCTCGACAATTCCTCACAGATTTTTGGCCTAAAATCGAGGCTGTGGCATGCTAAACAAGGTGAAACGGACGTGACTACCTACTACAACGAACTAATGACCTTGTAGCAGGAGTTAGACCTCTGTTATGACGATATGTGGAAGTGTGGTGATGATAGTGTTCGGTTTATGAAAAGCCAGGAGAATGATCGTGTCTTTATGTTCTTGGCTGGACTCAATAAGGAACTTGATGAAGTGAGGGGTCGAATCTTGGGGAAAATACCGCTACCAACAATTCGTGAAGTTTTTTCAGAAGTTCGTAGAGAAGAAGCACGGCAAGTGTTATGCTTAGTAAATCTACCTCTATTTCAACCAACTTAGAAGCGGAAAATTCTGCTCTTGCTATAGAGGTGTCCATGAGGAAGCGAAGAAGGATGGAAAGAGGCCATGGTGTGAAAAATGCAAACGTTACTGGCATACAATCGATACGTGCTGGAAAATTCATGGGAAGCCCCCAAACTGGAAGAAGAAAAATGGGAATGATGGTCGTGCGCTTCATGCTGGTGTTCCAGATCAAGAGAAGCAGTCATCTTCAAGCTCGTTCCCCTTCGCCAAGGAACAATTAGACCAACTGTACAAACTCCTCGAGTCTCAAAAAACCCCTTCCTGTTCCATAGCACAGAAAGGTAATAATATGACAACGGCTCTCCTTAGTGTCAATCCTAATTGTGCCTGGATTATCGATTCAGGTGCAACCGATCATATGACAGGAATGTTGAACCTTTTTTCTTCATAGTCCCTGTGCAGGTAACCAAAAAGTTAAAATTACAGATGACTCTCTTTCAGCCATTGCAGGAAAAGGCTCTATTGTGTTATCTGCAACACTCACTTTTCATGATGTCCTTCATGTTCCTAAACTATCTTGTAACCTTTTGTCTATCAGTAAATTAGCTCAAGATCAAAAATGTCAAGCTAAATTTTTTCCTTCTCATTGTGTTTTTCAGGATTTGAACTCGGTGAGGATGATTGGCAGTGCTAAGCAGAGTGGAGGACTCTATTTCCTTGATGATGGTTCTGAATCAAGAAAACAATCTCAATCAATAAGTTCCTGCCTTGAGTCTATTTCTGTTTCAAATAATAATGATATCATGTTATGGCATTCGAGACTAGGTCATCCAAGTTTTCGATATTTGAAACATTTATTTCCTAATTTTCTTTATTTCACTATGAAATATGTGAATATGCAAAACACCACCATGCATAAGATGGTTCATTACATTTACAGATGACCATACTAGACTTTGTTGGGTGTACTTATTAAAGGAGAAGTCTGAGGTTGAACAAGTGTTTAAATTTTTTTTTCAAAAATGGTGCAGATGCAATTTCAAACATCTATGCAAGTCTTCAGAAGTGACAATGGAAAAGAATACTTTAACAAGATCTTAGGCGATTTTTTCCTTGAAAAAGGAATAATCCAACAAAGTTCTTGCATAAATACACCTCAACAGAATGGCATAGCTGAAAGGAAAAACAAACATCTATTAGAGGTGGCTCGTGTACTTTTTTCAACCAAAGTTCCCAAGTACTTGTGGGGTGAGGCGGTTTTAACTGCTGCCTATTTAATTAACCGCATGCCATCTAAAGTTTTGAAATTTCAAACTCCTTTTCATGAATTCACAAAATGTTTTCCAACTGCACGTCTCGGCTAATCTACCTTTAAATTTTTTTGGATATACTGCATTTGTTCATGAACATAAGAACATTGGAAAGCTTGAACCACATGCAAGAAAATGTGTTTTTATTGGATACTCCCCCACACAAAAAGGGTACAAATGTTTCGATCCCATATCAAAAAAGGTTTTCGTAATTATGGATGTCACATTTTTTGAAAAACAACTTTTTTAAGGACATTCATCTTCAGGTGGAGAATTCAAAGGAAGACTCATGTGAAATAGGAGATGTGTTTCTTTCAGATGATGTGTTTAATTCACTAGACTCTAGATCATGTTTGACTCCTCTTATTATGAGTGATGTCCCCATTGAATCTAGGCCGACATTTTTTCAAAACTCTGAAAAACAACTTTTAGACATTGAAAACAAGAAAGAACCAACTTTAATGTCACAACATGATGATTCTTGTAAAGAGACAGAAAACAGGTTCAAGGATAGTGATCGAACCTGGAAGGGATTAGTGTACTTGAAGAACCATAGGAAAGAGGAAGATGAATCAACTCTACAACACATCCATGATTCTGAGCCGAGGAAAAATCCACAACTCGAATCCAATACAAGTGAATCTCCTTCCAAACCTCCTTCCGAAGTTGACATACCAATAGCACTTCGGAAAGGTGTTGGATCTTGTACTAAACACCCCTTGTCTAAATTCGTGTCATATTCAAATTTATCCTCATCTCTTGTTGCTTTCACTTCTCAATTATCTAGTGTAGGTATTCCAAAAAATGTACAGGAGGCTCTAAGAGTTCCAAAGTGGAAGGAAGTTGTTCTTGATGAGATGAGGGCTCTTGAGAAGAACAACACTTGGAGTGTTATGGCATTACCTGTTGAGAAGACCACTGTAGGCTGTAAGTGGGTCTTCACTGTGAAGTATAACTCTGATGG
Source organism: Scutellaria minor (assembly GCA_954870855.1). Lineage (NCBI taxonomy): Eukaryota > Viridiplantae > Streptophyta > Magnoliopsida > Lamiales > Lamiaceae > Scutellaria > Scutellaria minor. The sequence continues at coordinate 3,279,017 of OX940734.1, forward strand.
TTCGGTGGAGAGATACAAGGCAAGATTGGTTGCTAAGGGATTCACTTAGACCTATGGTGTCGACTACTCTGAGACCTTTGCTCCAGTTGCAAAACTTAACACTGTTAGAGCATTTTTATCCCTTGTAGCTAATCTGGATTGGCTGTTACAACAATTAGACATTAAAAATGTTTTTCTCAATGGAGACTTGGAAGAAGAGGGGTATACATGGATAGTCCTTCGGGCTTTGAGGACAAATTTGGTTCAAAGGTGTGCAAGCTAAGGAAGTCCTTGTATGGTCTCAAACAGTCTCCACGAGCGTGGTTTGAAAAGTTTACTCAGTCAGTAAAAAAGCAAGGATACCCTCAAGGACAAGCAGACCATACCTTATTCACTAAGTTGTCCTCCGAAGGAAAAGTTGTTGCACTTATAGTTTATGTTGATGATATTATCCTCACGGTTGATGACATAGTAGAAATGGGAAGACTAAAGAAGAGCTTAGCAACAGAATTTGAGATCAAGGATTTGGGAGCGTTGAGGTATTTCCTTGGCATGGAGGTTGCCCGTTCTAAGAAGGAAATTGTTGTTTCCCAACGAAAGTATATTCTTGATCTTTTGGAAGAAACAAGGATGAGTGGGTGCAGACCTGCTGAGACTCCTATTGACCCTAATGTGAAACTATGGGAGGAAGGGAGTGTTCCTATTAATATTAGTCGATACCAGCGATTAGTGGGTAAACTAATTTATCTATCTCACACTCGATCTGACATTGCTTTTTCAGTAAGTGTGTGAGCCAATTTATACACGCTCCTTATGAAGAACATCTTGAGGCTGTCTACTGAATCCTAAGATATTTGAAGGCTACACCTGGTAAAGGTCTATTTTTTTGAAAGACAAGTCAAAGGAGTATTGATGTATTCACTGACGTGGATTGGGCAGGATTAGTTACTGACAGAAGATCTAATTCAGGATATTGCACCTTTGTTTGGGGAAATTTGGTAACTTGGAGGAGCAAGAAGCAAGGTGTTGTTGCTAGAAGTAGTGCAGAAGCTGAGTTTAGAGCAATGGCTCAAGGAATCTGTGAGGTGTTGTGGATTTACAGAATCCTTGGGGAGCTAAAGGAAAATGTGGAGCTTCCGTTGAAACTGTAGTGTGACAATAAGGCTGCAAAGTATTGCTCACAATCCAGTCCAGCATGATCGAACAAAGCACATTGAGATCGATCGTCACTTTATAAAGGAGAAACTTGATGCCGGAATTATTTCCATGCCTTTTGTGCCCTCTAATCAACAAACAGCCGATATCTTGACTAAGGGCCTTGCAAGATCTATTTTTGAGTGATTGATAAGCAAGTTGGGCATGATTGATATCTATGCACCAACTTGAGGGGGAGTGTAGGAAAATTAAAAGAGACCAGCCCATTAGGAATTTAATTGGGCCTTATTTCTTTGCTTTTCTTATTACGTATCTTTTACCCTAGGAACTGAGTAATGTACTATTTAAAAGGCTGTATCCGCCTCTTAATAAAATAAGAATGAATTTCTCTACTTCTTCTTTGTCCGCTGACAAATCTTATATATAATCATGAGTATATTCACGAACTGGTTCGCAAACTGGGCTCTCAAGTTGGGTTTGCGAACATACTAAACAAAAATAATCAATAAGCTAGAGTGAAATATTGAAGCTCGAGTTTGGCTCAAAAAATTGTCGAGCTTGAAATTCAGGCTTGAGTTCGACTCGGGAGAGTTAACAAACGAACTCAAATGAATATTTATTGAATCAAGACCTGAATAGTTCACGAACGATTTGACTCATTTACATCACTACCTAAAAGCATTCGTAGACCTTTGTCTTCAAGGGATAATAATCACCTAATAATCTACCGATTGGTAGGTGAGTAATCACCAAGAGCATTTGCAGACCTTTATCTTCAAGGGGGAGTAATCACCAATATTTATGATTAATAAGTTCTGCATTTCTTTAGCAAGTTAAATTTAATATTCAAAGATATTGATATTCACCAATATTTGATATTGGTGAGTCAATATTGGTGGCTGCAGAGTGCAGATATTAGATATGAAGTGTATATATGAGCAATATCATGATAACTCAAATTCCATTATTAATACATAAAGTGAGGACAAACACATTAAAATATTTATCTTGAATAGAATTTTTGCTTCAAAGAACAGTTTCAAGAGGACTTTTATCCACGCTTATAGTTTTAGAAATAATGTGAAATGCACACCTTCGATCCATATGGAGAAAATGGATAAAATTCTGGATAGAAAAAAACAAATAAATAAAACATCATATTTACAACACACGTTGAATAAAAGTCACCTAATGTTGAAATAAGAAGTGGCAGGGGGTTGGAGAGTGGAGAAGTTACCTTCTGCCTGTTTGTTTCGAGAGACAATGTCTCACGAATTACAGGGAACAAGACATTTGCAAAATCCTCAGATAACCCTTTAGATTTGAAAATTTGAGAAAGCTTCAACTTTATCTTCCCACTACAGCACCATTGTTCACATGTATCAGGATGTGATTCTGAGGATAAAACATTTGTTGAGGAAGTCACAAGCAGTACAAAGTATTTTAATTAGTGGCAAATTACATTTTTCTAGTATAGTATAAGGGTTAATGACAAAAATGACCCTAAAAGTTGGGGTTCCAGCTACAAAAGTTGTCAATTACAGCCTCGGGTTGCAAAATGTAAATCTAGCAAACTCTAGGTGGTTAAACATTGACCAACTCAAAAAAAATAAAAGGAAAAAAACTTAGGTACTGAAGAGTGAAAATAATACCTGACATTACAACTGGAGGAGAGAGCACAGAAATGGCTTCATCATCTCTACCTTCTTCAAGAAGAAGAGACGCTAGCATCAACCGTGCACCAACACTATTATCAAGCTTTTGAACAGCTACATTAAGTAAAGATAGTGAGACATTAAAGTAAATTGTTGTAAACCTCATAAGTTCTAGAAATCAAGGATCAAATCAAGAAATTTGTTCACACATTCAAGCATAGATATGATTCCAGATGTTATATTCATTTACCTTTGAAATAATATTCAATAGCTTGTCCTCTTTGCTTCAGAGAGACATAACACATCGCAATTTTCAGTTGTAGATTGCCCTGAATATGTAGAAATTGAAATAAAACTCCCAAAATCATATTGTGGTCTCCTATTCAGTTAAAATAAAATTTATATAAGCAATTTAACCTTCCATAAATCATTATTATCCGAATATTCTTCTAACATCATATAGTATTTTAATGCGGTTTCAGAATAGCCAACAGTCATCAGTGAGTCTGCGACACCAATGATCAAGGTTGAATGGCTAGATGCATTTTCTGGTTTTAAATCAGTGAAGTAAGCCTGTGCAACAATTCAGTGAACAAATCAGTAGACATAAAAAAATACTAAACCAAAGCCCTAAAGAGTTCTGCAAGAGAACATAAATAATAAGGGAGCATACACTGATACACGTTAGGAATTTTAATCACAAATGATTTAATGAGTTATCAATGCAGTGGGCACTCAAACTTAGTCCAGAAATGTGATGCATAAATACAAACAATCTCTTTAACTGCTCAAACTACTTTTTCATAAGAAAAATGTTGAAGACTGTTACGATATCCCACATCGGTTCCCCATGAAAGTGCGGAAGGGTATATAGGAGGGAGTCAACCCTTTACCTTTGACCATGGTTTTGGGTTAAGTTAGGGCTCCTTAGCTTATATTCCTAATAATTTGGTCTGACCTGCCGGATTCGGGCGGGCTGCGGAAAGGGGCTACTTGATGGTGGGCCAAGGGGTTGCCACCCCAGATGTGGGCCCAAGAGGGGTTGCCACCAGGGAAGTGGGCCTTGTTATGTGGGTTGCCACCCGGAGTGTGCCGTCCGTGGACGTCCAGTTTGAAGGAGGATGGATTGTTATGATATCCCACATCGGTTCCACATGAAAGTGGGGAAGGGTATATAAGAGGAAGTCAACCCTATACATTTCACTATGGTTTTGGGTTAAGTTAGGGCTCCCTAGCTTATATTCCTAATAAAGACGATCAATGTCAATTAAATATAATAGGCATGAACTAGCTCAAGCAGAATACAATTCACAAAACAAATGAAATTTGGTTTAAATTGCACATGAAGACAAAGTTAGACACAATAAAAAAAAAAAATCTAGGCCAGTTGACATCCTAGGCAATTGCAACTTAGGAACCTGTAACTTCACAGAAAACTTATACTTGTCATTATTGACAAAATCAAGTATGTATTTTAAATTCAAAACTATGCACTCAAAACATCCAAGAGATAAGGTAGCGATTTTTCTGCATCATCAAAATAAGTTATTTTCCCAATAACTAAAGTATGCGGATATCCAGAACACTATGATGGCCTTTGAATGACTCAAACAAAGATAATTTTTAACTAAGCTTTCAGAAACCATGGATAACCAAAGATTATCATTACCACTTGGCAAGGCACAAATGTAAACAGACCTTTGCTTTCTCCAAGTGGCCAAGATGAACCTGACATATTCCAGCTTTTGTAATCAAATCTAATGGAATCTCTTTCCCATTAAAGTACGTCTGCTGTGCGCGCTCAATATGTTCAAGAGCTTTGGCATAATCATTGTTTTCCATGAGTACTGAAGTTAAGAGACCAACCACAACTAAATTAGCATCATCTACTAGATGTCTAAAACTGTTCTCCAGCATAAGCACAGCTCGCTGATGTTGCCCACATTCCAGATACAGCTGACAACAAGAATCTCAAATAAATAAAACTGTAACTAAATAAAGAAAATAAGAAAAAACATACATTAATACGTAGGAGAGGTTAGGACTATTAAGGAAAGAATCACATCTGTCACATTTAGCAACTTAGCATAGTGCATGCTGAGTATCTTAAGTATTATTTGTTGTAATTCATTTATGACCTTCTCAGCCTTTCTATGTCAAAACACAGTTGGGCCTCCTATGGCACCTCAGGCAGAAGGAAAGTGTTAGTGCTTCTTGCATCTAGAACTTAATGAGCAGCATCCGCATGATAGATATACAGGAAAAAGTTTGTTCAACAGTGAATTTGTCATGCTTGTTCACAGCGCTACAAGTACAGACAGAAAAAATGATAATAATGCATTGAGCCACGTTCTTTCCATAAAAGCCAATATCCTTGCACAAAAGTGACAAAAAGATTAAACTTTTTACCGTCTCCAATCCATTGTCACGTAATGAAAACAATACACTAATGGTAGTTAATTTGTGATTACACCTTGAATCTTCCAGGCTATGGCTATTAAAAGAGGGAAACCATGCTCACAGTAAGTGGACCAGAATCATTGAGATGTATAGAGTTTATGTTGTCCAGCAAACAGATAGCTGATGTGTAGATGTTGTGTGTGGTAATGAGTGGTGATACCATTATCATGCTTATCATTCCAATTAACAAGCCATTCCATTTGTCAAATAAGTTGAAAGGCAAATTATCACTACAAGCAGTAAACTGTTAGTTACCAAAACTTTAAAGTTTGTGAATTATTTATATCAATCAACCAAACATGCACTTGAAAGGAGATGACCAAATAATATAAAGGGTATGATTAAACCTGAGTAGCAGTTTTCAGCACTTCGATGACATCAGTGCCATTGGGAGAGAGGCGAGAGATTTGCTCATAGGAATCAGCCGCTTTTTGAAACTCTCCAAGCTCAACATAGAGTGAAGCGCGATAAAACCAAAGATCAATGTCTTTTGGATCTGCTATAATTGCTTTATTAAGACAGTATTTTGCCTGCCTTTTGTCCCCATGCTCTCTACACATGAAACTCATTCAAAAGTCAATTCAAAAACGTGATCTAATAACTTAATAGTAGCTGAGAAAAATTAATCTAAATAATGCATAATTGGAGAATCTAGTCACAGAATCAGAGCACCAAGTTTATGGCAAACCAGAATTTTGGGACAACAGATGCCATAACCAAATACTAATTCAAGGAAAGACATAATGACACAGTATTTTAAACATATGCCGATTTCTTAATATCTATAATTGTCAAAAAGTTGAAACACGGAATTTGCCATTTCAAAATCAAACATGCAACATTGGACAAAAATAAATTTCAAATTCCAGATATACACTTTTAAATGTAAAATCAATAAGAGCATTTAAAAGATATTGCAAGCTAGTAGGCACAAAGAAGGATTGAATTATTGAGTCATACTTAATTACAGGAAATAGCTGAAAAAATCCCAAAGTTTTCAGTTTGATATGAACTACACTTTCTTTAAGGCGGAAATATATATTCAATACTTAATTACATGAAATAGCTGAGAAAAACTCAAAGTTTTCAGGTTGAATACGAACTAAACGCTTTTTTAGGCGAAAATACTATTTTAGCACTCTATGATCACAGCCAAGGCGTTACCTAGGCCCATCACAGTGACAGACAGCCCTTGACTGCCACACTTTAGCCAAATCGGACTAAAAAGGCTCCATACTGCCTAGACAGGATGAGACACTGCCCAGCTGACCGCTTTGGTCATGATAGGCTAAAAATATTATTCTCTAGAACAGAACCTAAACAGAAAGAACCCCAAATGGCAAAGCACAAGGAAAAAACTGCTCGCGTCAGATTGCTTCTTTTTCCATAGTTCTGACAGTTCATGTAGGCACCTTCCAATCAAAATTCTCAACCCCTTGTTGATAAATGGAATTTAATATTTAGCAAAAGTTGCATCCCCGATGGACTAAATGGGAGTGAGCTGCAAGGGTCTCTTTCTTTTATTTTAACGCAAATAATTAGTTAACTTTGGTAAAAACAAATAATTAGCCAATCCTCCACGCCGTGGGCTTGGCCCAGAGATTAGAGACCAGTAACAAATGCAAGACCCATCTAGTCGATTAGAATTTACAACAACCTATAGCAATAATGCAATATAAATACATCCAAGATATTAGGAGCATATATCAGACCATTTTGTTAGAACTTAGGAGATAGTCATTCTTGCATCTTATGTTAGAGTAACATGATCAAAGTTAACTATCTTTTGCAAATAAATTAAGCGTTATGCAGTCAAATAAAATACTAACTACTTACATTTAGCTTTAATAATCTCAATAACTTTGATTATAACATAAAATATACAATAAGATATGGCATACCTTAATAAGAATTATAAGCTAAATGACCTAAAAAAAATCAAGTAAAAGGGATTACTACTTGAAACATCCATAAAATGTCTACATTCTCAAGGACCCACCTAGACCCCCAAGACGCCAGGCCTAGTCTCAACTCACCTGCCTAAGGTCTTTTAGTACACCGTCATGGATATGGCATTTATTACTCTAAGCATAGTAGATTTTATTAAAAAATTTAACTTGACATGTCTGACAGCTGCGCTGTAGTACATCTTGGGTCAAATATACAACATAACTCAGTAGGTAAAAGATAAGAAGCCATATACCTTAACTTAAACATATATGAACTAGAAATCAGTTAATGCGCATCATGAAAGATTGAATTCTACATTCAGATAAGAAAAATTACATAAACTAGACAACCAAGCTAAAAGCATGATAGTCATATCCACTTAATAGTATAACAAACGAAGAGAACATAATGGCATCTTACATTGATTGGCTGACAAGAAGTTTCCAGAAAGAAGCATCCTTTGGAGACAAATGCGCAGCAATCATATAAAAATTCAAGGATTTCTTCTTGTCATTCAATGCATCATAAATTAGACCAAGAATATGATATGCATCAGATAGGTTCGGGGCAATCCGAATTACTCCGTGCAACACACAGATGGCCTACAAATCAGACCATGAGCTATCAGAAAATGGATGGAATATGATTAGTAGAGATATAACATGAAATGTTTAAGTGAAAAGGTAAACTTCTCGAACAATGGCTGGGCACAGTGGCAAAACAGAAGAAATCTAACCAAAATATAATGGAAGCATATTAGCAACTAAGACTATAATAGACGAATACAGAACCAGAGCAGAGTGGCAACACAAAACCATAACTTTTCATTTTAGAGAAAAAAAACATAAGAAACACCAGAGCCTGGATAATCAACAAGCAGTATGAGCAAACCAGAATGTGGTATGAATTAAAATGTGCAGTTCATTCTCATTCCATAAATCATAGCATTTTGCTTGTTGTAATATAGCATTTTGCCATCTTATTCTCATGACAGTTCCAGGCTATACAAATCCTATCTTCCACATGTTTTGTGTAAACTGGAAAATGGCATGGAAAAGTTATTTCTGTCATTGCATTTTTAGTGGGAGTAAGTTACTTGAGGAAAAATGATCGATAAATAAATCCTCACTACATTGTTAGGAAAGAATTGGTATAAGAAAAAACATATTGTCAAAAAATGAAAGATGTTTGTCTTACAAAATTAGACTGATGACCAACATATACCTCTTCAAAGCGATCGTGCACATAATGAAGTGTAGCTTCACCAAGTTTTTTAGTCACTTCAGGGCTAACTTTATTCTTTGATCCCTTTCTCCTGCCTCTTCGTTTGTCCTGATTTTAATGCCATAAGAAGCAACTGTAAAAAATGTATCATAGACAATTAAAAAGAAGACTAAAAGCAGAGATTCTAAATTTCAAGGAACAATTCTTTGAAAAATATATATAAAAAGTAACAAATAACAAGAAAATTATCACAAACACTATTTAGAAAAATAATATCAGATTTTCAAGAATTGAAAAACCGTATTAGATTTTGGATCAGCAATTCAAATCAATGACCATATGCATTCTTCTTTTTTAAAAAAGAGAGAAATTTCTTTTAGCAAATTAACTCCTCAATTAATTCTTATCCCAGAACTAAATTGTAAAACCACAACTCAAAAGATAATCAAACCAAAACCTTAGACAAGTTCTACATCAAAGGTAAAAAGGAAAAACAATCCACATATATTTAGAGGAAAAAGAATTTGCACCTTCCTCGATTTCTTCCTCATTCCATAGTTCATAGTCTCCATTATTTCTTCAAAACTCGCTCCAAGAACCTCCTCCTCCCTCAACCTCTTAGCAGGCAATTCACTGCAATCCCCATCCAAATGTATTACATACCAAAGAACAAAGCATAAAAACAATACGCAAACCTGACACCATACCTCGTACTGTTCTCAACAGCGCGCCGTTTCTTGGCAGCCAATACCTCGTAATCGCGCTGCATCTGCTCGAATCGCTCATAAGGCTGCAATCCAGAGGCGCCGACTTCTTCAGCAAACGACAAAGGGTCCATTTCCCCTTGGAATTGGAATTCGTACTCACATTCTTCCCCATCTGTTTCTCCTTCTTCAGAAACCTCCCCTGTTTCTTGTTCATCTTCACACACATTGACAGAAACATCTTCACACACATCGACAGAAGCTTCACCACACACACTGACTTCGGATTCAGGCACATGATCCGCCATGATTAATCTAACGTTAATCTTTTATGAATTGCAGAAAATTGGCAACTGCATGCATATATATATATATATATATATATATATATATCCTTTGCCTTCTCTCTACTTTAGAGAGATTTTAAGAGAAATTTAACGGTTATCTTTTGGGGAATACAAATTCCTTTTCTATTTTTTCCAATCTAAAACCCTAATCAGAGACTCAAGAGTTGGAAAAAGGGGGATTAATTAATTATGCCTTTTCCCCAAAACTTTAATTTTAATTAAAATAAAACAAAATTTTAATTTTAATTAAAATAAAATAAGCCCATTAGCCATGATGCATGATATTTTAATTAAATTTTAAAAATGCGTAATGAGTAAAACAAATTAAGAATAATTTTGATGTATATCAATGAAACATTTGTATGCTAATAAAAAAAAATGGTTGTTATCTTTAAAAAATATGGTTGCTATCTATTAATACGTATTACATTTTTGCTACCTCTAGAAATTGAGTCGTGTCTAGTTCAAAGTTAAAATAAATAAATAAATAATTTGTTTTTATTATAATAATTTAAAAAACTAGATGGGCAATTCAAAGCGTATATTAGATTACAATACTTTACCTTTTTCCAACATTAAAAAATAGAAGACATAAATTAGGAGATGATACAATACACGGTGCGAATTTGGTTGGGAATGAACGTATATGGGAATGACATATGTATCTCGATCGATTAACATAAAAATTATATATGACCATTTCACATATATAATTTGATGAGATTTAGTCTTATTATCTACAATATAAATTTAAATGCATTTCCACATGCTAATCTCTATATAAGTTTTGGATTGTGAATATACTACGTTACTGAATTAAATCAATAAAATGATCCTACTTATATTTTGAGAGTAAATATAGATAAAGATATTTTTACGTAATAATAAAAAAAAAGGAAAACAAATGTTTATCTATCTTAGGAAAAAAAAAAAGTCCTCAATTTTAAAAATAATTAAAAAACTCTTGCCATCATAAAAATTCTGCAAGAAAATTCTCATGTTACTTTTAACAACTGTACTCAACCAATGTTGCATAAATAGCTTGGGAGAAATCCGACACTTACTAATGCCACCTGAAATCTAAATGAGATAATACAACTCATGAGCTATTCGGGATTGACTCGAAAAAAAAAAATCGAACTCGGCTTGAAAAAAATCGAGTCAATCTCAAGCCCGAGCATATTAATACTCTGTTCGATAAGCTCACGAACCTAATTGAACGTAATCAAGCATAACTAAGCATATGTTAAATTTACAATTTCACCCTTAAAATTTTAATTTTTTACATTAAAATTTCCATTTTTAGTTTTTTATAAATATTTTTCAGCTAAGTTGAGCCGAGCCGAACTCGAGCTTATTGAATTATTTGTCGAGTCGAGCTCACCAACTTTACATTTTAGGCATCCAGCAATCCCGAGCTATTTCATAAATTATAAATTCATAATGGACACATATCAAATGCAATAATAAAAACTAAAAAGCAGCCTAAAACAGAATATTGAAAAGATAGATAAACATTTGATAAATTGGATCTCACATAATTTCTCCAGCTGATTGATAATTAAACATGATCATATCAGTAATTTAACATTTATTAAAAAATCAAACAAGCAAGGAGAGTAATATAAATGATCAAAGCTCTCCATCCCAGATCTCTTCAATGGACTTGATAGGACCATCTCCCCATACAAACTCCTCTCCTTTGTGTCCTCTGCTCTGTGGAATCTCTCTTATCTTCTTCTCATCTTCGTCGCTTAATTCCCAGTCGAAGATATCGCGATTTTCTTGCATTCTCTCTGCCTTGTAGCTCTTCACTACTATACTAATCCCCTGTTCATATGCCCATCTAAGGCAAACCTGAAATAGCCATCAAACAGTTCATTATTATGAAATGTAATATAATTTTGGAAATTAGAAAAGTAAAAGCAGATGAATGAATAAAGCAGTACCTGTGGGACAGACTTTCCTTTGGCTTTTGCAATATGGTTTAACAACTCATTGTCCATAACTCTATTGGATCCCCAAGATGTTCCAACTGCTCCCAAGGGAGAGAAACTGGTCACAACAATTCCTTTGGCTTTACACAAATCAATCAGCTTCTTCTGTTGCCAGCATGGATTAAGTTCCACCTAATTTGTACAATTTTGCAAACATCACATTAATCCTCATAAATACTTTACTATTATTCATTCATTGTGGCATGCCTATGAACATGTTTCAAAATGTGTATATATGCTTATAATTTATCCTTGAAAATGATGTCAAACAATTTTCGCATGTTCTCACCACACTAAGTTTTAGATTATTGTACAAAATTGTCAACTAAATATATAGAAAAGACAATAAATACTAGAAAACTTGTGTGATCTAGTTTTAAACTCTAGACATCACAATCAACATATTTATAAAGATGAGACACCACTTGAGTTATAAGGTTCGTGTACAATGAAACCCGAGATAAATACATAGTTTTCGTTTTCTGTTTTTTTGATGCAGTACTAAAGGATATGAATTAAACAAAATTCTTACTTGATTGACAGCAGGAGGGATCCTTGCAAATGCAAGCATGTCTTCAATTTTCTTGCAACTAAAATTACTAACTCCAATAGATTTAACAAGCCCTAATCCATGGCACTCTTCCATGGCACCCCACACAGCCTTGCAATCAAATGGAACCACATTTTCTTTATACTCAACTGGATACTCATACTTCCCAGGCTTCACACTCACAGGCCAGTGGATCAGATAAAGATCAATATATTCCATCTTCAGATTCCTACCAAATCAAATCATCAAAACCAATCAATCCCAATTTCCAAACCACAAACTAAAAAAAACAATATTCATAATCATATACAAATAATTACTCGAGAGTTTTGCGAAGAGCAGGGAGCACGCGTTGAGGATGAGCATCACTGCACCACAGCTTGGAAGTGATGAAGAGCTCGTCTCGGGATTGGACCAAGCCGCGGCTCAGGGCCTCGGCTACGGCTTCGCCCACGGCTTCTTCGCTTCCGTAAAGGGCAGCAGTGTCGAAATGCCTGTATCCTCGCTCGATTGCTTTGATCACTGCTTCTTTCTCATCAGCTTTTGATGAATTGAAAGTTGCTGTTCCAAGTCCTAATACAGGCATTTTTCTGCCTGAATTTAAGTTGATTTCTGGGATATTGGATGAAGCCATATGGGATTGTTTGGATTGAAAAGGTTTCTTATTTGCTTCTGTGTGATGAATTGAGTTTTTGTACCCTGATTTTTTTTTTCTTTTTTCTTTTTGGACAACTTTGACGGCAAAATTTAACATTGGAATGATATAAATGTTTTATACACAATTTTTTTTTGGGTTTTCTTTTCTATTTTTTAGATCAAAGTAATATTCATAACAAAGGAAAATATATAAGAGATTACATTTACAATAAAAGAGCACAAATTTAATGTTCTATTGAAATTACAGTTTGTCTGGATGTTGTAGACAGAACTTATAAAAGAAATCCAATAAAAATCACAATTTAAGAGTTATGTAGTGTTGGTGAAGAACATGGTTTTATATTGACAGTATCTTTCGCATCATCTCATAAGATCACGATAAAACATATATCTTATATCTTAGATGTACTAATTTTTTTATGTTATTCTCGATAGTATAATAATAATTATTAGGTATATATATGGTCAATATGATTAATATACTTATTCATGGTGGGGATATCTATATATAAATAAAAAGGAAAAAAAGAATGATGGCGAATGTGCTTACATAATGAGGTGCTACATAATGGAGGCATGAGACAAAAGCCATATCCACTCATTCATTATCCTTATTTTGTTTGACCAATTACGTTGCAAATCTACATTTGATGTTTAATATTATAATGTGGATTGATTATGCTAGGTTTTTTCAGCACAAAAACTTATGTGCACCAGTTGTTTGGATCTAAATTCATGTAACTGGATCGATCCGACTTGGATCCATGCTTTTGGCGTTTTTTTTTTTTTTTTTATTCATGTGTTATCTTTATATAATTATGTAGCTTCAAAAAAATACCTATTTTCAGGGCAGTTTTGGACCAACATACATTTATGTGATATTACTCGTACATTTATGATATTATGTATACATATATCAATATAATCATACATTTATGTAATTTTTTTAATACCTTTTAGTTATATTAGTCATACATTTAGTTATGTACTCATACATTTTAGTTATGTTAGTTGCACATTTATATATAATATAAATATATGATTATGTTATATAAAAGTATAAGTAATAGCACATAAATGTATGAGTAATATCACATAAAGGTATATATGTACAAATTATGCTGAAATTCTTTTTTTTTTTGAAGTTAAAGTATTACATAACGGTAAGGATATTTGTACATAGCGGTCATACTAATATATCATAAAGATTACACCAATATAACATAAAGATAACACATGAATAAAATTTAAAAAATATATATCACTTACGTGCGGATTCAAGTAGAGTCGACTCAATTGCATGGATTGGATTTGGATTCATGCAACTGGCCGGTGTATATGAGACTAACTCTTTTTAAAAAATTTAAATCCATATAGTCATGGTTTTCATGAAATCAGAATATCAAATGCAAATGATAAAAATTTCTGACTAGTTAGATGTAAAATGTACTTTTTTTTTAACAGTAAAGTTTGGATTGATAGTATCTTTGTATTTGTTATTTTTTAGAACTATTAGATCCATGACATCATTGATGCAGGCCTAGGGTCAAGAAAGTGATAGGAATGACTAATGAGTGAATTGATCGGGAATCATTCAACATTAGAGGAATTACTCAATGCTACTAACTGCGGAAGAGTATTTTGATGTAAACAACTTCACTTGTGACTTTATGTAAAATGAAGTTCATATGCATTAATAAAATCAATCAACCCATTCAACATAATTAAAAGGAGTTTAAAATAAAATTATATAAAACTCCGTCTCACATAGGATTTTATATGAGATAGTTTCATATAAGTTTTTGCGATTGCGAAATCACTCAATGCAACCTAGTCAATCGCTTGTTTAGGAGGAATCACCACAACTCCAAGCAAGAAAAAAAACTTGCAAAATTTATGTAATTTTCATTAAAAGACCGATTTCTCTCATATAGGAATATGTATCTAGTTCAAACTCTTCAATATTCTAGCATTAATGTGACTAATAAATTATAGGTTAACACTTATACTCGATAATAATTAGATAATTACGAAACCATAACATTCGAAAAGAAAATGCAAGAGAAGGCCAAGAGACAGTCGTTTGACAGATTCCCAAACAATTTGCTACTCTTTAAAATCCTAACCATAACTTTTCACTCAAAATTCCAAATTGCAAAATTCTTTTTTTAGAAACTGGACTCACATGGCTTTCCAGATATATGCAATATAGTCTAATTATACTCGAATGAGATCAGTTTTCTATGTAAAGTTGACCTATATATATAGGTGACTCAAAATGTGCATCATTATAAATATGATAATATATAGTTAAGCAATTCATGAAATCATATTCTCAGCTTCTAATAACAAGAATTTATGCAAGTATTGTTTTTATTTGTATGTGATAGGTAGGATAATATACTTATATTTTATGATTTGTTGTGTGTTTTATTAGGAAAAATCTGTGTACGAGTTGTGGCTTTCCTATTTATTAATTGTATTTTGTGTTTATTTTATATTGAAGATGAACTTACAGTACTTGAGAATGAGATGAACCTGGAATGAATTGAATTGAATTGCTGATTGAACCTAATTTTACAAGATCGATCGATCAACATCAGAAAGCTCACCACGACACACTGAAAAGGCATAAATTGGTCATAATGCTCTTTGTATTGCTTAATATCTGTGCAGCAGACATCAATCCACCCTCGTCTTTCAAATGAAGCAGCATTCCTCACTCTTAATGTCGAGGCGTAAAACCGACATCAGGAAGTTTTTCAAATGGAAATGGAGAACACAGTTTCTACTGCAAATATCATAAGTGGCATATGCAGTATAATAAAACTGTGACGGGAAAGGGGAAAATATGATTAGGGATTTATATTTAGTATATGTCACATGCCGATTAGCAATGTATAACTGTGTAATAGAAAATCTGACTCATGGGAAAAAATTACCCATCTAAAAATTAGTCAAACAAGGGTCAAAATGCCCAAAACAACGCCACTTTGATGATTTCTATCTTATTATAGCATTTTATTTTCATTTTTTAATACCATCTAATATGCAATAACAGGGTGTTTGGTATTTAGATTTATTGACAGAATCTTATTAACTTTCATATTTATGAGATAAGATGTTTAAATACGATAAAAGGTTTTTTTTAACTATTTGAGTACAATAATATTTGAGAAGTTTGTAAAAATAAGAATAACTAAATTTGGTAAATATTGGGCCAAAAAATCCAAAATTAAGGGTTCGAGTGTAAATTCAGTTCAATTGAAGCAAAAATTTTGAGCTCTGAAAAATTAAAATTTTAAATTGTCCATCTAAATATTTAAAGTCCTAAAATGTCAGATCTCATAATTTACTGGATAATTTAAATAATGTGAGGGGCAGCAGAAATGGTGGGAGAGAGATTGTGATTGGCGTTCACAATAAGTTTTGATTGTAAATTACACATGCCTTCCTTTCAATAGTATTATAAATTTAGGAGCAAAAATACAAGTCATAAATATTAAAGTTGTTTATTAAAACGAGACTTATTTCACCTTCTAAAAATCTTTTGTGTGGAGGCTTACTAGCTAGCGGTGATCAACTGGTTTGAATTGTTGATTTCAATTCTGAACTAGCAGTTCAAAAATCCATATAGATGGAATCGGAACCAAACCGTGTAAATTCTAGTTTAAATTTAGATGTTTTATTTTTATTTTTCAAACAAACCCTAAATAATTAAAGAATTTAAGGGAATAATGGGTGACTAGATTGTGGATGAGGTCTGATATGTGAGTGGATGACATTTGATATGCGATGTTGGATGAGATATAAATTTTGAGATTATGGATGAGATCTGATATACAATGAAATCGAAATTGTGATATTATGGATAAGATTTGATATACAATGAGATTATTGTAAAGTATATAAAGTATGTCAAATGAGAGAAGATTTTAATATTCACCGTGAATATGGTGAAGCTGATTTCCACTATTTATAATTATCAATACAACATATTTTACATGAAAATAGGATCACAACAGATATACACAATATCTACATCAATTCAAAAGAATTCAAATTGATTTGTTCTTATCTTCTGGAATATTACTAGTGTTTCTAGAATATTCCCTAATATCCCCTCAAGCGGAGCGTGGGATTCTCATCAACACATAACTTGAACCGCAAAAACTCAAACATGGGTCGATGGAGGCTTTTTGTGAATATGTCAGCGACCTAAAGATTTGAAGGGACGTATCGTGTGTCCAACTTCTGACTTGAGACGAGTTCTCTTATAAAGTGACAATCTATGTCAATATGTTTAGCTCTCTTATGTACAATGGGGTTTTGGCTTAGAAAAAGCACACTTTTATTGTCACACAGTAGCAAAGGTCGTGAGGGGGGCAGTGCACGTAGCTCACGTAGTAAATGAGTTAGCCAGATCATCTCTTGAGCGGTGTTGGCTAGTGTACGGTATTCGGACTCACAGCTAGATCGAGCAACAGTAGGCTGCTTCTTGGCACTCCGTGAAACTAAGTTACCACCCAAGAAGATGGAGTAGCCATAAGTGGAGCGACGTGTGTCCACACAACAAGCCCAATCCATATCAGAGTAGGCAAGGATTGAGAACTCTGAGGAAGGTGTAAAGGTCAGACTGAAATGAATGGTACCTTTAACATAGTGTAGTATACGCTTGACAGCCATATAGTGAGCAATAGTGGGGCACTGAAAAAACTGACTTACGTGATTGACAACATAAGATAAGTCCGGTCGGGTAATCGTGAGATACTAAAGTGCACCCACGAGAGAGCGATAAAGTGTTGGATCCTTGAATGGTTTGCCAGAACTGACGAGTGATTCCCCAGCAGCAAGGAGAGTGGAAATCGGCTTAGAGTCGAGCAAGATAGCTCTAGTAAGAATGACATGGGCATACTTGGCTTGTCCCAAGAACATGCCTATATCTGAGTGAGTAATTTCGAGACCAAGAAAGTAACTTAAGGAACCAAGATCCTTAACCACGAACTCAGCATTAATTCGCACAATAAATGCCTGCGAAATAGATTTATCACTACCAGTAATAATTATATCATCAATGTATAGAAGTAAAAAGATGGTGCAATTTGATCTATATAAATAGAAAAGAGAAGTGTCGGCCCTGTTACGAATAAAATCTATGCTAGTAAGAAAAGAACTGAATCGGTCAAACCAGGCACACGGTGCTTGGCGAAGGCCATAAAGAGCCTTCTTGAGCTTGCAAATGTGGTTCGGGAAACGAGGATCAATGAAGCCCGGAGGTTGAGCCTGAGCCCGGTGGACAGCGAGGGCAAGGATAACTCGAATGGTTGCTGCACGAACAACTGGGCTAAAGGTATGAGAGAAGTCAAACCCAGGTATTTAAGTAAAATCTTGAGCTACCAAACGAGCTTTGTATCCCTCAATAGAACCATTTGTCTTGAATTTTGTACGGACACCCATTTGGATCCAACAATGTTTCCATGGGGAAGACATGGAACAAGATCCCAAGTGTCATTTGAGTGGAAAGCATTCATCTCCTCACACATGACAGTGAGCCAATGTGGAACTTTAATTGCGGACTTGAAGCTTTTTGGTTCCTGAGAGGAAGACAAAGAAGACAACAAAGCAGTAGAAGCAATATCCACAAAGTACTTGGGTTTAGAAATACCAGATTTAGCCCGTGTTTACATCGGATGAATATTAAGCGTGTGCTCATGAGATTCGAATGTTGCAGGAGATAGGGGTGCCTTGGACTCAGTCGGTGAGGCTGGATCATCAAGCAATTGAAGCAACTGATCAGCAGGTCTTGGAGGCGAGTCGCTAGGCTCGATTGCGTTGATCAAAAATGGCGAATATTCTAGAAGATAAGGACAAATCAATTTGAATTCTTTTGAATTAATGCAACAATCAAGGCTGAAGAGCCATGTTCCAAAAAATAAATACCATCTTTACACTTGCCCTTTGCGAGAATCTCCTTTAGTCGCCCGAGTTTGAATCACAAATAACTGATTAGTAAATAATACATCAACAGGTAATTCTGTAGTTAATTTACTAATTGAAAGTAAATTTTTTGTAATGTGTAGACAACTAGCACATCTAGTAAAGGTAATTTGTTATTAACAAATTTAGAGCCTAAATGAGAAATAAAGAGTGCATCACCGTTACCAACAATGACACGGATTGGATCAAAAACAATTCTTGAATGAGGCCAGGGGTGAATTGAAAAAGAAATCAGCGGGGAAACTGTACAGCGGGCCTCAAAGGCCTGTGCAAGATTAGCCTCTTGAGAGGAGACATCACGCTCATAGCAAAAAGGACAGTGATTCGCATAATGAGGACCGCGACAAATTTGACACTTTGAGACATATGATTTCTTTCCACTTTGAGAACCTACAAATTGACCACTGTTATTATTATTAAAAGATAAACCAACTAAAGTGTTACCTCCCTTATTATAGCCACGACCACGACCTTGTGAAGGGATTTCAGAAGACGCCCCTTGCTGCTTATAATTTCCACGTCCACGATCAGGGTTTCGAGCCGTAAAGAACGCAGCCTGAGGATTCTTGGCATTCATAGCTCGATCATTAAGCTCATAAGTTCGAGCCTGTTGTAGCAGTTCATTAAAGGACAGGTGCGGTAGAAGGGTCATACGAACATCAGCAAAAGCCTGATAATGAGAACCAAGGCCCCGAAGAAACCAATGACCTTTGTTGACGTCCGAGACCAGGTGACTAATTACAGCCAATTGATCGCAAAGACATTTGAATTGACGGTCGTAATCAGCGATAGACGAGGATCCCCTTTTCAAAAGTTGTAACTCATCGTGAAGATGATGAGCGCACGAAGGGGATGAGTGGCTAAAAGCAACTTCGAGAGTGACCCAAATATCGCGTGCTTGTTTGATGCCGACAACTTCGGCCATCGATTCCTCCGTAAGAGAAGAAGATTAACGACACGATGATGGTGTTAATGCCAGGCCGTAAATTCAGGATTGGGAACATTCTTTTGATCGGCATCTTTAACTGTGGATGGAGGCTCAACAACGGATCCGTCAATGAAAGATAATAAATTGTCACACTGCAACATGGGTTCAACTTGTGATTTCCACAGGAGATAGTTTGAGGAGGTCAGTTTGATAGTGACCATGTGAATGCGTGTAGCGAGAGGGATATAATCGGTGGAGTTGTTGGTAGAAGACGCCATTTGATAGCAGAAAAGAAAAAAAAATCGAAGAAGAAAAAAAGGGAGAGGTGGAGAAGGAATATGGCGCTGATAAGAATTAGGGTTTATCGATGATATTTGCTGATACCATGTAAAGTATATAAAGTATATCAAATGAGAGAATATTTTAATATTCACCGTGAATGATTTTAGATGAAAATAGGATCACAACAGATATACACAATATCTACATCAATTCAAAAAAATTCAAATTGATTTGTTCTTATTTTCTGGAATATTACTAGTGTTTTTAGAATATTCCCTAATAATTATGATCAAATATACGATGAGAATATGGATGAGATCTGATATAAAACTACTAACATTTTTATGTCTTTTAACTAATATATCCAATTGCCCTTAATTTTTTTTAAGATTTGAGGTAACCCTACCACTGTCCTGGAAGAGCCAATAGAACAGAAACGGGAAAATAATGGGCTGCAACCCAAACTTTGGTGGTCCAAATCTATCATATCCATTTAGCAAATACCTAATTAGAACGAAATGGTTTATGACCCAACTTTCATATTTGTCTTCAATTTCTCAAATCATCATCAATAATATATGAGTTGGTCTTTTATGAGACTGTCTCACATGCGACAAGATTCAAATATATATTTTACAAGTATAAGTATGTGTTTTGCAGCTATAAGTATGAGTTATTTAAGTATACCTATTACGGCTATAAGTATGTCTTTTTGTGCTATAAGTGCAACTGTCGCACCGTGCCATAATATATTAGGTACTCATACATTACCTGTGTGTTTAAGGGGCTTTGATTATATAATCTTAATATTTTTAAAGTAAAACATAATTATTCATATACACCAGGTGCATAGATTAAAACCGTGCAAATGGATCGACACTACCCAATAGTATTTTTCACACGCGTCCACAAGCTCCAGGTCAGCGTTCAAACCCTAGTCCTGTGTGCCTGGTCTTTTAGTTATGTTCGTATAACTTTTATGTTATGTTCACATATAACCTTTATATTATGCTAGTTTAACCTTTTTTTACAATGTATTATAGACTTTTAATATATAAAAGTTATGATATTTGTGCATAAATGTTATACTAATATAACATAAAAGTTCAGCTATACTACATGAATTTTTATACTGAAAAAAGTCTAAGTAATATCGCTTAAAGGTTATGATATTTGTACATAAAAGTTATATTAATATAGCATAAAGGTTATACTATATAACATAAATGTTATTGTATAAATTTAAAAAAAAAATGTTATGATATATTTACATAAAACTTATATTAATATAATATAAAGATTGTACTCGTATAACATAAATGTTACTGTATAAATTTTCAAAAAAAAAATTTGAGTGCGGAACATGACCGACCCACACACCCAGTTGTATGGATCTAGATCCATACACCTGGTTAACAGGAAAAGTACTTAACAATAAAATGTCTATAAAATAATTCATAAAACTAAAGAAAAAAAAATTGAGGCAAAAGTATATAAAATACATATACCGATAGTAATTTTTAACTTATTGTTTTTCGAGTTTATCAGTTGGTATCCTCAAAGTCAAGTCAAATATACTTTTCATATCATATAATATCTTTTATATTGAAAGTATAATTCATGTAATATAGGATTGCTATTCCATTTGAATCTTTATATATATAAAAGTAAGACCACGTATGTCACATGTCAAACTTACATTATTTTGACATTAAATATGATTAATTAATGACTTTAAATTTTATGTTAAAAAAAAAAATTACTAAATAATTTAGAAATGTTGACAATATTTATCTATACAAATATGCTAGGCTTCAATATAAAAATTATTTTCATATTTGAAATTAGTTAAATTTAAAATTTTGAAGAAAAAATATAAATAAATAAATAAGAAAAATGCTAAAGTAAAGATGAGTTTATTGAAAATGATTGTTCAAACTTTCCATTTAAACTTATTAATTATTGAAAAATTGAATTATTCTTTTTCTAATCTATGTTTTAAAATAAACTATAAAATTAATTTGTGAAAATTTGTTTTTCATTTTTTTTAATTTAATTGAAAATAAAAAAGGGAGGGTTGTTATATATGTTAACAATAAAAAGCAAACTAAAAATGATGATTGGTGGGTTGAAAATATAATAGACATATCAATATATATTATTTTCAAAATAGTAAATTATTTATGATCCTCTACAAATGCAATATATTTCGACAATTAGATAATTATTTAATCATATTACGTTATATTTAATGTTGTGATATTTATTGCACAAATCATAAATTTAATTTTACTGTATGAATAATATTTAAAATTTTCCAATTTTACCAAATTTACTTTATTTTAAAAAAAAAATTAAATTTTACCAAATTTACTTTTTTTTTATTTTTTTTATAGAATCCCGTGTAATACACGGGTCCTATACTAGTTTATATATATTTAAGGTAGTATGATCACTTAATATTTCTCCTATTCCTAATACAACTCTGTTAATTTCATCTCCTATTCATTTACTAAATCCAACTTCAACCACCTCTATATATATGTTCAATGAATACCAGATGAGTTATTAGAGAAAAGAAAAACACCAAACTCTAACGTGCTTTATATATTCTTTTATTCTTCATCCTTTTTTATTTATTAAGTTACGGGTTTATACGACTAAGAATTCCACAAGGCGTGTTACTATTCATCACCATGGGCAATCTTTCAACAATTTCGGTAAAAAAATCTACATCTTAATTATCGTCTTAAATTTATTTATGATGTGTGTTGAATACATGTAAATGAAAAATATTCACTTCATTTTATTTGAATCAAATTATTCAATTCATAAAAAGTGCATATTTTCTATCCAAGTCAGTTCCCTCACTAAAAAGTTGATATTTCTCTGCCCAACCAACGTTTCTTACTTGGCCTTTGAAATCTTTAAGACCCAATTTACTTTCGTGGAGGAAATTCCAAGAAATAGATTCTAAGACCCAATCTCTAAATTTTACTTGTTTGAGTATTTATTGTCATGATATTATGAATATTGATGATGAAATTTTTAATTATATTTTGATCCTTTGTTTTAAGGAGTCTGAGAAATCAGAGCTAGAGATGTGTTTGAACCCTTACCACGACCATGAAACTAAACAAGACGATGGCTTCAATACTGAAGCTAATGGCGATGATGATGATAATGCCGTTTGTGATTTTTGGAGTTCAAGTATTCATGATCAAGAGCTACAAGGGGAGTCTGAAATGGACGACAATGTTGGGTTGAATTATGATGAGTTTCCTCCCTTGGTAGTGAGCCAAGAAAGTTCTATTGACATCAAATTAAAAGGTTGGTTAGTTGTTGCCAAGAACCCTCCTTTTCAACATGTTGAAGTGAAACCAAAAATTAGTATAAGACCTGTTAAGTTGGAGATGAAAAACCCCGGGTTTGAAGATACATCAAAGACTAAGTTGGAGATGAATGTTGAAGACACATCAAAGACTAAGTTGGAGATGAATGTTGAAGACAATGGAGATGAACTCAAGTTTTTAAATGGTCTTTCACCTCTTCAATTAACATATAAGAATCGATCAGTCACGAATAAATCAAACACAGAACTTGTTCTGAAGAACAATTTCATTGCTCTTAACAACATAGACGAGTCAGATCAGTTGGACAAGCCGTCAGATCAGTTGGACGAGCCAAGAAAGAGAGGTAATGAGCTGAAGGGTAATGAGGCGCGTGGGAGGAAGAAACAACAACCAAAGAAGGTACAATGATTTTTTGTTGATTAAACTCCAAACTTTTACTTGATTTGATTATAATTTGAAATTATGTAGATGGAGAAGAGACTGAGAAAGAAGGGTGGTAAAAAACATGTCGACGACAACAACGACATCAATCAAAAGGCAATGCGGGTGTCCTTTATTTTCATGCTTATATTTGCCTCATTATGGCTGATAGCTCGATGGTTGCAAATATAATGCGATAATTTAAAGTCTTTGTTTAAATTAAACTTGTTCAATCTTCTTTACTTCTGTGCATATTTTGGTCTCTTTATTGTTTGTGTTTTCTATTCAAGTTTTTGGTCTTTATGGATTAGTTTTCCCGGTTGGATGCTCGATTTTTATATTTATATTATGTACAATATTAATATGAAAAACCAACATAATTTGGGAAAAGATATAAAACATGTTGCAAAATGTAAAAAATCACATTACCAAGAGACTTAAAACATGCAAACGAAACAAAAAGATGAAGCAGGGCTAACAGCAAATTCAGTCTTTAAATTACACACAATTAAGCTCAACAATAAATGCACTTTACAAATTAATACTTCATAAGAGAAAAATACATATGATTTGCCACACAATACGTAGAATGCCACACGATCGCCCAATATAAGGGTGGGTCAGAGAAGTTTCACATTACAAACTTGAGATGAAATTAAGAGCAAGGTAATATAGAAACATAAGTAAAGCATCTGCCAATGATTTGATATCCAGAACCAACAATATATATCATTCTTGCACTTTGACAAGAACCCGGTCCAACCATGAATTTTAAGTCCTTCAATATCCATTCTATGTATATACTGCTGGAGTGGAAACAATCATGTTTGCTGCGCGCTATTTCTTGCTTGAACTTTTTTGGATGGCTCTTGGAGCTGTGCATAATAAGTTAGACAATGTCACAAGAGAATCACAGTTTAAATGAATATGCAAACCAGGTTAGAAATCTTAACTTGTAGGTGTTAAAGAGTATATCGCTCCTAGTTTGTTACACCACCTGGGAATCTTACTCCCTAAATCACTAGTTGGTTTTTGTTCAAAGACGACATTTTCTATTTACTTGCTTAATTGGGAGGTTATCATCTTTGACAATTATAATGCTTTACATTTATATAATTATAGTGAATCAAGATCAGTACTAGTTTTGAGTTTTCTCATCCACTGATCAAGTTCTTTTAGATGTGTATGGAAGAACTATTCAATAGAGAGGAAACAAAAGTACATTCAGAATAACTTTCACAGATTAAATTCATGTTTTTCAAACTTATTTTCAAAGAGCACTGTATGTTAAAAAAATATGATATTTTAGATTGCCATAAGTAAATCAAATGTTTTTTTTATAACAACGAAATGTCAAAATAATCTTTAGACTAATCCTCATAGTGAGAGCAAATTTATGACAGGTATATTACTTGGTTATGTGATCACTGATCAAGGGAAATGCTTAGATCTGTTTTTAGGGAAGTGTTCTAAGTGAGGTATTGGAGAATCTGATCAGTTCATTGGTAAATATATATTAGGAAATGTAATATACTTATGATTTTGTCTAGGGGATGAAAATTGGTATTAAAACGGAGTAGATGCAAATGCAGAAGCCATGTGAAAATTCACAAAGCACAAGTACTCTGATTAGACGATATAAGTACACTTGAAATATGTAAACAACAACACGTACTTTTCTAAATTGAGGAACAAGTCCATCAAATAACTTTATATAAATATTTTATGAAAATTTCCACATATTTTATGCATTAAAAAGGTGGCCCTCTGCCCTGATTTATAAGTTAACTCCTTAGAAATATTTGCACATTTCACAAGGTCAAATGATTCAAATATCCATGCAACACCAAAGTATTACCAAGTGGAGTGGGGGGGAGGGGGGTAGGGGTAATGTAATACGCATCTTGTAACTGGTCGTAAATATGAGAAAATCAAACAGAGCTAGAATTACTATAATCAAGGCAAAACCAACCAGATTTTCATAGTTTTGCATAAGAACCACTTTTGCAGGCATTTGTAGGCATATACAACATCATTTAGCATGGATGGCTAATATATATTGTAAATGGCAATAAGTATGAGAATAATCAAACAGAAGAAACCGTACTCACCTAGCCCAATAGCATCCGTACCCTTCATGATTCTCAGCCTCTTACATGTATCAATAAACATCCTGTAAACAGCAGAATTAGGTCGCTACTAAGATTCTAATATTTTAAACAATTATCTTGTTAGAACAGGAAAGTTAATTTAAATATGAAACGTAACAAGAATTGCATGTTAGGCTTCATCAATCAAATAACCAGAACAATATGCTATGTTTCATCAATGCCATATATCCGCTTCAGTTACAGAGACAGCCAAAAATTAATACAAATATACCACAATGCTACTTGGAGAATTCCAGTATTAAGGTTGCTACTAGTATCTAAGTTATACATTCTATCATTCCCTTGTTTGCTGGATACAAAACATTGCCACTCATAAAACGTTAGGTACAAGCAAAGGAGACAAACAAAGAAATTGTACATCCAAAATAAAGAAGGGGAAAATAGAATGTTAGCCCTATCACTACATTTGTCATCACTTTGCAACGAAAAGCTACAAAATGGTTACTCAGCACCCTCAACATGTTAAATACATCAATTACCACTTGAAGACCATTTTAGAAGGAATGTTGCTCAGGAATTCATTCATACACACAGCACATGTACCACTTCATGGAAAAACTGTTGAATCATGTGCAGCTCATCCCACATGCATTAGCATAGACTACACATGCAAGATTCAACTATGAAATTAGGCAGGGTTGTTTCAAGCAAAAAATCATTTATGGACCTACATTCTGTCTTTTTTTTTCTTTTTTTTTTCTTAGCAAATGTTTACGCACTTTATTTCCACTATGACACTCAACAAGCACAAGGAATAACTTTATAAGAGTGCAAACTCCACCCATTAATCCATTATACTTTGGGACAAATAAACGAAGCAAGGCCCAATAAGTACTGAAATTATGTGAGAATAGAAAAATTAGATCATCAATGTATAAGCATTAATCACAAAATCACAAATCAGAACTAATAAAGATCCAAACTATAGATGAAAAAGTCATTGGAGCTTACTCCCAAGGAACATCACCCACGAGCATCCAGTCACCATCTTTGTCCTCATATGTTAGAACATATTCTGATCCGTTCAACAAATCTTTCAATTTGCTCTCACTCAGCATCTCCCTCCCTGGAGCTCCATGGGAACCATACTGACCTGCACATGCAACGGAAGTGAACTTTAGCTACTGAAAAAATAAATAAAACACCAACAGAGAAGTACGTTCAGTATTGTAGTTCACCTATTGTAAAGCAACTGAACATCTTCTCTAGAGCAGATGAAAGACCCTGGTAGGCAGAGTAAGGTCTGAGGTCAACTTTCCTTAGGTACGGGGCTCCATCCATGCTCACCTTCACGAAGGATGCACCACTTGATGCCTTACCATCCACCTCTTCATTGTTCTTTGATGTAGAGGCCAAAGTATTCTTCCTAAACTGTCTAACAGGAGGCCATCCCACAACTTGTGCCCTGGTATGAATAGAAGATCAAAAACAGAAATCTCATTTTTTTTCATATAGAAGCCAACTGAAAAAGCCATGCCTTGGAATGAATAGAAGATCAAAAGTCAAACCAACATAGAATTGATATTAACTAAGACTTACTTGGTAGCAGGGGCACTATTATAGTTATTTGTGGCTGGTCGGCTCTCAGTTGGAGCACGAGGCATTTCCTGAGCAGTGATTTTGTATGTTGCTTCATTGACCTTAGTTGGTTGAGTTGCAGAGACCTCTTTTGAGGAAATGGCATTGCCATTTGAGTTCAAGGAAGGCCTAGGAGAGAGAATTGTATTAACTTCCAAAGTGGAAAAGGGTTT
The DNA here is from genome assembly GCA_954870855.1 of Scutellaria minor. Classification (NCBI taxonomy): domain Eukaryota; kingdom Viridiplantae; phylum Streptophyta; class Magnoliopsida; order Lamiales; family Lamiaceae; genus Scutellaria; species Scutellaria minor. Next base: position 3,306,597 of record OX940734.1, read on the forward strand.
TCCCTACACAACAAAGGAGATTCGTAAGACAAATTTGAGAAAAAGAAATAGAACAGGAAACACATACTTTCATTGTTACCTCTGAGGTTCCATTCATAGCATCAGAAAACCCTCTTTTGTTGCCTGTAACAACTGCCTTCAAGGGATGCAGTGGAAACAGCAGCTTCTCATCGATCATTGCAGCATTCAGAGGACCATGTTCTGAATCCCTCCCTGGAGAAAGGGATCCTGGGAGCCCAAGCCTCAGTTCTGTGGCCTTTAAATTAAGACCACTGCGACTGAATCCTGAGGTGGTGGAAATAGTGGAGCTATCCGCAGATGAACAATCAGATAGCCCCATGTAGTTACGCTCTTTAAGCTCTGATCCATTCTGGCACACACTTTCTAAGGAGGTTGGAGAAGCCAGCAGCGTTATGTTGCTTTGACACTCGTCCCCACCAATGAGCACAGGTGCAGACATCAAGTTATAGGTTATTGTCCAATTCTTAAGTTAGTGAAACTACTAAATAAAAATGAAATTTCCATCAGACTTGATTTCTTCTTGATGAAAATTCAAGTGTTTACAGATAAGCAGAAACTTGACAAGCAAAATATAATGGTAAACAGAACAGCAGGCCCAGAAAACAAAAATCAGCATATCATGCATTCATAACTAAAAGGGGAACAACAATTAGACGATCTATGCATCTCAAAATCAATGCTCTGATGCTTGAGCAACGGGTTACTCAAAAGCTTATCCGTTTAACAGTCCCATCCTATACTATGAAAAATCTACCAGTGAATATTTTAGTTCCACACACCCACACATCTTAAAAAATGAACATAAAAAACATAGATTAAACAAATAACAGAAAACTTCTAAGAACATATATAAAAATAAAATAAAAATAAATATAAAATAGCTAAAAGAAACACATACTTTTATCATGTTTTCTATTTCTTCATTAGTAATTTTTTACCAAGATGCTATGAATTATCCTTTTTTTTTTTTGTCAATGAGTTTCAAATTCAAAAGTATACAAAACCCGTAGGGATACTCCAGGAAAAGCAAAACGCGATAATTTCAGCAAGAACACACTGATAAAAACAAAATAAAATGTCCATGGTTATTTTCCATGGAAATACATTAGCTGGTGTTGCACGAAAAATCAGAAGAGAATCAAAATAGATCTGCGAAATTGAAGAAACCAGCACATGAACACCAGACCAAAGACAAACCTAAAAAGAATCTCAACAAAAAAAAGTTGAAGAGAAACCCTCAAAATCAAATCAGTGGCGGAAGAATAAAACACAGCAAATTAAGCAGCTCCGATCATTAAAAACTCCGAAATGAAGCTGAAAATAGATAAATTTACCAGTAAAATAGCGGTAGGAAGCTTCAAACTCGAGATTTGCAGGAGAAACTCAGACAACGGAGAAAAAACTAAGGACCTTCCATGTGAGAGAGAGAGTTAGAGATAGAAGTTTTCTTTGGTGTCGGATACGAGTCTCTACGACTAATAATTTAACAAGTATTTCAGTAGTTGCAGTGAAAAGCAGAAATAATGAAAAAGTAGAAAAACATTTTTCCGATTTTAGAAAGACAAAATTTAACATAATTATTATAATAATCCTAAAAGGCTCATTAAAAAAATTATAATACTCCTACAAAAAATATAATTATATTTCTACAAAGAAACGAACTTATGATATTTTTATTTATAATAAACAAGAAAAGGTTTGTAATAAAAACTAAATATAAAAGTGACAGCAAACATAAAAATAAATATTTATTTATAATATTTCAGGTTTCACAAAAACCTAGCTAAATTATTTAGAAAAGAATTTAATTCAATATTAAATATTACCAAAACAATTCAATTTCATTTTAAATAGGTTACGAAATTTACAATTGTAAAATAAAATATTTTAAAAATTAGAAAGTAGAAGTTCTTTATATTATATTTTTACACTTAACAATAATAAAATAAAATGTAAAAACAATATACTTCCGTTGACATACTCAGCTCTCTCCCTCTCACACACACACTGGAGTAAATTCTTCTATATTTAACCATTCAGAAAAAATTGTACTTTCCCAGTACTCAAGTTTTTTTTATCAAAAATAAATAAAATTATATGAAATTGTTTCACAAATATAATTTGATAAAATTAAGTTTTATTATCCATAATTTAAATTCATTTAATACCATAAATCAAATTTTGTTAAGTGAGTTATGAATTATGATTGACTTGTCTTATAAATTCAAAAAAGTTTTATTTTACAGTGTTTAGATGATATAGGAGTTTCTTTTCACAAAAAAAAAAAAAAAGATGATATAGGAATTTGGTATATGCCTTGAGTAATTAATAATACGCTGTGTATTTAATATTATAAAAAGCTTTTAATTTAACTTTTTTTTACTTATACTATTGGGTCTTTTTTCTCTTTTTCTGTTTTTATTATATTATATTTTATTTTTATTTTTATTTTTATTTTTTTTGTAGTTTTGTTAACGCAAGTGGTGGCTGTATTTTATAGGAAAATTGTATGTATTACTTCACTGTTATTGTATTGAGGTTTAAGATATCAATAAAGGTAGTTAAAAGAAACTAGATATCAATAAAAATTTATAAAATGAAAAAATAGAACTCTTGAAATATTAAAATTTGTTCTATTGAACCTCAATATTTTTATTTGGTCACAGTGAGCTCTTGAAATGTTCTATTTTGTTCTACCAAGTTATTATTATTATTTTTTTAATGTTAACTTATTAAGCCCTTAAACTTTGATTTATATTCACATCAAGTTTTTCTTTTTCTTTTTTTCCCAAAAGAATGCATAACTCACGCATTACCAACGTCAAATCAATGAAGCAAAATTCATTGTTTTTCATTTTATCTTTTAAATAATTAATCTTTTATGTCGCCTCTGACAAAAAAAAAAGATTTTAAAGTATATATAAGAAAAAACTCGTTCTTCGCTATATATTATAATATATTGTACATATATAAATCAAAAACCAATCAAGAATGAAGGATGGAATATATGAAATCAATCAAAACAATTAACCATCAATTAAAATTAGGGTTCCTTAAAATCTGGACTTTTGCTTTTAGATAAAAAATGATCATGATTCATGATGATCGAAAGCGAGATGTTTGCACAAACAAACAAAAGATGAAATAGACAATAATAATGAGAGAATAAGAAAGCTAATGTTTCCCAAAATTGCAACAACAATTTAAGTTTATGAGACTAAATAGAACAGAAATCTCGTATTTTCTATACTCATTTTCATTTGATTTGTTTTTGAAAAAATTCACAATGTCAAAAGTTTTTTTTAAATATTATATATATATATATATATATATATATATATATATATATATAAATTACACGTACTTTTAAACTGTTAAAAAATTACTTGATACAGAAAAAAAATTGAAAAGTTCAAAGGTCAAACATGATGAATAAAAGTATATAGAACTAATAAAACATAGGGTTAATATGAGAAAACAACCAGAAATTTGAACTTTTTTCAATTTGCAACATAAACATTTTTTTTTTTCGATTGTACCCTAAAAATTCATGATTTTTTCAAATTGCATCTTAAGATGATTTTCCTATCACTTTTCTGGCCAAAATTGAATTTGATGTTGTGATTTCTATAACTAAAATTCATGAAATCTACGCCAAAAAAACTCCACATTTCAAACCAAATTAACAAACACCTCAAATCAATTTTCTGATTTCAATTTGAGCAAAAATGACATGAAAATTTCTACTTGACATAAAAAATGGTCTAAAAATAATCTAAGATTGCAATTTGAAAACATTGTGAACTTTGAGATGCAATCAATAAAAGTTAAAAAGTTTAGATTACAAAATAAAACAAAGTCATCCTTCAAGTTAGATTTTCAAAATCACCCCTAAAGCATAATACTTCAAAAACTTATCATGATCAAATAAAAGTATTGAGGTTTTAATCGGAAAACATGCAACACTAGGAGCTTGATAATACATTTTGTTTAAAGAGAAAAGAAAGACATGAAGTGTACCTATTAGAATAAAAGTCTTCCACTACTTAAAAATATTTATTTTTAAGCCAAAGGTATTTTCAGTTTGTGATCATAATTGTACCTTATAAGACATAATTGTCAAAATGATGTTCCTCCATGTTTTTATTTTTTTATTTTTTAAATCAACTCCAGTTGTTTTACCAATTACAAACTATCAGAAAATCTTGACAACAAAAGATTAGGTATATCTTATTCTCAATCTACACATTATTGTGACGACAGAACTAAATTCTTGTATATATCATATCTAGCTAGAAAATCAATGAATCAAAAAAAGTTACATAAATACTTGGCAAAATTTGATTGTAACTGAGTAAACTTTCACATGCATAAACATGTAATGGATCCCACAAAAATGCTGTAACCCACTCAAACTCTGTTATACCCAAAATATCTTATCTCCCTAAATAAATACCAACAAACTATTACTGGTTTTTCTAATGAGTACTCCAGTTTTTGGCTTTTCTCTAATTAGCTAAACATATTCACCTAATTCTTGATGAAAACACATTTATCTTTCTTTAATACAGAAATTAGGATAATATATAGATTGCGATGAATTGAACACCTAATAGGGATGGTGATGTGGGGTGGGTAGTAGAAAATTACGTTTGACAATGGAAAGTAAAAAAAAAAATATATATATATATATTAATAAAATAAAAAAAATATCTCTCTTTGTTACATTTACAATGGAAAATCATATCCATATTTTTCAGTGATTCATGTATTATAGCGATTTTTTTTTTTTGAAGAGTCATATATATAGGTATGAATGAAATATTTCTTGAATTATGTTATAAGTCACTTACATATAAAGTAATTTTTTCATTTTCCATGTTTACTATATTTATAGGCAGTATTGCCCTCATCCTAAATTTTTTTATGAATACAAAGTTTGGCTAACAAACGCATTATTGCAAACATAACTAATTAATAATTAGTTCCAGTCTGAGAATTTGTTCATTTCTACAGAACACGTCATCATCCAACAAATTAGGGATGATATATATATATATATATATATATATATATATATATATATATATAAACACTAGTTTTAGATCACGTATAATATACGTGGAAGCCAATTAATTTTTTGAATGATTAGATTATTAAATTGGAGTTCTAATTAATTTGAAAATACTAATATGTTTTATTAAATTATATGAAAAAGTAATTAAATTAAACATTACGAAAAATGAACGAAATAAAAAATTATTCATACTATTAATATAGTAAAAGATATACACACAATACATATGTTATGGTCATATTAAATTTAAGATTAATGTATGAAATATCATGAATATTTAGTTATTATAGTATACCAAAATTTTCAATTAAATGAAATAAATCTTGAATATATAATTTAACTGAGAGTTACTTAAGTTTTTTTAGATTGAAGTAAACAATTCATTTAGAGAAAAATTTATATGAGATCATACTGAAATAGTGCTGATAATGTTTAAAATAGTGGTATCAAATATGTTTATACAGTTAATGAAACACCAATAATTTAAAATCCCAAAATTTAAACATTGTAGCTTTGTCGTTTCTACCTTACCCTAGCTTTTTTCTTTTTTTAATGCAATATTCTCCAAAATGATTGAAAATATTTGGAAACCTATTCAAATATTCCTAGAAATCCGGTAGCAAAACTTATTGAAGAAGCCATACAAAGTGAACAACTTTCTCAAAAGATGAATATCATTATTGCTTCCACTTTGACATAATGGTGCCTTTTTTAATTAATTATTTTACATAAAAATGCCCTACAAATTTTTATTGCGTGTAATAAAGCGTAAAGTGACAATTTTTATTTCAAATTCCGGCAAACATTAAATCACATAATATGAATAAAAATTATGTAAACATGAAATATTTGCACCAAACAATTTGTACCCATTTCACGTAAACTTCATTATTTTGTTCCCATAAATGTTAGCTAGGCTCCTTCAGTTTGAAATACGTACGTTTGTTTTATTTATTTTTTTGTGGGGAAATTTGATATTTATAAAATTAGTATATTCAAAATATAACATGCTATTTAATTACTAATTAGGATTGGATGGGAAAAGAAATTTTGAAGCATAAATTTCAAATCCATAATAACAAAACAATTGAATTTTTTGCTAATATCCACAAAAAATGTGAAATCCATCCATCCTACTTTATACTATATAACTTCCAGTGGATTTTATGTAAATTTGAATTTAATCACATAGTATGAAGTCATTTGAAATCCTTCATATCAAGCATAGCAATTCAAATTCACAACTTCAAAGTCTAAAATATCTCTGTATATTTCGAGGAAAAAAAAACTAGACATATTTTCTAAATTGTCTAGACCTTTTGGCCCATGATTTAACTGTTTTTTAATATTAAAAAAATATATATATGTACCCATCAGGGTGAAAGAATCGTGTTGGAGAATTCTGTTCTCCTAGGCCCTTGCACTTGATTGGTAATGAAAGTTTCATTGGGTTATAGAAAAAGAAAAATTAAAAAAAAACAGACGAAAAAATTCTACACTTTGTTGATAAATATCTTCCATAATGAGTTTCTAACATCATCAATTAAAGTGACATTTTTCTAACACTAAAATTTACGTGATATGGTCTCATGGATAGTTTTCGTGAGACGGATCCAATTTCACAAATTTATATGTAAATTATGAAGTGTGAGTTGTGGGTTGGTCCGTCTCATATAAAATGATACATGAGACAGTCTCACATATATATATATATATATATTCCCCAAATTAATAAAAATTTTGTTTCTAAAGTTAAAGGTAGTTTTAGCAAAGTTTTTATAATATCTTTTATAACAAATACTCTTTCTCTTATCGTCACGTAAGTTTTCGAGTTTTTATTATTCTCCTCTTTTCCACTTCCCTCGAATTCATTAAAAGAAAAGAATTTAGAATTTCAAAATTTAAAATTTAAAAGAGAATTAAATTAATTTCATAATAATGATCATATCAAACTCTTAATTTTAGCTTAAAAAATATTAATAGGACAATTTAAGAATAAAGTTGCATAAAAATCTAAAAAAAGGCTTAATTGCAAACAAAATTTAACCTATAAAACAACATTTAATTGAGATCATAAAGAGTATTTGAGTATTTCGTTTTAGAATGCACTTATGACAAACTTAGAATTATTGATTTGATGAATATAAACGTGAACTGATGTTTATAACTCAGTATATCTTCGTCAATTTTATTATTTATATATATCCACAAAACTTTTATTTTAGACGGAAGTGTAACCAAAATATATGTTTATCCAATTTTTGCATGACACGATTTTCCAATTTTATAGTTGTCTGGTCTTTTTAGTTTTTTTTTTTTATAGAAAACAAAGAAGCTATCGTTGTTATTAATTAATAGAAGTATTAGGTAAAATAAGTTAGAAAAGAAAAAAGAAAAAAGAAAAAGAAGAAAGAGGGAAAGAGGAGACAAAGTGGGAAGTGATGATGATGCGGTTGGGAGACAATAAAGCGGGTTTTGGAATCTCCTTGCCGGTTTTTGAACGCGACATCTAACTACCCTACACCCCAAACCCTCTCTCTACACACGCGCCTTTTATATACACAAATCAACCGGATGCACAAATCATGAGCGTGCGTAGTCTCATCTGGTCTGATCCGAATTCGTGTTCAGATTTTATTTATTTATTTATATTATAACTTTTATATTATACGAGTATATATTTATGTTATATTAGTATAATTTTTATGTATAAATTTCATAATATTTAAGTGATATTACTTTGATTTTTTTCAGTATAAAAATTCATATAGTATAGCTGAACTTTTATATTATAATAATTTAATATTTATATTATATTAGTATAATCTTTATTTACAAATATCATAACTTTTATGTAATATTGTAACTTTTTTTTTAAATACTTAAAAAAAAAGCAATTTCGACACAATTTGATCATACTTTTTTGTGATATTATTCATACATTTATGTAATATTACTGATACATTTATATCAACATAAATATTATACTATTATAACATAAAAGTTTAAAAGGTATTACATGCATATCTGTGTAAATATTATTATAACATAAATGTTATATTATTATATCATAAGGTTATATTATTATAACATAAAAGTTTAAAAGATATTACATGTGTGTATAATATAAAGTAAAAATTAAACTAACATAACATAAATGTTAAATTAACATAACATAAAGGTATAACGCGCAAGATAGAGTGTGGGTGATGACATTTGAGTGTGTGGGAGCACGTGGGGCTTGTGAGAGTGCGTGGGACATATAAAAATCACACTCCGCATCGGATCAACCCAGTTGTGTGGATATATGATCCATGCACCAGGTATATATGAATAATTGTGATTCCTAAAATGCGCAACTTAGGATTCTCAACCACAACATGATATTTTGTAGTAAAATTTGCACTATATTTAGTATATTGATGTAAAAGTTGTCATTCATCTCCAACAACATTATATTTTTTGCACTAAAAAGAAATATTTCATAATATCCCTTGTTATTATATAAAAAAAATTAAAAAAAGAAAGAAAATGAATTAAAAAATATAAAAAGAAAATAAAAAAAGAATCCCAAATCAATAATATAATAAAGAACTAAAATTAATATTTTTTTACAGTCATTTCATATTTCATTAAGCAAAAAGAATAAATATATTATATATTATATACTAATTAATAACCAAATCAACTAAAATAAAATCAATGATCAATTAAAAAGAAGGAATTAAGGAGTTCAAAGAATGTACCTTAAAATTCTTAAAAATTGGTGTTTCCAATGAGAATTTGATAATATTGGATTAAAGATAATTAATGTACATCTTTTTATTTTTTTATTTTAAATAAAAATGTAAAATACCAAAAATATTTCTTTGTTTATTAATGCTCCATTGGACCCATGCATGCCAGTCTCTGATATGGAATAACAATTATTTATCTTTATAGGTTATGAGTTGAAATGTCTCCCACAATCTAATTTATATGACGTTTTTACAAGAGTTATACTTGTTGTATATACCCTTTATGATTTGTTTACTAATTCATGGGGAGGTTGGATTATCATTGGAACTAAAACTATTGGAACTAAAACTGTAAGTCTGTACCAAATTTATGAATTTGAAGTTATAAATGTAAAGTTGGGAACATGATGTATATTTCAACTTATGTTTTTAAGTGACTATTTGATACTAGCTAGTCTATTGGAATTCAGAATTATTTTCTGATCTAACATAGGAAAAAAAAAATCTTTGAATTTGTTCTCCATACCCTAATAACTGTTAACAAATATTCTATATAAATTAGGAACATTTTCAAATTAGATGGGCTAGAATAATATAAAAAAAGAATAAAATGAACTAGTGATAGAGCAAAATATATGAAACGTAACCATAATTACGTAAGAACCGTAATTGGCACGCTCTCTCGTCCTAGAAACATAAAATGATGTAGAAAAAACCCAATCATCAAATCACATGATATGACATGCATTAACTTTTGCTAGCAAATTGGCATCACCATCATCATCATCAATTCATCATCTTCATCAACATCCACATTATCATGGTACCATAATAATGTTGCCCCTTTGCTCCTACGTCATCCTCTTGTCATCACCATTGTCATAGTCATAGCTTGGACAAGCATGCCCCTTTCCATCATCCACACACCCCTTCAATTCATGCACCCTAAAATACCAACTCACTTAAGTCTTAAATAATTATATTTTGTTATAGGTTAATTTCAAAGCCAACATCAAAGTATTGTCTTTTTTCAAATTGCAATATTTTTTTTTGTTTTTTTATTACACCCTAAAATTTATGATTTTTTTCAGATTGCAATCCAATAATATTTTGTCCATTTTTTCGATCAAAGCCGAATTTTCATTTGATTTTGTTCAAAGTGAGCTTGAATTAATCGAATGGGAATTAGAAAGTTGATTTAGAGCTTTCGGTTGGTGTGAAATGTTTGGTTGAAAATATCGGGACATCGATTTTGACATTGGCTAAAAAAATAACCTAAATATTAGATTAGGTTGCAATCTAGAAAAATTGTGAACTTTGATGTACAATTGAAGAAAGAAAAAAAGTTTGTTACATAATTAATGAATATTGTAATATTTTAAGTTGATTTTTGATATTAGCTCTCTACTACTACTACTACTATTATTATTATTATTATTATTATTATTATTATTATTATTATTATTATTATTATTATTATTATTATATATAATTAAAAACATATTTTTAAAATTAATTAAAAAAACTAATAGGTCATAAAGGTTTAAGGTATAGAGTGATGGACCAATATTTCCTACATAGTCCAACCCTATTCTGATAATTACAATCATTAGGTATCCAATTGGACAACATTTTGGGGGTTATTAGGCCCATCAAATCATTTGGGCTGCACAAAATAGGCCTATTTTTTCAGGTCAAAGAATAAGGATTTATTGTATTTTATATATATATATATATATATATATATATATATATATATATTCAGAGACCAGATTAGAATTGTCACATTATTTTCACTATGAAGATGAACAAAAGTCCTTTTGTAATATGAACATTTCATTTAGACAATTATAACTGTGAACATTGTCTATCCTCATCTTGAAAAATAAGATTATATATATTATACATCCTATAATAAAACCTTAATTTAATTCTAATTTTATATATTGATCGATTGAGAATCTATATAAAGATAAATAAGATCCCCTGTAGCAAAAATCCATGTATCAAATGCGTACCACATCCTAAAACACATTATATTGATTTTGAAAATAAAAACGGTTACACATTATAAATTTTTTTCAATTTCAAACTACGTTGTTTTATTGTGACACACAAGTGGGATAGAGATTTTAATATATAGGATCCGATCTGATATAAAGCTACATTCGTGCTTTCTTGAAACAAACTTTGAAATCATCTTTATGATCTCATCCAACCAAGCTGTAAAAAAGCTCTATATAAAATTCACCCAATTACGTAAAAAAGGAAAATCCAACATATTTATTTTTCTTTCTCCGAGGAAAGGATGTGATGAAATGATTCAACATTGATTAATAGAGTAAACCAAAGTGAAATATATTGAGTAAGAATCAATAACAATTAATTATTTGTAGATATTTTATCATCATAATTACCTATTATTATAATTCATTTGTGTTTTAGTTAATGGATTTATATTTTTATATGTAGGATTGGACCTTGAAGGAATTTGGACTTGCAGAGTGATATTTTGAACAAAAATTGTGAAGTTGGGCTCTGATGGGCTTGAAGGAGATATATCAGTTGGGCTCAGATGAGTTGATGGTGAATTAAGGCCCAATAAGAGTTTTAGTCCAATTTTACTCTTATTTTTGTATAGACCAGTAGTCCACCCGCGCGATGCGTTACTTATTATTTATTATGTTAATATTTGTAATTTGTAATAATATAATGAAGTTGCATAAACTAACATGTTATTTATAACATCTTTTATTATTTTAATTTAAAACATGTATCATATACAAATGAACTTTCATATTACTCATGTGCGTTGTAAGAATAGTCATATAATTTTTATAATTTTAGTTGTTAATTTTATTTTTAAAAATTATATTTTATTTGTTGATTTATATTTTCATCAAATTAAAATTATTATATACAATAATATTTCCTTCAATCATAATAATTAATATTTTCTTAAATATTTTTTATAATTTGTATATTCCACTCTCATACTTGAATCATCATATATAGTTTTCTTACGTCATTTTTTCATTTTTCTCTCACAAAATTATTTGTTCAATTTTGTATTTAGTGTACAAAGACAATTTGGTGAGATCTCCTTAGATGAATATATATGAGATAATAAGATCTAAAAGAACTTTTTTTTACCTTTGAATGTTTAGCAAATTTTGTATTCTTTCATTTATTTAATTTTATATAGATTTGAGAAATCATTATATTTATGATTTTTTATTATTCTTTTTTTCTTTAGACAATAAGATTTAAAAGAAATTTTCTACCTTTGAATGTTTAGCAAATCTTATATATATTGTTTTTAAAGTTTTATATAGATTGGAGAAATAATTATATTTAAAAAAAATTCTTGTTTTTTTTTTCTTCATTCTTTATATATATATATATATATATTCCATTCTCTATGCATCTCTCTTTTATTGAGAAATCACTATATTTTTCTCTATTTTTTAGTTTTACATAGATTTGAGAAATCAATGTATTTCTTTCTTCATCTCTTAGCTTTATATAGATTATAGAATAACTTCTAGAGTAAGATTGATCTTTTTTTTATTCTTATTAAATAATAGTTTATTAAGTAAGATTTTTTTTTATTGACATGACATTTTTAGGCGGGAAAGTAGCAATCTTGTAATTTTTGCCAATTTTCTTACTATAATATATAGTATAGATTTCCATATCTTTATGATTTTAGATTTAAGTTTTATTAGGGGTGGGAAACTAGATATAGAAATATTATTTAATCGCGATATTCATTTTCTAATACGTAATTTTTTCTCTTCTCACTTCTTTTTTTTTTTTTTCTAATACACGATTTTCTCTCTCCTCACTTCTATTTTTCTCTCAGAATTCTTTTTTATTTTCTTCTATGTTTTCAAGACGAATGCTGAATATTTTTATGGAGATGATTAATCAAAGCATACATGGCTAAATTCCTTATCTCTAATTCTGGGGTTGTTTAATTCGATTGCTATCACTGTGAGGTTTTGTGCTTAATTTAATTTCTTATTTTATTTCAAGTATCTGTTAATTCATGATTTTATTCAATAAAGTGAATTATAATATAGATTGATTTCACAATTCGATTTAAATTATATTTTCCTACTGCTATCTATGAATTTGTGTTATACTTTGCTTCATCGTATGATTTCTAGGAGAATTGATACTTAGTAGCAATAGGCCGAGTATACCTTGCTTTATTGTATAATTACCTAATTGAATTAACGGGACTAACTGAGACTATAGACTTAATAATTTCATTTTCTGAGTTATTTGGTTCTAGGTATCTAGTTTGGTTTAATTATTTTCACAAGAGATTAATGCAATTGTTAATTAATTTGGAGCGCATGCCAATTAGTTGATAATTAGGTTGATTGAATGCTTCATTTGATCAATTAAATTAGGAAAACAGATGACTAGTCTATGGTGTCCATGATTAGTTTAGGGTTAAATTCTTGAATATGTAAGATGATATTTGTGATCTGGGATCAGTGATGCAATTGAATGTTGGTACCTTTGTATCGAAGTCTCGTAAAATTATTTTCTCTCTTATTTATTTTCATCGTTCGTTGCTAGTTGATTTTTATTTTTATTTGATAGTTTAATTAGTAGATATCCAAAATCCCCCTGTTTCATATTCAATAGAATTAATCCATGTTCTCGCAGGATCGATCCCGCTTGCCATTATACTTAGTTGTTATTTTGGAATATGAATTTATTTTGTTGGTTTGACACTCATCACAACTCTAAATATATATCTTTTAAATTATGTTTTTTTTTTTTGTTTAACAAAAAAACCCACGATCATTAATTTTCTTTGTGTAAACCTCATTTTTGAATAATAATATGTAACCATACAAAAGAGGTAAACCATACTAGACAAGTATGTGTGTACTAGATTGAGATATGCAGATTTAAACTTTAGAACTAACCTCAAATATCCACTCCTCAGTCTCTGCATCACTTTGTAATTTTATTGACAGGGTTTCGGTTCTAATATTTTGGGGGTCCATAATGAAAAAGAAAAAATGGATTTCGTGGAAAAAAATTCAATATTTTTACTTAAACGATAAATATAACTTAAAAACTGAAAACAAGATTAAAAAAAAAAAAACTTCTTTCATTCAAAAAATTGTATACATAGATCAAGTTTCAATATACTTCTTTGTCTGTTCTAAATTTCCGAACAATTATCAACTTTCAGCAACCCAATTGACATAAAATTCACGCTTGAGATCCTCCACTTCTTTTCTATAGTTCGGATTCGTATCACAATTATAGAATGTAGCTTTGGTTTATAAAAAATTTGGGAATTGAAATTGGGAGATGTAATCATAAAATTAGAAGAATTTGAAGATGTAATCATAATTAGTTTGCAATGTGTTGTAACTATCACTTAATAACATGTAGTAATGCTCTTTATTCATATTTTTTGACTGTTAGAAGCTAAGCTAGGCATTTTAATTTGGAAATGTTAATCAATCAACTATCTATTAATTTGATTGCATATGTACATGACCGAAATTTTGATAATTTAGAAAAAAAAAATTTGATTTTGACATTTTAGTTATTTAATTATAATGGGTCAATTTTAACTTCAAAATATATAAAAATTGGGCCACAAATACTTTATTATCAATTATATATTATATTGAGTCAAATACAAAAATGGTTTAACTATCTAATATATATATATTAGACCCCTTGAGTAATGGGGCCGAGGGCGTTGATCTTCTAACTTTAGTTCAGCGTCGGCCTTGCTTATTGAGAATGGTTTAACATATTTCAATGATTTGGTATCTTGTAGAACCGTCTCATGTGCGGCGGGACCGTGTATGGTTGTGCTCGGGGCACGATCAACCATGCGCCACAAAAAAATACATACTTATAATCCTAAAAGACATACTTAGAACTGAAAATCATATACTTGTGTGGTGCACCGACCGTGCCCTGGGCCACGATCGTGCGCCACATATGACACTATATTGTCACGTACGATCGGACCGTACCCCACGACACGACTGTATGTGGGAAAAAAATCACATACTTTGAGTTGAAAATCACATACTTAGAACCAAAAAAGACATACTTGTACACAGTTATAGCGCACGATCGACCATACCCGGTCCCATGCACATGAGACGGTTGTATATGAGTTTTTGTGTATTTCAGTTATCAAAAAAATTATTTGAAGTTAAAAATGCACAATCCCAATTAATAAAACTATAATTATCCTAAAAGTATTGGGAAATTTGGAAAAAAAAAAAAAAAAGAAATAGAGAGCAACTCGATTTGCAAATCTCCTAACGTGAATCAAATAAATTAATCACTTAGACAAGTTCACGATTTCGAAATTTTCGATTCATGAAACGATAGACCTATGAACCACAACCATGTGGTAGGCCTGTGGTTTCGATTCACGGTTCATGACCTTGTGGTTCCGGTTAATCATTGGTTAATGGCTATTACTTTTAAACTTTTCTTTCGATATACTTTTAGTTTTTTATTTATGTAATGAAATTCGTCTTGAGTCTTGTATTTTTAAAAGTTTTAATCTCTATTTTTTTAAAACTTAATTTTTTTTCTTTTTTTTGTGTGAAGCAGAAAGCTTTTGCTAAGAATGTATGATTTTAATTAAAGGAAGTAGTAATTGAATGAAGGCTTGAAATTTCTAATTTAAAACTATAGTACCATTAAATATATAATAATATCAAACAATATTAAAATTTAATCAAATTTGTAATTAATTTAATATCATAATATGAAGAAAATAAATTTAATGATATATATATATATATATATATAATTTCGATTCGATACAACTCGATTTGATAAAAAAATTAAAACGGTTCTATTTAAACAAAGTCAAATAGTCAACATATGTTTATGGATTTGGGATGCTTTTGGTATCAATTTTGGTATGGTTAGGTAATCTTTGAGACTCATCTTCACCCTATGTGATACCAATAAAAAAAAAAAATTGTATTAAAATGTAATAGGTAAATTTATTTAATAAATGTTAATTTGTATTTTAAATGTAATTTTTAATTTAGTTTAAATAGTCAAAATAATTGATATTTTAAGTTAACATATAGCAAATATTATTTTGATAATTACTGAAGTAAATTAAATATAAATTACACAAGACCATGCTCATGTTATTTTTTTTGTTGATCTTTTCGGATGTAAGATGACCCATTTCCATGACTTGACATGAATTATGTCTAGGGAAAAGTTTTTACGATATAGCTACACGATATTTTACTCAAAAAAATCTTTAAAAAAACCCTCAAGTCTCCCCTCAATTAGCTGAAAAAAATCAAGTCCATGTAGAATTTTTTTAATATAATATTCTATCATTGGTGTAAGACCTGTGTATCACACAAATATTTTAATACTAATTAAAAAAATTGAAAACTATTATTTATAAATAAACTTTATAAATTGCATATGTTTAACTTTATTATTTAGCAGTCTTGTAATAATTTCAATTTTCAAGTATATAATACTTATATTTATGAATTTGTATTAAATTATTATAATACTATAGTTTGTAATACATTTATCTATAATATCTTAACAAACAATCGATATATTTTCTTGAAAGTCCTTGAGAGTTGGGTAACCCAAATTCCATTCGAAAATGAAGAGAAGCTCAATCAATGTAAGTCAAATAAAAATATTTTGAAGTAAATTAATTTTTTTGTCATATATTATTATAAACTTTGGAAAACCTCCTCATAAACAATATTAATTGTAGTGTTACAAATCTTCTCGTCCTTGTCACAACATGGAATTTTGATACCATTTTTGTTTTTGACTCTGGATATTACAATAAATAATTTTATGTATAAATAATTTCAAATGTGTCCTACCAACACTTGATTGAATTTAGTTCCCTATCATTAGATGCATTGAAAACAAATTAAAAAATATGATAGGCATGAAGTTAAAATTATTATATAAAAAAAAAAAACACACACACACACACACATATATATATATATATATATATATTTTTGAACATGTCTCTTCATCCATAAGTATCATCTTCATGTTATGATAAGCGGAATGATTATTAAATTTGGGAACAAACATCATTCGAATAACTCAAATCCTAATTTTGAAGGTCTCATTCGATGGGTGAATATCTGCTAGAGGAAGATATTCTTGTTCCATTGTTTTCCGCGCTTTAAAAACAAAAAAAGAATTGATTCAATGAAGAATTAGAGTGATTTTTTGTGGCATATTTTTAATGGTGAATTTATATATATATATATATATATATATATATATATATATATATATATATGACCAAATAGCAAAAAAAAAATCCAAAACTTTTCGGATTTTTGGTCAAATTAAGATTTGATTCAAAATTAAATGAGATGACAAATATATAACAAACATGTAGGCTAACTCCCACTCCACATCACCATTATCAACTTGTCTTGTTCCACCTATACAATACTCCCTAAAGAAAAAGAAAACTAGGACTGAGGTCTTTCTTCTTCCAACAGAAATCGCCAACATCACAAGATTCACCTTGGATTCTGACCATATAAGCAAATCGAAGAACGCTTACAAGCACACACCAGAATACTTCTTAAGAAACTTGGCATAAAATACTCCATCAATAACAATTAAAAAAATCACAAAAAAAACATAATTTTTTTTTCTTTTTTACTTTGATGTATGTATAACAAAAGTGTGAATTACCCCCAAAACAAACAACAAAAAATGAATCAAACAAACTAAACATCGAAAATCGAACAACTATCATGAGAAGAGGTATGGTTAGCACCGACAAATGAGCGGACAGAGGAAGAATAAGAACAGGGTAAGCTGAAAGTAGAAGGAGGGGCAAAATGGGAAAACATGCTTAGGATTCCGGCATGACGGTGAAACTCACTCTGATGAGATGGTGAGATTTCTGCTCATATTAATCGTACACAAAATCAGTTGTATTGAATGCAATTAGCTGAAAATAGTAAAAGGAAGAGTGTAGGAATTGAATATGATTGGATTTTGGGATTTTAGGTTTAGATTTTGGTTAGTGTTTTATGTATCCAAATTGCAGGAAGTATTGGAAGAAGAAAAGATAGTCTTCTTCTTTAGGGAGTACTGTATAGGTGGAACAAAACAAGTTGATTATGATGATGTGAAATGGAAAGTTAGCCTACATGTCACATATTTGCCATCTCATTCACTTTGGAATTAAATCTTGATTTGACTAAAATAATAACTAATTCTGAAAATTATGGATAAATTAATAAAAATAAAAGAATTGGCCAAAAATAATAAAAACCCGAAAAACTTTGGATTTTTTTAACTATTTGACCCCTCTATATATATATCTTCAATTAAAATTTACAGTAATTATCATTCATTTTTAATTTCATTAGTACGCAAATTAAAGTTAATTATACAAAATATTTAAATTATCATTCAATTCAATTGTAACAGTCTAACTCCTATTAAAATATTTTGCCGACCAACAACTTTTGTTTCATATGTAACACCCTAAGTAAGGATTAACTAGGATATTTTTTTTCATAACCTAAATAAGATAATTAAAGAGGATTAACTAGGATATTTTTTTTCATAACCTAAATAAGATAATTAAGGAGGATTAACTAGGATATTTTTTTTCATAACCTAAATAAGATAATTAAGGAGTAATGTTATATATATTGGTTTATCAATTAATTATGCACAAGTATTTGATAAATTAAGTAAAAGCCATGCAAAGGCTTAGTCATCATCTCTCTCCATACTTTAGCCACCACATTTTCTCTCTCTTCACCATAAGATGACACATACAAGCCCATGTTAAGTGGGAAAGGAAATAAAAGGAAAAGCAAGAGAAGAAAATACACACACATAAACTCTCCATATCTCTATCTCTCACGGTCTCTCTCTTTCACGGATTGTAGCACCTAAGAAAAAACAACGCATAATTGACTAATTAAATAATTAAATTCCTAATTGTTTAATTTAATTACGTGCGTTTCAGAAAAACGATATAATACATAATTAATTATCAAAAGTATAGTTTAATCGAAAAGCATAGGTTACATTTTATCAAAAGGTTTATAATCAAAAATCGAAAAGAAAGAAACGAAAATGAGGCCAATTGGAGACCCGTAGCTCAAATCACGAAGAATACGAAAAATCAAAATTATGTATATATTGTACGAAATGAATCGTAAAAGAGAATTTTCGACCAAAAAGTAAAAAGGGTAAGATGTTTTTTTTCTCATTCTCTCTTTTCTCTCTCCTCAACTTTCTGGCCGGCGATGCCGCCACTCCCTCTTCCATTTCGTTCGATTTTTATGTCGAAACGTAGCCCTCACCAAGCCCATCCCGGATTGGGGCTCGGATCGCCGAGCTGCCACTGAATCCACTGGAAATCGATCGGCAAAGTCGCGGTCAATTCTTTCTCTCTCATCTTATTTTCTTTATTTCTCTCTTCTATTACTCTTTCTCTCTTTACTGTGTCTCCCTCACACTCCCATTCTCTCTCTTTCTTCTCTCTCAACCAAGTAGCCATCGCTGGCCTTCTTCCGGCAAGGATACCAGTGCAGAGTATAGGGCTCGCCGAGCCCGTAGTGGATACGGGTTCGGATTCATTTTCTGCGACGCGGCGCCGCCGCCGCGCTACTCTTCTCTCTT
The DNA here is from genome assembly GCA_954870855.1 of Scutellaria minor. NCBI lineage: Eukaryota > Viridiplantae > Streptophyta > Magnoliopsida > Lamiales > Lamiaceae > Scutellaria > Scutellaria minor. Next base: position 3,326,124 of record OX940734.1, read on the forward strand.
CTCTGTTTCTCCCTCTTCTTCTCTTCATTTCTCTCTCTCTCCTCGCCATGGTAGTGGTTATGTGTTGGGGCGACACCTCGTTGCGCCGCCGTGTGAGTGGGGGTGTGAGATGTCGCCGGTGATGGGTGAGCGTGTGTGTGTTTGTGTTCGTGGGTATATGGGTGATGGGTAGCGCTATGCAGCACCGCTGTGCTCGGTGTTACCGGCGAGAGGTGCGCTTGCGTGTGTGTGTTGAATGGGGTGGTCGGCGACGGGAGGTCGCCGGCTGGAGTTGTGGTGTGGTGGTGGGAAACAAGGGAGACGACGGGCAGGGGGATTTTGGGGAGGAAGGGTTTGGTTGAAAATTAGATTAAGTCCAGGGACCTTTTTGCAAAGTCCCTATTTTAGTGTTATTTCATTTTAGTCCCTGAGTTATTTTATATCTCTTTTTGACCCATAAAGTTTCTGAGTTTTATGTTTTAACCCCTAAAGGTTTTCAACCTTTATACTTTAACCCCAAAGGTTTTGAATATTTTATAAAGACCCCAAAACCTTTCTGATTTTACATTAATATCCCTGGTCAAAGTCAACACTTTACTAGAATTTATGAAAATGCCCTTGTACTTTTAAACGTTTTGTTTAAGCTCATTTTTCCTCCGTTTTAACTCATTCTTCCTCCGTTAAAACTCTAATCTTTTCCTTTACACCCTATGATCATATGTTTAACCTTTCATGCTCATTTCTTCATTCTTATGATCGAGTTTTGAACCTTCATTTCTATTCCTTTCTTTCAACGCTTCTTCTACGAGAGAGTTCTGTTAAAGTATAGGTATCTATCGAAATAAGAATCTGTTGGGAGATTTCAGGTAGGTTTTGATGAGACAATGTAACTTTGGACAGAAAGTTATAGTACTCATTCTTCACATTTTATAAGTGGGACATAAACCTATAAGCATATCTTTATGAATATAATAGTAGGTCTTTAGAAAGATAAAGAAAAATGTTTGGAACAGAACTTCAAGGAACACTTCGTGTCCAAAGAAGAATTAAGCAATCAGAAGATCAGGAAGTTACATTGAACACTGAACAATTATCTGACTAATGAACCTAGTCAGGTCAGGAAGCTGACAATCAGATGTTAAGACAAGAAAACTACTCTAGAACAGAAAGTTGTTTCACATCAGAAAGCTGGCATCTAAGATATACAAGCACTCACTACAAGAAATTTGGGATTTAACAACGGTTTTTACCCATTGTTGTTTCCATTTTTTTAGCATTGTCGTATCCAGCGTTGTAAAAAAAATTCATCATTTAACAACGGTTCAGAAGATCAGGAAGTTACATTGAAGACTAAGCTACTCTGGAACAGAAAGCTGTTTCACATCAGAAAGCTAGCATCTAAGATATACAAGCACTCACTACAAGAAATTTGGGATTTAACAACGGTTCTTGTCGGCATCTAAGATATACAAGCACTCACTACAAGAAATTTGGGTTGAAATTTGGGATTTAACAACGGTTCTCATCGCCATAGTGCAAACACTGACATCTAAGATATACAAGCACTCACTACAAGAAATTTGGGTTGAAATTTGGGATTTAACAACGGTTCTCGTCAGCATCTAAGATATACAAGCACTCACTACAAGAAATTTGGGTTGAAATTTGGGATTTAACAACGGTTCTCGTCGCCATAGTGCAAACATTATTATGCCTCGTCGCTGCCATAGTGCAAACAATCATCATGGCAAATAATACGCGATCATTATGCCTCGGTGCAAACACATCATCATGGCAAATAATACGCGTTGTCTGGGATTCTAACCCGAGTGACATGGTGGTACTCCAACCACTAGACCACTAGTGCTTTTATGTAATAATATTCTACATGCATTTCTTTTATTTCAATATTTGATATTTTTCAATTTTCTATTATCACATATTTTTTGTTAATTTTTATTATTTGTATTTTTAATATATTTTAAAAGGTTAAATATATATATATATATATATATATATAATTGAAATATTAATGACTAATTAATATATTTAGTAATGTTTAATCTAATTTCATTTTAAGACAATTATAAAATATACTAGTGCATATTTTTAATATATTTTATGAAAATACTTTTTTTTAAATTATGAGTTTGTTCATATAAGATAATATTAATGCAAATAATATAAGATAAAATCATAAAATTAATAATTAAACTTTTGAAATTTAATTTAATTAAAAATAATTAATATTATCACTTATTTTTTGTTAATTTTTATTATTTGTAATTTTAATATATTTTAAAAGGTTAAAAAATATATATATATAATTGGAAGATTAATGACTAATTAATATGTTTAGTAATGTTTAATCTAATTTCATTTTAAGACAATTATAAAATATACTAGTGCATATTTTTAATATATTTTATCAAAATACTATTTTTTAAAATTATGAGTTTGTTCATATAAGATAATATCAATGCAAATAATATAAGATAAAATCATAAAATTAATAATTAAACTTTTCAAATTTAATTTAATTAAAAAACAATTAATATGATCACATATTTTTTGTTAATTTTTATTATTTGTATTTTTAATATATTTTAAAAGGTTAACAATATATATATATATATATATATATATATAATTGGAAGATTAATGACTAATTAACATAAGATATATAACATCATAAAATAATTAAACTTTTTGAATTTAATTTAATTAAAAATAATTAATATTATTACATATTTTTTGTTAATTTTTATTATTTGTTTTTTTAATATATTTTAAAAGGTTAACAATATATATATATATATATATAATTGGTATGATTTATATATATCTTTTTTTTTTGCTTTATAAAATAATTGTTTAAAATAATTTATGTTTTTTGTATTAATTTTAAAACCAAACTCATTTTATCTTTATTTTTATTTTAGAAAAACATTCATAATTTATGAATTATGAATTATAAAACATAATTTTCGAATTATGTTTTAAAATAATATATAAATTTTGTATTATTATATAAAAAGGTGAGAGTAATATTTTAGGTGTAGTTTCTTAATTAATTCAAATTACTATTTTTTAAAATTGTGAGTTTGTTCATATAAGATACTATTAATGCAAATAATATAAGATAACATTATAAATTAATTAAATTTAATTTAACTAAAAAACAATTAATTTATAATTAACACAACACATAAAAAAAACATTGCACAATAGGTTGTTTATTGGCAAAAAAGTACTATGAAAAGATAACGCATAAAAGCATTGCACAAAAGCGTTGTCTTTTTTTAAAAAAGACGCCATAAGAAAACCCTTTGAAAAGCGTTGCACAAAAGCGTTGTCTTTTTTTAAAAAAAGACGCCATAAGACAACCCTTTGAAAAAGCGTTGCACAAAACCGTTGTCTATTTTTAAAAAAAGACGTCATTTAACAACCCTATGAAAAAAGCGTTGTCTTTTAGCAAAATTTTTGAACAAAGACAACGCTTTTTGGAAAAAGGGTTGTAAATTTCGAAAAGACTACACAAATTCATAAAAAGCGTTATCTTTGGGGGGTTGTTGTATCCAATTTTTCTTGTAGAGACTGAAGGACAAAACTACAAGCTGACAACTCCCGCTCAGCTTATTTATCACTATACGAGGAATATACATTGAATGTTGTACGAGGAAGGTTGCTGACAAAGATCCGTTTGACTAAAGAAAAGTGTCAGACCAATAAGAAGATGCCACCTGGATGAGAGAGAAGAACTGCAACCAATGAGTGGTGCCATTAATGCAAATCAAACTTGGACAAGACTTCTCCTCTCAGCTGTTCAGTAGCATTAATTGCAAAGATTTGGAAGATCAAATTTGAAATAGAACAAGGACAATGCATCTCTTCAATAGGCATTTTCCAAAGATCTATAAATAGAAGGAATGAGTGACCATGAAGGACAACTAATGCTTTGAAACATACATTGCAAAATCTCTCGAGTCTTTCATATTCAGATTCTTACCAAGCTCAGTCACTCAACCTTCGAAGAAGCAATCAATCTACCAAGCATTCAAGCTATCAAGTTCAAGACTGACTTCATCACCACAGTTGAAGAAACCTTTATCTTTTAACCATTTGTGTTGTGTGCACTAAGTTGTTTTAGGTGTACTTAGTTGAGAGGATAGTATCCTTGCTAAGTGTGTAGTCTAGAAGTAGGCTACCCGTCCTTTGTGGGATTGTACCCTTTGTGGGTTGTGGCCTTCAACTAGAATCTGGGATTCTAGTAGGCGTAGCTTGTTAGGAAGGGGTTTGTAAAGCGAGACTTGTAATTCTACTCCTTATCAAGGAGTAGAGTGGACGTAGAAGACTTACACCACCTTCGAACCACTATAAACCCTTGTGTGTTTATTGCTTTGATTTACTTACTGCATTACTCTTATCTTGTTATATTTATCTTACTGCACATCATAAGCATCCTGCATAAAAGACTTTGAAAAGAGCATACTTGTAAAGAAAACTATTTTTCCAAAAGAAACCCTATCGTTGTTTATTCCGCTGCATACTGAGAAAACTGGGTTAGAAACCTGAATCAGCATTCTGTCAGGCTTCTGATCAAGTCAGGTTGTTGTTTCTTTTAAGAATTAGGAACCTGTATCTCTGATAGATTTTAAAGATCGAAAAATCGATAGAGGTTCATTCACCCCATCTGAACCTCTGACCACTTGGGACCATCAAGTGGTATCAGAACAAGTTGGGTTAAACACCAACTTGACTGGTAACCTACCCAAATCCACCTATTTCTGCATTGGAAAAGACTTTTCTATTTTGTTAGACTAAAACTCATCTTTTAGCATAAAAACATGGACATGACACATCATAAGCTTCCTATGTTTTCAATAGATGAATTTGATGATTGGAGGATACGAATGCAAGCTCACCTTTCAGCCATGCACGATGAAATATGGTTTTTATAACCGAAGGACCACCAGTGATTTACAAAGTAAATCCTGTTTACGTGGAACAGATTTGAGAACACAATCGTGCTGAAGTAGCAGCAGCTGCAGCTGAAGGAGCAGGTGGTGAAGTCAAAGGAGCAACCATTATCGATGATGATGCTAAGACACTACCAGGTTTTGGCTAACAGGAAGCTGCCCCCAAACCCAGAAGAGGACCACCACCACAGGAGTACACCATCAAGGAAAGACATGAGTACACTCCTGAAGAAAGGAAAAGGGCCAACCTTGACAATGTGACCAAGAACGCCCTATTTCTAACACTAGACAAAGAGACGCTCAACAAAGTCAAATGATGCTCAACAGCCAAAGAGATATGAGTGATGCTAGGTATGATATGTGAAGATAACGAGCTTTCCAGAGATAATAGGATCTCCAAAGTCATCCAACTATTTGAGCAATTTAATATAAAGTCTAGAGAAACTCTTGAAGAGCTCGATCAAAGATTTACAGCCATTGTGAGTGAGCTAGAATCTTTGGGAAGAATCTACACCCAGAAAGAGAAAAACATGAAGGTGCTACGAGCCCTACCCTATGAGTGACATAGTAAAGAAACCGCGATGAGAGTGTCACTAAATCTCAATGCGATGAGTACCTTCGATCTCTTCTCCGACCTAAAATCCTTCGAATATGACATTGAACGGAGGAGAAAGGAGATGGAAGGGACGAATGCCAAAATAGCAACACTGGTTGCAAGAAACCAGGTTGCTTCTAACACGAGCAGCAACAAGTTGAAGAGCAAGAAAGATGAAATGCTTATTGAGGATGCGAAAGAAGAAATGACACTCTTACTGAAGAAGTATAAAAAATTTATAAAAAGCAATCACAAAGGAAATGACTTCAGAAGGAAGCCACAATCATCTGAAAAAGGTCCACAGGTTAAACCTCATCAACAACCTAACATAGGAACCACCGATCTGTGTTACAATTGCAGAAGAGCTGGTCACTTCATCAGAAACTGTTTCTATCCTCAAGTACAAAAGTACACGAAGGAAGAGAGGAAGTAGAAAGACGATATGAGGAGAGATGGAAAGCAAAAGCTTAGGGCGCTCATCACTGAGCATGAAGTACTTAAGATAGCAAACACCTCTAACGTCGTAGACAAGGATGATCTCTCATCAGAAAGTATCTACAGCTCTTCCTCTGATGAAGAAACACTGATATGCCTAATAGCCAAGGACTGCGAGGACAACGATGAAAATGAGGTAACCTCACAAAGGACTTAAAGAGGAAAATCATCAGCTCAAGAGTGAACAAATTGTACTGAAGGAACAGGTCACTGACCTGGAGTACTTCAGCACGGAATGCAACAATCTCAGAGCTGAGCTCTCTAAGTTTAAACTGGTGGTCACTAAGCTAGAAATTGAAAAAGCTGAATTGCAAAACACAATTGATGTGTATAACAAATCAGCAAGGAAAGCACAAGAATGTATCCAAAGGACTCAAAACGCCAATAATGGGAATAGTCTAGGATACTGTGTTAGTACTTCTCAGAATGAAACCAGCTCATCCAATGCTGGAAAGTTTGTTCAAGCTCGAGTTCTTTTTGCTCAAGAGCTTACTCAAATGAATGAAAGCTTGAACAAAACAAGTACTCTAGATAAGGAGAAACCCATTCTGCAGGAAGAAGACGGTAAGCCTGCAAGGAATCTCAAAAAACAGCATAATCGGTATGCTGTCAGTAAGAGAAGAAAGCAACAATTTTCTAAGTTAGATCAAGAGCTTCACTCCATGAGAACCAAGACATTCGTGTCTAAGTTCCAACAGGTCTATTCACAAGAAAGGTATAAATGAATACCTTTCACAAACAGAAAACATAAGACCTGGAAACCCCAAGCTTATAAATAGTATCCTGCCCAGAACACTTACAGAATGAGAACCACTATAGCCTCTGGTAAATTAATTACCATAAGACAAGTGTGGGTTCGAAAATGTACTAATCCTCCAGGACCCGTACTTGTATGTGTACCTAAATCTGTCTGATCTACTTGCAGGTGCAGTTGCCAGGAAGCAGCAGTGATGTATGGTACATTGATAGTGGCTGCTCCAGACATATCACTGGCAACAAAGCTGGATTGAGAGACTTCCAACCATGTAAAGACCCTAGAGTTGTGTTTGGTGACAACTCCAAAGGAAATACTAAGGGCACAAGAAGCTTGATCAAAGGCAATGCAAGTATCAGCGACGTCTCATATGTCAAATGTCTAAAATATAACCTCTTGAGTATCAGTCAATTCTGTGACAAAGGATATTCAGTAGAGTTTGTTGGGATATTTCAATGGTTATTTTGATAAGACAAGAACAATATGCGTAATAAGACAAAACAGTTTGTTAAGGATATCAATACTTAAGTTTCCACTGATTACATGATCTACAACCTATCTATCCTTGGATAAGATCATGTCATGTTTTCCAAGAGTTAAGGAAAACCAACCTTAGAAAAGATTTAAGGATACATCTTTTAAGGGTCAGCGAGCTGTAGGAAACAGCAAGCTGAAAAAAGTATCTGCATAAGAAGCAGATAGGATGCTGCAAGTAGAAGATAACAAGCTGTGGGACAGCATGCTGGAAGATCAACGAAGATAACAAAAAGCTACAAGCAGAAAGCTATCAACGAAGGAAACAGAAAGCTATAAGCAGGAAGCTAGTAGCAGACTAAAGAAGTTAGCAAGCTGGAAAGGAGCAGCAAGCTGAAGACAACAAGAAGCAGCATCAGGAAGATCATGCAGTAAGAAGAAGAGTAAAGCCAGCTGACATCAAACAGCAGTTGCATGAACTTTAGCCATGGACCCATACCGAAGAAGAAGAGTAAAGCCAGCTGACATCAAACAGCAGTTGCATGAACTTTAGCCATGGACCCATACCGACTTGACAGGTCAGTAGGAATGTCAGAGAGGTTCAGGAGCAAATAGTAGGTGCATTAAATGCACATGTCAAGAACAACTCAGAAGCTTTTAATGCGGCCACAAAGAAGATCTTGGGAGATCAACAAATATCTTCTTCCAATGGATATATTCTCAAGATTTATAAATAGAAGGTGTGGCTGACTAAAGACATTGCTGAACAGAGTCGAGAGGAAAATCAGATATATTCCAAAGCTTCTCAAGTCTCGCGCCACCACTATGACTCGGCGTTCACACCTCGCGCCACCACCATAACTCGGTGCCACCATGCCTCTATGCCATCCTCTGCTACGCCAGCGTCTTTTTAGTTCCAGGTCCGTTCACCTTTTTCAGGTCCCGGCCACCTAGCAACCTACATTGTGCATCAACATTCTTAGTTCCAAGACCCTGACAGCTTACTCCTGCAAAGTGCTCCCAAGGGGATTCGAACTCATGACCTGCTCTGATACCAAGTGTTGAGACCATCAAGCGTTTACCGTTACACCAAAAAGATATCATGTGGGTATAGGACGCAACTTTAATGTCTTATACTTATGTAGCTTTGCGCTCACGGTTTTGAATCTGGCAAAGCCAATTTTAAGCTCCAACCCAATGTAGGATGTTAGGAATTTTCCCAACACTCATCCCTATCTGTATTCATACTATAGGAAATGATGAGAGTCAAGATGCGTAGAGAGGATGGTACCATATCATGTTATCTCTTTTTGCTTTTCAAAATATGTTGAAATGATATTTTTAATATATCACATTTGTAAAATATAAACTGTACTTCTTCTATGTTATGGATCTTATATGATGTATTTTTGCTACTATGTTTTCTTCCGGCTATGTGCTAAAGGTTTTTAACATGTAAAAATATTTCCTTAACTGTTTCCGAAGTTTTTAGTTATATCATGTACGTCTCTTTCCCCTTTCTTTCTGCAAGGCCACAAGAAAACTCTAATATTTTTTTAAGTACAAAAACGAGATGTGACAGTATGGTATCAGAGCAAAGTCCTACCCTATGTAGGGCTCTGCTCAAGCTTTTTTTCTTTTCAAACATATTTTACCGAGAAAAGATCTTTTAAGTATGAAAATGGGGCGGCAACAGTATCTGGACATGACGGGAGCATGCGTGCACCAGGGGTGCCTGGCCCTGCCCTGCTACCCAGTGTACAGATTCTGTGTGTTTTTTTGGTGTATGTGTGTGTGTGTGTTTTTGCTGTGTGTGTGTGAGTATGCTCTTATGTTTGTGGTTATATATGTGTGCATGTGTGAGAGTTGGTATATGCGCGTCACCGGCAGCGACAGGAGCAGCAGCGGTGGAGAGGATTGGTGGCAGTTTGGGTTGAGCAAGAGGGGGGTTTATTTTACAAAATTAGATGTGTTTACTTTGCAAGATTTGTTTCCCTTCCTAGACTAATGTTCTTTGCAAGCTAAATTATTTTCTTCGCAAGTTCACAAGTTTAGTGTTCCTTGCAAGCTTAGTTATTTAATTTGCAAGTTTGCAAGTTTAACTTCTCTTTACAACTTTGCAAGTTTGCAAGTTTAATTTTGCAAGCCTAGTGTCTTCTTTGCAAGTTTGCAAGTTTAATCTTTCTTGCAAGTTTAATATTTTTCCTTGCAAGTTTAAGCATTTTTTGCAAGTTTAATTAAGTGTGCAAGAGGTTTTCTTTGCCATAAAAGTCGAACCTTCAAATGCTATATTTAGAACTCTCATTTTTTCAAATGATATGAGTCATCTTCCTTTACATTCAAAAGTTCTTTCTACGGATCTTTTTCCATCAACCCCTGTTTAAGAATATTTTTCAATTCGAGTTCTAATTCAAGATTTGGATAGTCTTATTTAGCCGTTAAGACGGGTTATATATATATATATATATCTTGTAGGAGACACAGACGAAGGACCCTACTAGTTCCCTGAAATGTAGCAATTTTCCTAAGATACCACTTGTTTGAGGTGAAAGAACAAACTTAGGATTTAAGAGTCGAGCTTCACGAGGGTTACCACCGAATGAGATGGGGGTAATTTTCTTATTTTAGCATTTAAAATTTCCAAGCGAAATTGATATGAAGTTATGTGTCTACGTGAAACGTATGTGTCAATTCAATGAACGTTGTTATATGTGCTTTATTACATGATGCAAATGAAATGTTTATCAAAGTGGCTAAAGAACCGCACCAAAGTGGCTAAAGAACCACATCAAAGCGGCTAAAGAACCACACCAAAATGGCTTAAGAGCCACAAAATATTTTCAAGTGGCTAAAGAACCACATCAAAGCGGCTAAGGAACCACATATATTGTAACGCCTAGGACGGAACGATGTATAATTGGCTAATTAAATAATTTAAACACTAATTGTGTGATTTAATTACGTGTGTTTCAGATTAATCGAAATAATGCATAATTTAATTAATCGAATGTATGATAAAATTATAGAATGCTTAATTGAATTAAAAACATAGATTATAACATAATAGAGAGGTTTGTAATCGAAAAATAAAAAGATAGAAACAAGAATCGGGCCAATCAGAAGCCTGTGGCCCAATTTAGGCCCAAAACAAAATATGATATGAAATGATATTACACATGGATAAGGACGAATTACCACACTTTGCTAAAATTCTAACCAAGGTAAAAAAACACACTCTCTCTCTTTCTCGGACTTTTCCGGCTGGCCGGACGGTCGAAGCTCCGCCGTCGGAGCCACCTTCTTCCTCTTCCCTCCGACCGAATCTTACATCAAAACGTAGCCCTCGCCGAATCCATTACGGATCCGGGCTCGGATCGCCAAGCCATTGCCGCTTCCATCGGAAATCGGTCGGCAAAGGTACGATAACTCTCTTTCTCTCCTCGTTTTCTTTCTTTTCCTCACTTCTCATCTCTTTCTATATTTTTGATCGATTTATACACCAAATCAAAGCTCTCGTTGAGCCCGTCATGAATCTGGGCTCGGATTTCCTATCGGTCGCCGCCTCCGTCGGTAATGGCCGGTCAAAGTTCCGATGAAACCCTTCTCTCTTCTCTCTCTCTCTCTCTCCCCGTTTCTCTCTTTTTCTCTCTCTCCAGTTCTCCATCCTACCATTGCCGTCAGGTGTGTCATGGTGTGTGCTTTGTTGGGCGGCGCCTCGTTGTGCCGCTGTGCGTCGTCGGAGTCGTCGTGACCGGTTGTGTGCCGCAACGGCAGTGTATGTGTGTGTATCTCGTGTGTGTGTGTGTGGGCGGCGCTTCCAACGCCGCCATGTGTCGTGGTGGCCGGTGCGAGGTGCGCCGGCAAGTGTGTGTGGGTGTTGTTGGGTGTTGGCCGGCGACGTGGTGTCACCAGCAAGGATTTCAAGCGACGGAGGGAGGGGGACAGGGACGGGGGTGGTTTGGGAGAGGTAGGGGCCTCCCTGTAATTTTCGATAATTCAAGGACCTAGGTGCAAACTCTAGATTTTTGGTGTATTTACAATTTGGTCCCTGAACTTCCTCAAAAATTTGTTTTAGTCTTCGAACTTTCAAAAATTATGTTTTGACCCTCAAAAGTTTTTAAACTTTAGACTTTGAACCCCAAAACTTTCAAAAATTACATTTTGATCCTTGAGGTTTTGAAAATTTCAAAAAGACCCCAAAACTTCTCTGATTTTACAAAAATGCCCTTGGTCAAAGTCAACCATTTTTCCAGAATTTACAAAACTGTCCCTACATCTTTAAAAGCTCCGTTTTAACTCGTTTCTTGTCTGTTTTAGCTCGTTATTTCGTCTTATGAATCCTTATCGATCCCACTTCGACCTCATGACCTCTAAAGCTTCTTTCAATCCCTTTTCTCTGATGTTTCTTTTCTAAGAGAGTTCTTTAAAGAATACGAACTTATTATGACAAGAAACTAATAAAACTAGTTTGCATGTGTAGACCTTCGCAATTAGGAACGAACTTAGACCTAAAGCTCACGTCACATGAGGAAATCACCACCGAACTAGGTGGGGATAACTTCTAATCTTTAATTGTCTTTATTTTTCCGTATTTATTATATAATGGTGATGATCAAATGCATGTATGTGAACCGATGTGATTGAATTGCTAGAGATCGCTATGATTTGTTGAATTCTATGTGCTTTAGGTTACGTGTTGTGTATTATATATTCATGCATATGATATGATTATGTCATACGAGAATGAAAGTCCTCGATCATCACATAGGGACCAATGGTTCGTAAAAAACATCACGAAGGGACTGGTGGTCCGTAAAAAACATCACAGAGGGACAAGTGGTCAGTAAAAAACATCGACGGTACTGAAACTGTTCATAGGGTAAGACAAGAAATACTCGCACCTATAAGATCTTATGTGCAATGTATTTTTATATGTTGTGTTTACCTGATGTGCTGATACTTGCTTACTCAGTTAGTTGTTTATATAACTCTGAAAATGGAAATTGCTCCCACGCGTGTATTCAAACGCACTCACCCCTATCTGTATTTACACTACAGAAAATGACGAGAGTTAAATATGCAGAAAGAAATGTGTCATATCATGTTTCTCTTTTGTTTTTATTCAAAACTTGATGTTGAAACGATAGTTTATTTCATGTTTATAAAGATAAACTGTACTTTTTTTCTTTTGGATCCTGTGTTTTTCCGCTGCTTGATTTCAATGATTTCTTCCGGCTTGTCACCGAGTGTTTTGCAATGTAAAAACCGTAACTTCGACTGCTTTGAATTTCCTGACTTTATATATGTATTTTAATTTTTGACTCGTTTATCACATCTGAATTTTTTTACAAGTATGTTTCATTTCTTTCTTTTCCTGTACGTCCAAAGTAAACTCTGATATTTTAACTGTATGAAAATGGGACGTGACAATATATGCTTAAAATATGTGCGTACAAAGGGTAGGACTTTGCTCTGATACCATACTGTCACACCCTGTTTTCTTTTGGGTGTGCAGGAAGAAAGGGAAAAAAGACATACGTTTTATAAGTTTCAGATATACCAGACGAATAAAGGATTTATAACATGTGAAACAGAAAACTCGGAGAAACCGTTAAATATACAATTTTACATATACAATTTCTCGGAGTCTAGCCGAAATAAAACATTTAAACATAGCAGCGGAACATCATATAGGATCCATAATGAAAAGAAAAACAGTTTATCTTTTACAAATATGAAATATTAAAATATCCTTTCAACGTTAAATTTTGAAAGCAAAAGGAGAAATCTTGATATGACACCATCTGCTCTATATATCTTGAATCTCTTCATCTCATGTAGTTTGAATACAGATAGGGGTGAATGCATTTGAATACACTCATGAGAGTAATTTTATATTTCAAAGTTCATTAAGCAGTTAAGTCGTTCTAACATTCACAATACAACAATTAGACACAACACGTAGAATGCATAGCATATAACTTAAACGCACGTACACAACTCTAAATAGGTGTAGGAGCAGCATGTCTTATCCTATAAATGGTTTTTAATATCGTTGGTGTTTTTCACGGGCCACCAGTTTGTTAGTACTTTTTACGGGCCACCAATCCATCCTTAACATGATCGTGGACTTCCGTCCTCATTTAACATATTCATAACGTATGCATGAACATATAAAACACAACACATAACCCAAGACACATAAGGTTCATCATATTCATAACGATCAGTAGCATTCTAATAACATCAAGTTTACACGCATGCCTTCGTTCATCATCACTATACATTAAATATAGAAACGTAAAGCATTTAGAGATTAGAAGTTACCCCCACCTTGTTCGGTGGTAATTCCTCGTGATACGTTGAATTCTAAGTTTTATGATCTTTCCTAAACTCAATAGCCTACACATGTAAATGAGGGTTTCTTAGATTCTCGTTACGATAAAAACACATACTTAAATAGAACTAACTCGAAGAAGAAGCGTTGAAGGAAACGAAACGAAATGAAGACTTTGGAGGTCGAAAGGGGCGTTGAAACGATCATGGAAGTTTAAAACAAGTTCATAAGGCTTGAAACTTGATCATAGAATGAAGAAACGAGCATGAAAGGTTAAATGTACGATCACAATATGTAAAGAAAAAGATTAGAGTTTTAACGGAAGAAGAACGGGGTTAAAACTAAGAGTTTAAGGGTGTAGGGGCATTTTCGTAAATATCAGAAAAGGGTTGACTCTGACTCTGACCAAAACCTCTCCCCCGTCGCCCCACACACTCTGACTCACGACCGACGACTTTCCATCATCGACGACACGACGACACATACACACGAGCACACACGCACCCCCAGCGCGCACACAGTGGACCTACACATCACCCAGTGCGCGCGCAGCGTTCCCATCACACGCGCAGCACCCCCTCGCGCGCACAGACAAGAACCCAGCAGCACACAACGGCGCTTCTAGCGCCGTCTACAACCCAACTCGTCGGCGCATCTCGCACCGGCCACTACGCACCACCAGCCACTCGGCGGCGCTGCACAGCGTCGCCCTCAACCCTCACACACGGCTCGCGTACACATATACCCACACACCGAGAAACACACACACATAACCAACAGGCTGCGGCAGTCCGGCGACATGTCGGAGAACGCATGACAGCGGCGGAAGCAGAGGACGAGGGAGAAAGAGAAAGAGAAAGCAGCGGGGAAAAAAAGAGAGAGATGAGAGAGAAAAAGGGTTTCATCGATGTTGATCGGTCATTTTTCGATGAAAAAGATGTTGGAACGTAAAACTGAGCCCGGATCTGGAATGGGCTCAGCAAAAGCTATAAACAGTGCAAAAATCAGCCAAAATGGAGAAAACTTTTCCGGCACCGGCAATGACGCGGAGACCGTCGGTCGGAAAGCAGAAGAGAGAGAAGAGAAAGAAAAATAGAGAAAATATTTACCTTTATGAATTTTTCGGTCGAATTATACTTTTACGATTCATTTTCAACATATTTATATAACTTTCGATTATTCGTTTTCTTCGTGATTTGAGCTACAGGTCTTCAATTGGCCTCATTTTCGTTTCTTTCTTTTTGATTTTTGATTAAGAACCTTTTGATAAAATATAACCTATGCTTTTTGATTAAACTATACTTCTGATGATTAATTATATATTATGTCGTTTTGTCCTAGGCGTTACATCCTTTCCCCCTTAAAAGAATTTCGTCCTCGAAATTTAGATGCGTACTAAAAATAGCAAATCTAGATACATTGCTAGGATCTCATCTTTTTCTAGAGATTCCATCGAACTTTCACTAAAGTCATATTTCGATTCCTTTGTTTCCTTGATTGATCACGTTGTTTGTATCGAATACGTACTTCCGCAGCATGGATACGTGGAAGACGTTGAGTATACCGACGAAATCCGGTGGCAAGGCTAAACGATATGCGACTTATCTAATCCACTCCAAAATCTTGAAAGGTCTTACATACCTTGGTCTTAACTTTTCCTCTTCTTCCAAAACAATAGACTCCTTTAGAAAAACTTTATCTCCCACATCGAACTTCAGCTTTCTACGTCTCTCATCCGCATATGACTTTTGTCGGTTTTGAGCCTTTAAGATAGTATCTGCAATAGGCCCAGCCCAGTCCAACCATACAATATTAGGCCCATTACCATCAGAACAAGGACACGAGCCCTAAATCCATGACTACTCATATTGATTTGACTTCCCCTGTGAATTTTTTTTTAAGGGAGACAAAAAGAAAATTGCGAGATGTCGTCCCAACCAGATTGCTCCTGTTCGTAGAGACTATATCGAGTTCTCCAAAGTCTATTTACCTCAACTCAGTTCTTACCAACTTCTGTTACCACTAATTCAAGTCCCAAAATTTTCTTTTCGCCCACCTCGTCCCAAGATAGAGGTGAACGACATTTTCTTCCATAGAGAGCTTGTTCTAAAATTTCTTCTCTTAATTCCTCATTCTTTGGCATGAAAAATCTTCCCCTAAAGATAAGGGTTCAATCTGTCGCCAAAGTGAAACCTTCCGTCTTTTCATTATTCATACGAATCATCATCTTTGTTAGAAAAATTATCTTTCCCTTGAGCTTCAATTATTCATTCGCGAAGAGTGAACTCTACGAAACGAACTGCAACTTTAACCTTGATGCTGCTCGGAGGTGAAATTTCTTTCAAATTCAATCTTGACATCTCTTCAATGAATCTTCCCCACGTAACCTAACAATATATAACAACAGATAAACAAATAGCAGGTACATAGTACAGATCAATATTCATTTTATTAAATTTCGTGATCTGGGATAGAAATGCATAAGGAGAGGTGTTTATCCGTCATGTAGGATAACATATATCCAACTTGCATATACCAACTAGAAAAGTACATCATGTAACATATCATAGACATCCACACATTATCCCTATAGACCTCAAGTATCAAAAGCTACTTTACGTATTACAACCACGAATTGGGAAAACACACCAACTAGCTCACCCTGTTGTAAATAAGGGTCAATGGTAGTCTCAACCACCATTTGTATCACCGTATCAACTCTTGCAAATGACCATTTACGCACATGAGCTCACGCTGTTGCAATCAGCATTCTTGTGGCAGTAATGCACACGAGCTCACGCTGCTGCAATCGGTGGCCCTATGGCGACGACCAAAAGTAGTGTATCGATTGTAGTGACATCAAGAGGATTTTAAAATATCACCATCCATCACTTTTTTAAAGATCTTTCCCGCTAAAACACATTTGAAAAGAAAAACGAGCTTGAGCAGAGCCCTGCAAAGGGTAGGACTTTGCTCTGATACCATACTGTCATGCCCCATTTTCTTTTGAGCGTGCAAGAAGAAAAGGAAAAGAGACGTACGTTTTATAATTTTCAGATATACCAGACGAATAAAAGATTTAAAACATCTAAAACAGAAACCTCGAAGAAACCGTTAAATATACGATTTTACATATACAATTCCTCGGAGTCTAGCCGAAATAAAACATTTAAACATAGCAGTGGAACATCATACAGGATCCGTAATGAAAAGAAGAACAATTTATCTTTTACAAACGTGAATTATTAAAATATCGTTTCAACGTTAAGTTTTGAAAGCAAAAAGAGAAATCTTGATATGACACCACCTACTATATATATCTTGAATCTCTTCATCTCCTGTAGTGTGAATACAGATAGGGGTGTGTGCGTTTGAATACACTCGTAGGAGTAATTTCATATTTCAAAGTTCGTTAAACAGTTAAGTCATTCTAACATTCACAAATACAACCCACATAGAATGCATAGCACATAACTTAAATGCACACAACTCTAAATAGGTGCGGGAGAAGTCCATTTTATCCTATAAATGGTTTTTAATATCGTTGGTGCTTTTCACGGGCCACTAGTCCATTAGTACTTTTTACAGATCACCAGTCCGTTGGTGCTTTTTACGGGCCACCAGTCCATCCTTAACGTGATCGTGGACTTCCGTTCTCATTTAACATATTCATAACGTATGCATGAACAAATAAAATACAACACATAACCCAAGATATATAAGATTCATCATATTCATAACGATCAATAGCATTCTAATAACATCAAGTTTACATGCATGCGTTCGTTCATCATCACTATACATTAAAATAGTAACGTAAAACATTTAGAGATTAGACGTTATCCCCATCTTGTTCGGTGGTAATTCCTCGTGATACGTTAAATTCTAAATTTTATGATCTTTCCTAAACTCGATAACCTACACATGTAAATGAGGGTTTCTTAGATTCTCGTTACAATAAAAATGCATACTTAAATAGAACTATCTCGAAGAAGAAGCGTTGAAGGAAACGAAACGAAATGAAGACTTTGGAGGTCGAAAGGGGCGTTGAAACGATCATGGAAGTTTAAAATGAGTTTATAAGGCTTGAAACTTGATCATAGGATGAAGAAACGAGCATGGAAAGTTAAACATGCGATCACAGGGTGTAAAGGAAAAGATTAGAGTATTAACGGAGGAAAAACGGGTTTAAACAGAGGGTTTAAAGATGTAGGGGCATTTTCATAAATATCAGAAAATGGTTGACTTTGACCAAAACCTCTCCCCCATCGTCACACACACACCTCGACTCACGACCGATGACTTTCCATCGTCGATGACACGACGACACACACACATGAGCGCACACACGCACCCGGTGCTCCCGACGCGCACACAGTGCGCCTACACATCACCCGGCGTGCGTGCAGCGTCCCCATCACGCACACCAACGCGCACTAGCACTCCCGTCGTGCGCACAGACATAACCCAGCAACACACGACGACGCTTCCAGCACCGCCTACTACCCAACTTGCCGGCATACCCCGCGTCGGCCACCACGCACCACCAGCTACACGGTGGCACTACACAGCGCCGCCCTCAACCCTCACACACACATAGCTCACGTACACACACCCATATACTGAGAAACACACACACATGACCAACAGGCCGCGGTGGCTCCAGCGACGTGCCAGAGAACGCACGACGGCGGTGGAAGCAGAGGCGAGGGAAGGAGGGAGAGAGAGAGAGAGAGAGAAAGCAGCGGGGAGAGAGAGAGGAGAGAGAAAGAGGGTTTCGCCGGTGTTGACCGGTCATTTTCCGATGAAGGAGATGTCGGAACGTAAAACCGAGCCCGAATTTGGAATGGGCTCGGCGAAAGCTATAAACTATGCGAAAATCAGCCGAAATGGAGAAAACTTTTCCGACGTTGGCGGTGGTGCCGGCGATGACACGACAGGGTGCAGCGGCCGCCAGCCGGAAAGTAGAGGAGAGAGAAGAGAGAAAAAGAGAAAAAAATATCTACCTTTTTGACTTTTTCGGTCGAATTATACTTTTACGATTCGTTTTCAACGTATTTATATAACTTTCGATTATTCATTTTCTTCGTGATTTGAGCTACGGGTTTTCCGATTGGCCTCATTTTCGTTTCTTTCTTTTTGATTTTCGATTATGAACCTTTTGATAAAATATAATCTATGTTTTTTGATTAAACTATACTTTCGATGATTAATTATGTATTATATCATTTTGACCTAGGCGTTACATTCATACGGGAGACATTAATATAATAATACTAAAAATATATATTAAAAAGCTACGAATTATTTTATCAAAAAATATAAGTAATGGAAAACATATATAGATGACTACAAAATATATTAAGTTGAGATTGAGGTTAATTAGGATTTTTAATTATTATTGCTCTAACAAGTTTTATACTAGTAATAAACAGCAGTACTTAAGAAGTTTATATAGTAAAAAAAAAAATTAAACTAACAATCAACAATAATATTTTTTAAACTAATAATAAACAACTTTAATTGAAACTATATATAATAAAAAAAAAATTCAAAATAATAACATTATTAAGAATTATATGTACTAAGAAAAATCAACAATATATTAGGGCGTTAGAAATGATATAGCAGCTCAAGTTCCACTGGGCCAACTATGTTTTTTTTAATAATTTATAACAAAGTTCTTTTATATATATATATATAATACTATTCATATTTTTTATATATACTATTCATATTATACTATGTTCTTTTATATATACTATTCATATTTTTTTGGGGCATGAGTCGATCGACTCGTCTGCCTTATAAGAGGCCCGGCTCTGGATATTACTACACTTTATATACTACTACCTTTATTCTATCTACACACTAGTGTAGGGCCCGTGTAATACACGGGATTTAAAAAAAAACTTAAAATTTTGAAAATTTTAAATATTATTTATACATGAAAATTCAATTTATGATTTTTGTAATAGATATCACCTAATAATATAACATTACATATAACATAAAATGATTGAATAATTATTTAATTATCGAAATATAATTTGCATTTGTGGAGGATCATAAATAATTTTTTTTTATTATTTTGAAAATAATATATATATTGTTTTGCTTGTTTTAATGTTTATAATAACCATCAAATTTTCTTTTCAATTAAATGATAAAAAATGAATGCCAAAATTTTACAAATAAATTTCATTATTTATTCTAAAACACTTATTGAAAAAAAATTCAATTTCATTAATTAATAAGTTTTAAAAGTTTGAACAATAATTTCCAATCAACCCACATTAATTTTAAAAAAAATTCTTATTTATTTATTTATATTTTTTCTCTAAACTTTTAAATTTAAAAATCTCAAATATGTAAATAATTTATATTATTGAAGTTTAAGCATATGTTATTTAAATAAATTTAATTAATATTTCTATATTATTAAATTAGTAATGTTTCTTAGTACTGTATGTGTGAAATGGGAAAAAAAAATGAAGAATTGAGTGGAAAGTATTTAAAATTAGAAAGTAGCTGGATTTTTGGAATTGCCAACAAAGCATGAAAGGGCAATAAGTAATGGTGCAAATCATTCATCGTATCCATTCCACCTGTTAACTAGCTTGAGCAAGGTAGAGAAGTGAAATTACCCACATGATATATTTTAATAATACCTATATATATAAGGCTTGAGTAAGTTCGTGAGCAAGAAGTATATTTGGTGATAAATTTGGGTTTGATATGATGGATCAAGACAAACTTGAACTTAAAAAACTCAGTTCACATCTTAATTCAATTACACTCCTGGCTTTGAGTTATCAAAAACATATTATGTAAACAGTATTCACATTGTTGATAATTAAATATAAGATGAAATACAATTTATACCATTAATATTAGAAAAAAATTTAATAAAAGAAGTGTAGATTAGTGTTAATTCCCCTCTGAAGGGTTCGTGGATCACAATTCTAGGCATTACTGATTACACTAAGAGCAACTCCAATGGTGTTATCCAACTTTTGGGTATTTTGGTGTCACATCACTATCACCTCAAAAGTAAAAAAATTTCTACTTCTAAACAAATATCTCACCAACCATTCTACCCAAAAAGTAACTATTTATGATCTCACTATCAAATCACTCATATATTTTGTATATCTTTATTAATTTACAATCTCTATTTATTATTTTATTTTATAATAAATAAAAAATCATAATATTTCCATTTATGTAATTAATTTTTTAATTTTAATTATTTATTTAATTTAGTAAAACATGAAATAAAATTGGACAATATATTATTAAATTTATTGAAAACAAATACATGGAATAATAGCTATAGTAAAAAAAAAAAATACATGGACAATATATTATTAATTTTCACAGCATTAATTAAAAAAAAGTAATAGCTACAGTAAAATCAGTGCAAAATAAAAAAAAAATTAATGACACGGACCCCACGCCACTCGTGCATGGAGGTCACGCATCTAATCTGTGCCTTCTTTTTTGGAGGTGGCCGCCACTCTCTCTCTCTCCCTCTCTCTTTCTCCCCCTCTTCTCTTTGGGTTTCACTTTCTCTCCCCCTCCCTCTCCCTCTCCCCCGTCACCCCCAACCATCTCCCTCTTCTTCTCCTCATGCCACATCAACATATACCTCCAATGGGTAGCACCATTGGAGGTGCTCTAATACACACGGAACATTTCCACCTGAATTTTTATTGTATCTAACGTAGGGCAAATTTTTGTGTTAAATCTTTTCTCTCTTTTTTTTATTCATTTTCTTTTCTTTTTTTTTCTTTAAAATTTGATTTTTATTATAGTTCACGATTAATCTATTAAATATTAATATTTAAGGTACATTAATTATATATGCAATTCAAATGTTAAATAATATCATATATTATTTCAAAATAAACATCGTTTTTGTCAAGGTATTCTGTACAAAATAAGTGTTATTATACAATTATGAGTGACAATTATGTACCTCGAGTCCTACCTCTTGCCCCCAACACATTAGATGTGCAGCACAACACTACCACCTCAATTCTCTATCTCCCAACCCATCAATCCACCATCCCTTCTCTTTCCACCAAACAAGTCAACCACCGCCCTTCAATTCCAACATTGGTTCTGCAAATTTACGACACCAAATTTCATCCCCCCACTAATTTAATTCATCAATTCACTACACACCCAATCTGGATTCCCAAATTAAATATTTCCCCATCACCATTTCAGTCACAATACACCACTCACAATTTCCCATATTTCGTTGTTTGATGATTATTGATTGAAAAATATGAATTTATTTGCAAAAATTTTAAAGAAGAAGATGAAAAATCATGCATTTAAAATTGTTGGTCCCAATTGGAGTAACCTGGCCCTAGGCTAGATCAGGTTACTGACCCTGTATCAGAATGCAACGCAGCGGAATAAACTTGATAGAGTTTCTGATGAAAACCAGTTTTCTTTTCCAAATATGATTTTAGAACAAACGTTTATCAGGATACTTATGATAAATACAACAAAATAGATATGCAAACAATGTAATGCAGCAAATAAGATAAGGAGTAAACACTTATGGCTTATAGTGGTTCGAAGGTGGTGTAACCCTTCTACGTCCACTCTACTCCTTCTCATAGAAGGAATTTCGTTATGGTCAGTTTGTTTTACAAGACTCGTCTTTACAAACCTCTTCCAAACAAGTTGAACCTACTAGAATCTAAGATCCCTAGGCCAAATCCCACACAGGGTTTACAAACTCTCACACAAGGAACACACTCCCACACAGGGAAAGATAGCCTACACAAGACTAACAAACTTAGCAAGGATCAGATCCTATCAACTAAGTACACCTAACTAAAACAACCTAGCACACACAACACAATGGTTAAAAGTATGTTTGTTTCTTCAACTGGTGTGGTGAAGTCAGTCTTGAACTTTAGAGCTCGAACACTTGAATGATAGACTGCTTCTGAAGGTTGAGTGGCTAGACTAAGGAAAGCTTGAAGTAGCTTTGGAGTATTTCTAAATTTCCACTTGGCTTAGTCTCACACAACTTCAGCTCCTCACACCTTCTGTATATATATCTTGAGAATCTATCTGTTGTGGTGAAGTATCCGTTGAAGGAAAGATACTTCTCCATTTTGAATTCGAGCTTTGATTCTCCAAAGATCTTCACTGTGACTTCATTAAATGCATCATCGTTGAAAGGCAAGTTGACGTGTAAAACCTTCCATGAACATTTAATATGTCTGATATCGATTACTGGACCTTGCTGACCTGGCATGGCGGTTTAGGTCCATTCCTGAGATTCATGCAATGGATACTCCTTCTTGCTGAAAGATAGCTTTGTTCTTCCTTGAGTTGCATGATCTTCCTCGTACTTACTTGGATGAAAGTAGCGTTTATCTTTTCATGATAAGTCTGTTGGCTACTTCCTGATATCTCAGTAAGCTGTTGTAGCTGCTGGCTTCCTGATTGCAGTTTGTAGTTTTCTGCTTCCGTTTCCTGTTGCTGCTTCCTGCTTCAGCTTACAGCTTCTTGTTTCAGTTTGCAGCTTCCTGTTTTCAGCTTCCTGTTGCTGCTTCCTACTTCAGCTTGCAGCTTCCTGTTTTCAGCTTCCTGTTATTGCTTCCTGCTTCAACTTCCAGCTTCCTGTTTCAGCTTTCTGATTATTGTTTTTAGAAGATATTTCCCTATATCTTCTAAGGTTGATTTTTCTTATCACTTGGAAAACCATTACATGATCTTTTATAGATGAGGGACTAAAGATCACGTAGTATGGAAACTAGGTTTTGATCCCTTAAGCAAACTGTTCTTTTCTTATTGTGTATACAGTTTTGTCTTATTAAGATAACTACTGAAATATCCAAACAAAAATTTTGAGATTTTAAACTTACATTTAGTACACTAATACCTTAAGAGTATACAACTAATATATTTCACTGAATGAGCAACTAATACCATATGAGTATGTAACTAATACCTTAAGAGTATAAATTAATATTTCACTGAATGAACAACTAATATTTATGAGTATGCAACTAATACCTTTCATTAAATGAACAACTAGTACCTTATGAGTATGCAACTAAGACCTTAATAGTATACAACAGATACCTTAAGAGCATACAACTAATACTTTTCATTGAATGAGCAACTAATTCCTTAAGAGTATACACATAATGCCTTAAGAGTATATAACTGATACCTTAATAGCATACAACTGATACCTTCACTGAATGAACAACTAATACCTTAAGAGTATACAACTGATATCTTAAGAGTATATAACTAATATCTTCATTAGATGAACTATATATGTAATCAGGTGGTGCGCCGCACACACTAGCTCCGATGTGGCCACGCGTGGGGACGTGCGGGCGCATGTGAAGATGGTTCACGTGTTGGGTTGGATTTGGGGTACAGATCCTGATGTACATAAGTTTTTACTTACAATTTTAAGAAAAAGTTACCTATATTTTAATAAAATTTTCTTTATTTACTTCTCACAAATTAAATGAGATAAATTATTTGAAATTTACATTTATTAATTGTACTTAAAAAGGATATATTAGTTTTTCTTTTAACAATTTATTTATTCTTTGTGCAAATTCTAATATGAAATATTTATTTTGGGATGAATGGATTATATAAAAATTAGTTGAAGCCTGTAAGTTTCAAAGACAATAATTAATCATATACCACACCTATTGGGACAACCTACCAAACTAAACTTAAAAAAAAAAAAAATAGAAAAACTGACGAAAATTTCCAAAGTTTATAATATTAATTATTACCACTTGAATTAATTAAGTCGTATATATAATTAACATTTGCGTTTGAGTGAATATTCAGTTCATCTGTTCATGGTTTCTTTATAATCAACGATGCTAATACTATGATTAATTAAAATAAATTAACGCGTAACAAATTTTCGTCCACAACTGTCTTGTTAATCAACAACTAGCATCACAAGTACAATGTTAAATTCAATGAATTTCCAACCATTATTGTGATTCCCTTAGCGATCCGTTATCTTGACTAATATTTTGTTTTAATTACTGAAAATCCTAAATTGAGATCCCCACAATTATTATTTGACTAGGATTGGTCTAAAATGACATAATGGACATGTCTAAGCTAGTTTGATGTCTTAACATACAACTAATTATTTTAAATTTTTTGTTAAAAAAAAAATACAACTAATTACAACTAATGTGGAAGAAAATGTGGTTTCGTCAGATCTTATATTATATTTAGTATTTCATTTTATATTCATTACATTTAGTACACGTCACATATTAATTAGTGATTTTATCATGTGACGTGTAATAATTATTTTGAAATGACCAATGAAAAATAAAGTCAACACATTTATTTATATGCAGCTGGAGCATAGATCATACTCCCTCCGTCCCACAAAGATAGACTTGTATACTATTTTCATTCGTCCCACAAAGATATGTTTGTTACTATATTAGTATGGGTTTTTTAATTTGTAATTCTATATATGCCCTTAATTAAATGTATATTAAATCAACACACTTCAACTTCCTACGTACTTTTTGAAACAAAAAAAAATGTTTCATTCAATGCCATAATTAATGAAAGATGAGGATACAATTGAAAATTCAAATATTTTATTAATTTGTGTAAAAATACAAGTAAACCTATTTTTGTGGGACGGAGGGAGTATATTCATGTAATCCGGGTCAATCCAACCTGGGACCAATTTTCATGCGCTCTCACGCGCCCCCATGCGTCTAGTTGTCCGTGCATTCTGACAAATTAATATGTTATAAAATTTTAGTTATGTTAGCGAGACATTTATGTTATATTAGTTTTACTTTTACATTATATTACACAAACATGTAATACATTTTTTAAGCTTTATGTTATATTAGGTGAACCTTTATATATGTTATAAAAATAAAATGTTATGTTAATATAAAAGTATAAATAATATTACATAAATTTATAACTATATTGATATAAAAGTATAAATAATATCATATAAAAATATGGGTAATATCGCATAAAGGTATGTTGATACAAATTGTGCCGAATTTCTTTTTAAGGTTACAATATTACATAAATGTTATGATATTTATACATAAAAATTATACTGATACAACATAAAGGTCAATGCGTGAATTAAAAAAATCCAATATAAAATTTCAACAAATCCAGATTGACCCAATTGATTCGTGCAAGAGGTTCACAAAAGTGTTATTCAAAAGTCAAATAAAAGATATCAGGTGGAATATATATTGAATGTGTGACATGTAATTAATTAAGATCGTGGACTGCAAAAAAATCTGATTCCGATAGAACTAAAAAATTACTACCTCCGTCTCATAAAGATAGACTTACTTCTATTTTCACACAAATTAAGAAAATATTTAAAATTCTAATTATATCCTTATCTTTCATTAATTGTAACATTGAATGTAACATTTTCTTGTTTCAAAAAGTAAAGTGGTAACCCTCGTTCTTAACGATCTATATTTATAAACATTCTTTTTTGTTAAATTATTAAATCTTGTTCTTTTTTAGCCAAGAGATGATTTTCGCCAACTAACCCCTTCCAATATTTGTGGTGTGATATAATGGTATGGGGTACATTAATGATGGTACGGGTGTGTATTATAATGATATGAACTACATTAATAATGGTATGGAGGTGTAATACGGTGGTACAGACTACATTAATTATGGTACAAGGGTGTACTATGATGGTACATACTTCATTAATAATGGTACAGACTGAAATATGGTGGTACGGGTTTAATTTCATTAAGAATAATACGGTCCAAAAAAATATTATTTCGGTTGAAAAATAATAATTTTAAACTCTTGGTTAAAAAAGAATATTTCCTTTTATAGTTGGCTACTTATCATTTCAATGGGGGAATTGAAGTGTGCTAATTTAATATACATTTAATGAAGGATGGTATATGTGGAATTACAAATTATAAACCACAATAATATAGTAACAAGTTTATGTTTATGGGAGGGAGGAAATATTATTCATTTATTATGTAAGCTTAAATTTTAAGTAGCAAGTTTATAGCGGGATTTGGATCTCTACATACATTTAACTTTTGTAACTTTCTTGTAGATTTCGAGAAAAATATGAAAGTAAAGAGGGAGTCGGTGAAAAATGAGAAAAAATGGATCCCATACACTTTACCATGTGCACCAAATTAAGCTCACAATAAATTAACGAACTCTCCTTTTGATTAAAAATAAATATCAATGAAGGTTAAAATTTTATAGTTATTTTGACATTTTTCTTTTGAAGTTTACCCCAATCCTAATCCATAAAATATTTCTTAATTTGTTCACACAAAATTTTATAATCTTAACTTCTTATCTCAATTTTCTCTAATTGTTTCTTATATAAATATTATTTCATCTCATGTTGATTTAGGAATTAGTAAAGAAAAAATATTGTTGTTTAAGAACATTCCTATTTAATTTTTATATTCCTCAAATTATGAAAAAAAAATTCAAAACCATATTTATTTTGAAGCGGATAGGATATTTGTTTAAAACCATCTCATGAGATACAGCCCATGGGACAGAGAAGTACGTAGACCATTATGTTAAAATAAATCTGGGTCTGTACGTACCAGGGTGGGCTGAGTTTGAATAACAAATGTTTAGGTCTTTAAGTTTGAATCACAAATGTTAAGGTCATAAAGACCTATGCATGAATTTAGTAATGAGAAATTTAAAGGGATTTTATTAATCCAAACCCTGAAAGATAAGTTAATCATGGGAACTTTTTTCTATTAGGCGTTTATCTCATTCTCTTCTTATGGTTGATGTGTCTATCAAATTACGTTGATGTGTTAATTAAAAAATGAAAATTAAATGAAATATTACATGGACTATCAATATATTACACTTGTAAATATATCAATATCATCATGTAAGTATTTTTTCAATATATATTATTGAAAAAAAATTAATGTCACAAAATAGCGATATTATATTGAATATAATATCACAAAATATTGATATTGATTGATATATATATATATATATATATATATTAATTATTGGACAAAATTCCAAATTTAAATGATCAATTTTCTTGCCCCAAGTACCACTTGAGCTGCTAATATTAATTGGAAAATTATAATTTTCATCTTTTACTTTAGATCTTGTTTCATTTTATATCATTATTTTGCGTCTTATAATTTTGAGCTTTCAAGGTTTTTTAACCATCAACTTTTTGAAGTATGATCTGATTTTTCGCTATGTTAATTCCATCTACTTAAACACCTGAATTGATGACGTAAAGTTTGAATTTGGGAAATGTAGCGCCTAGGACAAAATGACGCATAATTGTTTGTTTTAATTACGTGCGTTTCAGAAAAATGATATAATACATAATTAATTATCGGAAGTGTAGTTTAATCGAAAAACATAGGTTATATTTTATCAAAAGGTTCATAATCGAAAATCGAAAAGAAAGAAACAAAAATGAGGCCAATCGAAGACCTATAGCTCAAACCACCAAGAAAATGCGAAAAATCGGAATATACGTATATATAGTACAAAACGAGTCGTAAAAATCATAATTCGAACGATAAAGTCAAAAAGGTAGATATTTTTTTTTCTCTCTTCTCTCTCTCCTCTGTTTTCCGGCCGGCAGCTGCCGCGCCCTCGCCGGCGCCATCGCCGGTGCTGAAACTTTTTTCTCGGCTTCAGCCGATTTTCATACCTCTTATAGCTTTCGACGAGCCCGTTCTAGATCCGGGCTCGATTTTCCATTTCGACATTTTCTTCACCGGGAAACGGCTGGTCAAACCCCGAAAAACCCCAACTTCTCTCTCCTCTCTTCCTCTCTCTTTCTTCGCTGCTCTCTCTCTCCTCGTCGTGGCTGTTATGGTGGTATGGGTGTGTGTTGGGGCGGCACCTTGTTGCACCGTCGTGTGTTGTGAAGAGTTGCCGGCGACGGGAAGTCGCCAGCCGTGACTGTGTGTGCGTGAGTATGTGCGTGTGTGTATGCTTAGGGGCGCCACCATGTGTGGTAGCGCCGTGCTGTGTGTTGGCCGGTGCGACGGATGCGCCGGTGAGGTCGGGGGGGGTGGTGGTGTGCTGTCCGGCGACTGGAAGTCGCCGGCCGGAGTTGGGAGTTTAGGTGTTGCTGCTGGGTTGCTGTTCTGGCGTGCGGGTGACACGGCGTCGGGAAGCGGTGTGCACGCGGGTGTTGGGTGCAGCACGCGACGGGGGTGTTGCGCGCGCACCAGGTGATGTGTGGGCACGCTGTGTGCGTGTCGGGTGCGCGTGTGCGCTCGTGTGTGTGTCGTCGTGTCGCCGATGATGGAAAGTCATCAGCCGAGAGTCAGGGTATGTGTGTGACGACGGGAGAGGAGTCTTAGTCAAAGTCAACCCTTTTCCGATAATTACGAAAACGCCCCTACACCTTTAAAAGCTCCGTTTAAGCTCGTTTTTTTTCTGTTTAAGCCCGTTTTTCTTCCGTTCAAACTCTAATCTTTTTCTTTACACCCTATGATCGCATGTTTTACCTTTCATGCTCATTTCTTCATTCTTATGATCGAGTTTCGAACCTTCATTTCGATTCCCTTTCCTTCAACGCTACTTCTTCGAGATAGTTCTTTTAAAGTATACGTATTTTATCGTAATACGAGATCTAAGAAACCCTTGTTTACATGTGTAGGCTTTTGAGTTTAGAAAAGATCTTAAAACTTAGCATTTAACGTATCACGAGGAATTACCATCGAACAAGGTGGGGGTAACTTCTAAACCATAACTCTTATATTTCCATTAATAAATGCATGTATGACAAATATATGTTATGTAAATCTAAGATTTAGGAAACGATTCTTTAATGCTATGAAAGGTTGAATTTCTTGTGTTGTACTTACGTGTTGTGGATTATATGAATATATACATGCATGTCATAACTATGCTACGAAGGGACTGGTCCAAGAATATACTACGGAGGGACCTATGGTCCATAATGAAAGATTTAACGGGATAAAAACCGTTTATAGGGTAAGATGAGCTGCTCCCGCACCTATCTACAGCTACGTGTCATTAAGTTATGTGTTATGCATTTTACGTGTTGTGTCTAATTATTGTATTTGTGAATGTTAGAACGACTTAACTGCTTAATCAACTTGAAATATGAAATTACTCACACGAGTGTATTCAAACGCACTCACCTCTATCTGTATTCACACTACAGGAGATGAAGAGAATCAAGATATATAGAGCGGGTGGTGTCATATCAAGATTTCTCTTTTTGCTTTCAAAACTTAACGTTGAAACGATATTTTACTATATCACGTTTGTAAAAGATAAGCTGTTATTCTTTTCGTTATGGATTCTGTACGATGTTCCGCTGCTACATTTAAATGTTTTGTTTCGGCTAAATGCCGAGGTTTGTATATATAAAATCATATGTTATCGGTTTCCAAGGTTTCTGTTTTAAAATGTATGTCTCTTTTCTCTTTCTTCCTACACGCCCATAAAGAAAACTTTGATATTTTTAAGTGTGAAAACGGGGCGTGACAGGAAATGTAGTTTAACAATATATAGTTGACAATGAAAGTTGGAGTTGTTGATGAGGATTATCATTGTCTAATCCGAAAAGATTCATTAAAGTTTACCGAAATAATCCATCTAGTTCTCAGATGTACAAAATCAAAGTTATCAAGCAAACCCGAGAAACAATTAAAATTTGAAAAAAACTTTTGTGCACATGGTGTTGGTGCACGGACCCTAAATCCGTGCACTCGGGTCGACCCCGTCTCGTATGCGTCCGCACGTACTCGCACACATTATCAGGTCGCGAACAAAATTCATCCAAATATGTTCTTAGGTGCCAGACCTTTATGTATGTTAATTATACACTTTAGTAGTGTTAGTCATAACTTTTGTAAGGTTAGTTGTATCTTAACATTTTTTTAGACATATATATTAACCTTTCATTCATTTTAGTTATAACAGTCATATCTTTTAGATATATTACATATACCTTTTAGTTACATTAGTTGTACATTTATATATTACATAAATGTATGACTATGTTGATATAAATATATAAGTAATATCACACAAAGGTTAACATGTACAAATTGTGGCAAAATTAGGATTTTTTTAGAGTTAAAAATATTAAATAAAATATAATATCTGGACATAAATGTATGACTAATATAATATAAAGGTATGATTAACATAACATAGAGGTTTGGGAAAAAAAAAAAATCAGTGCGTGGATTTGGCCCAACCCACACCCGAACCCAACACGTGTGCATGTGTGTATCAGGTGAATAGAAGTGTTATTTTTAAATTTTAGTAATGCTACCAACACGTATGGGTGGACTACACAAGCTCGAATCTGAATTTTATTTTATTTTCTCCAAGAAAAAATTAATAATAATACATATAACGTCCATTTTCACACAGTTCACAAAATTTGGAAAATAATTAGATCAAATGGGCCAGTTGGATTAATGCTGAATTTTGTCTTTTTATTATTCCTTCACTTCATCATATTCGCCAAATGATGAATTCAGAGTCATTTTCAGTTAATAGACATGGTAATATATAAATATATATATATATAATCTTTTATATATAGAGCAAAACCATGTCCTGAATAAGCCAACCACGATTGAGACTAGAAAATTGGTGATGAAATAGGCTGAAATCCGGTTTATTTTCTGAGTGAAGCTATTTATTAATTTGATTTTACTCAATATATCACATGAATTATGATAATAACACGTAAGTGTACTAAATACATTGCATATTAGGGGTGGCACGGTCCGGAGTAATTAGGGGATAAGGGAATCTTTGAAATTGCTCCAAAATTCAGAGATTTTCAGAGAATTTGAAAAAAAAATCTATGAAATTGCTCCGTCACTTCGGTTCGGTTCCTTCGTGGATTCGGAAAAAACGAAGCGGATCAATTCGGGTTTTGGAGATTTAGATTTTTATAATTTAAAATAAATATTCATTGAAACAAAATGCAAAAAATAAATAAACAAATATATCGTACAAAGTTATTTAATTTATATCTTAAAACAAGTCATAATCTAATAAATTAGATTTGATAAATTACTAGAGTATGTCTCTTCTCGAAAACAAATATTACATTCAAAATTTTCTTTAAATTTTATTTTTCGAAATCTTCTCGTTCTACACCTCATAAGTAGTAATCAGAAAGTTCATCTTTCAAAATATCTTATGCATTACTTTATATAAGTTATAAATCAATTATTTGATTAATACCTATTGTAGTTAATAGATTTTAACTCCCAAAATTATTCATTCAAATTATTTTATTTTATTATTTAATTGTTATTTTATTCTATGAAGTCTTAAAATTATAATAGTATTAAATAATAAAAATAAAAATAATAATAATAATAATAATAATAATAATAATAATAATAATAAACTTCAATCAAATTTGTAACTAATCCAATATAACAATACAAAAAAATGAATTCAATGATACATACATATTTATATATAGTTACTTCTTTGAAATCAGTTCTATTCGGTTTTTCGGTTCGGTACAATTCGAGTTTGACACAAAAATTAATTGGAGCGGTTCAATTCGTATAAAGTCAAATAATCAACTGTTCTTTATCGATTTGAATTTCTCCACAGTTCCGTTATCTTCGAAATTCATGCTCACCCATATTGCATATATTCATGAAATGTAGTTTGAGATTAAAATAGTAAAAGATAAATGTTCTCTTCTAATATGTTTATGTGTTCATGTCTCACTCACACACTGAAAACTTCTCAAGATACTCATCATTAAATGGCTCAACGTCAAGCAAGGAGATCAGTGACGTATTCTGAATTTAAAATTTACTGATAATTTCGATAAAGTCACTATATTATTTTATAAAATAATAACATCCAATATTAGTGATATATTCCATGTCAATATTACAACATCAACATCAACGAATAAATAACTTAAACACAATTACAACATTTATGTTCTATTTTTCATATTTCGAAAACATTGCATGATAGCTGTATTGCTAATATTTTCAAATACATTATTTTCAATGTATGTAATTTAGTAATAATTCTATAGTGTATCACTCAGTCGATTTTGAAATGAATATTTAATGATGTACATCATAAAACTCATTCTAATATAAGTTGTATATTTTCATAGTATATTTTCATTATTTATGAAAAATAAATCACAATCATAAAATAACATTAAATTAAACTAACAATTATACAAATTCTATAAATCAACATTTAAAGTATGAACATTTGTAACTCAAATCTAATTATTCACATAAATAAATGTTAAATAGCAAATGTTACTATAAATTAAGAACTGAAAGTTAATAATTTTTGTTCAATTACTTATGATTCATTAAACGAAAAAAATGAATATCTCATATACTCTTTAATACGGAAAAAATCAAATAAATTAAAATAAAATCAATAATCAATGAAAGAAAACACAAATAGTGATTTTAAATATGAAGAATTAGTTCATCTTAAAAAAATTTAAAAATTAATGTGTCTAATGAGAATTTGATTATATGAGATTAAAGCTAATTAATGTACATTTTTTTATTAAAAATATATAATACAAAAAATACCGGTACTATTTTTTAAAAGTTTGAGGGGGCTTAATGCCCCCCTTGACTTCAAAGTGAGTCTGTCCTAATGTGGATCATCCATTAATCAATTCCAAATGGATCAAATTCATCTCTAAATAATTTCAATCCAAACATTTAACTATAAGAGTTTCTCAAAGATTAGTACTAGAGAATAACGATCATCTTCTTGATATGAGTAGTACAAACCAATTCATTTAATCAAAATTCTCTACTTAAAGTCCCATAATCTTTTTTATGGCGGACTTTGTCTTCCCCAAAATTCCAACAATGCCCCTCAAACGAATTTAAGGAGCCATTAATGACTCTATTATTGATGTTGTCGTGATTTTCTAGTTGAGCACATATACTTTTGAAATAGATTCTTTCAATTCTCGGATGATTAATCTTGAAAGATGAATATTTGTCGTATACATTGAGAAAGGGGGACAGAGGTCACGTTATTAGACATGCTATAATTGAAAGGCCTTTTGAGTTTTGTTCAGTTTGACTTTCTTGTAATCATCACTCCCTCAAAAGACTTCTCAATGGACCTACTTTGGAAGATGTCTACCGTAGATACAATTTTTCCTGTCCCCATCTATTATTATTACAATAATGCTCAAATCAAATATCCATCAAATCTATTGAATAGCAACCAAAACTATCATAATTAATATAATAATTTATTTATTCTATATAATTTACGATTAATCTATTCACCACGTGGGCACATAAATATATGTTTACTGTTGATGTGTCAGATCTAATATATTTATCGCAACACCTCACATGAGATCATCTCACATAAGGTCATACGTGAAACGGAGCTTTTAATGATCTTATATGACACTGACATTGACCATATGAACTAACCCGTCTTATTGATCCATATGAATTCCGTCTTACATAAGGTCTCACGTGAGACCGTCTCACATAAGACCTACTCTATATATCTATTAATTACAAATTTTATAATTTTATAGGGTGAGATCATTATACATTATTGGTGGAAGTATTAAGAATTGCCCACTTTGGACATTTTAACATTTTCGGTATAATTAATATAAGTTTTTACCACAATCCATTAAAAATGACACTTTAATCTTCAAATTTAAATTCTTTGATAAGACATATATATGTTGTCTCTTCTTATTCCGATCGTGAACTATAAAAGTGCAAAAGTTATTTTGGACAATTTACTATCACAATTGTTGTAGAAAATTAATAAATTTATATTGTGTAAAAAAATTAAAATTATTTGATTTAATAGTATTGAGGATATTTTACCAATCTTCTATTTCATTATATATTCTATCATTTATTTCTAATCTGTATATATTGTATATATCAAATTACATCACCAACTAATACATGTGGTGACTGGTGAGTTAGAACATAGATGCAATGAAAATATACAGGATAAAATATGTAATGTAACAAAAATTTTGAACTAACATAAATGGCGTGCACCGATTATTTCTATATATGGTTCGTTGATATAGTCGTTTTCTTTATTTATTAATTTGGGGATTAAAACAAAATAAATTTATAAAGAATTAATAAAGCAAAACTTGAAACTTTATAACTGAATAATAGGTTTTGCCTTTTGGGATATTAAAATTTAAATATTAGTTTATCCAAAATAAAAAAAAAATTGGATATCAATTTAAACAATAGAGATTACAATATTAGAACTTGGTTTTGCTCATTATTTTGATGTTTGGAAGAGACTTTCAAGAAAAAAAACGGATGAAATGCTATAAATTTTTAGAAAGGCATGTGAAAGAGTAGATACTATTCAAAAAAAAAAAAAAAAAAGGAAAGAAAGAAAGAGAGAGTACTGATAGAAAAAATATTGGAGGGAAGGACAATTTTAATAAAAAAACAGCTTAATTTGTTATTAGATAACCTATTATTTCTCCCGTGCGTTGTACGGGTTGTTATATTTATTATTAGATTTTAACAATAATAAATTGTACTAAAGTTTGTTTATAATAATTTTCTCAAAACATAATATCTCTCTAAAAACGAAGATATGAGACAATGTGAATTTAAAAGAATTTTTCTACTTTTAAAAATTTAGCAAAATTTTATATTATTTCATTTCTTAATTTCATTATATCTAATTATATCTAATGTTTGTATAACATGCATCGGCTCCACCTGTGAAGCCGCCTTAGCAGCTTTGTCCCCCAACACTTCCGCAACGTCAGTCATTATCTCAAACTTCTCGGCCGACCCTTCTCCAAAACTCGACATAATCCTCGCAAAAACCGGCGACCAAACAGCCGGAATTGCGGATCCATGGCCCTACAACAAGTTTCTCGACCGAGAAAAACTATCCAAAGCATAGCCGGTCCCAAATGGACGGCGCTGGAGAAAATTAGGGGTCTTCGAAATACGATCATAACGTGGCGAGTCTTCATGATCGTCATCACCGCGATGACTATGGGACAATGGAAGAACAACTCGTTGCTGTAGGTAAAGCTGCTTGGCGCGTGTAGTGACGCTCCGCCTGAGAGCCATTGATCTCTCTCTCCTTTCAGCGAATAGAACAGAAACTGAAAATTAGGGATTTCTGAGTTTTTTTTTTTTCATTTTTTTTTTAATTTAAGCAATATTAACGACTTTCTAACCACGATTTATTTCAGCGACTTCCCCATTTCCCGACTAAAGTCGTGTATGTAATTCATGGCCTTACAACAAAATTATTTCCCCATGATTATTTCTTTTTTATGCAAGGAATAACAACTATAAATAGTATTTATTCTAATTCTCAATTCGCATTCATTTTGGGGGAAAATAGGTTTTATGCCAAATTAAAATACTTTATAGAATAGACAATTATTTTGACTTATCCTTTTCTTAAATTCTAAACAAAGGAAAAAAAAATACAAAAACTTAGATGAGATGATTTCATAAATAATTATCATGATATTGATTTTTTTTTTTTTTAATGAGATGAAGTGGAAGGGAGATAATTAAGACAAGGAAACTTAATTATCGTGATATAGATTCTCAAGGATAATTATCGTGATATAATTTTTTTTAAAATAAAAAAGCTTGTGCGATCCTGGTCCAAACCCTATCATCACAATTTACATTTTTATAAATGTAAGATACCAGTTAAGCTACAAGACTCGTGGTACAAAGCCTTATTAACCACACACAAAATTTACTTTTATAAATTTATATGTGAATTGTAAAGGCCCTAATCATCATAATTTGTATCTTTATAAATGTGAGATACCAATTGAGCTATAAAATTTATGGTACCAAATTTTATTAACCATAAATAAAATTTATTTTTATAAATTTATATATAAATTATAAAGTGTGTATTGTGAGTTGTGGATTAACTTCTATCAAATAATTAGATCCATAAAACATATCAAATAAAACTCACTAAAAAAAATTGTTTGGGACGATAGTAAATCCTAAATATATTACAGTAGCAGTTAAAAAGGCAGTGTAGCAAACAAATACTAACGAACAAAAAAAATCCGACAGGACCGACACAGAGATAGCGATTTTGAGTTCAATTCTGTGGGCTTCCCCAAACTAATACTCCTAGTTTTTTTTTTTTCTGGCGAGTTAAGACCACGCGGTTTTCATCTGTGCAGGCCGCCTGCTTAATTTTATGTTTGGATACACTTTTCGTCTAATTAATCTTCAAAAATCTTATCCGCATCCAATAATTCTATTGTGCTCTATGCAATGGCTAATTAATATAATGTTTATAAATTAATCAAAATATATAAGTACATACATATATCTATATATATATATATGTATAAACTAGTATAGGCTTGTGTATAAATGGGTTAAAAAAATTAAATATATAAAATTAATTTTTTTACATATTATTATATTGAAAAAATATTTATAATTTGTGTTCAGCCTATATTTAACATCGATGATTATATAATTCGATTAATATAGTATTTAATTATATATGATGCATTTGTAATTGAACATCAATAATTTTATTTATTCAAACCGGAAAAAAAAATGTTGTCTATAATATAATTCAAACCTCCCATCATTTCTTTAATTATATTTTTATTTGAAATTTGAAATATTAAATTTTAGAAAGATTCTCAAAATTTCTTTTCAATTATATGATAAAAAAACTTAAAATAAAAAATACTCAATTAATGTTAGTTTATTAAAAAAAATCAATTCCATTATTATATACGCTTAGAAGTTACACTAATCTTTTAAATTGCTCTACATTTGTTTTAGTTTAGTTTTTCTTTTTCTTTTTTAAATATTTTTCTCTAGTTTTTAAATTAAAATAAATATGTAATATATATAATTTTGTATCTATATATTAGTTTTGTGATTTTTTCACATGTGCCCGAGTGGTTGTACTTTTATATATAAATATATATATATAGATTTTTCAAGAAAATCTAAGTGTTTAAATCACATGAATTCACTTTAGAAAAAAACTCACATGTATGATGTAACTATTAAGTATTACATTTGTTGTTTTTAAAAAAAATATTTAATTTTTAAGCATGAACATTAATAGTATAAAAATAACGATTTTTCTTTAGACAATATAGTAATAGCCTAATAAATATATACAATTATTGTTTAAATATGTTAATAACAATTATATTATATAAATATGTTAATAATAATTTCTAAAATTGTATATGCATAAATAAATAATTTAATTGTAATCTTGAAACTCCTAATTAATAAGAATTGATTAAAAAGTTGTATACACATTCATTCTTAATACATAAACTAAATTGATTGTAAAAGTGATCTATTTAATATTTTTCAAATATATAATTGATAACAATAATTAATAACAACAAAAATAATAAAAAAAATATTTAGAGTTTAGGATGAAATTTTTTTATTCTTAAAGTGACATATGACACAATAATTGTTTATATATATAATAAGGTAAAAACAAAAACTCATCTCAAGTATACGTGATTTAGCACTTTACTATATCATTTATAAATATTTTCATTTTACTATATAAACAACAAGAATTTTGTAGGTTACATTATTTCCGGCTGCCACGCATCCAATCTCGTCGTAAACTTTTCTGGTGCATTTCAATTTAGCACTTTACTATATGAACTTTAAAAAATTTCATTTTATTATATAAAGTACACGAGTTTGGCATATTATAATATTTCTAGTTGCGACATCGTAAAATTTCACCGAAAACTACTAACGTGCATGATTTTTAGAGGAGTAAATTTGTTTTGAAAATGTCTATTAAAATATCTTCATTACCTAATCTTCTTCTTCTTTTGCAATAAGAGTTTACTTTATCAAAATGACATGAGCATTTCAAGAAAACGTCGATTTTCATGTCGTTGGAGATGTTGCCAAAAGTTAACAAATTTACCCTGACCTCTAAAAATTAGATGCATGCACGTGAGCTGTTTTTGGTGGGATTTTATGATGTGGTAGTTGAAAATATTGTAGACTGCAAAATTCATGTACTTTATATAGTAAAATGAGAGCTTTTAAAGTTCATATAGTAAAGTGTTAAATTAAAATGCACCTGAAAAGTCTCCGGCGAGATTTGATGACATGGCAGCCGGAAATATTGTAAAGTGCAAAATTCTTATAGTTTGTATAGTGATATGAAAATATTTATAAATGATATAGTAAAGTGTTAAATCACGTATACTTGAGATGAGTTTTTGTTTTTTACTCATATAATAATAAACTAGTAATTCATTAGGTTATGTTTGGAAGAGATTTAGTATGTATGGATTTTGAACTTCAAAATTTCAATGTATGTTTGTTTCTGCATTTAAATTTGGATCACAAAATCCAAACATAATTATTACAATCTTCAATCATTATCAAAAATATTTTTTTATAAAAGATATCACATCAACCCAACTTTTCACAATAAAATATTATATCAATTCACTTTTCCAAGATTGATTTGTCCTCAAACAAACATACATTTCCATTATTTACCTTTACTACAAAATTCAGGATTTCAATAACAGGTTTTCGCCAAACCCACATAAACCGTTCCAAACATACCTTTAATGTTTGGATTAACTAAAAACTCCATAGTGATATAATGATATTATAATTATTACGAAATTATCGCTGATTGTGCATATATATTGTATTCAGAGATTTGTGCTGAAAATTCTCATATTAAATTACCTTTGATGTGGCAAATATTGTTATTTTGATTGCAGCAAATATTATTTACTATCAGTGATCGCCCCTAAAAAAATATGAATTATCATTTTAACAGATAATTACTCAATAATGCACATCTAGGTACACATGCACAAAAATGTATTTTCGTCTCATACACTTTAATTTCTTTTTTCTTTGTTTACTCATTCTACTTTTATATTTTGTTAGTTATTGTCCATTAATTTTCTTCTTTTTCTCCCTACTTTAATTGCTTTTTAAACATTATCACTAATTAACATATTGTGTGTATTAAATGCAATAAAATATGTGATAAAATCACATGTAACATAAATATCTGAATTGTATGACTTTCTCTTTTGTTGTGTTACTAAAAGGAAAAACTTAACAAAAGTAAAAATGTATGGATCAAACTAACACTGTATAACCTAAATAGAGACTATAGTTACTTCTTATTTCTCAATATTGGTTGGACTCAAAAAAAAAAAAAAAAGAATAAAGACAATACATTTTTAGACTATAATTTAAAAAAAAAAAAAAAACGGAGGAGAATTCGACTGGAATCAAAATTTTAATAACCAACTCATCTTGAATTTATGTCAAAGTATTCCATTTATATATATATATATATATATATATATATATATATATATATATATATGCGTGCATGTTGTATCCGTATATTCTGGAACATTATAAGACACACAACATATGCCAAAATATTTGATTAAAAATTACAATAACTAGTTAGTTCCATTTGGATTATATAATTTAATGCTCCGTTACACATTGATATTCCCTGCATTTATTGGTTGTCTTAATTATTTTAATTTTTATTCTATGATTCTGCAAGTCAAAAATAGAATGACTATCCAACCTACCAATTGGAACTATACAGTCTATACTATAAATATAGTGACAGATGAATGTTCTATTCTTTATTATTGGCCATAATTATTATAAGAAAAGCTATTATTGGAAATTTATAAGAGAAGTTTTATTTTGTGCATCAACAAATGAGCCCACCAACTCAGTTGAATTTCCATAGAGAAGCCAAAAAATGTAAAGGTGTTTAAAACAATAAATGGGACCCTACTCACAAAAGGGGTTGAATTTCTGCACTTGATATATTTTTGCATTCCCATTTCCAATTTATTCAATGATCATTTTCTTTATTTGATCTATAATGAATGATAAAATAATGTTTTATTCATTCTCTTAAAATAGAGTTACATGTTCCCAATTATTTTGTATAGTATACTAAACCTAAAATTCTGTGAAGGAATAATAACATGTGGATGTTTCTTAAATTTCATTGTATCAAACATTGATGGGTGTGAAACTATTAAAATAAAATTATTTACTTTAAAAATGATTGAGTTGAGTAGGATCGTATTCTTAAGGACCGGGAACTAAATTTCATTTGAGCAAAATAAATATACAATTAACTAAAGCAAACAAGAAAATAATAAATATGGGAAACATTATTAAGAAAATGAATAATAATAACAACAACAATAATAATAATAATTGGGAGAAAAATCAATATCACCAAGTTGTAATTCAAGACTATCAATATCCAATTCCATCACTAAATATAGACTGCAATTGAATTCTTGTACATTTAAATATTTTACCTTAAATTTATTAGGATATTCATAATAGATTAATCTTATATTTTCTATTATAATTGATCGAACCAACGTACATTCAAAACTAATTATCAACTAATTGATTAGCACGATAGTCTATCAATTAATAACTGCATTATTCACTTTGAAAATAATTAAATCTAGAACGAATAATCTAGATAACTGGAATTATTAATCTTGATTTTATACCATTGAGATCATGATTGAGTTCTTCGTCACCATAACATTCTTAAAATGTTTTTAGTTAGGAATAGTAGTTACTAGTGCATACCTAAGAAAAGAAAATTGTTCAATTTTTGTAGAGACCAAAGAGAGCCTTTAAAAACATCATGTTACTTGTTAGTAGGATACAACACTGTTCTCCCCCCTCCAAATCTCTCATAGAATCTCATTCCAATTAGAAAAAAATATATTAAAATAATATCTATAATTAAAAAAGAAAAATAAAAAATGAGTTTAATTTGAAATTAAATTCTTTTTGGGTTTCTCCTAACCGTCTTTCAAGCTCAACTCTTCTTGTCCAACGCAACATAAAAAATTTCAAAATACGCTCCAAAAATCCACTTTCAGATCCAATTACTTCATGTTCATAAATGTCAATTTCTACGATAAACGATCATAAAATCTATCAGATAAACTCAAATAAACTAAAATCAACAACAATAATAATAAAAATAATAAATGTACATCAAATATACAAAATGAAAGTGTAACAAGTTGTAGGTGAAGGAACATTTCACCCATTTGTATTATATTCACTAACTGAAATTCTGAATATATACATCTTTTTTAAATTTAAATCCTATAAATAATGTAGTTTGGGAAAATACAAAAAAGATGTAAAGTTGTTGGAAGAAAGAAAAGGTAGGAATTAAATATTTAAGAATAAAAATAGAAAAATGAAGCTGACAGGTCTCTAGGATGCAGGGAAAGTCATCATATCCTTTTGGGTTGAGACAGAAATGTGGGTCAAAGTTTTGAGAGCCTTTCCATTTTAAGACCATGTTTATCGGCCAGGGCACCGCCCTGGTCATAACAAAATGACAAAAAAAAAAGAAAAAAAGAAAAAAAAAAATGGGGTTAAATTCCATGACCAAGGTTGTGAGATGACCATGGTCATGAGGAATTTTTTAATCAATTATGATGACACGTGTCATCGTATGATTCGTCGAGTGTATTTTATTTAGATAATTTCAGATTTTGATTTATCCACTTAAAAAAAAAAAAATTATACATCAAAATTCATAAAATAAAATTCTCTATAAATAGATACCAATATTGATATATTTTGGATCACAATCTCATACACTCTCTTTTCTCTTCTAATTTGTGTCAAATCTCTTTTCTCTTCTAACTTGTGTCAAATCTCTAAATTTTTCTCATTTTCTACATGGATCCAAATCAGTCCAATTATTCTCACTACTCCCCAAACCATCCACATTCTCAAAATGATCAAAATATTGTAGCTCGATTTATTTATTTTCTTTTGTATTTCAATTCTTGTAATTTTAATTTTTTTATTGGATGTTGTAATTTATTTTAACTTGTATTCCCAAATTTTTTTATTATAATTACGATTTTTTTAATATTAAATAATTGTATATATTTCTTAAATATTTAAAATATAATAAAAATTAATTATAGATATAATTGTTAAATTATAAAAGAAATAATTTATTAAAGGTTGGTTGTGGTTGTGGGTGGTCATGGATAAACTATGAAAAAGATGAGATTTGGTTGTAGAGTAGAATGTGTATGTGGAGGAGAGAGAAATGAATTGTTTATTAGTTGGTTGTGGGTGACCATGGTCATGGATAAACATAGTCTAATACATCTTTCTTCGATGCTCCAGATTTGCCTCATCAATACGACATCGAATCATGACCTACAGACTCTTGGGACCCCCACCCCCCGTTAAATTATTCTGCTTTTCAGAGAGTATTGTCAAATTATTTATAATTAGTTTGATGTAGAGTATTTTCTAAATATTTTAGAAATTATGTTTTGGCAATATTTCATCATGTATTTGCAAATAGTTGGATAAAATCGGAGTCCACCCACCCACCCTTATAATCTTCCTATATATTACACCATTAGCTAAGTCCCCATTTTCTTGTACAACATATATATCCAGTGTGTGTCTGTATATATGTCTTGAGAGAGATATGGAGTTGTACTCATCAAACGAACAAGGTGGTTTGTTGGAAGAGTTACTGAGCCTAAGAGAGATTGAGTATTACACGAATCAAGATTTTTTGACCACTAGTAATTTCTCTCTGCCATTAATGGACCCAACCCTAAACTGCTCCATGTTTGGGGATGAGCTTTCACCTCTTCACTTCACTTCACATTCATCCAACACAAAGATTAATGACTCCCAATCAACATTCCCTAATTACCACCAATTAGAAAACTACTACTCCATGTCCATTTTGTATGATGAAGAAGATATTATTGGTGGCGCTGCTGCCACTTCACATGAGCTGCAGCTTCCGGGTTCGGATCATACGGGAGCTCCATCTAAGCTGGAACCCGTACCCGAATCAATAATGGGTCATTTAAGCGATGAAAGTGAGAGAAAGATGAAAGTGGAGAAGAAGAAGCAGAGTGGCAAACCTTCCAAGAACCTTATGGCGGAGAGGCGCCGCCGTAAGCGCCTCAACGACCGCCTTTCTCTGCTCCGATCAGTTGTTCCCAAGATTAGCAAGGTATCTTATTTATTTTTTCTTATTAATTTACATGCTAATTAAATATTTTACTATGTATTAATTAACTCTATATACATGTTTACTAGTCTTTTCCTATTAATTAGCTCTATTAAGACTTGTTTCTCTGTTAAGAGTGGAGAATAAGTCTTTTACTAGTTTTTTCCTCACTATATTATTTTTTTCTCCGGTCTCTTTAC
Organism: Scutellaria minor; assembly: GCA_954870855.1. Classification (NCBI taxonomy): domain Eukaryota; kingdom Viridiplantae; phylum Streptophyta; class Magnoliopsida; order Lamiales; family Lamiaceae; genus Scutellaria; species Scutellaria minor. The sequence continues at coordinate 3,370,087 of OX940734.1, forward strand.
CTTGAACTTAAAAAATTAAAATTATATTTCCATTTCTGTGTGTCCCAATACTCGACATGTCAGGTTTAGGCCTTAAGTGAATGCCACATCTTAATTTTCAAATACTTGAATAGTTAAATTTTATGAACAGTGAAATTTTATGTTTGTTTGAGATTGAATAAAGAACCATGATGTTTTAAATTTCAAATCATTGTTTGAAAATGTTGGTGGTTATTATATTATATTGTGGTACGATATGTTTGGAAGACGTAGAATGAAAATTGGTGCATGTAGTTTATATTATATTGTTATATTATTATATTATATTGTGGAAGATTTTATTGAATATAGTTAAAATCAGGGTTAATATTTATATATAGGGTAGAGTTTTCATGAATGATGAAAATTGAATTAATTGAGTTTTGATCTCTACGGGAAGACATGTTTAGCTAATTATCTGCATTATGTTGGGATGGGGTTGATGGAATGATGGGCTACAGTAATTGAAATTGAGTCTAACATATTTATATAGGTTCAAATAGATCTCGTAAATTTCCTAAAATATATTTTGTTGTTAACTTGTCACTTGACGCATGCTCTCAACTACCATTCCTAAAATTATATTCAAATAATATATAAAAATATTTATGAAATTTTATATACAAATTAATTTTTATATATCAAAATTTCTAGCAAAGCATTCATTATTGGTTGGTATCCTTTCTACAAACTTAATTTTAGAGTTATCACATTCCTTGTAATTTTCTAATACCACCCCATATAGCCAATGTCTTCATTTTGATCAATGAAAGAGTTTGAAACATTATAATGAATTCTGAACATTTTGATCAATCGAGGTAAAACAACTCTATAATATAATATTGATCAATGATTAACAATTTTGATAATATAGCTTGATCAATATATGTTTACATTGCACTCGATACTAGCTCATAAGTTCACCAAATAAATACATATTACACCTGTTAGGTACAACCAAATTAAAATTATTTATACTGTCTAAATGAGGTATAATAATTTATGACTTTCAATTTTGTAATTAATTTTATTTGGTCGAACCTAATAACAGTGTCATATTTAGTTTATTTGACAACCTTATATATGAGCCATTCCTGAAATACAAACATATATTGATTAGGATATTATTATAGTTACCAGTATATGTATATCAAAATGTCATTTGATTCATCATTATATTGTCGAGTTGTATTATCTGATTGAGTATTTAGATAGTTTGATAATAGTCATTCGTCCTTGATTCCAACTATACATGATGCATTGCATAATGTATGTCGAACGTTTTCAAAATTGGGTTGAAACTCACACTAATCTTGTGAGCTTGTGGGATTAACACAAGTCTCTATATTATATTTCAGACTCTTTCATTGGTCAAAATATAGACAATGGGTATAATGAATGGTCTAAGGAAATTACAAGACATCTTGATAACTATAGTGCTAATTATGCAGAAAAGATACTAGTCAGTAGCGAATGTATCGTTAGAAATTTTAGTACATGAACATTCTACGTATTAAGTTAATTTGGACATAAATTTTTAAATTTTTTAAATTAAAAGATAAAATTATCAGCTCAAAAAATTAATGATTGAAATTGACAGACTCAATAAGCTACTAGAAAACAGAAAAAAAAAACTCTAATATGTGTCACCAATAGCACAACAACAACTTCCTAATCATACCACTTCTTTCTATAATTGTATAGAATATGTCAATTATTTACTACCTTTTGAAGTTCGGGACTTACAATTTGTCAGCTTATAGATGTCATCATCCACATTGTAATGTGTCATCTATTCCATTTAATCCATTTGGAACCGTCCAAGCACATGTACATCTTGATCAGCTTTTCCTACCTTTAATCTATAAATTAGATCAATAAATAATGAACAACCACCATATGCATTAATAGATTTTAAGTCTGTTACATGCTAATGAAAATAAAAGTAGATGGAAAAGAAACAAACAAATCGACCATTTTACTAATATTTATCTCTAGTCGATAGAAATAATCCACCCCCCCCCCCCCTCCCCATCTCTAATATTACAATAAGTAATTATTTCTAGTTCTTTTTAAAATAAAAAAGAACAAAAATAATCTTAATATATATTAATTTTGTAAATAGTTCACATATATACTATATATATAAAGAAAAATATGAGGTTACATAGAGTAGTATACGATAAGTAATAAATATATTATATAATTATAAAGACTATAAAGTAAATAACAACAAAAATCATTTGAGTATGAAATCATTACAAATTATTTATAAAGTAGTAAAAAATTTGAAGCCTACAAAAATTGTGTTTGTTTATCTTATAAAGGGATATATGATAATATAAAATCATGTGGCTGATTTTGCAGATGGATAGAACCTCTATTCTTGGGGATACCATAGATTACATGAAAGAGATGCTAGAGAGGATCAATAACTTGCAAGAAGAAATGAATTTGGGAGCAAATGAACTTGGGTCTTTGAGCAATACTTTCAAGAATGTCAAGTCTGAAGAAATCTTGATCAGAAATTCACCCAAGGTATGATGATTATTCTTGAATATCTTCAAAAGTAAAATCTAATTAAATCTATTTATTGCAAATTAAAATGTGGTTGCAGTTTGAGGTGGAAAAGAAGGATAATTCAGGAGAGACAAGAATAATGATGTGTTGTGCAGGGAAACCAGGGTTGTTGCTATCAACAGTGACAACTCTAGAGGCATTAGGAATGGATATTCAACAATGTGTTATTAGCTGCTTTAATGACTTTCAAATGCAAGCTTCTTGCTCTCAGGTAGGATATATATACCTTAATTAATTCATTCAATTATTACTTTTTATATAATTATTTACAAGTATTAGATATGGTTTCTTGGGAAATCATGGCATGAATCAAGTCTTCAAATATGGTTTTATAAATGTTACATCGAGTGGAATACATTAGATATAAGAGTGTACTTGTATATGTGTTCTAAAAGTTCAAACTCTTCTGCAAATAAGGAGTAGGAGCTACTCATTATCTATAGCTAATTAAATTATGGCTATTATAGAAAAGATGTATATTGAATTAAGGTACAACATTTTGTAACCAGTTATCAATTTTCATGTGCCTCCATTAATTTATCAAATTAATTTATTGAATCAAGATATTTAGTTGTGAATTGTATAAAACCCAGAGAGAATATTAATAATTAACTGTGATTTTGAATGAAGATTATTTTTTGGACAAAGAAGGTTGTAGAAATATTTTTCTTTTAGTAAACAGAAAGAGTAATTTTTTTATAAATATATTAAAAATGTTAAAAGAAAACGAAAAAGGAGAAAAACCAGTTGAAAGGAAATTTAGTATAAATTGAGTAAAAGAAAGTAATTTTATCATACAAAAAAAGCCCACGAAAAAGTTTTTTGTTATCCATTATTTTCTTATCAAAATTTCTTTTTCTTCGTAGACATGCCCGAATATTTAATGTTCCTTTTTGCTATTCTTTCCTCAGAAAAAAGTCTAAATAAAAATAGTAAAATATTAATTTTGCAATTTGTCTAATATTTAAATTACAATGATTGTGTCAGGAAATGGGAGAGATGGCAGTTTTGGACTCAGAAGACATAAAAGAGGCACTGTTTAGAAATGCAGGATATGGAGGCACGTGTCTATAATATTATTATACTAAGATTGGAAAATGTTTTAATTAATATTGCTCAGCATGTGCCCTCATTTTTAGGCAGATTTACAAGTGTGTAATTAAGTTTTAAGTGAAGTGTTGTAGTTATTTTGATTTTTTTTAATTAAAATAATTAATCCAAATTATGGAATTCTTGATGGCCTTTTTTCACTTCTATTGCTTCTTCAAACCTTTTTTCTTAAATATAAGTTCTTCATTTTTGTAAAGAAAAATATGAAACAAACAAACCTTTTTTAGTCAAATCTCATGAGATTTGTTTTTGTTAGTTTTATTAATTTTTTTTTTTTTTTGATATTTTGGTCAGTTATATTTAAATGGGATGATAATACTTAAATTGGAATGGTACAAGCTCATAAAAATTGAATCACGTGATTTTGGTGGTATGTAATAGAATAGTATATATGATATGAGTCTAAATTATATGAGTTAATGTAAATGAAAGAAACTAATTATATTGGTATAGGACTGAATGATACGACCTCAAATTCAATGGTAAAAATTAGTGTAGATGGTACATGTAAAAAAAGTAAAAATATCTAAATTTTATTAGAAAATAATGAATGTTAAATTGTAACGAAAAATAACTTTTTATATTATGTTGTTAAAAGTAAAAGTGTAAAAAAAAAATATTTAAACTCGTGAACTTCTTTTTCAATTATTTGATGAAGTTAAACTAATAGAATCAATTATGTACTTCCTAATAACACTCTAAACTAAAAATAATTTCCCCTCTAAAAATAAATTCCATACAAATATAGGCTTATGAGATAAGCCCAAAAGAAAAGGCTTTTATTGTTGGGACCAATAAAGTTTATCCACCTAGGCTCCAACCATTAAGGACTTTCCAAATCTATTATTGGGCTTCTCTCTAATTCCAAACATTCTGACATGTTATTCTATTAAAAAAATAAAATTAAAAGAGTGATTCTTTTGAGTTTTGTAAATTACAAATACTTCACAAGTCCTTCTTTTCTTTTTGTTTAACAAAAATAGTACTCACTAAAAGGATTATTTTTGAAATAAAATTAAACCACTATGAGATGTTTATAATTAACAAACTCAGAGGAATAGTTTTGGTAAATAAACTAAACATAGTTTTTATACATAAACACAAATAATGTGTACATTGTTGTCACTTTCACAAGGTTTCCATCTTATATAATATGGCCTTAGTAGTTAGATATAATGATTAGCCCTTGAGAAATAATTGATTATAAGTTATTTAATTTAAAATGCAAACATCACTAAGAGAGAATGGGAGTTCCATTATCAAACCACAACCCCAAGAAAGAAAAAAGTAATATACATTACTAAGTAGTGATGACATTAATTTGGACTAGTAATGCTTGTGAATTGACTCTCAATTAATTAATATTCGAATTAAAAAGTCAAATCAGTATTAATATTGTTGTATATTTTTTTGAGAGAATCATATTTATAAGATTCGATTTGGCATTGATGAGGAGTGAGATGCGGCCTAACGCAGCCTCATTCATCACTATACAATGATTCTTCCATCAACCTTTAACAATATTCTCCAAATAATTATTTTTCCACCAAAAATATATATATTAATATATCTATTAAGCAAGATCATACATAGAGTAATTAATTTTATTATCGAAATATACAAATGTTATTTTAACACATGACATATTAACATTATATGCTTAGGAGGGTGGGAAATAATTTCCAAACATTTGGATCGGAATAGTTTCTCTCCCTTCCGATCAACTTATTTAATTGATTTGAAAATTAGTTAGACATTTTTTTTTATCTTGAGTGTTTTCATGGGGGAATTAATTGTCGAGATTAAAATAAGAAGATCAAAAAAATTCATTTTTTATGAGAAGATAAGCAAAATATTCATCAATTGTTTGAATGCCGTAATGGAGGCAATAATCACATTAACTTCTTTATTTCAAATATATAGTATTTCATCTTTTATTTTTATATTATTATTATTATATATACTAAATGTAATATTTATTGGTTGGATTGAAATAAAAGATGCAATATGGTTTATAATAGAGAAATTTCATCCAATACAATACATTATTCAAAGAGTAAGTTTTATGTGAGATCGTCTCACGGATCATGTTATATGAGACGAGTCAATCTACAACCCACATTTCACAACTCACATATAAATTAGTAAAAATGGTTTTGATTTGTGGGTAAAAAAATTCGTCTCACATAAACTATTTATGAGACTGTCTCACCTAAATTTTTGTGTTATTCAAAAAGCAATAGAAATGTAGATAAGATTTTTCTTTAAAAAAGTTTATCTCATGTATTATGTATATACTTTATGAGGTGGGGTCCATTATCAACAACACCAATCAATTCTTATAAATCAAACTTTATTTCGTAAGTTATATTTGATGAATTAATCTCACATGAATAACCCTTCTCTTAATATATATATATTTGGAACAATATGAGATGCCAATGGGACGCAGGAGTGAGATGCGGCCCAACGCAGCCTCAATGATCACAAACAAATTATTCTTCCATCAACCTTTTAAGTTTTAACATTTGGATTTGGATTTTTTATGTGTACACGTGTGAGTTTTTATTTTTTATTTCTAATGTTTCTTTTTATAACGATTAGTGGATTCAGCCAAAGAACATATAAAATCACGTTGGAAATTATTATTATAATTTTCGTGAGATTACTTTGGAAATAATTAAAATTAAATGTAATTCTTCTCTCTTTTTTTTTGGTGGTTTTGGGGAGTTTAAACTAAAATTTAATCACATAAAATTTTGTATTCTAAAATGTAAATTTTATTTCATTTTCTATTTTCAAATTAAAGTAACAATTTATGTCATGTGGTATGTTATTGTCATGTGTAATGTTATCATCCAATTTACATACCACATATATTTTAAAAACTCTGCAGTAAATCACATTATTTAAAACAAGTATGTGATATTTAAAAAATCTGCGGTAAATCACATTATTTAAAACAAGAATGTGATAAATTTAGATAAGAATTACTTTATATTGTTGTCTTATTCTTTAAAAATTTGCTACTCAAATCAACATCTCAATTAAATTAGCTTTAAGAGAGTGGGCATCTTTACTTTGCACTTACACTTGCATGGGACCCCAATCCATTTGGTATTCTCATAGATGAATAACACGCTTTCAAATACTTCCAATTAAATTGACAAATCTTTGTTAAAGCATCTTTATAGTATGAGAGAATCACTTCACTAATCACTATACATTATCAAATTCAACAAAGTAATGTACGTGACATAGTATTTCTATGTTACGTCATGCTTGTTTTTTAATGATTTCTATGTTATTTGGAAATGTACAATTATATTGATATAGAATAGATGCATTTCGTATGTTTCCAAGATCATTTGCAATGATCTACATAATGGTATGATATCATCCCATTTTGTTTTTTGAGTACCAAAATGAAGACCCAATCAAGGTTTTTATCATGAAAACAATGTTGAGATCGATCACAGATAATTACAACTTGGAGCAATTAAAAGCTTCACATTGATGCTATTCCCTGAGAGAATTAGTGGAAGTATAAACATAAAGCCTCTTTATGCAAAGATATGCAATTCTTTGCACGATCCCATTAATTAATTATTCCACTTATATATATACACACTTATTTCATTTCTTCTTCTTCCCCATCTTTCAACCTCCAATGACCACCACCTTTTTCTCTCCCTCATCTTCCATGGCAGCTCTCAACAAGCTCCTCATCATCCTCCTCGTCTTCGTCTTTTCGGCCACAAATTTCTCCAACGCGGACAACAACCAGTCCCAGTTCTTCTCTCTCATGAAGACCTCCCTGTCTGGGAATTCCATGGCCAGTTGGGATGGTACGGACAATTACTGCAGCTACAATGGAGTCTCGTGCGACGAGCACCAAAACGTCGTCGTTTTGGACGTCTCTCGTTGGTCCATGTTCGGAAACTTTCCTCAGGATATATGCTCCTATCTACCTGAGCTACGAGCTCTTCGCATTGGTAACAACAACTTCAATGGCGGATTCCCACGTGGAATCGTCAACTGTTCGCTCTTGCAAGAGCTGAACATGAGCTTCGTACACTTCACCGGATCATTGCCCGATTTTTCCCGGTTGAAAGCCCTCCGAGTTCTCGACCTGTCTTACAACCACTTCTCGGGCCGTTTCCCCGTCTCCATCTTCAATCTCACAAATCTCGAAACCCTAGATTTCAACGAAAACGTTCTCCTGGATTTCTGGGAACTGCCTGACAACATATTGAGGATGAATAAGTTAAAATCGATGATCCTGACGAGCTGCAGACTGCATGGCACAATTCCAGCTTCGCTCGGAAACATGACTTCGCTCACTGATCTCGAGCTGAGTGGCAACAGCTTGGTCGGAAAGATTCCCAAGGAAATTGGGATGTTGAAGGATCTGCGAATGCTGGAGCTATACTACAACTACCTGGAAGGCGAAATCCCCGACGAGCTCGGAAACTTAACGGAGTTGATGGACCTGGACATGTCCGTCAACAAGTTTAACAGCAAACTTCCTGAGTCTATATGTCGCCTGCCGAAAATCAGGTCAATCCAAATGTACAACAGCTTTCTAACAGGTGAAATTCCAGGAGTTCTGGAAAAGTCAACGACGTTGACCATGCTGTCCCTGTACGGGAATTTCCTGACAGGGGAAATCCCTGAGGATTTGGGAAAACGGTCACGTCTCGTGGCCGTTGAGCTGTCGGAGAATAACTTAACCGGAAGGTTACCAGAAGGGTTGTGCGATGGTGGGGCCCTCCATTATCTACTCGTGCTGAAGAACATGCTGTCTGGACAAGTTCCAGGGAAGTATTCTGAGTGTAAGTCTTTGATTCGTTTTCGTGTCAGTAATAACAATCTGGAAGGGGGAATACCTCAGGGTATTCTTTCGCTTCCTCATGTTTCGATTATCGATTTGGCTTATAATGGATTCAATGGCTCTATTGGTGGAGGGATTCAATATGCTAGGAATTTATCTGAGCTGTTCATGCAAGGAAACAGGGTTTCAGGTTCTATTCCACCTGAGATCTCTCTGGCTATGAACCTGGTGAAGATTGATCTGAGTAACAATCTTTTGTCTGGTGAAATTCCTTCTGAGATTGGGAACTTGAGATGGCTTAATCTGTTGTTGTTGACAGGCAACATGTTGTCTTCTTCCATTCCTGATTCTCTCTCTACTCTCTCCTCTCTTAATGTTCTTGATCTGTCGAGTAATCGTTTTTCGGGTAATGTTCCGGAGAGCCTGTCGAAGTTGCTGCCTAATTCGCTAAACTTTTCCAATAATCATCTCTCGGGCCCGATTCCTATCCCTTTCATCAAGAGAGGGTTGTTGGAGAGCTTTTCAGGTAATCCGGGCCTGTGTGTTCCAGTTGGTTCATCAGGTCCGGATTTCCCTGTTTGTTCTCCAACTAATGTCCGGAGGAGGATCAACGGTGTGTGGTTTATAGTCATCTCGGTGGTGATCATAGTCGTTGGGACAGTCTTGTATCTGAGGAGATGGTTTAGCAAAGACAGGAAGGTGATGGAGAATGAGGATACTATGTCGTCTTCGTTTTTCTCGTACGATGTTACTAATTTCCATCGTTTGAACTTTGATCAACGGGAGATCGTTGAGGCTATGGTTGAGAAGAACATTGTAGGGTACGGGGGATCAGGGACGGTGTACAGGATGGAGCTCAACAGCGGAGAAGTTGTTGCAGTTAAAAAGCTCTGGAGTCGGAAGGCTAAGAATTCGGCTTCTGATGATGTGTTGATTCTGGATAAGGAATTGAAGACTGAGGTTGAAACTCTTGGGAGCATTAGGCACAAGAACATTGTGAAGCTCTATTGCTATTTCTCGAGCCTCGATTGTAGTTTGCTCGTTTATGAGTACATGCCGAATGGGAACCTATGGGATGCCCTTCACAAAGGAAAAGTCGTTCTGGATTGGCCTACGAGGCATCAGATCGCGTTGGGGGTCGCCCAAGGACTGGCCTACCTCCACCATGATCTGATGCCTCCTATCATTCATAGAGATATCAAGTCGACCAACATACTCTTGGATGTCGAATATCAGCCCAAAGTCGCGGATTTTGGGATTGCTAAAGTTTTGCAAGCAAGGGGATCCATGGATTCTACCACTACTGTCATTGCAGGAACTTATGGCTACCTAGCACCAGGTAATTAAATTAAATGCTTATAACAATTTATTAGAGAATAGCATAGGTGATGAAAATTCGCAATATTTGGTCATGTCGTTTTTTCACTTCACCATAGATGGCAAATTAGTACCAGCAATTCTCGCAATTTGAGGACAAATCTCATCCAAATCCAAAATTTTGGGTTCTGATGAAATTTGTCTCAGAATTGTTGTTCGTAATCGAGAGTTGCTAGTACACATGGATGTAGTGGACCAAAAACACCACCTCCATGTAGCAACAAAATTGCAACTTTCCCAAACATATAGGGAGAGCACTAACCATATCTTATCCAAGGTTTTTTTTTTTTTTGCATAACTTCTGTGAAATTGATGATTCCCCTGTCTAAGTTTTGAAACTATATTTATTGTTAAAATTACTACCAAACAGAGAATGTTAATTAGTTTTCCGACAACCTCTTCATATCCTAATATTTTAAGTAATCATTGTTCATTTTGTGACAGAATATGCATATTCTTCCAAGGCAACCACCAAATGCGACGTTTACAGCTTTGGAGTCGTACTAATGGAGCTAATAACAGGGAAAAAACCCGTAGAGGCAGAGTTTGGGGATAACAAGAACATCATATATTGGGTCTCATCCAAAATTGAGACTAAGGAAGGTGCTATGGAGGTGCTAGATAACCGAGTCTCCGGATTGTTCAAGGAAGAGATGATCAAAGTCCTACGAATAGCCATACGTTGCACGTGCAGAAATGCAGCACTTCGTCCCACAATGAACGAGGTCGTGCAACAGCTAATCGAAGCGGACCCATATAGATTCGATTGCTGCAAGATGTCTAACAAGGCTACTAAGGAAATAGGAACCATACCCAAGCCAAAAAATCAGTTTGATTAATCAACATTGTTAGTGTTATATATCTTATAATAATGTAGAAGTTGAGAAATAAACTAGTATAGTAGCTAGCTAGTTAAATAACAATGTTGATGAACTATTTGCACTTGTTTTTTTTTTTTTTTTCCAAGAAAAGTAGAGGAATCTTCCACTTTTCTTGATTTTCTGCACTTTTTATTTCTTGGCCTAATGTAAATATATATTTGAGTATTATGGTTTATGTAACAGCTACTTTATTTCAACGTCTGGCATCTATGTATAATATACATTGACCCACAAAAGAAATAATATTTCTCTATTTTCTTTATTTATATATATAAAAAAAGAAACTATGATTTGATTTTATCCTATTAAAAGATGATTACAAAGGGTGATGCTGATTCGGAGGGTGTGTTATTATTGCATGAAAGTGGGGTTTCTGATTCTGCATTTTAGCAAGTTGTGGAGGGTCCTATTAATTAGCTCATCTTCCATGCAAAATAATTTGCATTGGAAAAGCAAAATTGGAGACATCTTATTGATTAGTCATTTTAGCATCTTTCCCTACCTTTAGTTTTAGCTAAGGGCACAATGAAATGCATTACCTTTTCTTCTCTATGCTTGTATCTTTTTCTAGTTGGATTGACAAAAATGTTAAATCACTAGTATGTAAAAATAATGAAGTAACGATAAAAGAAAACAAAAGAAAAAAGACCTTGTTATACATTAGATGGTGTGTCATTTCATCTTGTTTCATCCATGTAGCCCCTTATATACTGTGACATAATCTGTATTTTGGATTGGAATCAGTCCATTTGGATTTGGGATGAGTCAAGTCCAGTTCATTGTTTGGCTTGGACTTGCAGTGTTCAAGATTTTCCACATATCAATTGCGCGCAAACATAGTCGTTAAAGAAATAGAACTTGAACAAGAAACTAGGACTTCTATGCCATATCCAAGAGTACAAATTACTTCTTACTTCCCAAGTGTTTTGAGAGACACAAAAGTATTAATTCTTCAACTTATTAACTATATTCTAAGTCAAGATATTACTATTATTAAATTAAAGGCATGAGAAACTTGAGTTGCAACTACATCTAATTAATTGAAGTCTTGTAGACTTGAAGTTCAATTGATACTGCATGATTAGTTAGAAAACTAAAAAGAAACAAGCATAAAAGAGAAAGACAAACATAAAGTTAATTAAAAATAAACAAACACAAAAGAAAGACAAACATAAAATTAACTCAAATGGAAAGACATGAGCACATGTATGAGAATTTATGTTGTGTGTGTAAAAATGAAGTTTGTCTAATGGTGGGAAGGGTCCTACTAAAAGAATGAGATTCAAGACAAATATATTTGTTTAGGGTATGGTGGACAACCCATAAATAAAAGCAAGAACCACATTCATCAATAATTCAATGGAAGGGTTCTGCTGAAAGAATTGACAGAATAGCTAGCTATATGTGAAATCAAAATTATAGGGGATGAGAAAATTTCTAAGGATTTATGTACAAATATCCTTCAAATATGATAAACCAACAAAGGTGAACTCTTCCATGATTGCTTTTCTCCTTTAAACCAACACTATTTTGGGTTGGAAAGAAAAAAGTAAGTAATAATGACTCCACTAGCTAAAAAAGTTTTATGATTATTCATCATTTCTTAGTCAAGAATCCACCTTCTTGTAAAATTTAGATGCCATTTTCACCACTTAAAAGGATAATTTGAATCAAATAGTGGATCGAATGAGGTCTTGTAGATACTGCATTTGATGTAATCATGTAAATTGTCCATTTAAATAAAATTACATATACACTTTATGTAATGGTGAATGTTATACCTAGTAGAATCCATTGAGTAGTTCATATAGAATACACTTGGCTAAAAACACCATATACATTAGTGTTAAAAGTCCTGATCACTTACCCAAGTAGACACATATATATATATATATATATATATATATATATATATATCAATGTGTCTATTATTGATGTGTCATATATCTAATATATTTATTAAATTTATATTATATGATTTAAGAAATTGAGATCTTAATTTATACATCAGCGTTGGTCTGTTGGACATATTAAGACATGTCCATTACAGATATTTGAGTATTATCTATTAGTGTTATTAATTTTTTTTACACTCAAAAAATTTAGTAAAAATAAAATATGTTGTTATTCTGATTTGAAATAAGCAATGGATAATGTATTAAAATATATGATCTTAAACTTAGATTACATAAATTATGAAAGTATATTCTTATCTCATATGATTTATGGTTATTTACACAAATTTTGAGACACACACTACCTTCCATATCAATATGATTATCAAATCAATAAGTTATTAAGTGGAGATACCTATTTTTAGCGGATTCTCATAAGATTTATTTATATATATTTTTCTTCATACTTTTTTATTTTTGTTAATTTGGTGGCTTGGGCTGAAATGGTATGATAGTCAATGAACATGGAACAAAACTTAATAATTTTAATATGGGACAGAGTGAGACTCTGATGATACAAACTACTATAGGTGGTATCGGTAAAAAATAATTTAATGTTAAAAATGAATTTTTCGTATCATAAATGGCTAAAAATGAAATATTAAAAGCATCATGTAGAAAACTCAAACAGTCAAATGAAATATCACAAAATATAAATGCACGAAAATTCACTCATAACTTCGTTAGAACATATTTGAAAAATGCGAATAAAACTGACTAAATAATTAATTTTGTATGACAAATTCCTATAGTTTGTCTAGAGAGGGATTATAGTAATATATAATTCAGATAAACTTCTATAGTCACGCCTTTTTCTACTTTTGCATAGTTGGATTGTCTTTTCTTGTGTAATTTCAACAAAAAACAATTATAAAAAAGATAACAAGGATAATGAGCAAGTCTGGATCAATATTATCCCCGAGTTAGACTCATTTGGTAAGGGGTGAGAATAATCTAGAGTACGAAATACAAATGTATAATATGTTTGATATTAGGTTCGACCTGTTTAATAAATAGACTGGTCTTAGGCCTTTTTAGAAGCCTATTTGTATATAGATGGGGCTTAAACTTTAACATAAGTTTAAGTTCAACAGACCAGCGGCCCAGCCTATGTACTTAGAAGGATTGCATGTGTCATGTGTGTGGATGATATAGTTAAGAATAAAATAATTTAATATGTATATAAATATTATATAGAGAATTGATCAGGCACGCACCTGAAGAATGCACACCGTGCGCACTTCTTTAAGATTTTTTTTTTTTTTTTTTTTTAATATCTCATATTATATCTTTTCTCACGTTGTCACTCCACATACGAAATTTTCATCTCACACATGATCTATCTCATCATCAACATATACAATTTGCATCCCACATATCAACATAGATCTTCTTCCCAATTATCATAATCAATGTACTTTTTAATATTTTATATTATTATACATATTTATATTATTATACACATAATTTTATAAATCATAATCAATATAATTTTTAATATTTTATATTATTATACACATATTTGTTTCTCACTCTACTACCACTTTTCAATTCTCATCCCAAAGGAAACAATAAAAATATCCAATTAATCAATTAAAGGAAACAATGAATAATATTCAAGTAATCAATTCTCAAAAAATTCTAAATTATAATCAATGAAATTTTTTATATTTTATATTATTATACACATAATTTTCTAAATCATAATCTATGTAATTTTTAATATTTTATATTATTATACATATAATTTTTTTCTCAGCCTACCACTTCACATACGGAATTCTCATCTCACACGTAGACATAACTCCTCATCAATATCTTCGTATACTTTCTTGTATAAATCATCAAAGGAAAAAATAATTTCAAAAAATAAGAGTTTGTCGTGGTTGTGGCATTAGTGAACACATAACTTCTTTTATAAATCATCAAAGAAAAAAATAATTTCAAAAAGTAAGAGTTTGTCGTGGTTGTGACATTAGTGGACACATACTTTCTTGAATAAATCATCAAAGGAAAAAATAATTTCAAAAGCAAGAGTTTGTCGTGGTTTTTCTTGAATAAATCATCAAAGGAAAAAATAATTTCAAAAGCAAGAGTTTGTCGTGGTTGTAGCATTAATGTACATGACAGGAGAAATTGTACTATCCTTGGGATGATATAATATTTTCTTATCTTTTTTGAAAGTTTTTTCATTAAAAAAATTATGTTACTAATTTGTTTTAATTTTTTTTCACATGTGTACCTCCATTATATTTGAAGACACAAAATACAAGTAAATAAAGAGATTTGGGGATTTTTAGAATTAATTGAAGACTTCTTGAAAATTGAATTGGAGGACATGATTTGTTGATTTTTGAGGATTTCTTGAAAATTGAGTTGGAGGATATGATTTGTTGATTTTCGAGGATTTGTTGAGTTTGATGATATGATTTGTTGTTTTTAACAATTTGTTGAGAATTTATTCTCCTTGTTACTTAATTCATATTTCAATTTTTATTATTCATTTTGAAAATTTTATTCAATTTTTATTATTCATAATTAAATATTTTTCATTATTTTCTTTAATATATTTTTCATTCTTTTCTTTAATTATGAGCTACAATAGGATTGATCTTGAGGATTTATTGAGGATTGATTGAGAATTTATCATATTTGTTAACTAATTCATATTTTGTACAATCAACATCCTCACATAGTGTTTAAATTAATTTGGGTGAGAATTGATAAGAAAATATGTGAAGATGTTGATGAGGGGTTATGTGTTCCGTATGTAAAGTGGTAGGATGAGAAAAAATTATGTGAATAATAATATAAAATATTAAAAATTACATTGATTACGAGAATTGAGAAAAAAATTTATGTTGATATGTGAGATGCGATAGATCCATGTGTGAGATGAGAATTTTGTATGTGGGGTGACAGCGTGAGAAAAGTAATAATATGAGATATTAAAAATTAAAAAAAAGAAAAGAAATTTTAAAGAAGTGCACGAATTTCGTATGTGGGGTGGCAACGTGAGAAAAGAAATAATATGAGATATTAAAAATTAAAAAAAAAAAAAAAATCTTAAAGAAGTGCGCACGGTGCGCATTCTTCAGGTGCGTGCTTGATCAATTCTCATATTATATATACTTAAAAAAAAAAAACCTAACTTAACTCTAATACCTAATTTCCTATCTCAATTCTAAACCCCCATACAATCATTCACCATTGTTTATGTTTCGTGAAATGGTTTTTGAAAGGATTTCAAAAGGTTGGAATCCCATTTTTAAATATCTCTACTTATCGACAAAATTTTTTTGGATGAAATTATAAATAACCAACTATAAAAAGTAACATTTTTTTTAACCAAGAGTTTCAAATTATTATTTTTTAGCCAAGAGAATATTTTTTAAGACCATAGTATCCTTAATGAAATTAATCTCGTACCACCATATTTCACTTCGTACACTATCATTGAAGTCCGTACCACCATAATACATCTCCGTACCACAATTAATGTAATCTGTATCACCATATTACGTCCTCGTACCATTATTAATATAGTTTGTACCATTATTAATATAGTTTGTACCATTATAATACATACTCGTACCTCATTAATGTATAGCTCGTACCATCATATCACATCACAAATGTTAGATGGGTATAGTTGGCGGAAATCATTTCACTTGGCTAAAAAAGAACAAAATTTAATAGCTTGACAAAATGAATATTTATAAGTATAGATGGTTAAAAATGGGGGTTACCACTTTTTTTTTTTTTTGTCAAGTTATAAAATTTTGTTCTTTTTTAGCCAAGAGAAATGATTTTTGCCCAACTATACTCATCTAATTTTTTGAGTGTAATATGATGGTACAGATTACATTAATAATGGTACGAGAGTGTAATATAGTGGTATGAACTACATTAATAATGGTATGATAGTGTAATATAGTGGTACAAACCACATTAGTTATGGTACAAGAGTGTACTATGATGGTACGGGTTAGTACGGGGTGAAATATGGTGGTACGGGCTGGTACGAAGTGAAATTCATTAAGAATACAATGATCCAGAAAAATATCCTCTTGGCTAAAAAAGAATGATTTCAAACTCTTAATTAAAAAATAATGTTTCTTTTTATAGTGGACTAGTTATATTTTCATCTTTTAAAAGGATCAAGTAGCTTTTAATGTAGATCATATTTCATTTATTATGGATCACATGTAAAATCACATAATTTTCGACTGATTTTATAAATTCAAGAGATTGAAATTGGAATTTTAAAAATATTTAAGACTAAAATTGATGTATTTAATCCAACAAGACCATTTTTCAAAAACTTCTAGTTAACAAAACTAAAAATGATTTTTTTTCAATTCATCAATCAATATTTCAAAAATTGTAAGAATTCCTTAGATCAAGGGATTTCCTCGAAATTAAGAGATCTTAAATAATAAAAACATGCGACAAAGTTCAAATAATAATTTAAATACAAAGAAATCAATGTTTTCTTATAGTAAAACACAACTATAAAGAATAAGCTTCGCACTTTCAAGAACAAGCATTCCGAGAACATTGAGCTATAAAAAAAAAAAATAACAAAATAAAAAAGAAACCATAGTACAGGGATCGATTCTTTCTGCCACTAATTAGATTTGAGGAATAATTACAAAAACTATTCTTGAGATTTAGCCTAATCACAGGAAAACTCAGCGAAGTTTATTTTCTTGCAAACACACCCTTAAGAGTATTGCAAACAGACCCTTGAGGTTTGTATTTTTCTTACAAAAATCCCCATAAATTAGTGCAATTTGCAAGAAAACAAACTTCCATGTATATTGTTGATAAGCAGTTAGTTCTTATTAGTCTGTGCCATGAGTCCAAAGTACATTCAGCTCCCTCCTTTTCAAACCCAATAGGACACAAGTTCCTGAAGTTCAGACAGTTATATATATAATCCACACAATTAATATCAGTAATCGTAACAAACTTATAATATCTCGATCAAAAGGTGTTAAGAGATCGCTTACCCAATGTGCATGGGACTAGGTAGAGGAGCGCAGGCTGGCCGTTCCCATTCATCAGATACAAGCCTAAGTAAGTAAGGAATAGGCCTGCAATCTCCAATTATATAAATCACTTTAAGCTGCTATCTCATTTTCCCACCAAACGTAGTGAATTGTGCAAATGATCATAACAATGGTGAATGTCTGCATTTTTCCTAGTCAGGGATTTACACTATAAATGTCATTTGGTTCCCAGATTTATTAACTAAGTGAAGAAATTCCAATAGAGGATGACCAAGTAATAATAAAATGCCAAGAAAGAGAAATGAACATGAATACATGTAATGAAACATGGACAGATATGTACTTGTAACGTCTCAAATTGATAAGCTAGTGATCGGTTGAGATGTTACCTAAATTGTGATCAACATGTATTATGGATTCAATGCCTTTTGGAGTAAAACAAACTTAATTGATTTTAATTGTTACACAAGAGATTTAGGTCATTCTGTACCAAGCGCTTTATAATAAGTATGGACTAATGAATATAGAGTTTATAACCAGAGCAATAGCAACAGACACTTCGACCTATGTGGGAGAGCTAGGGGTTACTCCATTAGTGTTTGGAAGACACAGTATTTATCCCAAAGTAAATTTAGAGTCCCCCTTGCAAGTTAAGGGAAGATAGGATGTAGAACTTTTGCTTCACATCCACACCTCTATAAGATTTTGTGTCCCACTCAGTTTATTCATAGAGTTTTGCATTGCATAGCATAACACCATACAAGCAAAAACCGATTGCATAAAGGTTTGAGAAGTTATCTTAGGCTCCATTTGGATAGGAAGATTTGAAATCCAATATTTGAAATGAATGAATTTCAAATCCACTTAAGTTGGAGTGAATTTGAAATCCACCGGTATTGCTCAAAATTTAGTTCAAAGTGAAAGTGATGGATTTCAAATCCGCATCTATCCAAACACCATTGATGGATTTACGGCTAGGAATTTCAAATTGGATGGATTTACTGGTTGCTGACTAGTCACCAGCTACCTTTTCAGTAGAAGGCTAGCTAATTTCTCTGATAAGTTTCAAAAAGCAGATAGTTAAAATGTTCTCAAGGGTTATCCACAATCAACTGGACTAAAGCTATTTAATATAACTACTAATAAGTGTAGTACTTGAAATGTTTTAACAAAGGTTGAAAAGGTTTATACCATTTCTCAGCAACTTTGGACTAACAGGGGATAAACACATGCTCACTCCTTGAGTGTGAAATTTAAAAGTTCTTTTCAAATAAAACTCTCCTGCTAATGAATAGTTGCTCACATTATTTCAGGATCTCTAGATGAAATTTGAAATACACCATCCTCACAGAAACTCTTGAATTATAGAGTCACAGAACTCTGAGAGACCCCATATATTCCATCAAATACTCATCATTTTGAAATTATGTCTTTGAACTTACATAAGCAAAAACGCAATTTTGGATTTTCGGCCATGTTAAAACAGCTGCCAGCCCTATTTTGCTATCAATACTTCATCATCATACCAGTCCAATAACTGGAATCCTCTGAAACTAGATAACTAGTCACTTGCATACAAACTAGAGAAGAGTGGATAACATAAGCTGTTTGCCAGGTAAGATCGTGTGCATATGAAAAATAAAAATAAAATAGAAATGCATATAAGTTTTAAAAGAATTTTGCCCAAGTGGCAAAAGAGCCCATAATCTCAAAATTCAAGAGAAATTTAGAGTTATGTCAAAAGTAGCCAGTCATTAAGAAGAATGAGGAGATTTGAGGAACAATATATAAATCAAATAACAGGTCAAAACACCAAATTCAAACTTTATATGATGGTAACCTAATTATGAAGACAATAACTCACCAGATCCGTAGCCAATTGTCAACCAAAGAAAATATCCATTCACTCCTCTCTTATCATAGGCTTTGTCGAATCTGAGAGACAAATGGATTATAAAGTCAAGTAAATCAGTTGATAACCTACAAAACTACAGCAAACTTGGCGTCTCTATATCTTTTATGATATAAAGTCTTTCCATAATTGTTATTTAGTGTCACTAAACTATGATGCACATGCAAATGACTTTTGAGTTTCTTGTGTAGGTTGATTCAATTTTAAATTTTGGATCAACATTAGAGATACCACAGAAGTACCTATGCGAGAAGCAAACTAGCAAACCAGGGAATAGGATGTCCCCAAAGCCTAGCAAGTTATAACCATAGTAAGGATCGGCAAGTCGCGGGACTCTCAAAAGCATGGGAATTGATTCTCCACCGCTATTATTACCTTTAGCAACCTAATTGGAAAGAGAAAAGATCATGTTGATCCATGATTAGATATTTCTGTGAACAGACTTCGACTTTATTGATAAGTTTATTACATGAAAGGAAAGAATAAACTGCCAAAAATCATATGTAAACATACCGCAATCATGACACTGTCACGGAATATGTATGGAGATAGGAAAACCCAAAAAATGTCGTATATGAATGCACAACACAGTAGTACAGTTGCAACCTAAAAGACAACACCAGTATATTAGATGATAATTACAAAATATTATTCTATTCATCAATCAATATGGTGTATTCAGATACCTTTATATTTGGTAATTGCGCCAGTTGTAACACACTAATCATCATGAATATACCCTGAGATTAAGAAAACCATTAAATTCAAAATTTGGTCTTTTGTCTTTCTTATTAAATATTTGTCAACTTCAAACCCTGAAAATGCAGTAAGTAAGAATTTTTTTCAATTAACATTACTTAGTAACAAGAGGACAAGAAAGGGCGAATAGATTGGGATCGTTAGTTTTTTATGAAAGGAGCATTATGATTTTGACAAGCCAAATCTCAGGACTAAGATAAAGAATGCTAGGTTTTTGGTGATACTTACAAGAATATCTTGGCCGATCCAAGAGAATGATGCCATCCGAGTTGCAGCCCAGATAATAGCAAATAGAATGCAGAATATCAAGACAGCTAACGAGAGGACGGACATCTCCCCGAGAAGTGGCAGATTCACTATCTTTTGTCCACGGCCTTTATATTTGCTGTTTAAGACAAGGACAAAAGTGAAGTACACTACAGTGCCAGAACAGAGCAGCTAATACTTTAAAAAACTCAACTAAATTGTACCTTGATATCAATGAAACTAAACAGGTATGCATTCCCTGAGAACAAAAAAGTTATATTAGTAGAAATTAACTCAATACAACAAAAAACTACTTGTGGGGTCAGATCATGTTCGGTTGAATCTCATTTTCTCAAATATTAAGTATAACATATCTGTATTGTTTGTTTTGATAGTTTCAGGTCTTTCCATTACCCTTTTAGCTTCTGAAACAGAATCTTTACTTTCTAGACGCAGTGCAGTGGAAATTAATGCAATGATTTACAAAAGTTCTATGTGACAATTACATTGTTATTTAGAAGGGTTAACATCTGCTATGTTTTGTGATCATTATTTGAGTGCTACAAGGAATGGTTTTTATTGGTCCTCATGTTGAGGTATGTTCTTTGATCCATGTAGCCAACACAAAACCTCCAATATTCATATTTATGAACAAAACTATAAGGAGCCATCTTCCTGTTAAGATACCCAATATATAAATGCAGAGTGAAGATAGAAATTAAGGATCCATATGGAAACAAGTGTTTTCAACCAAAAACACCACACAATAGAGCATGACTCATTTGGCAAGATTATCTCATTCTAGGTCATTTGATTGGCTTAACCTATCTATTTTGGGCCATGAACCAACATATAAGTTACTTGGCATTGATTAACAAGACTATCAAGAATAGCCAGTAGTTCAAATAGTCTCATTCTCAATAACACGAACATGACACCACTTTTTCAACAATTCATATCTAAAAACAGGTACGTATGAACCATATTCATAAGGGGTAATTGTCGGAAAACTCACAGCATTTACTATGACGGCACTTTTAAACAATCATTTTAGTTATTGACAAAAAATACATGATTTTAGATACTACCTGCAACCCAAATCATCGGGCAGTTTTTCAGTTTCATTGTGCTGACATGTCTGTGCAATTTGACACATCAACTGCCAAGATGGAAAAGAAATCGACGCATGACAAAACAACATTGTATTAGTTAAACTTATTTTCTGCAAAAAATCCTATTTTTCTCTTCTTCTTCTTCGTCATGTCTTCGTGTCATGCATGCATTTTCTCCTCTTCTTCCTCGCCATTCCCTACCGCCAACATCCTCCAAAAACAATGCTCAATGGAGATTATTACCTTTAAGATAATGCATGCATGACATCGAGTTTAAGGGAAAATGTTTTATTTGAAATTTTTGTTTGGTTTTTGCTGTAATCGAGCTTGAATCAAACAATAAGCATGAAATTGATCTTGGGGCTTTCGCTTAGCTTCAGAAGAGGAGTGTTTTTGGCGTATGGATTGTGTATTTTTGTTGAGAAATGAAGGAATCAATTTTTTCGGAGCTTGGAAGCAGTCAGAGCGTTTTCCAGCGGTTGGGTGGCGGCGGTTTGGGTGTTTTGGAGGTGCTTTGGCTTTTTTTTTTTTTTTTTTTTTTCTGTAAAAGGGAGGGAAAATGGATTTTGTGGTTAGGTAATGATGTTGAGAGTGGGAAGGGACTTTTTTCGTGGTTATCGGCCATGGAGGGTGGTGGCAACAGTGGTGGTGGCTAAATAGCAGGGAAAGGTGAGGAAGAAGAGAAATGCCTGGACACATTCGCAGCTAACATGTTAAATTACCGGAAATGTCACCACAATGAAACTTAAAAAACTTCCAAATGATTCGGGTTACATGAAATACCTAGTCATGTATTTTTTGTCAATACTCAAATATTTGGCTGAAATTGAAATCAACGTGGATTTGATATATTGCGTCTATCCAAGTCGATCAATTGGCCCAAAAAAATTTATAGACTAGCATATCAATCAACATCAGTTTTGCCTGTCAGGAAGTGAGACTCTAAGACCGATTCATGACCCCGGAGGCTTTTTTTTTTGTTAAAACTCAAGCAGTTTTTGAAATATTCTTGCATGATCCGAGAGTATCATCACCTATAATTTAAAATCGGTCAATAAAAATGAAAGATACATGGAAAGATTGAACTGAATACCTCAATACCTCCAATGCAGAAAAGTATAATTAGCAACCAGACGAACGATGCTGACATAAAGAAGTAAAGTAGCAGCAGAAAAGTTGATGCAGATATAACAAAAACTACTGCACTTTTTGTGCTAATATGGAGGACCTCATCATCCTTTGTCTCGGCAGCATATGGTTCCTATATGGAAAAGGTAAATATAACATGGCTATTAGTTTCATCAAAGATAAAAATAGATGAGACTGCGATTTGAATGAATACTTATCACAAAAACTAAGATGGTTGTTCATGCAACCTTAGGGGATAATTCAGTACATGATTCGTCTCTTTCCTTTGATTCAACGATTTCTGACCAACGTGAAGCAGAAACAACTGTTCCCACAGCCATCATCCACAAGAATACCACTGAGTAGTCTACGAGTGGGCGGGTTGGAGCATATATCAAAAGTTCCACTAAGTTGATAAAAAAGAGCAGTTAGCATCTGCATTAGTCAACAGATATTATCTGAACAACATACGTAGTCATGGACATCATGAAAGATTGGGAAGTTTTTTAACAAGGATAAAATATGTAAAATTGGAGACTTGTAACTAGAGAAGAGACGATGGGTTTTCCAAAACTTTGTCCTTCTGATGATCTACATTATCTCTCTACAGATCCACATGCATGGTACAGCAGTTAACTTTGTTTGACTTCTCTTGAAAGTGACCGTATACCTGATTCACCATATAGGTGGCCTTGAAATAGAGAGATCGGATGGGTCTCTTAAAGAGCCATTAAGTATTTCATTAGTTATTTTTTATCCTCATGTATGTGAGAGCATAAACAATCATTCTCACTGATCAGGTTTATTTTAACAATAAAATGTCTCCACGTAAGACATAGCTAAGGTCAGGAAAATAGGTTCCTTTATTCCTCCCAAGTTAATAAGATCTTCCAAACAGGCATAAAATTATTCAAGATTAAGATTATATTAGTTCTTACTGATTCTACCATATCAAATAAGAAGCACAAGAAGCATTGGAAAAGGAAGACAGGATGCAATAAGTAGCAGATGTCGACTCGACGACATGAAGAAAAAACTAAGTTCATAATCCAAAAACTGGTACCATGTATTGCCTAAATGAAGGCCACCAAAGAAACATAAGAAAGGGACTAATGCCAAACACATTTATATCAAAACAGTAACTAAAAGTTCAAAAAAGTAAACTAAGCCTCAGGGCATATAATCTAACTTTTGGACTTTGATTAGGGTCTACTCAAAACATGCATTTAAAATTACCTTAACCAGAAGCCTAGAAATGCCTAACCTTTCTTTCCACCAGTTATGGATTTAGTTAGTTCCTCTCCTCCTGACTTAGAAATCATAATAACAGGAATTTTGATATTCACTTTAGTACCATTCCCACAGCGCATCTCCTGAAGACCTGTAAAAGTTCAAGTGAAGAGTTATCCATTAAAGAACAAACTGAAATTCACTGATTCCGGATTGCAGATATAGAACAATGGCTACCTTCATCAGTATTTATTATCACCAATGCTGCCGATCCTGCCGCTTGAGCAACTTCAGCCTTAGTTGTAAATTCACAATCACCACGTAGTACCAATGCAATAGAACCCGATACCTACAAGATAGTAGATGATTCTCTTTGCTTTGTCATTCTCTTTACTTATGACAAAACAAAGTTTTCCAAACATCTAACAATAGATAATAGCTGGCTAGAAAACCTAATCCATGTTTCCAATAGATATGGTTATCAAGTCGTTCATTTTGTTTATTTTGAACTTAAAAAGTTAACACTTTGGTAAGCCTATTTATTATGAAACTGAAAACAATGTATCAAAAGGTAAGGTTCTGTAATTGATTCACTTTTCTCTTTAAATTTCAAGATAACTGCATTCATAGGCAGTTATTAACCTCTCTGATTCAATTTTCTATTAGCTCAAGAAATTCTGAACTCATAAGCTTAAAAGCCATCTTTGAATGATTATGTGAGATAAAATTTAATTTCAAGGAGCCTACTTCACTAGAATGAATGTACTTTATCATATTTCAAACTTCAGCTCTTTTATCAATGTCTGGCATAATGTGGTTTTTTAAGAGTTATTTACTTCATTATATAATTAATCTTTCACTCTCTATATAATTATAGAATATGAAGATATTACTTGTTAAATTCTTCCAATTCCCTGATCCATGTGTCGATTTTTCTTTGTATTTAAATGTTACTAACAAAGCAGAATCCATTCCATCATCTATTTAGATGTCTCCCCGGAATTTATTTTGGTAGGAAAAGGAAACAAAGAAAAGAAAAGACAAAGTTGAAATGTAAAGAACAGTGAAATAGATAGACAACTGAAAAGATGAAAATACTGAATTTATTGGACTTTCTATACTACCAAGGTTTTTTCCTGGCCTTGAATTTATATAAGCAATTCCATATTTCGACCACATGCAATTATAACACTTGAGAGCAAAAATCTCCAAATGTGTCGTTCTTCCTTAATGCAAGTGCTATTACTTATTTAAGTTAAATCATTCTCTATATATGGGATCATAATATCTGAAAACTTTTCGTTGTTAGCTTAACTATGACTACAATAATTGATTGTTCTTATGCAAGCACCGAGCCATTACGCCTAGTGCATTGCACTTGTGGGAATGTTGAGGCCAGTTTACCAGAACCATGTGACCAGATCCTCAAAAACCTAACATTCAGATGGCTGGGATGCTACCAAGTCAACTAGGTCTAACAGTTATACAAAAGCATGGCTATCCTAACTAACTAACAAAAATTGACACACAGGAAATACCTTCGAGGATGAGGACGAATTACAACCAAGAACGGGATTTAAAAACACAGCTGGTAATCTTCGTGCTTGTTCGAGCTCCTCGGGCAAGATAGAGCCAAAAGA
Source organism: Scutellaria minor (assembly GCA_954870855.1). Taxonomy (NCBI): domain Eukaryota; kingdom Viridiplantae; phylum Streptophyta; class Magnoliopsida; order Lamiales; family Lamiaceae; genus Scutellaria; species Scutellaria minor. Next base: position 3,395,884 of record OX940734.1, read on the forward strand.
TGCACCCCACCCAAAAAATGGCTCCTCTTCATATTCATCTACCCACCTAACAACCTTAACCTGAAAAAAAATATATATATATATATATTTCAATAAACTATAGGAAACTCCATTTTTCATCAGCAAGTACCCTCAAAGATTTCTCCTCATCTGATAACCATTACATGCATGTACCACCGCCAAACAATTATTGAAACAGAGATTATTATAAGTAGAAATGTCCCTAACCCTATAAACACAAATTGCAAAGTAAACATTATTCAACAAAAACTTTACAACTCTTTAATACAATCAAATTATCAAAGAACATTACAATGTGCAATTAATTACAGCAATGCCAATCCGAATAGCAAATATCAGAGATTACTCATTATTGTTAACGATGTTAAATCCCATACCTCAGGGAACTCATTTCTGCAAGTGGTCGAAGCATCATCGGCGACGGTAATTGATGACAAGAAAAGCAAGAACAATCCCAAATGGGATACTGCCACTAATTGATGCGAAGGAGAAGGAGCCATAACTAATTTTCTTCGTTTTTTCCTTGCAATGGAAATTGATTAATGAAATTGCAGGTGTGTAAACCTGAATCTCCGTATCGACTCTGAATTGGACATTTTTAACAACAGGGAAGAATCGTGAATTGCATGAATCGGAATTGTATGGGAAAATGCAGCTCATAATTTGGGAGAGAGAAGGTGCAAGCAAAATTTGGCAGAGGAGAAAGTTGAGAGGGAAAATCGGAAGGAAGTGTTAAAACTTTGACACGTGTCCAGGAGGGAAGCTTTCTAACTTAAATTAACTTTTCTGTTACTCCTAAGTTTATTGTACATTTTGTAGATTTTGAGAGTACATTTTGTATACTAATGGTTAGTGTCACCCTTAAAAAATAGTGTTGTCGATAAGGGTTAGATCCATTGGGCCGGGTCTATCTGCTTCACCAAAATGATGAATTGGATTGAGTAACTAAAGGTTTGTTTTTATGGGTTTAAATGAGTTTGGCTTGTAGTTAGGGATGTAAATGAATCAAATCTTTTCTGAATTATTTGGAGTTCGATTCGATAAAAGTTTGTTCAAATTCATTTATTGTGATTCATTAAGGTAAACAAATAAACAAACTCAAATTTGATGTTATTCAACTTGTTAGCTTGTGAACAAGTTCGTTAGAAGACTCCTGAGCTAGTTCGTAAGATATAATATTAATATTTGACATTTTGATATATAATTTTTAGATTTTTACTTATGATAAATATATAAATATCTAATTATAGATATTCTTTTATAATTAAATTATAAATTTTAGAAAACAGGAAAATAGAATTCTTAGTAAATAAGAGGAAAAAGAAAATTAAAAAACAGGAAGATAATTAGTTTCCATTCTTAGTAACAGTTGTTATATGGCATTGAAATTTGTACTTTCTATTTGACTCATACGATATTAATCGATGCATTATCTGAAAATGTATTTATTATTAAAAAGGAGAATATTGGAATATTTATTATTTCACATAATTCGTTAAAGTTATAAATATTTTTTGCATAACTAATATTTGTGTTTTTTTTTCTTTTTTAGGTTTTGTAAGAAGATGAAGAAAAGTAAAAACATAGAGATGTGATCAAATTGGATTTAAGTTTTAATAAATAAAAAAGTTATTATTCAGATTTTTTTTATTCAGATTAATACAATGTAAAATTATATGTATGTATACTGTAGATCTTGCATATTATTAATACTATCAAGGGGGCCATATAATTATATAATGATTTTCTAAAATATTTTTCGTATTATTTTATTGAAGTTGTTAATCTTGAATAGGGATTAAAGAAAATTATTGTATAAAAGAGATTATTAATTAATAAAGAATCAATTCATGAAGGTTTTACCATATATATATAAACATTCAAATTATTTGATATATTTTCATTTTTTAACTAGTAGAACAAATTTGGCTTCCCGCTGAAGAGTGGTGCTCAAATTGCCTCAGAAAAATATTTTGCATAAAATAGAAATCTAATATATAATAGAGAATCTGATCGAGATTGAAAAGACTCATCTTTCATTTCTATTTTCCTGTTTTTTAATTTTCTTTTTCCTCTTATTTCCTTTTAAATGGTAACAAGACCCATCTTACTTGGATATAATTTATACACATAATTGTTTCTGCAAACAATAATTTATATTTGTACAATATTGTGTACAAATGAAGGTAGACACATTACCATGAATTCACCTACATAGTATTTCAAAGTACAAACTACTTAGTTGGAGTTTTGGTTTACCTCAATAGAATTCACCAAATGCTTTAAATGGAAATCCTCTCTCTCTCTCTCATGAAAAATCCTTCATACTTTCTCCAACTGCAAAAGCATAAGCATTGTTCAATTCTTTTTCCCTCATTTACCCACAATGGAGAATTAAAGTGGGAGTTTTTGGTGGGGGAATTTGTCCTACAATTAGGAGTGCAATGAGATATAATGCAACTCGTGATCGATTTCCAAGACAATTGAAACTGATTCAAGTATAATCGAGTTGAGCGAGCTTGATTATTTAGTATATCTTTATGATAGTAGTTCACAACATTTACCCAAAAAACCATTGTCGATTGATCATTACTAGTGACTGAACCATCGTTGGTGATCACGTAATTTTCCATCGTCCAAATTATTACGCTCAGAATTGACTTATGATTTTTCCGTACTTTCGTTCAAATTAAGTGCTAAATATTGACTGAATAGTTGAATTTCCGCAACATATAATACTTTCGAATGACCACACAGAACCTTATATTAGATTTTAGGTTTCACCTTCTATTCCAAAATAGTCATCACATACCAAATATATTAAACGATATCACTAATTAACATCTAGTTTGTATTAAATAGTACAATGTAAGTTAATTAAGTAAATACAATATAAAAACATAAAATGTAGCGGAAGATCCGAATATCTGAAAACACAGTTTATATAAAGGGTGAATGAGCTTGTGTATTTATGAAGCCCTATAAATAGATGTGGGGAATCGGGTATGGGAGGGTGCATGTGATATGAATGGAGTCAAATCAAGAAACATCATTCTATATACTATGACGTACAATTTGCGTTCACCCCATCAGAAACAGCAACACCATTGCATTAATCCACCCACTTTATTTATTTTACTTTTCCTATCAATTTTCACTTGCTAATTAATATAGACCACACTTCACCTCTGCAATTAACAACTTATTTTTTCCAATTTAATTAAGTCTTCGATTTTGCAGCTAATTCATTTCCACTTATATATATATATATACTTTTTTTTTTCTTTTTTTCTCCACATCAAATCAGAAATTCCTCTGCATGTATTTAGCTTTTAGCCTAATTTGGGTGAGAAGCAAGACTGTGAGGATAACTCTATCGTTCGTTAATTTAATTGGGATGGTGATTACAAAGAATTATTAATTTATAAAAAAAACCTTTAAGTTGTTTTTTTTTAAACCTAAAAAGCCTTTAAATTATTAAAATAACACATTCGGTCCTCATGACAATAGGAGAGAGAGTGCGGACATATGTACATTCGACATACATATATATGCCCGTTTTGTGGTGTTGTAAAAGATATCAACTTTATATGAATTTGTTTATTAATTTCCCAACTTTCACAAATAATATTTTTGATATATGCCCTAGATAAAACATCACAATTACAGGTACAATATGGTTATGAAGGGCCAAAAATTCAAAACTCCAATCTATAGATCGTAAAGATGTATTTTATCCATAAATATAAGGGAACTTTTTTTTTTTTTTTTAATTTATCAATTGTCTATTCTTTAAACAAAAATACCTTTTCAATTTGACTTTGAATATACGAAAAAATTAGCTATGTTTTAAGGGTTTTTTAATCTTTCAGATGAGAAGTTACAAAAAAAGATAATTACTTATATTATTAACTAGAAAGAAGGGTTAGTGAAAATGGTAGAAATGTTTCCACTTAAATAGTTTTCCAAATCCCAAGTGGTTGAAAAAATGCTTTTGACCCTATTATTTTTATGGGCAAGTTCCCAAATAATAAAATAAACCAATAGAATATATTTCAATATATTTGTTAATAAATATGTTATTATCAGATGTTATACTTATATACATGAGGTATTATTATATTATATAGACTTGAAGCTAGACATGTATATTAATAAAACGAAAAACTTGAACTTCAACGGTGGCAAATATTCTCCAAGGTAAAACTTCCAAATACAAGACTTGTATCCTAATTAAATTATATTGAGAAAAAATTATTCCCATGCCATTGCACTTTTATTATTCTTAGTATATTTAAACTATTTTGCACCGTAAAATACAATTTTAAATTCTTTTCGAAGTAGCTATGTCGCCGCGATGCTTCTTTTATTTAATTAATAGTCGTTCAACTTTTTCATATTTTTATTCTTCTGATGAGCATATTTTCTTGTAAAAAGAATCATATATATTAATTTGTTAGGTGACATAAAATTATGGATGCTTTCATTTATAAACATGTCGTTCATGGAATGTTATGAACAAAAATCCAAAAGACAAAGTGACACACATATGATGTGATTTATTTTAAAATTAGATTGAAAGTAATTTTATTTTAATTTGTTAAATAATAGTATTTTAATTGATGGTAATGAATGAATAAGACGACAATGCATGGACAAAGTAGCAAAATTAAAGGTCCAACATTAATGAAACATTAAGGGAGTTTAGTCAAAGTGTTCCCAGCTTAGGTACCACTGTCATATTACTATTACAACTGTCAAATTACGTTTAGCCCCTAACTTGTCGGTACTGTCTCACCATTATGTCACCCTAGCCTTTCCTCCTCCATTCTTGATTATGGATGTTTTGTTTTTTTAACCAAATATGAAGAAATTTATGTAACGAAAAAGTAAAAACATATCATATTGAGAAGGTCATCCACAATTGAAGGAGACTTCACCCAACAATAAAAACTAAGGGAAATCTCGAGTAGTTCTAACTAAATGATATACCACTTCACTAGCATTATTACAAATAAGTCTAATTATGAACAAATGATTTTTCATGAAATATCTTTTATAACATTGGTTTGTTGATATTTGAATTTTCGGAATTTGGTAGAATATCATCACACTTCAAAAAACATATTTTATTAAGTTTTATGAAGATATGAAGTACGACTTATAACACTCCATTTATGCATGAAATCCATCATTTAAAGTTTGTTACATTTAATCACATGTTATTTTTTAGAGTATTATCATTTTTCAATTAAAAACTAATTAACTTTAGTTTTTTGAAACATATATAGCAATATATGTTTTTTTTTTCTTTTTTGGATTAAAATATTCTTTTCAACCATGATTTCTTTTAAGGGACAGCAGGAGTATTTCATGAGGTGAAATGCGTGAAAAATATGGATTTCTCCATTTTCTTTCTCTGAATTTCTTATAAATTTGGAAGATGAGTGAATGAAAATTGATAAAGTGGAACTCACATTATTTTTATTTCGTTTGTCATTCTCTCTCTAAATTTACAATAATTTTGAGAGAAAAGAAAATTGAAGAAGATCCAAATTGACACATTTACTAGATTTTCAAAAAGTTTTAAGTGAGAGCATCTCACGAATATAATTATATGTAATGGATCAATCCATAATCCATACTTCACAATTCACATATTAAATTATATATATATAATATAATACTAAAAAAACAGGAAATCCCAATTTTATATAAACATGGTTGGGATTTTGATTGGGATGGGAGCATAAATATCATTCTCATATCGTTCCCATTATTTCTAAATGGGAAGACATCGTTCCAACCCTAGATTTAACTGAGGAATCTCCATCCCATTAATTTAAATACCCAATGAAATGGTTTCCCACAATGTAATTACCATCCCTAGGCCTAAGAGGAAGAGAATATAACAATATTGACAATGGTAATTACCATCGCAATGGAAGCATAATACAATGAGACAACAATATGACATTTGACTAATGTTGAGCTTTATACAATGAATATATATGGAGTTGTATCTTATAGTCATATAAGAGGTTGTTTCATAAAATTATAATCACTAGAGACAATATAATTATAATGATTTTCAAAATTAATTGCATAACTTATTTTTATTTAATTTTATAATTATACACAAAAAAGTAAAAAATGAAATTGATATAAAAATGTTGCGCGGATTGTAATTGAATTCACAATGACAATTTGTATAACAAAAAACAATGATTGAGATTGTAGTATTGACCTATTTCAAGAAAATTATGTTAAAAATGAAATAAATATAAAGATAGTGAATAGACTGAATTCACGAATATATAAATGGTGTGTATATAACTATATATATATATATATATATGTATGTTATAATCAGAATATCATGTGAGTGATGATTGAAATATATGAGAATAATGAAAAAACAAATGAAAAGGTTTGACTAACACATAACACAGTGCAGAGGAACTTTGATGATCAAAGTTGGTCGAACATTCTAATCATAAATTTGCATTCATAATTAATCAAACTTTAAAAAAATTAATAATCATACCGATGTTACACTGATATAAAATATTCTCATCAATGTTTGCAGTGAACTATCAGTACTACTCCTCATTGAGTTCATTTATTAGAAATGGGTGAATCCAAATGGGCCCTTTTTTGTTTTCCATTTCTACATACTTTTTAGACTTTCAAAGTAGAAAGTATTTATAAATGGGTCAATCTCATCATAAGTTAAATTATCTGCAATCTTCATTTATTCACATACTCTAACCATGCACATCACATATTAACTAATAATCTCATTTATACATGTATGATAATTATTTCATAATATCAAATGAAACATGATTTAAGCTTAACTGAAATTGTTGAATGTATCATTTGACATAATTATGGTAAATAACAAAAATAATATTAAGAATTGAATTTTTGGTTAGTAGGAAATAGAGGTGATATATGAACAAGTTTGATGGCTAAAATACCACAATTCATATAAGAGATTACTTTTTACCACAAATGATATGCTTGTTACTTTTCTACCACATTCAGAAAATTTGACAAAATTGTCATTTCGATAAAAAAAAAAGTCAGTTTTATGTCGGGTATCACTTAGGGTTATACGATAAATGTAACCCACTTAGAATAAACGATACAATTATATTGTGTAATACCCTACTTAAAATTGATTTTATTTTACTTGTATCGGAGGGTAATTTTGTCCATTTTTTTTAATTTGCAGTAGAAAAATATATTTTTATATAAAATGTGGTATTTTAATGTATTATAGTTCTGGGAATAATTAAGACAAAAAAGGAAAAAAAGAATAAAAGTAAAAAGGGGGAGAGGCATATAGAGAGACATAAGAGTGTGTGTATAAGAGGAGAGACAAAATGGAGTGTGTTAGGGAAAAAGGAACAAAGAGAAAGTTGAAAATGGCCTTTCACCGCCCTACCCATACCCACCCCCCATTCTCCATTTTCATTATTTATTTATTTATTTCTCTATTTCTTCATCTTCGTTCTTCCCCTTCTCCATTCTCCAATCCCAACGCCTTTGACATTTCCACTTTCTCTCTCTTCTTTCAAACCCGAAGAAAGAGACAAACATTTATTTCAACACTCCAAACAAACGACATTCCGTGAGAACGACGACGACAATGAGAGGAGCTGACGTCGGCGTTGCCGGCGGTGGTGGCGGTGGTGTTTCATGGAGGAGGAGGACGGCGATGATTCTGTGGAATGACGATTCTGCCCTTCTCGACCATGACCTATCATCTCGCCGCTGCTCTGTCACTCCGAGGTCATTTTGGGACTTTCACTGACCACGGCGAGTGCAATGCGGTTTGTTCTTCACTTTTCTGGTTTTTGCTGGTTGAAGGCAGACAGGATGAAGCCAGGCATTATTTTTACAGTTTTTTTTTTTTTTTTTTTGATAAGAAAAAAAATGGAAGGGGGAAGGGGCTTTTATTTATATATATTTGCAACTTTTTTTTTTAATTATTACTTTTTTGGCTAACCGAAAGAAGAGAGAATCTTTCTCTCTGTAGCATGTTTTGAGGATTTTTAACATTTTCCCTGAACTAATCGAATGTGAATGCAGAGATGAAGAATTGAAAATGGTGGTGTAGTATACTTGGATTTCGTGTATTTATCGTTGTAATTCTAGAATGATTATGACTAATTTATGATTATGATTATTATGATGATGATGATGTTCTTTTGGAATGGATTAATAGATTAATGGAATGTAGCTTCTTCAATAACATTAATGGAAGGCTATAAAGAAGACGAAAAAAATATGTAGAGAATTATGTAGGACCAGTTGGTGAATATTTCCCTTATTTTTCTCCTTGTTGGTGTTTGACATTGACTAAATGGAGATGATTCTTGTCTAAGATTCTATCCGATTTGATTAGCGTATTTGACTTGGTTAGGATCAAGATTTTGCCTAAATGATTCTTTGTTTAACTATGAGCAAGTTTGTTGATTATTGAATCAACCAATGTGTTCACATATGTTGAGGAAAGAGCTTATGATCTTAGCCATGAATTCACTTCCTTTTCGTTTCTTCGTTCCACCTAAGGTTTATCTCTAAGTGGGATTGAGGTTTTGTTCGTTGAACGATTTGTGGAGTTCGTCTTTCTCTGATATAACAGTAGCTGGTTTTTCAAAGCCTGTAGGTGAAAATTACGATACCTTAAGCATTCAGTTTAATGTAAACGAATTCAGGTTAGGTTTGTACACGATAAGTGCATTGGCATATCATGTTCGGTTCAAGTATAACCTCATTTGGTACTATTCTTGATCCGTCCCTTTTGCATATCTCGATCAGAGTTGCTTATTCATGTTTCGTATTATTGTTATTACGAAATCTTTTTGGAGGCATGCTAATCCGTTTGCATTTGAATTTCTTGTTCGGTGAATATCTCAATGCCTTTTTTCGATGGATTTGGTAAGAAACACCTCTCTGTTTTATGTGTTCATGTCTGAAACTTAGTTTCCAAGTTCTTCTGCGACGATCGGTGTCGTTTAACGAATGGTATAATAGTCGAATGCATACACATAGAGAGTGAGCAAAGATGATGTCTGTGCACAATGTGGATTTACAGAGTCTTAAAGTGTAGTAATGGCATTTTCAACTAAAATTATAGGGGGATTTGCTTTTTCTGCTATGCATTGAACTCATTGGTACGACATTCCATTATTTGATGTATTTCTTGTCTACTTCTTACATCTCTCATAATTACTCATTTATGTTTCTGTGAACAAATTACGTAGAAACTAAATATATCGATACGACCAGTTCAGCAGTGTCCTGTGACCTAATAGCACAAATTAATGCTAACTTTGCTTTTGTATTTCCAGTCTTTGTCGTGTCTAAAGATGCCATTCTTTTGACCACTTGGTCCCACCCCTTCTTTTGAATACAACACCATCCGAAACGAGTCAAATTATGCAGGCCCGAACTCGACCCAAACTTGATCAAGTTTATTTTTTTAATGCTCGAGGTTGTCTCGATAGATAACTCGATAAGCTCTGACTGGGTTTGACTCAACTCGATACTTAATAATATTTATAAAATAATTTTAATTTCTAAAAATATAATTACAAACGGATATTTTTTAATGTAAATAAAAAAACTATTAAGAGTGGAATTGTAAATTTAACTTATACTTGATAATGTTCGACTGAACTTGCAAGCTTGTTGAGTCAAGTATTAATATGCTTGAGATCGAAAGTTATTCGAATAGTTCGAGATCAAGTTTGACTCGATTGTTTTTTAATTAAATTTGATTTTTTCCGAATCCACCTGAATTTCTCATGAGTTATGGTGGTTTCTAAATCATTCTAAAACGAAATAACTGGGGCCCATTTCTTCCAGATAACGTTTCTGAATTCTGACAATGAGACTTCCTCAGTTTAATTTCTTGAGAAATATGAAACTCTGAATATATTTTTATACTTTTCTGCATAATCAGACACTTAAGATTATTTATTTAACGTTCAAAGTATTCTTTAAAATGACATGGATTACATGATATAATTTAAATCACTAAACATTACTTTAATAAATATAAACCTATTTTTTGTTATTTATACTGATTATATTTTAGAGGTTAAAAACAGAAGATCAACAGTAATGACAGTCCAGAAATTGAAGTCTCAACGAAGAGCTTTTCCTGTGGATAAGATATTTCAATAACAATCAGTCTTGCCACTCTCATTAATTTTTTCAATTTTAAAATTTTTGGATGAAAAAATATGGAGGTTAAATCAAAAATTATATAAATAATTAAAAATACAATAATAAAATTCAGATTAACAGAAATAAATAATTAACTAATTAATTTTTAACGCTAATATTAGACAATTATGTTGACCACTTTCATTTTCTTATCGTAGTATTTTCCTTTTCAGGTTTTAAAATAACTAATGCCCTAAAAGAGACTATATCCAGAAAGTAGGAAGCTGATTATCTACATATTGAACCCTAAATTTCTATTACCCAAGGCACAATTTCAACCTAAATGAATTTAAAAAAATAATAAAAATTTGCAGAAGAGGATTAACGATTGAACCATGTTAGAATGAATGCAAATAAAATCTATATATATATAATAACAATTACCCCTCAAAATAGAAATGCTAAAACTTTCCCGTCCATTTTCACCTCCCCAAGAATAGAAATACATATTATTTCATAATTTATAAATAAAATATGAATTATTAATTTTATTGTATTAAACATGATTTATATATATGGTAATAATATCATTTATAATATTGACAAAATCTTGAAAATTATTATCTATATATGGTATATGAATGTAAATATGATCTCATCTAATAACTTTTTTAATTGTTGATATAATCAAAGATTAAATATATGTTTGTTGAATAAATTAAAATAACATAATGATCGGATTTCAAGAACTATAGATCATCAAAGTATATTTTTTATCTCTAATGTTGTACCCCACATACACATATACCACTTCAATAAATATATCATTGCATTGATCAGGGGCGTTCGTAGTGATTGAGGGGGTCGAAGATCAAGAAGTGAGTTATTAATCAAGTCAACCAACATATATAAAACAACGTAAATTAACTATTTTTATTTACTATATTCGAAATATGTATTGTAAAATTATTATAAACATCACACAATTTTTTTTGACAAATATGTCGTATACAATACTCCAATTTTTATATACCTTCTATGTAACAATGTTAATAATATAACATAGTGTTTATATAATTTTATTTTATTATACTATATTAATTCTTATTAAAAATCATAAATATTTATAATATATCTTGAATATAATAAAAAAATATACATATGATATATTGTTGCACACAATAACATTTAGGAAGTATAAAATTTATGAATTCATATACTTTCTATTAAAAACTACAAATTAAGTATAAAAAATGATAAAAAAAAAACATATCATTTATACTTATACTTATAAAAAATAATAAAAAATATGTTCTATTTCATAATGCTAAATTATATAAATATATCTTCATTATTAATCATGAAGGATAGATAGTCGATGCTATTTATAAGAGTGATAATACGTAGATGAAGAATTTTTACATATATATTTTAAATACTTTGAATTTTTTATTATGAAATTTCATTGTCATCTATATAAAAACCAACTAACTACATTTCTACTTTTTAAAGTAGAAATATAAATAGTTATTATTTTATAAATTTATAAATTGTAAATATTTAGTTTTTCATAATTTATGTATATTCATGGTATGAAAATCATTTTGTATATATATGAAAATTGAGGAAAAAAATATGATCGTATTTGATATGTTATAAAGTTAGTATGATTCGTGTATATATGGTAATAATATCATGTCATGAAAAGTTGTAAATAAAAATTTGTACCTTAATCTAAATCATGTTATATATCCACGAAAAAATTAACGAATTTTGTAACATCCTCGACCAAAACATACACGTCATTTGGCATTCATTTCATGCATTCATTTCATAATGCATTAAAAACATATCATATTGGCATTTGTAAAGAATTTAGAATAATACTTGGTTTGAAAATAAATAGTAGAAATCAATTAGAAATATAGAAAAGAATAAAAGAAATATAAATTTGATATATATAAAAAAAAGGGACGGTTTGAATTGATATTAATATATATATATATATATATAAGTGCAAGTGTGCGTGTGTTTATGCAATAGGAATTTTAATTAATTCATAAGATAGATTAAATAATAAACTAAGAATAATATTATAATAATAATAATAATAAAAGTCTTACAATTTAGTTTGCTGGCGGTGGAAAATGGCGGTGGAGTAAGTAATGAAAAAAAAAATAGAAAGAGAAAAGGGCAGCATAGAAAGGAAAGCGAAAACAGAGAGAAAATGAAAGAAGAACAGAGGAAAGAGAAGAAAGAAAAGAAAGAAGAGAGAAGGGTTTGTGAATTTGGGTTCGTTTCTTCACTGTTTTGCTTCAAATTTTGAGGGGGAGCTCGCGGTGACATGCTCTTCGATTTGATTGGAGTGAATTCTCAAAGATTATCCCAAAAAGGTACAAAGAAATTAGTGAATTAGATATATCTCAAGTTATCGTAATTTGTTGGAAGTTTTGGTAACTTTAGAGGTTGAATTGGGGAAAACTTAAAATATGAAACTTATAGTCTTATCTCTTAGCTAAGCCGTAGATATGAAACTTAAAATATGAAAACCGTAGATGACTCGGTTAAATATTGAGTGAGATAATGTCAAAAGAATAAAGATTGCTAGAATTTAGTATTATATATGAAATAAATGAAATAAAGCATACATGCATTGCATTTCATTGCATAATAGAAATATATATTAAGGGGACAATTAGGCTAAATTGCATTGAATCATATAGGAGCACGGGCTGTAGAATGGGAGGAGGAACCAGAGCGACGAACGGATTACTTATCATAGCCAGGTGAGTATAAACCGTATATGTGATTTATATGCAATGTCTGTTATATAAGAAATATGTATTAGTATGAAATTGCCATTGGGTCAAATGATATATTGGTAAATGTATATGTGATCATATGTTTAGATGATTGATATGTTGCAGTACAATTTGCATGAATCATTGAGGAGAGAAGGTTTAGCCGCGCCACGTCAATCGATAGAGGCATCTCATATATTACATGCATCACATGAGCTTGCACAACATTCACCTAGATGGGCAGAACAAGAGGTACAGGGGCCAAGTACAGGTTCCAGAAGTAAAAATTTCAAAGAGCTCCGTAAATTAGGAGCAGTTGACTTTTATGGGACTACTGATCCTGCTGAAGTTGAGACATGGCTCAAAAGAATAGAGAGAGTTTTTGGCATGATGAGATGCACGGTAGATGAACGGTTTGACTTTGCAGTGTCACTTCTACAAGGGGATGCATATGATTGGTGAGAGATAGTTCCACATGCTACAGTACAGCCGTCAATCCTTACTTGAGATGAATTTCTCACCGTGTTCAAAGACAAATATATGCCAGAGGTATATCGAAATAACAAACAAAGGGAATTTCTATCTCTTAAACAGGGAAATATGTCAGTTGCCGAGTATGAAGTTAAATTTACTCAATTATCACATTTTGCGGCTACGATGGTTGCTACTGAGCGAGATAGATGCAGATGTTTTGAGGAGGGACTTTCATATAATATTTAAAGCAAGATTATACCTTGGGATCTCTGTACTTACACAGATTTGCGTACTGCAGCAGTTAGGGCCGAGACTTTGTTAAAAGAACGACAAACATATTTTCAAAAGCCAAAGAGAGAGTCAATGACTCATATTGGTGAGTCAAGTGAGAAGCCAATTAAATGTCAGAGTTTTTCCTCTCCAGCACAGACATTTAGCAGAGGTAGTCCAGTCAGTCAGAGAGGTGGACGTGTACAGTCTTTTGGTCGTGGAGGTGGCCAAGGACTTAGCCCAATAATACAGACACGACCTATGTGTCAGCACTGTGGTCGATATCATGCGGGAGAGTGTCGATTTCTTACTAGAGGTTGTTATTACTGTGGACAATAAGGATATTTTATAGAGAATGCCCAGCTAGACCTGATAGATCAAACACTGGCAGAGCGACATCAGAATCGACAGTGCAAAATATTAGGCCAGCAGCACCAGTGACGAGTGTTGGTAGAGGTCGTGGTAGAGGTCAGACTTTAAGCTCTACTACTAGTAGAGGAAGATCAGTGACACCGGGAACACGATCACAGGGTCAGGCGCGAGTTTTTGCTATGTCACTGCGGGAGACAGCTACAGCACCTGAGGTCATTACTGGTAAACTCTATTTGAATGATTTTGAACCACTCATTCATTCATATCATCTACCATAGCATCTCATTTACATAAAGAACCCGAACCTCTAGATTACAACTTACGAGTACATACTCCATTGGGCGAGGTTATGATGGTGCGTACAGTATATCGAAATTGCATAATGTGGGTTGATACAGTAGCGTTACCAGCTGATTTGATCCTGTTATTTATGCGCAAGTTTGATGTTATATTGGGTATGGACTGGTTATCGAGACATCATGCTAAAGTCGATTGTTATACTAAAAAAGTAGTGATAAATTCTCCTGGATAGACTAAAGTGGTTTTCTATAGTGATCGACGGATTGTACCAACATGTTTGATTTTAGCAACAACAGTTTTTCGTATGATTAGAGATGGATATGAGACATATTTGGCACATGTTATAGATCGTACAACTACATATGACGAGATTAGAGATATTAAAATTGTTAAAGATTTTTCTGATGTTTTCCCAGAGGATTTACCAAGACTACCACAAGATAGAGAGATAAAGTTCGTCATAGAATTGATACCGAGTACCGCACCAATCTCTATTCCTCCATATCGGATGGCCCCATTGGAGTTACAGAAATTAAAGAAACAATTGCAGGAACTGTTAGACAAATGGTATATACGGGCTAGTGTATCATCTTGGGGTGCGCCAGTACTTTTCGTGAAAAAGAAAGATTGTACATTACAATTGTGCATAGATTACCGAAAGCTGAATCAAGTGACAGTGAAGAACAAATACCCATTACCACAGATAGATGATTTATTTGATCAGCTACAAAGTGTGCAAGTATTTTTCAAGATAGATCTTCGATCTGGGTACCATCAGTTAAAGATAGCCAAAGATGATATTCCGAAGACAGCATTTAGAACTCGATATGGGCATTATGAATTTTTGGTGATGCCATTCGGTTTGACTAATGCACCAGCAGCATTTATGGTTTTAATGAATAAAGTGTTCCAACCTTTCCTTGATAGATTTATCATTGTCTTCATTGATGATATACTGGTATATTCACGGAGTACAGAGGAGCACGCAGATCATTACGGATAGTGTTACAAATCTTGCGAGAAAAATAACTATACGCAAAGTTGAGTAAATGTGAGTTTTGGTTGGATCATGTGGTATTTTTGGGACACATAGTATCTGGATGAGGCATAGAGGTCGATTCTTGAAAGATTGAGGCAGTGATAAACTGGGAGGTGCCGACGACAGTCTCGAAGGTTCGAAGTTTTCTTGGTATGGCTGGATACTATAGACGATTTGTCGAAAGATTTTCCATTATAACAGCACCACTCACAAAACTGCTACGAAAGAATGTTTCATTTCATTGGAATGACAGATGCCAACAGAGCTTTGATGAGTTAAAGCATCGTTTTACTACAACACCGATACTCACAATTCCTACAGGTACTGGGGGATTTGTTGTTTACAGTGATGCTTCGCATCAAGGGCTTGGTTGTGTTCTAATGCAGAATGGGAGAGTAATTGCTTATGTGTCACGATAATTACGACCACATGAAGTTTCCTATCCTGTTCATGATTTAGAGTTGACGGTAGTGGTATTTGCTTTAAAAGTTTGGCGACATTATCAATATGGAGAGATATTTCAGATATTTACCTATCATAAAAGCTTGAAGTATTTGATGAGTCAGAGAGAACTGAATATGCAACAGAGACGTTGGATGGAACTATTGAAAAACTATGATTGCACGATAAAGTACCATCCAGGAAAAGCCAACGTTGTAGCGGATGCGTTAAGCCGAAAGTCTGATGGTACAGTGGCACATATGCATATGACTTCACTCTCAGATTTGATTGCTCTACGAAGTTTGAACACAAGACTACGGTTAGATGCAGATGGGGTACTGATTGCTGCCTTGGAGATTCGTTCGATATTGAGACAACGAATACAAGATGCACAAAATAGAGATGATAAATTGACAGAGATTATTGAACAGGTGCGACACGACAAAGACACACCATTTGATTTACAAGATGGTACATTAATGTTTGGCACCAGGTTGTGTGTACCAGACGTTGATGATTTACGACAAGAGATTTTAGATGAGGTACACAATGCACCATATGCTATGCATCCAGGCACAACAAAGATGTACCACACATTAAGGCAATATTACTGATGGCCGAAAATGAAGAAAGATGTTGCTGAATTTATTTCCAGATGTCTTACTTGTTAGCAAGTTAAAGCAGAACATCAAGCACTTGCAGGTACGCTAAAACCCCTATCTATTCCGATTTGAAAATGAGAGCGGATTACGATAGACTTTGTTTTGGGATTACCGAGAACGTAACAAGGGAATAATGCTATTTGGGTAATCGTGGATAGATTGACTAAATCAACACATTTCTTACATTTACGTTGGGGTTGTTCATTAGATCAATTGACAGAGAAGTACGTCAGAGAGATTGTACGACTCCATGGTATGCCAGTGTCTATTGTTTCAGATAGAGATCCAAGATTTACTTCTCGATTTTGGGAGAGTTTTCAGATAGCGATAGGGACGAAATTATACTTTAGTACAACTTTTCACCCTCAAGCAGATGACCAATCAGAAATGACTATCCAGATGTTAGAAGAGATGCTACGGGCTTGTGTTATTGAGTTTCAAGGTTCGTGGGATAGATATATTCCACTAATGGAATTTGCGCATAATAACCAGTTTCACAGTAGCATTGGAATGACACCATATGAGGTGTTATATGGAAGAAAGTGTAGAAGTCCACTATATTGGGATAAAGAGGGTATAGAAATTTTAGAAGGGCCAGAAATTGTTCAGAACACAATTGACAAGGTTGATGTCATTAAAAGTAAATTGAACGCTGCACAAGACCGATAAAAGAGCTACTTTGATCAACATAGAAAAAAGATGGAATACCAGGTTGGTGATAAAGTATTTTTACGAGTTTCTCCTTGGAAAGGTGTTATGAGATTTGGTAACAAAGGAAAACTAAGCCCACGTTATATCAGGCCATATGATATCATCGGAAAAGTTGGACCATTGGCATACGAGTTAGTTTTACCTCAAGAATTGGCTCAGATCCATAATGTTTTTCATGTTAGCATGTTGCGACGATATCGATCTGATCCTTCACATGTATTGCAGGATTCAGAGGTACAGATTGCAGAAAACTTAAGTTATATAGAAGAACTAGTCTCGATAGCTGATTTCAGAATCAAACAATTGCGGAATAGAGAAATTCCAATGTTAAAGTTATCTGGAGAAACCATGGTATAGAGGAAGCAACCTGGAAGACAGAAGAAAAGATGAAAAAGTTATATCCGCATTTATTCACTGATAACTGATCTTCTTATTGATACATTGCATAGAAGAATAACAAATTTTGAGGACAAAATTCTTATAGAGGGGGAGAATTGTAACATCCTCGACCAAAACATACACGTCATTTGGCATTCATTTCATGCATTCATTTCATAATGCATTAAAAATATATCATATTGACATTCGTAAAGAATTTAAAATAATACTTGGTTTGAAAATAAATAGTAGAAATCAATATAGAAAAGAATAAAAGAAATATAAATTTGATATATATAAAAAAAAGGGGCGGTTTGAATTGATATTAATATATATATATATATCTAAGTGCAAGTGTGCGTGTGTTTATGCAATAGGAATTTTAATTAATTCATAAGATAGATTAAATAATAAACTAAGAATAATATAATAATAATAATAATAAAAGTCTTACAGTTTAGTTTGCTGGCGGTGGAGTAAGTAATGAATAAAAAAAAATAGAAAGAGAAAATGGCAGCACAGAAAGGAAAGCGAAAACAGAGAGAAAAGGAAAGAAGAACAGAGGAAAAAGAAGAAAGAAAAGAAAGAAGAGAGAAGGGTTTGTGAATTTGGGTTCATTTTTTCACCGTTTTGCTTCAAATTTTGAGGGGGAGCTCGTGGTGACATGCTCTTCGATTTGATCGAAGTGAATTCTCAAAGATTATCCCAAAAAAGTACAAAGAAATTAGTGAATTAGATATATCTCAAGTTATCGTAATTTGTTGGATGTTTTGGTAACTTTAGAGGCTGAATTGGGGAAAACTTAAAACATGAAACTTATAGCTCTATCTCTTAGCTAAGCTCAGAAGAAAACCGTAGATGACTCGGTTAAATATTGAGTGAGATAATATCAAAAGAATAAAAGTTACTAGAATTTAGTATTATATATGAAATAAAGCATACATGCATTGCATAATAGAAATATATATTAAGGGGACAATTAGGCTAAATTGCATTGAATCATATAGGAGCACGGGTTGTAGAACGGGAGGAGGAACCAGAGCGACGAACGGATTACTTATCATAGCCAGATGAGTATAAACCGTATATGTGATTTATATGCAATGTCTGTTATATAAGAAATATGTATTGGTATGAAAATGTCATTGGGTCAAATGATATATTGGTAAATGTATATGTGATCATATGTTTAGATGATTGATATGTTGCAGTACAATTTGCATGAAATTAAAAAGGTCTGTGAATGTCTTGCTATGAATCTGTATACAAAGTGGAGACCTTCGGGTCAAATTCATATTGGAGACCTACGGGTCTATATACACAGTGGAGACCTTCGGGTCAAAATCATATTGGAGACCTACGGGTCTATATACACAGTGGCATATTAGAAATTTCGGGATAGATCCAAGCTTGAGCAGTTCACAGAATAATAAACCGGACATAATGACATTTGCATATGTTTGATTATATTTTTTTAATGGTAATGATTGTTATCTGCTTATTAACGGTGTATATTCACTGTGTTGCGACTCATAAAAATCGCATATTTGTTTTTGTTTAGGTTCAATAACTCTTTTTGACGTGAGTTGTATATATAGACGTCACGCTATATAGGTCGGCCGACTAATGTCTCGTGCAATCTTCTCCTCCTCTTCATTTTGCATTTTGAAACGTGTGTATCACAATTTGTATTTAATATGGCAATGACTGATGTGGAGATATTGGTTGTATGTTTTAATTTTATACGATATTAGTCCTTAAATAATGTTTTTATACTTATATGGATAAATGAAACGTCAGTATGATTTGCCTACATGATGAATATTTTATTGTTAAATATACGTCATAGGGGTATAAGGTGTTACAAATTTATCATTTTTTTTGTTATAAGAATAAATAATGTTTTCTCCTTGATTAAAAAGTAAATAAAAATCTAAAATTTCACTATCATGGTAGCATGAAGTTCACAGAACAATGATAAAATATATTTAGTTTATGTTGTAATATAGTTTCATGGTTTTAAATTTATCAAATTTTGAAATGTTTACCTTCCAATATGATATTTCTAATAGATAAATTTTGATTTTAAGACATCTGAAAAAAATAATTATACACATTTTTTGATGATATGTTAAATTTAGAAATTTTATTTTAGGGTAATATACAATAATATCAATATTTTAAGCTCATTATGAATAAGTTGTTGAACATATATTTGCACAAGTATTTTCTAGGCCAATTGTAACAAAAACAAGTACTAAAATAGTTAAACAACATATGATGAAAATAATAAATATTTAGATGAATTACATGAGTAGTAGATTAAATAGAAATAACTTTGAAAAACTATATGATTTTTCATGATCATCATTTTTATATCAAAAAATTACCAACACATGAAATTTATTCACTACATCACACGAATACCAAATGAGGTTGAAGTGACGACAACGTATGATGAAAATAAAAAATATTTAAATTCATAAATTATATAGGTAGTAGATTAAATTGAAAATATTTTGAAGAATTATATTATTTTTCATGAACAACATTTTTATATCAAAAAATTACCAACACTTCAAATTTATTTATCCATACATCACACGGACACGGGTATACCAAATGAGATTGAATATTATAAGAACTTAATTTTTTTTTTTTGTAAATTAAAATTTTCATATCAAACTCGAAATATTTAAATTTTATGGTCGTGAGTCACAAAAGTAACAAATCAGATTGAAATTCTCCAAAAAAATTTATTATTTTTCGTGTTCAATATTTTTATATTAAAATATATAAATAGTGAAATTTATATGTTCATGCATCGCACGGGACTAATACTAGTCAACACTAATAATATCATCACTAAAAAGACATTCTCTTCTATGTTCATTCTCTCTTCCAATATCATCACAACACATCTCGTATATAAAATAATATCATCGCTAATTTACACAAGACATCATTTTGCCTCACCCTGTGAACCAAATACGAGAAAAGGTTCGAATGAATCACAATGATGCAAGAGATAGAAAGTAACTACATGACTTACAAGTTAACACGATCATTCGTTTCATTATATGCGTTCCAGTTTCTGAACCAATTCATTTTCAATTTCTGCTCTTATTTTCATCAGTACAGTGTACTTAGCAACAAGTTCTCGATCACCAGCCTGCGCTGAAAGCTTGCAATTTAGAGACGTCTGCTCCAATTTGTCCAAATACATGCATTTGATCGGCACAAAAGCTCCATTTTTGTGGCACAACCAACCATGCGCAGCTCTCAGTGCAGCCCCCAAAGAAGCAGAGTCTGCAACAAATTACATACAGTTGCTGCTTCGGTTAAACAGATATTAAACAAGTTGATTTCCTTAAGTAGTAATGTGGGCTCGAGTTGATTCTTTTCTATTAATGCTGTTTTCATGAGTAATAACTTTAAAACTAAAGTGCAGGAAAAATAAAACAAAGTACACTAAAAAAACTTGAGGGACGTATGAATATGATCTGATCGAGCACATAAACAAGTCCAAACGTTCATAAGCATATACAAACTAGATGGTCCTTTTTCTTGTTACTTTGCTCTTGGTGCTGATTATACAGCAAATATATAAGAACGAAAAGAATACATTGCTTGCTCAAGACAGGAACCGCAAAGAGAAAGCATTTAGGTGTTGATCAATAAATGTTTGGTCGACTAAAAAGATCAAAGTAAAGGAAAAGGAGCGTTTGTAATTGCAACAAAGAAGACTTTAAAATAAAAAATATTTTTATTACCGTGAAAAAAATGACTGGAACATTGGCAATAATTGGATGGCATTGGATGCAAAATATTTCACCCTTTGCCTTGATATACCTCTCAAGACAATTAATTTTTATTTTATGATTGTATATTCCATCTGTGTCTATGAATTTATATATTTCATTCTCTCTAGGTATAGAGTGCAGGCATTATCTCTAGGTGAAAAAAGAAACATAAATGTTGAAGTAATACATTTTCCAGAAATCACATAAAAGATGTGGAAGCTTACCTGGCCTTTGAACTGTGTATACATCACACCCGAAAATGGAAGCTATCATGTCCAGGATGCACTTATTTGCAGATGCTCCGCCAGTAGCAATTATTCGCCTCGGAGGAGAAGGCATCCCGATTTTCTCTGCATGAGCACGCATGGAGAGTAACTGGCCCTCTATTAATGCTCGAACCTGCAAGTTCATATGCATAGGTATTGAACGTTCCAGCTAATCTTAACCAAAAGAATCGAATGAATGTTTCTGATACCAACCTCAGAAGGAGCATCAAAATCGGAGAATGTATGCTCCTTTACTCCAGAGAGAGAGTCATTAGAATTTTCAAGAACATAGCGATGCTCACCAACTGAATTGCAACATGAAATTTGATTTGTCGTAAAATCAATAGACAGAAAAATATATTCCCAAGATCATTAACTTTCCTCTTTTTTTCTTTTTGGAATATTAAAAAAATTAATTTGACAAAATAATTTCAGGATAGACTGAAAGTACACTCACTCGGGAGTGGTGGAAGAATCTCAAGCTCCTTGTAGTAAAAACCGATCTTTCCACCTAGGGCATGGGAAGAATTAGAATCAACACATCAAAGATTCAAAATGATGTATCTTTGAATATGGTAATAAAAACTCTACTGACCATTTAGAGGAGGTGTTTGCTGCAGATATGTGTCGAAAATTTCCCAGGAGCTTTGGGCATACCTATTACGAATATCTATCAAGTTTTAGTCATGTTACGAGTCACGAGTGTGAACCTCCAATATTGCTTATCTCGAAAATAATATCACATATTAGCATTGTACCTTCACGTGTCAAGGACCCATTTTTATAAACCAACATTACCATATAGTCTTCTGTATCCACGGGATTAGGAAAGACATGTCCCTCGAGGCTAGGTTTGTGTTCAGTGGCTATCCCAAAGACCTTGAATATTCATAATCATGAAATCAAAGTTTAGAAATTATCATTTTTGGAATTAAATTTGATTATCACATAATGTAGGTAGAAGATATTAATCGAGAGCTCATATAGTATTTTGCATAGACATCATTAGGTTGGATAAAAAATTGACTTTCCTGCAATATCATTTATGGCTTTTGTGATTATATTCTTTCATCACAAAGATGATTTGTCATGTGTGAACAGTTAGCATCTTCGTTGTGATTATTGATCTCAGAGTAGCAGGCATATCCAAAAGTAAAGTT
The DNA here is from genome assembly GCA_954870855.1 of Scutellaria minor. Classification (NCBI taxonomy): domain Eukaryota; kingdom Viridiplantae; phylum Streptophyta; class Magnoliopsida; order Lamiales; family Lamiaceae; genus Scutellaria; species Scutellaria minor. Next base: position 3,418,767 of record OX940734.1, read on the forward strand.
ACAACTTTTTTCTCAACTTACAGTGTCACTAGTGCCAAGGCTTATTGCCAGATCTCCTGGGGTATTTAGGGTCAACCCTACAGGTTCCAAATGTTTTATCAATTTATGTCATGATAGAAAGTTTAGAAATACTTGCACAAAGCAACATTATATCATTAAAAGACATTACATGATTTGCTGAAATGAATAAAAAATAGCCATTGTATAATCAACACATACATAACACGTCATAGATGACAAGGGAATTTTAGTGTAGCCAAAATGAAACAAAGAAGAACAGTTGTAGATAAACTCACCTGCTAAACTGTTAGGATTATCCCCAGACCAATGAACAACGAAACAATTTCTTTTGAAGTGATATCTGAAAGCAGTAAAGAATTTCATCTTGAGTTAGCACATTTAATAGACATAACAAGGTGAAAGATTGTAATGTATCAATGCTTGTTATGTTTCATACTTCTCTAATGAAGATGACCAGGACGAATTCCCTTTATATAATTGCTCCTCATAACAAGATAAATATTTCACCGTCGGGCTTTTTCATAAAACAAAAATGGCTGTGGATCTCATTTGTGCAAATTACAAATACATAGAGCTAATATATAAGCTTGATTCCCGAAATAACAATGGCTTCACATGGATAAGATTCAAGGCATGTAAAGTGAATTACCAACCTTTCCACATAATACTTAGAGATGAAACCAGCAACAGCATGTGCGGGTGCTAAATTTCCAAGTTTCTTCTCCAAATCCAGGGCTGTGGCCTACCAAAATCCCCAAGTACCAACATCAACAAAACTACTAATACAATACCTTAAGTTCATGGAAGTTATTATATTGTCAGAAACAACTAGATAAAGACTTAAATGCAGAAAAGTCGATGATGAACAGACCTCTAAAGCTATCTTAGACCAAGCTTTTAACTCAATGTCCATCAGATTCATTCCCGCCCCATCAGTGTGATCGATACAAGCATAACCCCCAATAAGAAGCGAGGCCATGAAAGAGCTGATAAGCGAGATCCTCTCGGTACCTTCATAAACATCCGGCTGTGTCTCAAATATTTTCCGAATCTGTGGGCCAGCATATCTCTCGTGAGCACAAGAACCGGTAAGTTTGGACAAACTCAACGCCCCTCCAACAGCCTTCTCGATAGCTCTGCACTGCTCCGTGGTGCTACAGTCCATCCAAATAGGCGTTTCTTTGACCAAAAATGCATCACCAAGTTGATCCACCAATGGCTTTCTCGAATCCAACGATGCAAGGACCATAGAGCTCCCACTATTCCAATACACACTACCATGTTGCTGGGCACTACCAGAAACAGCAACAATACTGCCAAAATCCAATCCCGACTTTTCGAGCCTTCCTAGTATGAGGTCCAATGCCTCCACCCACATCAAAGGTGGAGCAACAATCCTCCCATTGATCAAAGGGTCTCGATAAACACCATCTTTAGTTTTGTAATGGGGCAATTCTTTATCAAAATTTACAACCTCTGTGGCAAATATTTTGAGGTTTGAATCTAATACAGTTGCCTTGAGTGACCTAATCAAGAAATGAAGAACAGGGGCATACTCATATAAGCCAGAGATTCAATCTTCAATACAAATTATCCAGTTGTAGTAGCAACAAAAACTTATCGGCTTAAACAGGAAAAAACAGGAAACCCTAAGAAAGCATTAACATATGGTAGTGATTAAGTTGGGAATTGCTACATGATTAAGCAAATGATTAACAGTAAGATGTACTTACTGAGTGGAACAGTCAAATCCAAGGAACAAAGAGCCCTGAGGAAGAGAGCAGTTCTCCATTGGATAAACCAGATTAATCAATGCAGACTCAAACGGCAACTCCTCATTTCTTCTACTCTCATATCCCTTTGTTTCAAACTCAGTCCCAATCTTTAAATTAAGGTGCAAATTGTTCATGATTTTTTATATGAATATTTAATTCACATTTTTCAAATAGAAAGTTTATTATATTTTGGCCCGACTATCCACACAGCATGAACTTCTGAACACACCCCCATCTTTTTTATATTTGATTTACAAAAAAATAAAAAAATAAAAAAAATTTAAATTTACCCTTATGAATTAAAAAACGAAAGAAAAATATGAAATCCTCCATTTTCCTTCCTCCCGTCTGCTTCTCCCATTACGTATGAAAAATTATTCTATGAGTTAACAAAATATATAATAATCGTATGAAATCCTATAAAAAGAATGAAAAAATGAATCAAATCTGAGGACCGTTCAACTCTGGTTGATCGAACACACAGATGTGTGTTCGGCCACAAGACATCGAACATATGTTCGATGCCTTGTGGCCGAACACACATAATGGATCAAATTTGAGGGCTCGTTCGACCCTGGTTGGTCGAACACATAGATGTGTGTTCAGCCACAAGGCATCGAACATGCTATAGTGTGTTCGATGTTTGATGGCCGAACACACCTCTGTGTGTTCGACCAACCAGATCTAACGGGGCCTCAATTTTTTTTTCTTTAAGTTTTGAGAAATAACACCATAATATAATGAAAAACATTTATTTGGTCAACTAAATATGTAAAAAAATGTGTGAAAATCATGTAGAAATTGTATATAAAGAAGGAAAAAAATGGATTAAATCTGAGGCCCCGTTCTACCCTAGATGGTCAAACACACAGAAATGTGTTCAGCCACTCGGCGTCGAACATGTTATAGTGTGTTTGATGCCTGGTGGTCGAACACACCTCTTTGTGTTCGACCAACCAGGGTCGAACAGGTCCTTAGATATGATCCAATTTTTCGTTCTTTTTACATGATTTCACACGATTATCATATATTTTGTTAACTCATAAAATGATTTTTCATACGTTATCCCTTTACAAATTCAAGATAAAAAGTTTGAGGAATGAAAGCAAAAAAAAAAAAAAAGATAAGCAGACAGGAGGAGAGAAAGAAAATTAAGGATTTCACAGTTTTCTTTTGTTTTTTAATTTATAAGGGTAAATTTGGATTTTTTTTTTTTTTTTAAATCAAATATAAAAAAGATGGGGTGTGTTTAGAAGTTTATGGGTATGTATAGCTGGACCTTTATATTTTTTATTATAAAAAAATATTATATTATGTGAAATAGTAAAATTAAAGCTCATAAAACAACAGTGTTAGTGGTCCAGTGGTACACCGCATTGTGGTGGATCCAGGTTCGATTCCTTTGCGGTGAAGGTGCTGTGATGATTAAATCTGCGCTTAAAGGTGGTTCGGGTTAACCATCATGTCTGATCTTTGGACGAGTATATGCGCATCTGAGCCCTTGCTTTTTTGGTTTCCTTTTTTTATCCTTTTCGTGCTTTTGAGAATTCATTACATATTTTGTCTTTTTTATTTTTTTTCCTTTTAATTTCAGAGTGCATTGTTTTATTCTGACATCATCAAATTCTATTGTTTGTGTGTTAATATGACCCTTTATTTCCGCTGCCAAAAAAAAAAACACTATTTAAAATTTAATAGAAAAAATGTTATTTATAAATTCTTCAAAAGTAAATCGAGATGTTACATAGTTACACCTAAGAACACTTACAATGGTGTTGGGTTATAGTTATATTTTTTATCTTTCACCTCATCATTTCATTAACTATAACTTAGAGCATGTGCAATGGTTAACTTTAGAGATATTATTAAATAAAATATTAATATTTTTAGAATAAAATAATATATATGATGTTATTGCAGGTGTCAGTATTATTATGTAATAACAACATTAAAGAAGAGGGGAGAGATAGAAGGAAAATCACGTGTACCGAGCCCAATACAATAAACTAATATTTTTTTTAACTTTTTTTTGTAATTTTTTAATATATTCTTATCTCCCCACAATTAACTGATGCAGATGCCCTTAGAGCATCTCCAATAACACTATCTAAGTTTTATATTTTTTGGTGCCACATCATTATCCATCTCAAAAATAAAAAGATCTCTACCATTAAACAAATATCTCACCAACCATTCTGTCTAAAAAGTAACTATTCATGGTCCTACTATCAAATCACTCATATATTTTGTAAATCTTTATTAATTTACCATCTCTATTTATTATTATTTTTTATAATAAATAAAAATTCATAATATTTCAGTTGATGTAATTAATTTTTTAATTTTAATTATTTATTTAATTTAGTAAACCATAAAATAAAATTAGAAGAGTTAAACCAATTCATCCAAGAATCTTTATCCATTTTATGAATGAGATGTGTAAAATTATGTAGAAATTAATATTTGAAAATTGTAAAAAATGATAGAAAATTGTTGAATTAGATCATGTATTTAAAGTGAAAAAATTCTCAATAAAAAAAAAAAAAATTGGTCGTTGGAAAAATAGTCATTTCAAAACGGCTATAAACGGACAAAATATATTAGTAAGAGTGCAGCAAATTAAACTTTTGCAGAAAAATAAATAAATAATTAACAAAAAAGTAAAGGGCGTAGACCCATGTCTATGCGCGTGCGCGTGTGGGGATCACGAGCCAGATTCTGTGTTTTTTTTCTTGGCAACACTTTCCCTTCCTCCTCTCCTTCCTTTTTTCTTCTCCCTTGATAGAGTTTTTGTGAGGTAGTGGGCCACATTATGTGTTTAGTGCTAGGCCCAAACCCACTCTCTTGTGCAGCCCAGGTGGAAGCTCATTCCTCTGGCCCAAGCCCTTGTTTCTTCCCCTTTAGTTGTGGGGATCTAATCCTAGCCATCCATCTCCTTCTCTCTATCTTGACCGTTGGTTGAGTGATATATATGCCCTTTCCCCCCTTTTTGATGTAAACCCTATCTCTTCCCCTCTCTCTCCTCGCGGCGCCCTCTCTCTCTACCCAGTACGCTCTCTCTCTGTCCTTTCTCTGATATGGCCTCGTCTTGCCGTCGCCACTGTCCTGTGGAGTGGTCTGATGTACCTTGGCCGCGGCCTGTACCAAGCTGTCGGTTTTGGTGCTATATATACTTCTGCTTTGGGAGAATATGTGAGAGAGACTGATATTCTGTGTGAGTTTTCTTTCCTTGTGTTTCCTTGAGAGAAAGAGGGGTTTTAGAGCCACATCCGATCAGTTTCATGTGTTGAAACACTGATTGGTTTTCTTCGGGGTTTGGGGGGCTGAATCAGAGAGTTGAGTGGGCTCCTTGGTGCTACCGTCAGACTTATGGTGTTTGCTGAGTTGCTGGACAAAAAGGGGGACTGAACCAAGCTAGTTACAGTGTTGGATCTCAACTCTTACCTCGATCCTTTGTGGACCTGCCCCGGTGCTTTCCTTTCCTTCATTTACTTATTGTTTTGTGTTCTGCTCTTGCAAGCCTTCTATATAGCAGTATGTCTGCTAGGTATATTTCATGTAATAGTTGTTCAGGGCTCAACTGTATGAACCGATACCCAACAGTGGTATCAGAGCACTGTTAAACGGTATCGGTTCTGTGTTGCTGTGGTGCTGAGGTGTTCCGGGTATCACGGCTTATTCTCTTTCTCTTTTCTTTTCCTGTCGGTGCTGTGGTGCTGAGGTGTTCCAGATCTCTTTATTCCGCTGCTTATCCTCTGTTTCCTAGATTTTCCCGGTAAACCCACCTTGTCCGGACCAAGAGTGTCCCTGGAATCTGGGATTGTGGGGGAAAAACAGGCTCTGTGTGCTCTCTTGCTGCTCTGTTATTCAGGTGTTTTATCTATCTGTGTTACCCTTCTCCTTGTTGGCTTGCTGTGTGTTTTGTTCTCTCTGTGATCATGAATGCATATACTGTTGCATCATTTGATGGTAAGGGGGACTTCTCTATTTGGCAACAGAAGATGAAGGGTGTGCTTGTACAACAGAAGTGTTTTAAAGCTATAACACTGAATTTTGATGATAAAGTCACTAATGAAGTAAAACTTGAACTAGATGAACTGGCCTATTCTTTGATCATACTTAATCTGTCTGATTCTGTGATAAGGAAGTTAGGAAAGCATGATTCAGCTAAATCTCTGTGGGATAAATTGGAGGAATTCTATACTGAAACATCTCTGCCATCTAAAATGTTTTTGCTTGAAAAATTTTTCAGATTCAAATTGGATTTAAGTAAGGACATTGATGCTAATCTTGATATTTTCACTAAGCTTGTTCAAGACATAAAGCTGACAGGTGATAAGAATATTGATGAATATACTCCCATTGTGTTGTTGAATGCTATTCCTGACTCTTATAATGATGTTAAATCTGCTATCAAATATGGTAGGGACAAGGTTACTTTGGACACTGTTATTAATGGTCTAAAAAGCAAAGAGTTGGATTTAAAAACATCTAAAACCAGTAGGTCTCTTGGTGATGTTAATTTTGTGAAAGGAAAGCCTAAAAACAACTCTCAAAATAGACCCTCCACCAGTAACCAAGGTAAACCTAATCAGAATCAGAATCAAAATCAAGGTCAAAATCAGAAAAAGGATGGTTTTAAGCCAAAGTTTAAAAACAGAAAATGTTATAACTGTGGAAAACCTGGCCATTATGCTAATAGATGTACTGAACCTAAGAAGGAAAAACCTAATGAACAGGCTAACAATGTTTCTGAAAATATGGGTGATGTGTTTATGATTTCTGATGAATTTGTTTCTGGTCATGCTAACTCTGTGCTTGATAATCTAAGTGAAAATCACTGGCTTCTTGATTCTGCATGCTCAAATCATATGACCCCTCATCTAAGTATGTTTTCATCCTATGAAAAATTGGTAAAAGGTTCTGTCTCTATGGCTGATAATAGTAAAAGCTATGTGCTTGGTGTTGGTTCTGTTTGTTTAAGGTTTGATAATGGTTATGTGCTTAATTTGAAAAATGTGAGGCATGTACCTAATTTGAGTAACAACCTGATGTCATGTGCTGCTCTTGAGGATTCTGGTTTCATAGGAGAGTGGGGAAAGGGTAAAATGAACCTGATCAAAGATAATGGTATTGCTTTCATAGCCACTAGACTGCAAAACATGTATGTTGTCTGTGCTGAATCTGTTTCACATGCTAATTCTGTCCAACATGATTCAACTGATCTTTGGCATAAAAGATTATGTCATATAAGTAGTAAAGGACTAGGAATATTGCATAAAAACAGATACTTATGTGGTGATCATGTTTCTGATATGCCTGTGTGTGAAACATGCATTCTAAGTAAGCAAACAAGATCTGTATTCCCTATTTCCCCCTTCCCAAATCCATCTAAGTGTTCTGAAATCCTAGAGTACATTCATGCTGATGTGTGGGGACCTGCATCTGTTGCTACTCCTGCTGGAAATAGATATTTTCTGTCTATGATTGATGATTATTCCAGAAAAGTGTTTGTGTTCCTTCTTAAGCAAAAATCTGATGTTATTGATGAGTTCAAAACTTGGAAAGTGCTAATTGAAAACCAAACTGGAAAAAGGATTAAGGCTTTAAGAACAGACAATGGAACTGAGTTTTGTAATAATGAATTCAATGCTTTGTGTGCTGAATATGGAGTTAAAAGACATAGAACTGTAACCTATACACCACAACAAAATGGAATTGCTGAGAGAATGAACAGAACTCTCCTTGAAAGAGTAAGATCTATGCTATGTGCTTCTGGTTTACCTAAATTGTTTTGGGGTGAAGCTGTTTTGACTGCAGCCTATGTGATTAATAGATCTCCCCCTGTTCCTCTATGTGGTGAATTACCTGAAACTATGTGGTCTGGAAAGCCTGTGAATCTATCTAACTTAAGAATATTTGGATGTTCTGTCTATGTGCATCAGAAAACTGATAAGTTAGAACCTAGATCCATAAAATGTGTTTTCCTTGGTTATCCTGAAGGTGTTAAAGGTTACAGATGTTGGCTAAAAGGTGATTATGGTTTTAAAACCATAATTAGCAGAGATGTTATCTTTGATGAAACTGATTTCTCTTGCATGCCTGTTTCTGTGTCTATTATTCCTTCTGCTGCTCCAAATGAGGTGGAGCAACCTGTTTCTATGTCTGACTCTGCTGATATCCATGATATTCCTATGTCTGATTCTGCTGATATGCATGATATGCCTGTCTTTGATCAAAATGTTGATGAATCTGTTGAACCTGTGTGTGATGATTTGAGTGATTATCAATTGACTAGAGATAGAACTAGAAGACAGATTAAAAGGCCACAACACTTTGATGATTACCAACTTGCTTCCTTTGTGCACAATGTGTTTGATTCTCTGGATGGAAATGAACCCAAAACTTATCATGAAGCTTTGAAATCTAAGGAATCTGATAAATGGTTAAAAGCTATGAATGAAGAAATCAAATCTTTACATGCTAACCATACCTGGATGCTTGTACCAAAACCTGCTAAGTGCTCTGTGGTTGATTGTAAATGGTTGTTTAAGGTCAAGCATGAAACTGATTCTGTTAGATTTAAAGCTAGACTTGTTGCGAAGGGATTCACTCAAAAGGAAGGCATTGATTATACTGAAATATTTGCTCCTGTTGTGAAGTTCACTACTGTGAGAGTCATACTTGCCTTAACTGCTCATTTTAATTGGGAACTTAAACAAATGGATGTGAAAACTGTCTTCTTGCATGGTGAACTTGATGAACATATATACATGAAACAACCTGAGGGATTTGTTGATAAAATGCATCCTGATCATGTGTGTTTTCTGAAAAAATCCTTATATGGCCTTAAGCAATCTCCTAGGCAGTGGAACAAGAAGTTTGACTCATGCATGCTTTCTCTGAACTTTAAAAGAAGTGTCTATGATCCATGCTTATATTTTAAGAAAGATGCTCAAACTCCTGCCTTCTTGGTGATTTATGTTGATGATATGCTTCTGGTCAGCCCTTGCTTGAGTGCTATAAATCACATAACTAAGTGTTTAAGTGATAATTTTGATATGAAGCTCCTTGGTGATGCTAAAAGGATCTTAGGGATGGATATTATCAGGAATAGAGATGCATGTACTTTATCTCTAAATCAATATGTCTATATGCAAAAGATTCTTGATAAATTCTCTATGAATGATGCCAAAAGTGTGACTGTTCCTCTTGCTGCTCACTTTATGTTAAGTAAAGATCAGTCTCTCAAGTCTGATCTTGAAAGAACTGAGATGTCTTCTGTGCCCTATGCTAATGCTATTGGTTCTGTGATGTATCTTATGGTTAGTACAAGGCCTGATATTGCATATGTTGTTAGTTGCTTGAGTAGATACATGTCCAATCCTGGTATGCCTCATTGGGAGGCTGTCAAATGGCTCTTGAGATATTTGAAAGGATCTATAAAAACTGGAATTGAATTTAGCAAATCTGATAATGGTGTTAACCTCTGTGGTTATGTGGATTCCAATTTTGCTAATGACAAAGATAACAGAAAATCAACAACATCCTATGTGTTTACCTTATGTGGTGCATGTATTAGTTGGAAATCTCAATTACAGGGTATTGTGGCTCTATCTACTACTGAATCTGAATACATTGCAGCCACTGAGGCCATTAAGGAAGCTACTTGGCTTAAGGGCCTCCTATCTGACATTGGTTTCCTTTCTGGAGATGTTGTTGTGTTTTCTGATTCTCAATCAGGAATCCAGCTTTGCAAAAATCCTGTCTTCCATGATAGAACCAAGCATATTGATGTGAAGTACCACTTTATCAGAGATATCGTTGAAAAAGGCATTGTCAACCTAGAGAAAATTCCCTCTGAGTTTAATCCTGCTGATATGGGAACAAAGTGTTTGCCTTTGGAGAAATTTAAATCCTGCTTGAAGGCTTTGAACATCTCCCCTTCTTTGTGATGTTGTTTGTTGTGTTTTGCAGTCTTTGTGATTGCTGTTGTTTTGGTCTCTGTGATCATCTCGTTTTTCCCTGTTATTTTGTGCTTTGTGCACTCCTTTGTATTTTTCCTATTCTTGCATCCATCTTTGTGATGGTTCTGTGTGGGTGTGCAGGAAATGGAAAAGATTGGTAATGATGACCCCCGTCCCTTAGAAAAAGACCTCAGACCCATAATTCTGGCCCAAGGTGGAGATTGTGAGGTAGTGGGCCACATTATGTGTTTAGTGCTAGGCCCAAACCCACTCTCTTGTGCAGCCTAGGTGGAAGCCCATTCCTCTGGCCCAAGCCCTTGTTTCTTCCCCTTTAGTTGTGGGGATCTAATCCTAGCCATCCATCTCCTTCTCTCTATCTTGACCGTTGGTTGAGTGATATATATGCCCTTTCCCCCCTTTTTGATGTAAACCCTATCTCTCCACCTCTCTCTCCTCGCGGCGCCCTCTCTCTCTACCCAGTACGCTCTCTCTCTGTCCTTTCTCTGATATGGCCTCGTCTTGCCGTCGCCACTGTCCTGTGGAGTGGTCTGATGTACCTTGGTCGCGGCCTGTACCAAGCTGTCGGTTTTGGTGCTATATATACTTCTGCTTTGGGAGAATATGTGAGAGAGGCTGATATTCTGTGTGAGTTTTCTTTCCTTGTGTTTCCTTGAGAGAAAGAGGGGTTTTAGAGCCACATCCGATCAGTTTCATGTGTTGAAACACTGATTGGTTTTCTTCGGGGTTTGGGGGGCTGAATCAGAGAGTTGAGTGGGCTCCTTGGTGCTACCGTCAGACTTATGGTGTTTGCTGAGTTGCTGGACAAAAAGGGGGACTGAACCAAGCTAGTTACAGTGTTGGATCTCAACTCTTACCTCGATCCTTTGTGGACCTGCCCCGGTGCTTTCCTTTCCTTCATTTACTTATTGTTTTGTGTTCTGCTCTTGCAAGCCTTCTATATAACAGTATGTCTGCTAGGTATATTTCATGTAATAGTTGTTCAGGGCTCAACTGTATGAACCGATACCCAACAGTTTTTTTACCTCTCTTCTCTACCTCTATCCATACCCATTCTCCCCAACATAATATTGGGTAGCAAAATTATGACTTTAGCATCTTTCCAATCATTGGGATGCTCTTACATCCTTGGCAGGGACGGAGCTAGGGGGGACTGGCGGCGGCGGCCGCCCCCCTCAATTTTTCTGATCGAACTACTTATATATACGTATATAATGTAATTGTAGTTAAAAATACGGATTTCGCCCCCTCGAATTTCAAAGTTTTGATAAATATCCCAAAAAAAATATTTCGCCCCCCTCGTTACCAAATTCTGGCTCCGTCCCTGATCCTTGGTTATCTTTTTATAACAAACATGCCACAATCGTCCTAGTTTTATAACAAACATGCCAAGAATGATGATATAGTAATAGTTATATGGTTATAACCCAATTTTCACTAACATGGTAAGTGCTCCAAGTGATTGAATACTGCAAACTTGTAGTAGAAATTCATCTAAGAAGGCCAATTATCATTTAGGACAAATAGCAATTTGTTGCAAAGGAATTCAAATATGAAACCCCAAAGAGAGAAAGAAGAATAGTGGGGTGGACAAAAGAATACCCAAGTCCGTTTCTAAGAATGAGAGACGTTTGAGGAAATTGAGAGCCATATCCGAGACACAAAACCTATTCTAAAAAACAAAATTTATTCTTAAAACTAACGCACAATAGATGCTGAATAAATTAAAAAGTATACATTTGTAGAGGATCATAATTTTTTTATTTATTATTTTAAAAAGAATATATATTATTATGTCTATTATGTTATTCATCACGCCCACCATATATATATATATTGGTTTGCTTTTTATTTTCAACGTTTATAACAACCCTCACTTTTTCTTTTCAAATAAACGATAAAAAATGAAAGTCAAAATTTTACAAATAAATTTCATAATTTATTTTAAATCACATATTCAAAAAGTTTATTCAATTTTATAAATTAATAAGTTTGAACAACCATTTTTAATAAGCCCCACCTTTATTTTAGTTTTTTTCTATTTATTTATATTTTTTCTTTAAACTTTTAAATTTAACAAATTTCAATTATGTAAATAATTTATATTATTGAATTTTAGCATATATTATTTAGATAAATCTATTAACATTACTAGCTACATTTAATGTAAAAATATTGTATGTTTGACATCTGACCTTTTTTTCCTAGGTGCTCATTTTGTATGGGCTTTTAGTTTAATGTTTCTATTCAGTGGATGTGGTTATTGGCAAGAACTTATTGAATCCAACGTTTGGGCTCATAATAAATTAAAAGTTGCTCCTGCTACTTAGCAGCCTTGTGCATTGTACAAGGACGTGCTGTAGGAGTAACCCATTACCTTCTGGGTGGAATTGCCACAACATGGGCATTCTTCTTAGCAAGAATTATTGCAGTAGGATGACGGCTAGGAGGATTTGAAAGGCATTATGGCATTAAGATTTCCAAGGTTTAGCCAAGGGTTAGCTCAGGACCCCACTACTCATCGTATTTGGTTTGGTATTGCTACCGCACATGACTTTCGCGTGGCCAAGTGGTAAGGCAACGGGTTTTGGTCCCGCTATTCGGAGGTTCGAATCCTTCCGTCCCAGCGTAGATCCATTTTTTATGCTCCATTATTCCCTTAGAAAGAAATGGGGGGTGGATAGGAGTTAATCCCTATATAATTTAATTATCTGTGTCTCTGATGAGTTGTGGTTAGGGGTGAAATGCCACTCGAACCCAGAGCTAGCTGGTTCTCCTTCTATATAATATGGAACTTGATCGTTTGTTAATGAAATTAGAAGAGACACAGATAATTAAATTATATAGGGATTAACTCCTATCCACCCCCCATTTCTTTCTAGGGGAATAATGGAGTATAAAAAATGGATCTACGCTGGGACGGAAGGATTCGAACCTCCGAATAGCGGGACCAAAACCCGTTGCCTTACCACTTGGCCACGCGAAAGTCATGTGCGGTAGCAATACCAAACCAAATACGACGAGTAGTGGGGTCCTGAGCTAACCCTTGGCTAAACCTTGGAAATCTTAATGCCATAATGCCTTTCAAATCCTCCTAGCCGTCGTCCTACTGCAATAATTCTTGCTAAGAAGAATGCCCATGTTGTGGCAATTCCACCCAGAAGGTAATGGGTTACTCCTACAGCACGTCGGACCGTAGGTGCGATGATTTACTTCACGGGCGAGGTCTCTGGTTCAAGTTCAGGATGGCCCAGCTGCGCTAGGGAAAAGAATAGAAGAAACATCTGACTACTTCATCCATGCTCCACTCAGCTTGGGGGGATATAGCTCAGTTGTTAGAGCTCCGCTCTTGCAATTGGGTCGTTGCGATTACGGGTTGGATGTCCATATAAATCTCCTCTCTTCTCAAGAATTCGATTGATTGGTCTGAGGTTATCGACAAAAAAGATTTGTCTAATCTTGATCTTGAACAACTTAAAGCCGGGTCTTCTTTTCGCACTATTTCGAATAGGGTTCCACTTTTTCAAAAACCGTCTCATCTTTCCTTAGTTTGAATTGATTTCCACGTGCAACTCACGTTATTTAAAATTAGTGTGTATGTGTGTATATATATATAGAGAGAGAGATTTTCATATAGGTTTTTCATGATCTTCTCGGGGATTATTAAATATTCACTACGATGCTTTTTTCCTTTTTTTTTTTTTAACTTTAAAGGGTGACAACATTGTTTTTCCAACTGATTAGCAATCTAAAATCAATTCATCTAAATTGGAAATTTTAAAAGTAGTAAGAAATGACAAAACATCCAATTCCTTTGCCATTAAAATTATTTATTAAAGCTCTACCACAACTTTTTTCTTTTAAAGAAAAAAATATGAATTTTTTTTTTTGATGTCAATTTGAACCAAGATCTTCCTCAAAAGACATTATGAAGTATGAACAAACAAAAGACCAAACAAACTCATATGTCATATGACTTTATACTGACATAATATGTACTTTAAGCATTGCACCTTAATCTGATTATCTAGCAATGACTCAACCATATATCCTCAGTCAAATTTTATTTATAAAACAAACTGAGAAAAGAAAAAAAAAATCAATGTCAAAGATGATTGCCATGGCTTCCATCTTCCATACTCACAAATCTAACCATTGGAGCTAATTAAATGAAGCCTAATTTAACTCTAGTTTCAAAATCGTCCTAATTTTTCAACAAGACGATTCTCGATTTCTACTCTCTTTTTCATCAACAAAGCGTACTTAGATGCAAGTTCTTGATTTCCAGCACTCACCGCAAGTTTGCAGTTGAGAGCTGTCGTTTCCAGCTTGTCTTTATACATGCTCGATATTGGAACAAAACTATCCTTTTTATCGCACAACCAACCATGCGCAGCTCTTAGCGCAGCTCCCATGGAAGCTGAGTCTGGAAACAAATTTCATAATACAAGATCAATAGTTGTTTCAAGAATCACTACGCTTTGAATTGATGGACAAAGCTGATTCAAATAAGGATGTTCTTGATAGCATTTACCTGAGCTTTGGACTTTATAGACATTGCACCCGAAAATTGAAGCTATTGAGGTGAGAATGCTATCATTTGCCGATGCTCCACCAGTAGCAATTATACGTTTTGGCGGCGAAGGCATTCCGAATCTTTCAGCGTGGGCCCGCATGGAGAGAAACTGGCCCTCGACTAATGCTCGGACCTGAAAGGAATTTCAAGAAATATTTTCTCATTCTACCAAAATTGCCTCCATTTACTACTCTCAAATTAAATGATATTAAAAAGTGAATATTGGAAATTTCCCTATAATGAATGTACATGAATATGGGTAGATCTGTCTTTTATCGGGATTCTTAAAATGTGTTCAAAATCCTAAAACGACATTTATTTTGGGACAAAGGGACTTTAAACGTAGATTTCGTCTTCCAACCTCAAAGGCAGCATCAAATTCCGTGACTTCACGTTCTTTTACTCCATCCAATGTGTCTCCATTGAAATTCTCAAGAACGTAACGGTGGAATCCAACTGGGATTATAGCAGTATACAAATCAAGCAATGAGAAAATTACAACCATTGCTGATCGTTTGTCATCATTGTTTTCTAGAATGCTTACCTGGGAGCGGAGGAATAATTTCATGGTCTTTGTAATAAAATCCCAACTTTCCACCTGTTAAAGAAGGCATTAGAAACATTCTCCATCATATATTAGCCAAGTTGATTGGAAAAGCCTGAATTTGTACACTCACCATTTAGAGGTTGTGTCTGCTGCAAAAGTGAATTAAAAACATCCCATGATTTACCAGCACACTTGTTACGTATATCTGCCATGGTTGGAGTCACAGAATCAACGAAGGTTCTCTTATGTTACTGTTAGGAAAGGTGTTTTTGTCTTTGAGAATATGTCCATACCTTCACGAGTTAAAGAACCATTCTTATAGCATAGCATTACCATGTAGCCTTTTATATCTACTGGATTCGGAAAAACATGCCCTTCTAAGCATGCATTATGTTTAGTAGTTATCCCGAAAACCTATAGCAAAAGTCGGGTTGATCAAGTTGGGATCATGGGTGCAAAAACATAGGCAGATCGAGTATTAACAACGAAACAGCAAACTAACTTACAGTATCACTGGTTCCAAGACTGATTGCGAGATCCCCAGGACTATTAAGGGTTAGACCTACATAGTACAAATGCAACTCATTTAGTACCAACAACTTTACTTAGTTAAATCTTGACTGAATAGACTCAAAATAGAAACATAATAGCAACAAAATCAATAGAAAAGCTTACACAGCATGCACAAATGGAAATTGAATTGCTCCGGGAAAGAAGTTAACAAGAAGCATAATTATCACTGACTTCTATTACACGAGAAAGAGTAGAAACATAAAAAAAAACATTTACCTGCTAGGCTGTTCGGATTATCGCCTGACCACTGAATAATTAAACAGCTTTTGACAAATTGATACCTGAAAGCATTTTATGAGGAGACTGAGATACAAAAACAAAGCAAGAATTTTCAAGACAGAACAAAATATAGTACAAATTGACACCAATAATATGATAACTGAAACAATAGTATTGAGATTTATCGTTTTTTCACTTCAAGTAATAGCATTTTCAAAGCTAATTTGCACATTAAGTGTTCCAAAATTACAGCCTATTGCTTAGTTTCTCTTTTCTTGAGATTATGGAATCATCATAACTGGACATCGAACAATTTACTCGATTCACTGACCTCTCGACAAAATAAGGAGCAATCAAACCGGCAACAGCATATGCAGGCACCAATTTCCCAAGTTTCTCTTCCAAGCCCGGTGCTGTGACCTAAAAGAAACAGAAAAACTCAATATTGAATTTTATATATATACATATATATATATATATATATATATATATATATATAATGAAACTGATACTTTTGATCATGTAATCACAACCAAACCTCCAAAACTTTCTTTGACCAAGCTCTCTCTTTTATGTCCATCAAATTCATCCCTGCTCCATCTGTCTGATCAATACAAGCATAGCTCCCAATGAGAAGAGAAGCCATGAAAGAGCTAACCAAGGAGATTCTCTCCGTATTCTGATAAGCTTCAGGTTGTGTCTCATATATCCTCCGAATTTGTGGGCCCGTGAACCTTTCATACGCACGCGAACCAGTAAGGCCCGACAACACCAAAGCACCACCCACACCTTTCTCAATCGCCTTACATTGCTCAGTAGTGCTGCTATCCATCCATATAGGCGACTCCTTCACAGAAAAGGCATCACCAAGTTGATCCACCAAGGGCCTTTTCGGGTCCAACGAGGACAAAATCTGGGCAGCCCCCTTTCTCCAATACACACTGCCATGTTGCTGCCCGCTGCCCGAAACAGCAGCAATTTTCCCAAAATCCAATTCTGATTTCTTAAGCCTCTGAAGAACAAGGTCTAATGCTTCCACCCACATTATGGTGGGTGAAACAATCCTACCATTGATCGACGTGTCTCGATAAACCCCATCTTTAGTCTTGTAATGGGGCAATTCGGAATCGAAATTAACAATCTCTTGAGCTACAATGTTCAAATTTGCATCTAATACAGTTGCCTTCAGTGACCTACAAATTATATTATTATTATTTTCTTTTCAATTCATATAAAAGCACCCAATCAATAAAATTGTAGAAACTGACATTACATCACAAAAAAAGCCCAATTGGAGAAACGCCACACAATTGATCATATGATTATAAGCAAGTAATTACAATAATTCATCTGTATGTTCTAGAAGCAATGATTGCCCAAAGCTAAAGAGTAAAAAAAGCATAAAATTGAGAAATTGGGAAGAAACTTACTGAGTAGAGCTATCAAACCCCAGAAAGTAAGAGCCTTGTGGAAGAGAGTAATCCTCCATTGGTGAGAATACAAGATGCTTTTACCACGGTCAATGAGAAACAATTTAATCTTATAAACCGAAATTGATCGAAAATTCAGGGATTTAGCAGATCAACAGATGGTGAACCTCAGTCAAAAGATCATCACTTTCATCCCTATATAGGAGAGTAGATGACAAAGGTTTTTTTTTTTTTTTTGGATAAGGATAAATAATTGACTTACCTAGAATGTATTGTCAGGTTTATAATTAATTTGGATAGAGGTCTTGTGATACTGTTTTATCTATTTAGTTTTGTGAAATAAGTTAATTTTAGATATATATATATATATATATTTTTTTTTTTTTTTTTTTTGGTTATATTTTGATGAAAGGATTTTGGTTTAATAAAAGGGAGGTACCGAAGGCACCCATAGATTTCTAAGCACACCACAATTTGCATATTTTTTAATTAAAAAAATTAAACTATTCAAAAGGGGAATTGGTTTGAATAGCACTTCAAACATAAATATTTGTTCAAATAGCCTTTGACCATAATTTTTATTTAATTTTTTCCCAAGTGAGTCACATGGACAAATCTTCCAAAAACGTCTAAAACACCCTTGAAAACCCACGTGTGATTTTATGATGTTTTAAGCTATATTTTCCATGAAATCCCAAATTAATTACTCCATATATTTAGTAAGATCCGGACTTTTATTTTCTAATGGAATAAGTATATAGGCTGGAATACTTTTCTCGTGTCAATACTGTCTAAAAAACAGTGGTCTGGAATGTGTAACAATGTCACGTACAAATTCCTTTGGAAAACTGAATGTAAACGGGATCCTCGGAAAATGGTATCAGAGCCTAGGTTTATTAAGAACTTTTATGATATATTTATTACTATTATGTAATTAACTTTTGGTGAGGAGAATTTCTCGCAAAATTATGGATCTGGACAATTGTCCAAGATGTATACCATACAGGAGATATCGTCAAATTTTGGCGATGTATGAACAAGAACATAGAGATAATGTCAATTATTGGCAGAATCAATATGTGGAACAAGAGAATGCCATACAGGAGATATCGTCAAATTTTGGCGATGTATGAACAAGAACATAGAGATAATGTCAATTATTGGCAGAATCAATATGTGGAACAAGAGAATGCAGGAGCCGATAGGGAAACCTTAAGGAATTGCAGTAAACAAGCGGAATATTATAGGGGTTTCCATTCGGTAAACCTGATGTTATATACCGAACTCATAAACCTCCAGGAAATAGTTCATCAAAATCATTGATGACAGAAGAAGAACATGGATGGATCGAGATACTTCCAGATACATCTAAGATCTCTATTGATCTTAGAGAAATCTAGAAAACGGTGCAGAATTATGGCAACTACCATAATCATCTACCAACACAAGTCCATCAGATCCAAGACCAGATGGAGACGATGGTGAAATATCAGAAGGAAACTCTTGAAATCCTTCATGATATTCAAAAAAGAGTCAAGAATTTGGAGGACATGCCAAGTCTTTCCGGAGGAAGGAAACGTATAGATTTCGGAACAGTTTCCTATTTACACCAAAAAGGGATACCAACTGAAGTCATACGACCATTGACCCGAGATGAAAAGCTCATTGCTATCATCAAAGGAAAATCCATCATAAATTAAGGTGATGGATATAGAGAGGATGAATCTTGAAGATC
Organism: Scutellaria minor; assembly: GCA_954870855.1. NCBI lineage: Eukaryota > Viridiplantae > Streptophyta > Magnoliopsida > Lamiales > Lamiaceae > Scutellaria > Scutellaria minor. Next base: position 3,437,628 of record OX940734.1, read on the forward strand.
TACAAGAACTTGTCGAGTCCTTTGCAGGATTAGGAATAGTGGATCTAAAGATGCAAACAGGAGATGGTTCAGCCTTGGTTACTCGTGACCAACACCCAAGACCACCTCCACAACTACCAGTGGATCCCAATGTTGCAGAAAGTTCAGGTTCACATCATGTGGATGAACCAATGCCACACGCTGGAGATTTTACTACTAGAGGAGATCCTCTTGTTTCAGGAACTCAACAACGTTCCAAAAGGCCAGATCTGACCAATACGCCTTATGGAAAGTCACAGCTTAATCCGATACATCCACATGGATTAATGCTAAATCTAGATATTTTAGATTTCAAGAATCGAGAAGTTCTTATTGATGATTGGGCAGCGTTGATGAGGATTGCAGCAGGAACTCTTGATCTTACAAAGGAAGGATTTATTTTACTTCTTGAAATGAGTCTTGAAGAATCTGCAAAGAGAGCGTGGGATATGACACCACCAAATATGAGAAACAATGTAACTGCTGGTGAGCCATTGAAAGGAATTGTCGATAATATGGCCAAATTATTGAAAATCCATTTTATCGGCATAGGCTACTTTAAGGGATTGGAAGAGGAAAAGAGAAAAAGATATTAACAAACCCTCTACTGCCTCGAGTTACATGATATTTGTCATATAGATGAATATATCAAGTTATTCACCGAATACCGATGGAAGTCCAAGGTGGATGACAAAGAAGCTTCGCAACTTTTCTTTGCGAAAATTCCGAGTCCCTGGAGAGAAATGCTCATCAGGGAATACAAGAGTGCAGACAATTTGGATACAGTGGCCAGAAGGATGTCCTTCCTAAAAGCCAAGCTATCTGAATGGTGCCACCAAGCAGCACTCTACAAAAATTACAAGAGACTAAGAGGAATCAATAAAATGGTTCCCTTATGTTGCGAAGAAAATGACATCCCAACAGTAGTGGGAGGTCAACCACGGAGGCATAAAAGAAGGAAACAGAGAAGCCATCCTTATAGCCGTGGAAGCAACAACAACAGAAGGAGTCATAGGTCTTCATGGAGACCTAGAAGGATGTGGTCTAAACAAAAAAACCCGGAGCTATAAGTTAAGGCAAAGACCAGCACCAAGCAGGAGTAGAACCTTATCAACAGGTTCAAACCAAGGAGGTTCCAGCAGAACTATGGGAAGAAGAACTTTCAGGCGTGCTCACACTAGAGCTAATGAAAGTTTCAAAGACTGTAATTGCTGGACTTGCGGAGCAAGAGGGCATATCTCAACGGATTGCCCAGATAACCAAAGAAGAGGTCTTAGACAGTTCGAAGCAACACCAGAATTCGAAGAAGCTGTCTATTACCAAGATCTTATACAGGTGTATCAATTTGAGGATCTACCCTCAGATGAAAGCATTTATGAAGAAAAGATCTATTCGGATGATGGAAGTGAATCCACATCAGAATCGGAGTGAAGAAGAAATTCTTCAAACAATGAGAGAGGATATGTCAGGATTTCTCTCTCACACAACAATCTCTCATAAGACTCTCATGAGGATAATGAAAGAGGATCCAAAGCTCCAGATCTACGATGGTTTTACTATTGGAGCTATGGAAAAGGCCTTGGATAAGTTTGGAATTCGTAAAAGAAAACACCAAATTATCCATAGGGTTACTACGGGAGAATTTGCTATCCCAACGGAATTCACAAGTAACCTGATCGAGATGCAGTTGATCCCGTACCGAGAAGTTCAGGAGATCAGAAGCCAAGTTAAGAGAGAAGTTGCAAATACACTCTCATGGGGTGCGGATAGCCGCACTCATAAATTATCCTATATAAAAACGCAAAACTCACATGCACCAGGTGCATGGGTCATAGATCCGTGCAATCTGGGTCGATCCAATTTGGATCCGCGTGTTTTTTATTTTATTTTTGATTTTTTGTGTTACCTTTATGTTATATTTGTATGACATTTATGTTATATTAGTATGACATTTATGTAAAAATATCATCACCTTTATGTACTAGAACTTAGAAAAAAAAAAAAGAATTTCAGCATTTTTTTGAATCAACATATCTTTATGTGATATTACGCATACCTTTTAGTTATGTTAGTTGTACCTTTATATGGTACATAAAAGTAAGGATATTTGTACATAAATGTGACCTGAATATAACATAAATGTGATATGAATATGACATAATTTTTCCTCTTAAGTTGTACATAAAGGTAAGAATATTTGTATATAAAGATCACACTAATATAACATAAATGTAACATATAAATAATTAAAAAAAAAAAAAAAAAAAAACAAAACACAAAACACTTACTGATGCAGACCAGACCTACTCATATAAAAATATTTGAGAATCATTTAACTTTCCTAAATCATATCAATTAAAATAAATTTTCCATAGGTTTTTCATGTTTAATACTCCATCTAATTCAAAATAAGTGTAAGGTTAACTTTTCTTTCAAATTATATGTTGATTTAATAATTAATTTAATATTTCACCATTTTGTTTTTCAGGTTTTACCTACAATCTCAATCAAAAATATTTCTTAACGTTATACTTACATATTTAATCTTTCTTTGATTCAATTGTCAATTCATTTTACCAGCTAAAATTGAAAAGAAGTAGTTTGATTTGATCTTTGTACTATTAGCTCTACTACATAGTAGTTGCAAAATAGGATTGCAATTTGGATCACTAGAATAAGTTGATCACATTGTGTTTATTGGCTCTCTTTCTTCAAATACAGAATAAAAAATGTTTGTTTTATATTATCTCATCTCATGTTAATTTGAAAATAGGTAGAAAGAGATCAACATTGTCTAATGATGTTTTTGTTCAATATTTTTTTTAATTAATTTATGATAAAAACTTTAAAATAACATTTATTTTGAATTAGAGGTAGTATACATACCAAATTATCGTACACTAAATAAACGAAACTAGTTAGATCCTCGAAATTTTGTGTGTGTACGTTTCTATATTGTTTTGTCAACTATTTTATTTATACTTTGTAGTAAGAAATTATTTACATTTCAATGTTAAATTAATAGCATATTTTATGAATACTCAATAATTTATAACAGTAAAACAATATAAATTTACAAATATTTAATAATTTATTTGAAATTAATTAATAATTATAAGCCAAAAGGAAAATAAATTAATCATTTACGGATAAACTATATTAAACATTTGAAAGTTAATTGAATGTACCCTTGACAACAATATTTAATACGTAATATATTATATACAATTTGATGGATGAGTAACGAACCATAATCAATAATAATTATTTGTTTGTTTTAATTTCAATTCACTCCCAAGTATAACTTAGATTATTTTGATAAAAAAAAAGATATTCTCACAAATATAATTTCATATATTATCAATAATTCAAATTAATTTTCAAAAGTAATTTATCTATATTTTTGTATTATACGTTGAGCCAACTCATAAAAAGTTAGATGTAATCCTCTCACGCAGATCTTACTTTTTCTTAAATACTTAACTGTCCTATCTAAGCATGTGAAAGAAAGAAAATCTCTATACAAAATATCAAAATTTGGATGATTTAAAGGCAATAATATAATTTAAATAAATAAATTCAAGTCACAAAACTTAGCAACTGATGGTGTCGTGGTGTAGTTGGTTATCACGTCAGTCTAACACACTGAAGGTCTCCGGTTCGAGTCCGGGCGACGCCAAAATTTTCCGGCTTTTTTCTTCTCCCGGTTCGTTTTGTTTAACGCCGCGTAAATTAAAAGGGCAAAAAAGAGAGAAAAGATAATTGGGCCGATTAAAAGAGCAATGCAAAGTTAAATATGATTTGGGCCATAATGAAACTATTTTGGGCTTTGGCCCTTTTCTATTTCCTTTTTCTTTATCGGATGTATTGGGTTTGATTTGCAAGTCACAAATTTCCTATTGACTTCTATAATAACTCAAACATTGGAGCATCATCTGACTAATTTTAGACATCATTTCCCCTAATTTTGAAAGAGACTTCATCCCTCTTTTATCCTTTCTTTAGGTAAATTCAGATACAGTTAAATTGGGCCAATTCTTGAATCATAAACCAACCATTCATCAGATTTGAAGAAGGAAAAAAATCGAAAATGAATCATAAAACCAACCATTCATCAGATTTGAAGAAGGAAAAAAATCGAAAATCCAACCGAATTGGAAAAAATTGTAAATTTCGTACTTTAAAAGAAATTTGACGTATTTATATATATATTTTTGAAACAATTTGAAATAACATGTTTTGGATTCAGAAAGAGAAGAGAGTTTTCTTTACAAATATATTATTATTATTTTTTTTAATAACTATATACAAGATATAATACATATTACGTAATATTGTTATGTAAAACTGAAAAAATTAAAAAAATACACATTATTTTTGTTTATCAGGTCACATCATTGGGTAGCAATTGAATCCCACTCCACAAATGAACATTGAAAAAAGAGAACAGTTAACTATTGAAGAAAGAACAAAAGGAACACAGAAATCAAAGAATGTTAGCTAACAGTTCAGAATTAAAACCAGATTATTTTTCTTCTTTTTTTATCCAACTTCAAATTTCAATGAATATTTTTATTGAATTTTTAATACATAATATATATAGCCTTCAATAATGTAGCTTACCAAATGCCAAAATATGTGGGGCTCTTTAGTTGAAAAAGATAGAAAACCACAAAAGTAAGGAACATGCAGTGTCTTATTGTGAAGAAATGATGGGGACAAATCTCTCTTCTTTGGCAATTATATGTAGAAAAAACAAAATCCATCAATGACAAGTAGAGATTTTCAAATGATATATATATATATATATATATATATATATATATATATATATATATATAATTGATTGCTTAAAAACTTATGTAAATCAAATAATGTGGAGTTGGATATTTAAGGATGAGGTCCCAAATTGAAACTCTAGCGACTGAATGCATTAGAACTCTAGCGACTGAATGCATTAGTTACACGGTATGGTTTGTATGCTATTATATCAGAGAATGAGGTTTATAAAGTACACATTTTCGATATAATTATGGATACTTTGTTATCAAAATAGAAAAAATCCATCTTCGAAACACAGCTATAGATTGACCTTGTAAGAAAACATATTATTTTTTTGTTAATACCATTCACTTAGGTCCACACATCATTTCAAAATATTTGAGATGACAAAGTTTGAGACAAGTCCATATATGGTGTCGAACTTCAAAACTCGTCTAAAAAGAAGCTTATATAAGTTGGGATTGGCAAAACTTGTATAAAATATGTTTGCTCATCCATGAATGATTTTTTTTTTTTTAATACATGCGCTTCTCCATCTATAAATGAAGTAAAATATTTTTTAAAATATTTGGTCCCTATTCTATTGTATAAATACAAGTATATATGTATATCCTTGAAAGTTAGAAACAATATTATTATATGTAACATGTTGTCATATAATAAATAATAAAGAGTGAGTTTTTTGTGAGACCGTCTCATATGGATTTTTATTTCATTACTTGAGACAGGTCAATCCATAACTCAATCACCACAACCAAAACCCTACAATTCACGGTCTCACATATTTTTATTTCATTATGTGAGACGGTTGTGATAAATAAAATACAATATGAAAAGTATTATTTATTAAATTATCTAAACAACCAGAGCAATATAATGTGTTATAGGTCTCTTAATTACAAATCTCGATCATTTAGATTTATAGGTATTGTATCCCTAACTCGAGCTGAACAAAAACCAGACACATGAAGAATTATGAGTGGTCAATCAAGAATCGAACCGGTCAAAATTCCGAGCAAGAGGTCGCCCAAATCAGGCCAGTCAGAGTAAATGAAGTGAGCAAAGAAGTCTATTCCAAGTAAAAGTCTTCAAGGGCAACATATCCTGAGAAGAAAAGAAATCAAGATCAAATCAAATCTAATCAAAGATAGGATCAAATCTGCATTTTTCTTTAGATCCCTAATATCAAAGGATTTGATCTCCCTTCCCTAAGTTATGTATCTTGAGTATAGTCTATAAAAAAGGCCTCTCATTCAGAGTATCCACGATTAATTATTTTTAGGGCCATATAGAGTTTATTTCCTCTTTAAAATTTTGTTAGGAAATTGTACACTACAATGGGGATATCGAACAAAACAGAAACATGAAGCAACAAAAACAGTAAGCTGCAAGTTGAGTCGAGGAATGCCCTCTCTCCTTAAGACGAGATACACCCAGGGTAGTGCTCACTGGAACCGTGCGTATCGTCTCTCAAAGATAAAATGACTTCGTCTCTGGAGCAGTAGCACCACAAACTCGAGAGCTCCGGTGAACTTTAGTACTTTGAGAATTGAGCTGATGCAGATGGAAAATAATGCAAGGTTTCGATTTCAATGTATTAAAAAATGATGCATGACAACCCCTATATATAGGTCTCCAACATGGGGGTTTCACTTGAAACTGATGATAATTTACTGCCCAAAAATGAGTCTTTTAATGTAAGCTAACGTCCCGTTCAAAAATAAGAAACGGTTAAAAAACGCTCACGACACTGTATTCTGCAACACGTTGCTGCATCAAAAGCTCACGTTACTGCACAGAATTCTGTTGGGCCCGGGCGCGCTTGCTGCTCCCGTTGCAGCAAGCTGGGCGTGGGCGCAAGCGCGCTTACTGCTCCTGGCGCGATTAGCATACTGCAACAACAACTTGGCGCAACAAGCACCAATAGCATGCTGCTCTCATTGCATCTCGACACGGACGCACAAATACCCGGCGCAGTTAAAGACGTTGTAATTTTTGTCCAAAAATATAAACACGGGTCGAGTAAAATCCGAGCCGGATCCATCCAAGTCCAACCCAACGTTCAATTGTCAAGGACCAAGTTCCACGACTGAGGTCGGGTCGGGTCTGATCTGAGCAGAGCCATGCCGAGCCGAGCTGCGCGAGCGGGTGTGTTGCACAAGCATACTACTCGAATAGTATACTAATTACTAAGCCTCTTCATATGGTTTTTCTTATACTTGCATTTTCAAGGTCTATTTTCCTATGTGAGATAGTTAAGCACTTCTCCTACATTCAAGACATTTTCATTCTCATTTCAAGTGGCCAACTTTGATGCTTAATTTCTCACTTATCAAAAAATGGTTTTGAGCGATTCAAAATGCCTCGATTATCTACTCAAAATGTAGATTAATCTTTTGGCATCCAATCCTTAAAAGGATTAACTCTTAGCTGCTTAACTATTAGTCAAAGTGGTGTCACCCACCACTTTCCACAACCAATTTTCCAACAATCCCCCACCTGAGTGGAAATTAATGCATTAATGCAGACTCGAAGCTCAATCCTCAAGAGACCTTGTTGCATAAGGATAGGTGACTTTTGGCCTTGAACCTTCCATAGCTCACGTCGTCAGGTGCATTGGTTGTTTAGTAGACGTTATACCTTGAACTACTCCACTTTCGTGTACACCGAATCAACAACACTTGCACAACAAAGCTTCAAACACCTTTGTTCTCACGTTTTTGTCATTTTCGGCCATGGACACGTCTTTGGTTCATAAGTGTTCATTAGAAGCGACCACCACTTCTCACTTACATATGTGATATCCATACGAGTATCCTACCACACTCAACCTCCTTGAGGTGTTTTGGAATCATTAAAAGTCATTCGACTTAACCTCACCACATTGGTAGGCTCAACACTTGGTTTGCTCTCTAGAGAATGATTTTACATTTTTCAAGTGTTCTCAACTAACTTTCTTAATTTAGTTTTTCCATTGAACCATGTTCTTGGGATCTCCAATCCACATGGTTGGGTGTCAACTTCGAAAATTTTTCAAGTCATGGATTTTAATCCCATTCCCCTAGCAACTTGTTCATTTGATCTCGATTTAATCCTTTCATCAAATGATTGACCAAATTGTCTTTAGACTTTACGTAGTCGATCGACATCACGCCGGTCGAGATTAATTATCTCACGGTATTATGTCGACGACGTATATGTCTTGACTTACCGTTGTACATGTTATTCATTGCCCTACTTATGGTAGCTTGGCAATCATAATGTATTATCACGGTCGGAACCGGATAATTCCAACATGGAATATCCTCGAGAAAATTTTGAAGCCACTCGGCCTCTTCTCCCGCCTTATCCAAGGCTATAAACTCGGATTCTATAGTGAAACGTACTATGCACGTTTGTTTTGTGGATTTCCATGACATGACTGCACCACCTATAGTGAAAACGTATCCACTCGTGGAAAATGAGTCATTCGTGTCCGAGATCCAATTTGCATCACTATACTCTTCAAGCTCGGCGGGTATCTCGAGTAATGCAATCCATAGTCGAGAGTGTACTTTAAGTATCTCAAGACTCTCACGAGAGCTTTTCAATGTTCTTTACTTGGATTACTCGTGAATCTACGCAACTTGTTCACCGAGCATGCAAGGTCGGGCCTCGTACAATTCATTATGTACATTAGACTTCCTATAACCCTTGCATATTCAACTTGAGCTACAGACTTACCTCAGTTTTTACTCAAGTGTACGTTGAGCTCTAAAGGTGTTTTGGTGATTGGATCGTCATAAGCATTAAACTTCCTTAGCACTTTCTCAATGTAGAGAGATTGCGTTACTGTTATTCCTTCAGACATCCTTAAAATTTTGATCCCAAGAATTACGTCCGCCACACCCATATCTTTTATGTTGAAGTTTCATTTCAACATGCGTTTCGTTTCAACTATGACTTCATGGTTGCTACCCATGATTAACATGTCATCTATATAAAGATACACGATGACATATGTCTCGGGTGTGCCCTTGATGTAGACACATTTGTCACATTCATTGATCTTGAAGCCATTTAACAACATAGTATTGTCAAATTTAACGTACGATTGCTTCGGTGCTTGCTTAAGCCCATATAAAGACCGAACAAGTTTACACACCTTCTTTTCTTGTTCAGGTGCTACGAACTCTTCTGATTGATCCATGTAGATCTCTTTTTCTAGCTCACCATTTAAGAATGCCGTTTTCACATCCATTTAGTGAATTTCAAAATTGTGCAAAACAGCAATCGCTAGAAGAACACGTATCGACGTAATTCTTGTCACAGACGAATACGTGTCGAAGAAATCATCTCCTTATTTTTGTTAAAGCCCTTGGCTACTAGATGAGCTTTATACTTGTCTATACTTCCATCAACCTAATATTTTCTTTTTAGGATCCATTTGCATTCTAAGGGCTTATAATCGGGAGAAAGATCAACTAACTCCCACGTGTTGTTTTGCATGATGGAATCGATCTCATTATTGATCGCTTCTTTCCAAAGTGGAGCATCAGGGCTCGATAGAGCTTCCTTGATTGACCTCGGTTTATCATCCAATATATAAGTGATGAAATCGGAACCGAAGTTCTTAGCAACTTTTGCTCTTTTGCTACGTTTAGGTTCCTCTTCTAGAGGACTAGAGCTATTTGTAGCTTGATCTAACACTCTTTTATTAGAGTTCGTTTCTATCATTTCTTTACAAGGATACACATTTTCAAAGAATATGACATTCCTGAATTCTATCACCATTCCCTTCATCATGTCGGGTATTTCTGACTTATGGATTAAGAAACGATAAGCACTACTATTTAGTGCATAACCCATAAATATACAATCGATCATCTTAAGACCGATTTTTATTTGTTTAGGAGGTGGTACCTCCACTTTAGCTAAACACCCCCACACTTTAAGATATTTACATGACGGTTTACGTTCTTTCCACATTTCGTAGGGGGTTTCGTTCTTTTTTTCAAAAGAATCTTATTAAGGATTTAATTTGCTGTTAAAACGGCTTCCACCCACAGGTTCTGTGGTAATCCCGAGCTAATAAGCATGACATTCATCATCTCTTTTAGAGTACGATTTTTACATTCAGCCACGCCATTTGATTGAGGTGGGTAGGGAACCGTTGTTTGATGAATTATGCCACTTTATGAACACAACTCCTCAAAAGGTGCCACGTACTCTCCACCTCTATCACTTCTTATAGCTTTGATCTTGCTATTTAATTAATTCTCTACCTCATTCTTGTAATTCTTGAAAACTTTTATATCTTCGTCTTTACTTTTCAAGAGATAGACATAACAATACTTTGTGCAATCATCTATAAAAGTAATAAAATACTTTTTCCCACCTCTAGTTTGCACAAACTTCAAATCACACACATCGGTGTGAATTAATTCTAGAGGTTTTGTGCTTCTTTCAACATTATAAAAAAGTAGCTTAGCCATTTTGGCTTCAACATACACTTCACATTTATTTTGTGTGTTAATTTCATCGACTATTAGTAAGTCTAAGGTTACTAACCTTTTTATAGCATTTAGATTTACATGTCCTAATCTATTCAGCCATAAATCACAACACTCAACAATATAAGAAGAAGTTGTTGTATTTTTCATTAATCTTTTTTGGTACAACTTGTCGCTTGACCATTACATTTAATTTAAATAGGTCATTGGTCAAATAACCCCTACCCAAAAATACACCATGCTTCGTAAGAATAAACTTTTTTGCCTCGAAGACGAGCTTGCAGCCATGGTTTACAAGTAAAGAACCACTAATTAGATTCTTGCGGATGTCCGAGACATGCAGCACATCCTTCAATGTGAGCTCTTTGCCCGAAGTGAGCTTTAGAACCACGTTTCCCACTCCAACCACCTAAGATGAAGCTTGGTTGCCCATGTGGAGCTTTCTTCCACTAACGACCTTGTAGGAGGAGAAGACCTCCCTATCCGAGCATACGTGGTAAGTGGCTCCCGTGTCCATGAACCACTCCCTTGGGTTATCCATCATATTGGCTTCAAACACTACAACATAAAGATCATTGTCGTCCAAGTCTTTCTTGTGCTCGGTCAAATTTGCTTGCTTGTCTTTATTCTTCTTAGGCAGCCTACAATCTATAGCCATATGGTTAGACTTACCACAATTATAGCAATTGTCGTTGAATCTCTTCACCGGCTTCTTTTTCTTCTCATTTTGATTGGGATTAGGGCGCTTTCTTTTGTTGCCCTCTAATAGGTTGGTCTTAGCATCTATTGGCATATGAGGTCTAGGATCAGCCTTCCTATTGTCCTCCTCAATTCGGAGTTTGATAATCAAGTCCTCGTGGATCATCTCCTTTCGTTTGTGCTTCAAGTAATTCTTGAAGTCCTTCCAACTAGGTGGGAGCTTCTCGATCACACAAACAACAATGAAAAGCTCGGGCAAGTTCATGCCCTCGGCTTGAAACTCGTGCATAATCAATTGGAAGTCTTGCATTTGGTCCATCACAGGATGTGAGTCCACCATTTGATACTCCAAGAACCGAGCCACCACGAATTTCTTCACACCGATATCCTCGGTCTTGTATTTCTTTTCAAGATCATCCCATAGCTCTTTAGCCGTCTTGCAGCCCGCGTATACGCTATACAGCGAGTCGTTCATCCTATTCAGGATATAATTCTTGCATAGAAAATCACTATGCAACCATGCATCAAGCGCTACACACGCTTCCATGTTTATGTCATTTTCAGCAACGGTTGGAGGATCCTGCTTCAGGTACATGGCAACTCCAACAGTGGTCAGGTAGAACAACATCTTCTATTGCCACTTCTTGAAATTCTCGCCCGTAAACCTCTCGGGCTTCTCAGCAGTAGGCAGAATAGCAGGACGCATAACTGCACTCATGGTTACAACAGCAGCAGATGTGAAGGATGCAACAACAGTAGTCGTGGTTGCTGCATTAGTAGTGACAATAGACGGGACTCGATTCCCATCACCAGCAGGAGGAACCTCAATAGGAGGATTCTCGTTTCCATCGTTGTTCGACATTTTATCTCATCTTAAAATTGTTAGGAAATTTTACACTACAATGGGGATATCGAACAAAACAGAAACATGAAGTAACAAAAACAGTAAGCTGCAAGTCGAGTCGAGGAATGTCCTCTCTCCTTAAGACGAGATACGCCCAGGGTAGTGCTCACTGGAACCGTGCATATCGTCTCCCAAAGATAAAATGACTTCGTCTCTGGAGTAGTAGCACCACAAACTTGAAAGCTCCGACGAACTTTAGTGCTTTGAGAATTGAGCTGATGCAGATGGAAAACAATGCAAGGTTTCGATTTCAATATATTAAAAAATGATGCATGACAACTCCTATATATAGGTCTCCAATATAGGGGTTTCACCTGAAATTGATGAGAATTTACTGCCCAAAAATGGGTCTTTTAATGTAAGCTAAAGTCCCGTTCAAAAATAAGAAACGGTCAAAAAATGCTCACAACGCTGTATTTTGCAACACGTTGCTGCATTAGTAAGCTCACGTTACTGCATAGAATTCTGTTGGGCGTGGGCGCGGGCGCGCTTGCTGCTTCCGTTGCAACAAGCTGGGCGCGCTAGCTACTCCCGACGCCGTCAGTATACTGCAGCAACAACAACCAGACGCATCAAACACCAACAGCATGCTGCTCCCGTTGTATCCCGACGCGGGCGCACAAATACCTGACGTCGTTAACAGCGTTGCAACTTTTGCCCAAAAATATAAACATAGGTCGGGTAAAACCCGAGCCCGATCCGCCCAAGTCCATCCCAATGTCCAATTGTCAAGGCCCACGGCCGAGGTCAGGTCCGGTCTGAGCCATGCTGAGCAGAGCCGTGCACACGCACGTGTGTGTTACATAAGCATACTACTCCAATAGTATACTAATTACTGAGTCTCTTCACATGACTTTTCTTATACTTGCATTTTCAAGGTCTATTTTCCTATGTGGGATAGTTAAGCACTCCACATTCAAGACCTTTTCATTCTCATTTCAAGTGGCCAACTTTGATGCTTAATTTCTCACTCACCAAAAATTGGTTTCGAGCGATTCAAAATGTCTCGATCATCTACTCCAAACGTAGATTAATCTTTTGACATCCAATTCTTAAAAGGATTAACTCTTAACAACTTAACTATTGGTCAAAGTGGTGCCACCCACCACTTTCCACAACCAATTTTCCAACAAATTTATCAATAAATTTCGTCCTAACTGGCTAGATCGACTGGCTTGGATTACCCAGCAATTTCATCCAAACTCAAATCTAATCCTCTTTTATTCATTTTCTTATTTAAATTCGTTCTATTTTATTCGAGCAATTTCACCCGAACTCAAATCTAATCCCTTTTTATTCATTTTCTTGTATAAACTCGTTCTATTTTATTGTATTTATTTGGTGTTCGATTCTAATTTGTTCATACAAATTTTGGCGTCAACAATAGGATAGAAATTAAAAGATCTATACGGGTCATTTTTCACTTTCAATAATTTTATATATCAACAATAATTGAATTAGTTGCCTAAAGTTGTCGATCTAAAAAAAGATTGCCTAAAGTTATTTTGTGTATAGACAATTAATAAATTTTAACCTTTATTCATTTATAGTCAACATTGACAGGAAATTTGATTTTTTTTCCTTAGCTTTGTTTCCATTTTAATTCATTTTGGTCAATTCTATTTTTTCTACATTTTAAGGTATATGGATAAGATTATGGTACACCTTGAGTTTGAATAATAGGTATTGATAAAAATAAAATGACTTGTTTTACGAGATATAGTGCTACGACCAAAATTCCAATGAAAAAATTCAAATTTGGTAAAATAGAAAAGGAAAAAATTTAAATTCTGGCTAGCTAATGTTTTTAAATTTTTTTATTAAAATGATTAATTACATAACCATCATGTGGAATCCAAATTCATGATAAAGCAAACAGATAATTCACATTAATAGTGACACACATGTCATTTAATAAGACTTCCCATTTCGTTGCCAAACTTTACTTGATATTCTCCAACATTTATTCTCATAATTTTGACTTGAAAGGCACCACCACAATCTTTTGGACCTTACAGATTGCCCCCTCGCTTTCACTGTCCTAACATTTTCACCCCTTTCTATAAATATATTGCACTGTCCCCCCCTTCCTTCATTCAACCGTTTCTCATAACACAACTGACAACTTGTCACCCCAGAGAGAGAGAGAGAGAGAGATGGCGAAAGAGTTGCAGAAAAACTCCATGTACGTGGAACCAAGCACAGAAGCACTAGAAAATGGAGGACAAAAAATTAATCTCGACGACGATGGCCGCGTCGCCAGAACTGGTTAGCATCTCTCTCTCTCACACACACACACACACTCACGGAGTAAGAGACGGCGTTAGGGTTAACGATTGGTTTCTGGTTTTTGAAACGCAGGGACATTGTTAACGGCGAGTGCGCACATAATAACGGCGGTGATAGGGTCGGGGGTGCTATCGCTGGCGTGGGCCATAGCGCAGCTGGGGTGGGTGGCGGGCCCCGCTGTGCTGGCGGCGTTCTCCGTTATAACGTACTTCACCTCCACCTTTCTCGCCGACTCATACCGCTCACCGGGCCCCACACACGGCAACCGTAATTACACCTACATGGATGTTGTTCGTTCTCACTTGGGTAAAATTCATTTCTTTCTATTTATTTAATTAATTACCGAAATATTCTTAAAAAATAATGATTTAAATTTGGTTAGTTATTTCTCTGCATTAATTAATTCTCAAGAAATAAATAAGCGGTTGATTTTCTGGGGTCCTCACATATTTATTGATTCAGACTTGTATTTCCAAGAATCTTGAATTCAGACCACCTCTTTTCCCAACAAACCAGACATTAATCACCTCTCAAATTTATTTTTGAATTTTAATTTTCTTGATTTCTATTTTTTTTGCAGGTGGTTACAAAGTTCAGCTATGTGGGTTGGCTCAGTATGGTAATCTTGTTGGTGTCACAATTGGATACACAATTACTGCCTCTATAAGCATGGTGTAAGCATTTTATTCTTGTTACAATAAGAAGGAAAATATATTAAATTAAATGTTTCACTAAAATATTGTGTTCGGTCTTATCTAGAAATTGATTCATATTACCCTTATTTAATGTTTTGTTGCAAAGATAATAAATGTAAACGACTAATTTCAAAAAATATTGAATGCATCATTTGAAATGAATTCTTCTAATTTAGGGATAAAAATGATGTCAAGATTCTTGTTTTGGGATGAAAATTAAAAGGATGGAATTGTAAATTAATGAGTTTGAATTTAAATCGATTTGAATTGTTGTTGTTAGGGCGGTTGGAAGGTCGAATTGTTTCCATAAAAAGGGGCATAATGCAAAGTGTTTGATATCAAACTATCCATTTATGGCAATATTTGGGGGAATTCAGATAATATTGAGCCAAATACCAAATTTCCATAAGCTGTCGTGGCTCTCTATGGTTGCAGCAATCATGTCTTTTGCTTACTCTTCCATTGGCCTTGCTCTCTCCATTGCTAAACTTGCAGGTACATACAATTTCACTATATATTCTTTTATTTTCAACATTTAATATACATACATATATATATATCATATTATGAGAGATGTAGCTACTCAGGTGGGCCACCACCTCCAATCACAATTAAGATTTTAGGGGATGTGGATGGCTTTGAAAAAGATGAGTTTATATATATATATATATATATATATATATATATATATATATATATATATACTTTATTTCAAATGTATTGAAAATAGTGGAACGTAAAAAGAAGCAGTGTGGGAGTAACTAATGTGTGTTCACCACTGATTTTGTTATTAGATGATTTATTCTCTTATTTAAATATGTGGATTGAACGTTGATTTATAATATCAATGATGAGTACATTAACACTTATTCATGGTTGACAGATGAGTGTTTTTGTGAAATAATAATTGAAATATAAATTCGAGTTGACTACATAACTGATGAAAAGAAATTGAGTCCTTAATTACTTTTTTTTTAGTCCACAAACAATACACATGTCTTGAAGTTATAGCGCCTCTTGAAGCTCCAAACATTAGTGAATGTGGTAGAAGATACTTCAATCCATTTGGGATATTTTAGTCTTTTTATGTACTAAAGTGGGTCCATTTATTTAAAGTAAATATATATATATATATATATATTTCTTTAGATTAAATTAAATGTCATTTTAGAAAGAAAAAAAAAACTTTGTTTCAAAAATAAATGTTATTATAAGATTTCAAAAATATTTGATCATATTCTATTATAGCTGTACTAGTTCACTTCTCTCAAATTAAATGAGATATGATGATTATTGAAAATTTACCTATAATCAGTATACTTAAATAAGGGTGGATTAGTTTTTTTTTTATCAATTCTTTTAATGTGTGAAAAAATAACATTTATTTCAAAAGGGATGGAGCATATGAAACCCTTTTTTCTTAAGAAAAAATGAGTACAAAATCGTAGCCTCCATCTTTATTATTAATAATAATATAAATTATTGTGAATTGAATATAGGATATATTTTGAATATTTAATATGTATGTATAGGAGGAAATGGGCACGTGAGCTCAAGCTTAACTGGAACGATAGTAGGAGTGGATGTTAGTGGTTCAGACAAAATATGGAGAAGCTTTCAAGCCATTGGAGACATTGCTTTTGCCTATGCTTACTCCACTGTCCTCATTGAAATTCAGGCATGTCTTTTTTCTTTTCTTTTCCATTTCATTATTTGGATATTTATATTTATTTATTCTTCTTTTCCTAATATACAATAAAAAGATCAATGATTCAAATAATAAGACAAAATATAATTTGAGGGTTTTTACCTAATTAATGGGTGTCCACATGTTACTCT
The DNA here is from genome assembly GCA_954870855.1 of Scutellaria minor. NCBI lineage: Eukaryota > Viridiplantae > Streptophyta > Magnoliopsida > Lamiales > Lamiaceae > Scutellaria > Scutellaria minor. The sequence continues at coordinate 3,454,346 of OX940734.1, forward strand.
CTAAAAATTATTCAAAACATTCGGCGCAGCAGAATAGATATGTGTGCCTATTATTTTTTTTTCCTTATTTATGTATTTATTTTATGAATTTTCTGTTCGTGAATAGTCTAGTATTAATGTTGCATTTGTTATGTGACACGTGGTTCCGTTAGGTTGCTATGTAGGGGATATTGTTTTTTCAAGCTTATTTTTAGTTATAAATAACAATCGTTATCTTAGTAGGACAAAATTTGAAGAATAATTTGCAATGAATAATATATAATATTAAAATATAGAAACACACGCAATGAGAACACGCCATCTCTAACATGAAGACATGGTGGATAGCTAGCATTGGCTATTTAATTAATGGCATACAAATTCCTCATTCAATGCCTCAAACAAATTAATACTATACATACATGTGTGTATTTATGAAATAGAGGATATACATGTACATGTTCCCATAATTAGAATCCATTATTGCTATATCTTTTTCCCATCTTCATATGTTTGGACAAGAAAGTAGTGCTTATGTCTCACTTCTTTGTGTACTCTATCAAATATATATAAGTGAGAGTTTGGCCAATTATTCAATTTTTAATATATTAAATTCTATTTAGGGCAATATATCATTTCTTCCATTCCATTCTTCTGTATGTCAATTCAGTCAGATAATCTGCATCCAAATCTCTATCCCACTTATATAATACATTCCAAAAAACATTATATTAGTTTAAAATATAATAACGGTTACAATTAACTGTTAAATTAAAAAACTATAATAACGATATACAAGTGGGACGGAGATTTTGGTAAAGAGATTCCAAACTATCTATGTTGCAAAAGCATCATAAAAGAATAGCATTGATGATTTTTTAGTAGGCTTAGTTATTATAAATTTAAACGACTAGAAGATAATTATAATAAGAGGAGATCTAATCCAAAATCAAGATATTTATTCAAACCCATGAATTATGAAGTAGAATATATGTAGTTGTGATAATATATTTGGTGATGAATTATAGTATGGTATAAATAGTAGAATGTCTATAATTACTTACTGGTCCTTCCAGATCTACAAAGTAGTAGCATGCATGCATGTGCAAGGAGGACCATAGAATAAAAAGTAGATCTTTAAAAGTTTGGAATAAAGTCAATTTAGGGATACAAACATAAGGTAGTTTTCCAATTCCTACCTTTCTAGTGTGGGCTTCTTCAAATCAATGGACCTTAATTTTTCATTTTTTTCTAAATTTAATTTTATTTGAAGGCCCTCTACCTTTAAGATACGATCATATCTTTCTCTTGGCATTTTCTGCTGTAATATCATCATTCTGATCACGTGTCTGTGTTGTCATAGCTCTTGGAATGGTAATTAAATGAGTTTGTTAAATTAAAAAATTATTTCAAGAATTCAAAAATTAATTGTCCTTTCTTGGATATGGCCTAACAGATTGGAGTTGGATAAATGAGAATATTTATAATTTGAAGCTATTAAAAGTTACTACAATCTTAATAGGGTATATATATTTTTTAAAGTATAATTTTACATAACTATATATGTGAATTTATTTTTTTTACTCTCCATTTCAAAACGACTTTGCCTAAAATTGTTTAATAAAGTTAAAGAAATAATTAATAAGTATAATTATGTGTATGAAATAACTATATACTGATTAAAATGTATTTTGTGATTTATAGGACACATTGAGGTCTCCACCACCGGAGAATAAGGTGATGAAGAATGCTTCTCTCGTCGGAGTTTCGACGACAACCCTATTTTATATCCTCTGCGGTTGCCTCGGCTATGCTGCTTTCGGAAACAATGCTCCCGGAAACTTCCTCACCGGGTTCGGATTTTACGAGCCCTTTTGGTTGATTGACTTTGCCAATGTATGCATCGCCATCCACCTCATTGGTGCATATCAGGTACGATTCGATCATACTATATTAGCATATCATGATGTGCATTTATGAAATGAAACACAATAAATATTAGACCATTGTTGATAGTTTCGCTAAAGAACCCTTCCATAAGAAAATAGAGTAAGTCTCTTGTGAGACCGTCTCACGAAGTTTTAATGCATTGTGTGAGACGGGTCAACCCACAACCCAATTACCCACCATTCAAACCCTACAATTCACATGTTGTTTGTGGGTGATGGGGCTCCGTCTCACAGAAACTATCCGTGAGACCGTCTCACATGAGTTTTTGTGAAGAAAATAATGTTTCATTGTACTTTTTTAAAGTCAAATTGAAGTGTATTTTTGCCTAAAAAGCAGAAAGTGACCGAAAAACATATTTCCTTTCATTTTTTTAAGGTCAAATTGAAGGGTATTTTTGTCTTAAAAAACAGGAAGAGACTGAAAAACATTTTCCTTGCATTTTTTTAAGGTCAAATTGAAGGGTATTTTTCTTTAAAAAGTAGAAAGTGACTGAAAACATATTTCCTTACATTTGTGGGTATAAAACATCTTTACGATATATAAATTTAGTAGAAAATCTTTCGGACCCTTTTATCATATATCATTTGAAACAGGTATTCGCGCAGCCTTTATTCGGGTTTGTGGAGGGTCTCTGCGCGCGAAAATGGCCGGAAAACAAAGCGATCACCACGGAATATTCCATGAAGATCCCACTATGTGGAGCATTCTCATTCAATATATTCCGATTAGTGTGGAGAACAGCGTACGTGATAGTAACGGCAGTGATTGCGATGATATTCCCTTTTTTCAACGACTTCTTAGGTTTGATCGGAGCAGCCTCGTTCTATCCGCTAACCGTATATTTCCCGATAGAAATGCACATTGCACAGGCAAAGATACCAAAGTATTCATTCAGATGGACGTGGCTCAAAATACTGAGCTGGGCTTGTCTGATCGTGTCGCTTGTCGCGGCTGCTGGATCCATAAGAGGGCTTGCAAGTGATGTCAAGACATACAAGCCCTTCAAACCTCAGTTAGAAGAGTAGATATAAGGTTTTATGTAATAAGCTCACTTGTCTAATCTTGATCACATTTTCCTTTTGTTTTAGATAGCAACAAATGGAAATGCATTTCAGGATTTGTGTAGAGGTTAATCAGATGAAAGTTGCAGGTACATCTGAATGCTGTGAGTGTGTGAGTTGAGGTGATTATAATTTAATCCAGTGTTGTAATTTCTCATATCAAGGGGTATCTTTTTTATATAAAGTATCTGTATGGTTTTATTTCAGAAAGCAGTTTAGATAACATATGCAATTGATTCACTTTTGTTTGTGTTTTGATTGAGTGGTTTGAAAAACAAGATTTGGATTGAATGTACTTTCAATCCACTAAGATTAAAGTGTATTCAACATCCATCAAAATCGGGGGGTGTTTGACTAAGATGTGACCATCCAGATTTATGATGGATAAAATCTCATTCATTTTTGTCATTGGACTTGCAGAATTCTATAACTCTAATCTAATTCCTTTTCAATTTCCAACAAAAACATATGATAGTTTAAAATAAAATAATTCAACATCAATTACTTTTTCTATAATTCTATCCTATAAAATCTCAAAACAAATGCAGAATTATCAAAATCCACCTTCTACAAAATCTACTTAAATATCAAATCCAAATTTGTAAAATCCACCCACTACCAAATTTACTTAAATCTCAAATCCACCTACCACCCAAACATCAGAAATTAGTTCACAATGAAAGTACTTAGTTTTGAACCCATATTTGTTATTGGGAATTTTAAATCCTTGCTCTAATCTTTCAATAAAAACACAACCTTTGTGTCATTTTGAATAATGAATTTGAATTAAAGACTTTAAATCCAAAATAAGTGCCTATCCTAGTGCAAATTAGGATAAATGGACACAATGATAGACAAAAGAAAGTCAATAAGCAAAATGAACACAAGCACAGAACAACATGGCCATTTGTATTAATAACCCAAATGCCAAATAATACATATTCTGAAAATCAAAAGATAAGTCATGACAGAACACTATAAACTACAAACAGAAACCACAAATCCAGAGAGAACTCATCTGCATCTTGAAAAGTACAGATTTTTAAATTTTACTTAACTAAGCCTCACAAAAATAGAGTGTGAGAATCTCTGGGTTCTCTTAGCACCATATTCTTCACCCCAGTTAGTAGAAATTCCTACATCACGAATCGAAAAACAGCTCCATTTAAGTAACATATTATCACTGCTAATAAAAGCTAGCCATATACCATTTATGGTGAAGCACAAAATGGAATACCATGATATCAACAATCAAGATGCTTCAGTCTCGATAACTACAAATGCTTGAATAAGACTTTGTGCAGCATTGGTCTGCTCGGGCGTCCCGGATATTATTATCACGGTTTCTGCCGCCCCAGGTTTCGGATCAGTGATGGTAATTTTAGCATCTGAAATCTGAAAAGAACGAAGCACACTAATGATGTAGTTATGGATTCTGACTAACAAATATATTCACACAATAGCGTACATAGATATTAAACATGTATCAGAACATCCTACTTGTTAAAAGAAAATGCTTTGATGAAATGCGACCAAGTGTAACAGAGCTTTAAAAGAATAAGGGCGATATATAGATAAGTTAGAAACAGAAAAGGACAAAAACATGAGAAATATAGACCCCTCGAGATACATACCTCGCGAATTTGTCTAATGCATCTACCATCCTCTCCATAGATCGCAGGAACAACAAAGCGAGGAACGACTACTTCCAATGTTGTGCTTGTTGTGATGAAAGCTGGTTGATTACCTCTGCATTGGGAAATAAATATCTTAATATAAATCAAAGAAGGACCATTCAAACCAGATTATCAGTCAAAATCTTGAAGAACAAACCCTGGAAATCCACCAAGTCTTCTATGAGGACCACCTAGATAGTCTGGGAAGCCCATAGAGCCAGGTCCTTCTATTGGTCCCTGCACACCAGTTTAAGAAACGAGAACATGAAAATTTGAGGCATTCTATTGATAACCACCAAAGGTTAAGAGATTTGTAAAATCTTGTTCCACAAAGTGCACCTCACATTAATAGAATATCTCACGAGTTAGCCATGAAGTTAGAGAAAGGGTTCAAACCTGGGGTCCCCATGGAGCAGCAGACGACATTCTTTCAGGCATGTGAGGGATCCCAGGTCCAGGAAAATCATGTGCAAAAGGAGGCTGATCATCGTGTGGGTGGAAACCACTGCCGGGACCCACAGGGCCATCAAACTTGTTAAATGATGGACCTCGATTATTGAATGTTCCAGGAGGTGAAAACTCCCTCCTTCCCATAAATGGAGGAAACGGGGGCATTTGCTCCATAAATGCTGGGTTTGGAGGTGGAAAAAAATTACGAAAGAGATGATTTTTCAACCTCGATGTTATTTGCAAAAGAGCTTCTTGAACAACTTCAAACTCACCATTGACCTAGAATTGCACACACAGAGGCAAAGGGTCAAGAGAAACCTCAGAATAGAAGGTTGACTGAAAAATAAGATGGGGGTTTACCCCTTAAAAACATATTAATCAATAAGACCAAATAAATATTTCTACGCGAGTTTCAGAAAAGCATGTTTATGCCTGAACTTTCATGGGTGCCAGCATACCTGAACTACTTCCTCATTCTCTGAAGCATTCTTTGGGACTTGATCTTTACCCAGAATACGGATATAAGCTCCAGTTGACTTCCTCATTTCAGCAATTACTGAACCACCCTTGCCAAGAAGACATCCAATTTGATGAGAAGCAACAAGGAGTTTTGCTACCATCGTATTGTCCTTGCTTTCTGGGGCAGACCTAAATATTCTAGATTGCACTCGGAGCACTGCATCTTGTGGTGGAGATATCGAATCATCTGGGTACTGCAGTGAATGGAATTCAACCAACATTTATTACCTTATATCGATTAAAAGTGATGGGAAATAGGAAAATATGAACACCCAAACAAATATAAAAAAAGTAAAAGATCGAAAACATACAGCAGCACCAGATATTATAATTATGCGGTCCTCCGCATTGCCAGTACCCTCAAGGACCTTGATATCGCAGCCAGATTCATGTTGAAGTGCCTTGACTATAGAACCTCCCTTTCCTATCACACCACCTACCTTCTCCTCATCACACAGTAATCGGAAGGTTAAGACCTCAGGAGGAAAATTCATTCCACCGGGAATATTGACCTCACCATCATGAAATGAGGAAGAATAAGGTGCCCCATGTCCATAGAAAGGACGGTTTGGAGGTGGGAATCTATCATGTCTAGGAGGACCACCAAAGGAATGTGATGATGGACCAACAACATTAGCAGATAAAGAATCCTGATTCCGTGGATTATGCTCAAGGAGTTGCTGGGAAACAGAAAGAAGGGCTTTCCTAATGGCATCAAGACCACCAGAGATCTGAAAACGAGAATTAAATGTCAAAAGACACTCAATTCTATCAAGCCTATAATTGACTTTTAAAAGTGATGATATTTAACAATTTATGTAAACCAAGAGTGATACTTTTCCTAGCTGTCTTTTCCCGGTGTTATATTATATTCATCATGACCAAAAATTACTATTTCCTTTTCATCCAAAATGAAATTTATCACAGACATGCTCACCGATAATCTACATTTTCACTTATAAGTGATTCACATAGAGTCCAGGTAATCCAAAAGGCAGTTGTTTCTTTGTTAATGAATGTGCTAAACAAAACAATAATGACAAAAGTACCTGAACCAGTTCATCAGAAGAAGAAGCACAAGAAGGCAGCTTGTCCTTTGGAAGAATTCGAATCTGTGCCCCACTTTCAGATGACATTTGTTTTATAACACTGCCAGCTTTTCCTAACAGACAGCCTACTTGACCAGAGAAGACAAGTAGCCGAACAGTAGATGAAGACAGTTTATTACTTTCTTCATCACCTTCATTCGTCTCAGACAACATATCAACCATTTTATCAAACACAACTATCAAAGCTTTCTGAACAGATGAATTTTCATTTTCCTTCTCTGATCTAGAATGGTCAGCTGCGGCATCCTGCTTTTCATCACCATTCTCAGGTTCTTCGAGAATTATAGTTTCCTCACCTTCAGCCTTATCCTGCTCATTCGTAGTTTCCTTACCCTTATCTGACCCCACTACAACAATGACTCTTTCATCACACCCAGGAACAGAATCCTCAACACGAACTCTTGCTCCAGTCTCCTGGCGTATTTGAGAAATGGAACTTCCACCTTTACCAATAATTACACCGATCCTAGAAGCTGGGCAAAGTATTCTTATGACTTTTCCGGAGGAGGATGTAGTAGCTGGTGCATTATCAGAACCTAAAGCAGATGACTTCTGCCACTTCCTACCACCTACATCGGTAGTATTTTCATCAAGTGGTCTCTTAGCAGGTATCACTTGAGCCGACATCCCCTAAAATCCAGTCAAGATAACGATAGCTTCTGTCAAGAATGTTGATGACGTAAGTTCCATAATACCCAAGTCTCTAAAGGAGGAAAGTATATCAAATTTCACAATCATATCCACTGTTTCTAAAAACAGTTGAAATGTTTTGAATTAAACAAGTTTCCATTTTTTCCATCTAGGCATGACGTACACATAAACTTCCTGATTACGTCAAACACATTTAACACGTGTAAATCACATTTTTACACATCCCAAAGAATCTAAACTAGCAGAAACAATTTAATCAACTTCACAATTTATAAAATGCCAAGTTCCAACTTCCCTGGGTAATCAACAGTGTAAAGCACACTCAAGATGCACAATTCTAAAACATACACTACTCAGTATACTCCATTAAAATTGAACACAATATAAATAGTTCAGTTTTCGACAAACTAATGCCTTTGCAGCCACCTCATGTACTCATTAATTTGTTGTTGCTATACATAATACAAGAAACATTATTCAACATACTCCAATAAAACTGAAACTAATAATATGAACAGTCAACAAAATTACTGCATTTGCAGCCTCCTTACTTTATGTATGGAATAATTCATTTTCCATAAATATAAAGCAACGTTTCTTATAATATGTATCAAGAACAGATTTCATGAACAGATCAAGAACATCTGGGAATTGCACACAAGAATCACAGGAGAGGAAAGAATGGAAAACCATTCGAACTAACCTTCTTCGAGTTCCTTCACGCACTCTTGTTGTTGAATTTGTTGCCCTAATTTTTATTTATTTTGTCTTCGACTTTTTTTTTTTACTAGCCCTAATTTAATTAGGACACTACTGCTCTAATTTTTGAGTGTTAAATTAAATGTTGGGGGGTTAGATATATATATATATATCTTGGGCTTTACAAGAAAAATTGGGCCAAGCCCATAAATGAAAGAAAAAAGCCCCATTAGATGTAGAGATATATTCCCTTCACATAAAAATAGGCCTACTTGTACTTTTTATTTTTCACACAAATTAAGAAAATATTTAAAGTTCCAAATGTATCTTTATTTTTTATTAATTATAGCATTGAATGAAAAAAAAATTGTTTCAAAAAGTACATAGGGAGTTGAAGTGTGGTGATTTAATATATATTTAATTAAGGACATATATGAAATTGCAAATTAAAAACCATGATAATATAATAACAAGTTTATCTTTGTGGGACAGACGAAAATAGTATATAAACCTATCTTCAACATGGAAAATATTTTTTTCTTAATTAATGAATCATAATCTATACTTATTTAATAACAAAGAAATCTACACAAAATTGTCATTTCACGTTTCAAAAAGAAAAAAAAAGAAAAATTGAAAAATACGATTTCTTTCACCATCTCTCTCATTCAAACTGTGCATTCTCATCCTATTTTCTTTGGAAAAAAATTGTCAATCTCATCATTTTTTCATAGATAAGCACATTCATGAGATAATTGATGAATTTAGTGTTCGATACATGCCAAATATTGCTCTTAATGGCTTCGACAATTTAAGTTTTGATATTGAATTGAACATACTAGCCTCTTCTCATCTCCCTTTCTTTATCTTTAGAACCCCAAAATATCATACAAAATTGAAATCAATCATGGAGGTTGCATATGAGATGAATTGAAGCTAGTTGGTGCCTATTTTGCTTAAAATGTTGCATCCTTAAGCTTATTTTCTAGGTCTGATCTCATCCCTATGTTTTATATTTAAAATTATGTTTATATGATATGTCACATGAGCTGATATTATGTGTGTTTTTATGAAGATGAATTGAAGATAACTAAGTTAGTTAAAATAGTTTAATTGAACCTATGAATCTTGCAAGTTGTTATTGTATATTGATTTTATTGATATTTGGTGTTATTATAATGTTTAAAAGTGTTCTTGAAGAGTTAGATGATAGGTGACTCAATTGGTTACTTAGGTTAACTTATGCAAGAACATAAGTAGTTCAGTTCATTTGAGTTCTTAGTGTCTTATTGTAAAGTTAGGGGCTGCCCTATTAGTATTCTTAACTTATTGAATTAAGAAATGATATTAAGATATAAAAACTATAAGTTTTGATGTGTCTAATTGAATGATATTGCCTCTTCATTGAATGATTATTTAAAGGTATGTATATGCATGCTTGATCTTTTTAGGTTTATAAGCACATTGTATCTTCCCTAAGGGTCAAATAATTCCACTATTGTACTCATTTTGGATTTGAGGTAAGTTGAAATTTTTATTTGCTGTATTGCAAGAACTAGTTGATATTCATGTAATTTGAATGATATGTGAATGATTGTTTTATGTCTACGATTGAATTGTATGTGAGGTTCATATGGTACATGATGCATATAAAAGGTGTTTTGAAAGAGGAAGTATGATATTTGGTTGATTGATAGTAGGCAACATGACTTTACGGTTTATAGATGATAGTTGAGTACCAAAAAAGATAAATGGAATGGTTATTGGCTTTCGGAGAGTAGACACAATACGTGTACGATCTGCTGATGTTAGTTGAGTACTAATGATAGTGCTTAACTAACTGAGAGTAGATATCTTAATATTATGATTGACCAATCTTAATAAAATGCTTATACGACTTATTGATATTGGTTGAGCCAGCCTTTCAGATACCCTATAAAGGATATTTTCACAAGAAATGAAAATGGAAATATATATTGTATGATATGATCCATCATACGTGATTGTGTACATAAGTTTCAACTTACTGAGCCTATTGCTCATTAATAAGTTTTTGTAATGCAGGTAATGATATGCAGAGATAGCCAGCCTCCTAAATGGCCAGTGTGTTCATATATCATGTTCGAGATGAACTTGGAAGCTTATGTTTAGATACTCGTCTTTTGGACAATTAAACCGTTGATGTATCTTTTGTTGTAAATTGATATTTTGGATCATATGTATAAACGATGGTATATTTCAATCAACAAAGTTCCTTTCAAGCACTTGGGAGTTATTTCATAAAATTTAACATTTCGGGACCGATTTAATAGTTTGCTGCGTCTTGAAGTTAAGTCAGGAATCTAACATTCTCATACATGTGTTTCTTAAAAATATTTCAAATCATTAAAGCTTGGGAGTGTTACAGTTGGTATCAGAGCAATACTTTAATTGTCCATAAAAACAAAGAATGTCTTATGAACGTACTCGGCGGACTGAGAGACTCGGTTTCTATTTACTTGTTTATTTATGTTTGAGTAATTGCATATATCATGTATGTTGATTATGTCTTATGTCTGCATCATTAAACATTCATTGCATTACATATACATCATAAGAGATCGGGTATTGCATATTAAATCATGACATCGAGAAGAAAGGGAAGCACAGACAATGAGACTAGTCATCTTGTTGATAACTTGACCGATTTGATTCAACAACAAATTAGAACACATGGTGAACAGATACAACAATTGTTGGATATGCAACAAAGAGCACATGAACTAAACCATCAACAACCTCCACCATCGAATAGACCAGACTGTACCAATTGTTTATGAAAGATTTTGGAAGATGAACCCCTCTGATTTTGATGGTGGACTTGATCCTTTAGTGGCAGAAGAATGGATTAAATCATTGGAAATTATCTTTGACTACATGCATATTGATGATGAAGAGAAAGTGATTTGTGTAATTTTCCTATTAAAGAAGGATGCTAGAACTTAGTGGGAATTAGCTAAACTTGCTAATGTCTGGTTCACCAAGTGCTAATGTCAAAATACACCTAACAAAACTAGTATATTACATTTTCTAATATATAATTACCCATGAACTGATCAGATTCTTCAATACCCCACTTAGAACACTTCCCTAAAAACAGATCTAAGCATTTCCCTTGATCAATGATCACATAACCAAGTAATATACCTTTCATAAATTTGCTCTCACTATGAGGATTAGTCTAAAGATTATTTTGACATTTTGTTGTTATAAAAAAAACATTTGATTTACTTATGGCAATCTAAAATATCATATTTTTTTAAAATACAGTGCTCTTTGAAAATAAGTTTTAAAAACATGAACTCAAAACTAGTGCTGATCTTGATTCACTATAATTATATAAATGTAAGCATGATAATTGTCAAAGATGATAACCTCCCAGTTAAGCAAGTAAATAGAAAATGTCGTCTTTGAACAAAAACCAACTAGTGATTTAGGGAGTAAGATTCCCAGGTGGTGTAATGAACTAGGAGCAATATACTCTTTAACACCTACAAGTTAGGATTTCTAACCTGGTTTGCATATTCAGTTAAACTGTGATTCTCTTGTGACATTGTCTAACTTATTATGCACAGCTCCAAGAGCCATCCAAAAAAGTTCAAGCAAGAAATAGCGCGCAACAAACGTGATTGTTTCCACTCCAGCAGTATATACATAGAATGGATATTGAAGGACTTAAAATTCATGGTCGCAAGAATGATATATATTGTTGATTATGGATTGGCAGATGCTTTACTTATGTTTCTTAATTTCATCTCAAGTTTGTAATGTGAAACTTCTATGACCCACCCTTATATGGGGCGATCGTGTGGCATTCTACGTATTGTGTGGCAAATCTTATGTATTTTTCCCTTATCAAGTATTAATTTGTAAAGTGCATTTATTGTTGAGCTTAATTGTGTGTAATTTAAAGACTGAATTTGCTGTTAGCCCTGCTTCATCTTTTTGTTTCGTTTGCATGTTTAAGTCTCTTGGGAATGCTATTTTCTACATTATGCAACATGCTTTATATCTTTTCCCAAATTACGTTGGTTTTTCATATTAATATTGTACATAATATGAATATAAAACTCGAGCATCTAACCTGGGAAAATTAATCCATAAAGACCAAAAACTTGAATAGAAAACACAAACAATAAAGAGACCAAAATATGCACACAAGTAAAGAATATTGAACAAGTTTAATTTAAACAAAAACTTTAAATTATAACATTATATTTGCAGCCATCGAGCAATCAACCATAATGAGGCAAATATAAGCATGAATATAGAGGACACCCGCATTGCCTTTTGATTGATGTCCACATGTTTTTTAGCACCCTTCTTTCTCAGTCTCTTCTCCATCTACATAATTTCAATTTATAATCAAATCAAGTAAAAGTTTAGAGTTTAATCAATAAAAAATCAGTCCATGGTCGAGACTAACTCATATCACTAAGTACCTAAGAAACCTAAATATAGTAAGCTAAAAGATGAGGAGCTTGCAAATGCAAAAGTTCTAAGAATTTCATTAATTCCTTTCCGAACAAGTCTACGATCACGATCTCAATGAAAAGATCTTGGTACGCTGCTCCATATTGCAATAAAAAATAAAACATGCAATTAGATGATTAAAATAAAATTAAAACTAAAACTAAAAGTTTAAAATAAAAATTTGTTACCTGATCTAGATGTTCCTTAGTATGCACAACCAAGTTCCTACAACATCGTAAGATATCTTCAAAGTTCTTAGAACTGTAGAGGTCTTGATCCACATAAGAAGTATTGTTTGAATAACAACTCTTTAAAGGTGTAATGACCTGAATAAATATATGTTATATTTAGCTTTTAAATTGACGTCATTAATAAAATTAGGGCAAGAGATTTCCAATCAGATTGGGGCAGAGTAGAAAACGTCATCGTTTGGTAAATGGCACATGACTTTCATCATAAATCTTGGAGGGGAAGATATTATATCAAGAGCAATTACAACCATTGGATTGACATCTTGATGAAGGGTGGAGATGTGTCCAGCTGGCTAACAAATTCAGCAGGAATGACAGAGAATATTCATATATTTCCGTTCCCTGCATCATGGGTGGTGTGTGTATGATTGAGGTATTATTCCTCCAGCTTTTACTCTCTAAACTTGCCTCTTTTTCACTTGCATAATTTCATCAGCCAATCATCATCCTAACCCAGTACCATTTTCCAGGTGATCGATTGGTGAGCTAAGGAGGATCAACCAACTGAATATCCATTTTATATTTCTTCATTTTCCATTGGATACTAGAAATTGTCCTGTAATATTTCCCAGAAAATTCACAATCATCAATATAAATCCCTTTGTCCTTGATTCAACATCCATCGATTATTCATATTTATTGTATTTATTTGCATAAATTAATCGGGACATTACATTTTGGCATCGAAGTAATTGATTCTGGTAACAAAACATGGCTGATAATACAAGATTAAAGGAGTTGAATGAGCATCAAAAAAGGCTAGATCAAATGATGACAGAAATGAAGAAGGAAACAGTGGATTTGAGGAAGGAATCCACAGATCTGAAGCAAGGGATGTGTGCTAGGTTGGATCGGATAGAAATGATGATAGAGAAGTTATGCAAGAACCACATGGATTCTGAAGCAGCTAGGAATGAGAAGATTGTCATAGATGATTCATCCAACTCAAGAGGCAAACATGAAGTTTATGTTCCTCCAAATGACATAATTCAGCAGAACAACAACAATGGAGCTACATTCAATCCTATCATGAGGTTGGAATTTCCAGAATTTGATGGCTCAAGTCCTAGATCGTGGATCAGAAAAGCTACTAGATACTATCAGCTCAACACCATGGAAGTTCAGTCTAAGGTACAGTATGCATCACATTTCATGACTAGGGTTGCAGACAATTGGTACATGGACTATATTGAAGGGAGACCAGGGATTTCTTGGGAAAGGTTTTGCACAATGGTATTGGAAAGGTTCTTGTCCCCAGGAGGAGAGGATGTGGTCATTGAATTCACCCAGCTTGTGCAAAAGACTGATGTAGAGTCATACTTGGAGCAGTTTGAAGAACTCAAATCCTTGGTAAAAATGAAACACCCTAATTTGTCTGAGGATTTCTTTATATCATTGTTATGATATATAAAGTAACTCAATAAACTGTTAGAAGTACTGGCATGGAGCCCATAACATAGCCCTATTTCACCTAAAATTTCTGCAAATGACATTAGTTATGGGAGCATCCAATAATATCAAGCACAAAGTTCCTAGAATGGGTGCTTACCTGCAATGCTTTCTTCTTGAATCTGGTCATGAAAGAAAACTGTTTGAGTCTTGCCCTCACAACATCTCCCAACGGAACATTTGGATCCTTTTTCGCATTTTGTATCCAAGGATGATCTAACCAAATAACATAGAAGAGTTAGACCTGATGTGTAAACCAAAGCAGGTTGCAGGAACATCAGTCTCTCGATTTGCATGATTAGCAAACTACGAAAAATGTTATGAAGATTCACAAAATGCGTAGCAGCCAGTGTGAACCTCAACTCTGTTACTCCTGATTGCACGAAATATCTGTTCTTGGATAACAAGATTCCAGTCCATAAAAGTAATTTGGATCATCCACTGGCCTCAATAGCTAATTCTATTACTATTCCGACATCTTTGAACCACTTAACAGAACAATCAGAACATAGATTGAACTTTATGGTGCAACAGTAAATGCCAACCATTTGGTGCCAAAGCAAAAAATATATTTCCTACCAAGGCATGCTACCACCCACCATTATTTGCAATCAAAACATTCACATGCAGCATTTAACATAGACACCACCACTCTCACTTTAACCACACTTTTTCAGAAAAAAAACTGTGATTGTGAAATACTAAACAAACTCACCAAGCACCTTCTGGGCTGTCAAATGCTTTTTGGGGCCAGACTCGAGCATTTGCCTAACAAGACTTTTCACACTTTCGGAAATCTATGGCCATGATTACCTTGTAAAGTCAATCACTCCTCTTAAAATTGCAAAAGCCACACCTTGTTCAGTTTCTGCATGACCCAAGGAATGAAACAAACTCTCAATCATGCGATCTTTACAAAGATTAAATTGGAAACGTAACAACAGAACGAGAAAAGATACCAGCCCAAAACGAGGGTACACCGCACAACAAAATATAAAGAATCACCCAAGCACTTCAGGTCCATAATTTCACTTCAAAACCTCTGGTGCCATATAGTATGGACTTCCCACAATCTCAGAGAACCTTTCACCTGATTTAGAAAAACAATCTCTTATTAATTCATTACAAGACTAATCATACCCCAATATAATATCTTCATAAGCCCAAAATCCCCATACTCCACTGATGAATTAAAAATGTGAGTACTTAATCACAGCAAATCCATTTACATGAATTATCTGGATTAAAGCTAAACTAAATATAATATTAGAAACGTAAAGTAAAATGGAAATATTTTAAGAATAGAAAACGAGGTAAAATAGAATTCTTTGAACAGCTATAAAAAAAATCCCCAAAATCAAAAGAACTGACAAATCTCAATCTTCCTTCAAAAAATATGATCAAAAGAAAGAAAGAAATTCATAAATATTGAACCCCAATTCTCATAATCACTTATCAAATTCAACCAAACCTACCAGGCTTGAAAAACACCGACAAGCCAAAATCAATGACCTTGAGCGCAAAATTCTCCTTCTTGTTAGCAAAAAGAGAATTCTCAGGCTTCAAATCTCTATGCATAACACAGTGATAATGACACATCCTCATTACTTCGGCCACCGTCCTGGCCACGCTGGCCGCTGCCCTCTCTCTGTAATGTCCATGCGCCACTATCCTGTCGAAAAGCTCCCCACATTCACTCCCTTACCAAATGCACCGCCTCGTTGTCCTCATAAGCAACAATGTTGTGGTGCTCCGGCAAGCTGGACATGATCGCCACCTCGCGGCGGACGTCCTCTATATCCACCGCCGTACTGAGCTTCTTCTTCGAGATCGACTTGCACTCTCGCGGTCGGTGTAGAGGTATGTAATTCCGAATTCGCCGCGGCCGAGCCCCCGGCCGAGTATGTACTTGTCGAAGATTTTTGTTCTGGGAGAGATATCTTTCAGAACTCAGATCGGATTGGGCGTTTGGGCGTAGGGGTTGGGGTAGTTTTTACGGTGTTTTCTGCGGGGTTTTGGGGTTTGGAATTTGGAGGCTGCTTTTCTGAAGGTTTTATACACGCGTTGCAATTTCCCATATATGAAAGTTAGAAGCTCAGAGAGAAGAATCGAACGGTGTTCCGGCGGAGCAAACGTCAGCAGCGGTGATTGGTGGCGGAGGAGAACAGTATAGAGTTAAAGCCGGCGAGGAGAGAGAGAGAACGCGGGGTCAGTTGGAGGAAACTTTTGGTATTTTTTTTGAAAATATAAAAAAGGTATATAAAGTTCTTAAAAATTAAATTCAGTTTATAAAAATTTATGTCCATTACTTATTATTTAAATTCAGTTTCATAAGTAGCCCATTATTTTGTTGGTTCAGAATTCACATTCATCTTCAATTATTTTTTAGTGTCTCTATGATAATTTATTTCAGTACAATATATTTTACTATTAGTAATGAATATTCATTTTCTTGATAAATTTTGTTTTTGGTATAATAAGATACCTCACCAAATATCAAATTTTGGTACATAAAAAATAAAAATAAAATAAATGTCAACTGATAATAAATAATGGAATAAGATATGTTTGAAGGGACGTTTGAAGAATTGAAGGGTAAATTGTCTTTTGGGTGGAGAGAGTAAAAAGAAAAACAAATTAGGGCTGGTGGCATTATTGTCATTTTGGCTAGCAAAGTTATCCCTTATCTTATCTCTCATGATTTTTTTTATATAATAATAATAATTATTATTAATTATATTATGTATATAGATTGATGGTAAGGTTTAAATACTAAGAGAAAGAATAGTTTTGATATTGTGTTAGATCAATTACGTAACAATTTGAGATTATTTATTAGAAATATATATATATATATATATATATATATATATATATATATATAAATCAGTTGGTATCGTTTTGGGTCAATTAATTTCCTATGTTAAAAAAATTCTATTTTAGAAGGTGGTCAAAGTCTTAAGTCTTTTTCCACATAAAAAACAATAAAATGAAACCAAGAAATTGTATATATAATAAAGTCGGTTTACTTGTTGATTTTCATCCTAAGACCCCGACCACAGTACCTCGTACTTGTATGATTTGATCCAAGTTTATCTGAAAAAAGAAAAGGAAAAAAAAAAAGAATCACAATTAACTCTAAAATTTGCAAAATCTTTTACCAATTTTTAACTTTTTTGCAAATGCTAAACCTGTTAGGAAGACCCCGAGAATTACATCTGATTAAATCAGAAATTTCATTATAGGATCGATTATAATGTATATTTTATATGACAATTAATTTTGTATAAGAATATATAAAATAATATCAAAACATATGGCTCTGATACCACTTGTTAGGAAGACCCCGAGAATTACATCTGATTAAATCAGAAATCTCGTCATAGGATTATATCTGATTAAATCAGAAATCTCGTCATAGGATTATAATGTATATTCTATATGACAATGTATAAGAAGGTTTCAAGAGTATCCGTTAAGCCTTCTCTGGTGTTCTCTCCATAACTCTTCTACACTATACATGTGTGTGGGCACTGTATATTATTGTGGACTTATTTAATAGCATAGAAACTTACGAGTTTTAGAACTTCTTTTCTTGCTCTCTAAGACTCATATCCCATATAGCAAAGAATCTAGATAAAATCATATCAGATATCTTTATCTCATAAATATCTCTTAACTGATATATTTATCTGGATAGTCCATCAAACTTATTATACGACAGTAAATATTATAATCTTTATAATATATTAAGTTCAATTTAGAGCCACCGAAGGGACCTAATCAGACCCAATTAAATTAAGCTCCAATAAATTAATTCTAACTTAATCAACTCTTGACTAGTCAAAATAACTCATTAATCTCATTCAACTCCACTATAAGTACGAGATTGTACTCTTAATTAAATTAGATTTATTGAAGCATTAAATCAATAAATTATACCCTCTGATTGATCGATCCAACATATTAATATGGTTTATTTCCAATATTCATTAATCTCAAACCTCAACTTCTATTTAACAATCCCCGTGATCATATCACACAATTTAATTCAACAATGTTGAATACTGAGCTCAGATTTACTGTCAATAGAAAAATCCGTGAGATCACGATCTATTTAATTCAACAATGTTGAATACTGAGCTCAGATTTACTGTCAATAGAAAAATCCGTGAGATCACGATCATGCCTATTAGATAGGTGAAGGTGTCTAATATTGCAAATATATGTTTACCATTATTTCACTCTAATTCTCAAGACACCGAGATATTGATCAATCAAAATGATCCCACCCTTTGGCATCTCAAAGAACTTCAAGTTAGTAACAAAGTTACACTACTTGCTCAAGATTAAGGTAATATATACGTTAATCAATGATTTTAAATTGTATGGTCAAATCACAATTTAATTTCATATGATCACATCCAATCCACCATATGTGTATCCTCAACTCCATTACCAAGTTAAAGACAAACTTGAATGAAATTAAGATGATCTTATCAAAATAAATTGTCCAATTTATTTATTGATCATAGACAAGAATTTAATGGATCGAATAATAAATCAAATTTTTCTATGCTTAACAACTTAAACACTCGATTTAAAATATATCAACAATCCATGGACACATGCAAAGCTCAAACAAACATTCAAAAGGACAATTTATATTAATTAAAATATGTCTGAAAAACAAAGATTTACTCAAGGGCACATCAGCATATATACTTACACATTCTCTCCCACTTGCCCTAGAGTAAATAGGACGTGTCTAGTACACCCATGTTCCTAATATGACCCTAAAAAATACCACTAGATAAAATCTTTGTAAAGGGGTCAGCAAGATTATCTGCAGACGCAATCTTGCACACTGACACCTCTCCTCGTTGAACTATATCCCTTACAAGGTGATACTTCCGCTCAATGTGTTTTCTACGCTTATGGTTTCTTGACTCTTTTGCATTTGTCACTGCTCCACTATTATCACAAAACAGTGTAAAGGAATATGACGCAGAAGGAACCACCTCTAGGCTTAGCAAAAATTTCCTTAACCATACTGCCTCTTTGGCTACTTCGCAAACAACAACATATTCAGTCTCCATTGTGGAATCAGCAATACACGATTGTTTTACGCTTCTTCAAACAATTGCGCCTCCACCAAAAGTGAATACTGATCCTGATGTACATTTTTTAGAATCTCTATCACTTTGAAAATCAGAATCAGTATATCCCACTGGCACTAAATCTGATGATGAATATACCAACATATAATCTCTTATTCTACGAAGATACTTGAGAATATGTTTGACAGCAATCCAGTGTTCAGGTCCTGGATTCAACTGATATCTACTGACTATCCCAACAACATAACAAATATCTAGTCTGGTACATATCATTGCATACATGAGACTTCTTACAGCAGAAACATAAAGAACCCGTTTTATGTATTCCACTTCATTAGGAGTTTTTGGAGATTGCTCCTGTGATAGGTGGATTCCATGTCTGAAAGGTGTTAAACCTTTCTTGGAATTCTGCATGGCAAACCTCACCAGTATTTTGTCGATGTATGAAGTTTGGGATAAATCAATCATCTTGTTTTTCCTATCTCTTAAGATTTGGATTCCTAAAAAATAGTTTGCTTCTTTCAAGTCCTTCATATCAAACTGTTGTGCCAACCAGTGTTTTGTTGATGTTAACATCCCTACGTCATTTCCAATCAATAGGATGTTATCCACATACAACACGAGAAAAACTACATTCTTTCCTTCTATCTTTTTATAGATACAAGACTATTCAAGATTCTGATTAAAACCACAAGTTTTAATTGTTTGATCAAATCTAATATTCCAGGTCCTAGATGTCTACTTGAGTCCATAAATAGACCTTTTCAGTTTACATACTTTATGCTCTTGACCATTTTGGATAAAACCATCTGGTTGCATTATATAAATGCGCTCGTCAAGGTTTCCATTGAGGAAAGCTGTTTTGACATCTATTTGTCAATCTCATAATTGAAATGAGCTGCTATGGATAAGAGAATTCGAATAGACTTCAGCATGGCTACCGGTGAGAATGTTTCTTCGTAATCGATCCCTTCCCTTTAGGTATAACCCTTGGCAACCAATCTAGTTTTAAAGGTCTCTACCTTTTCATCTATTCTTCTCTTTCTCTTGTAGGTCAATTTACACCCAATGGGTTTTACCCCTTCAGGCTTATCTACAAGGTCCCAGACAGAGTTAGTGTACATGGAGTTCATTTCTGAGTCCATGGCACTCCTCCAATGATCAGCGTCTACATCTTCTATAGCCTCTTTAAACGAAGTGAGATCATCTTGCTCAGTAGAGACTGTCGTAGAAGACTCTCAATAAAGCAATAATCTAAAGGGTTGTTTAATGACTCTCTTACTTAGTCTAGTCATTATAGGTTCCTGGATGATTGGAGGTTGTTCTTGTTCTCCATGTCCTTGCACATCCATTTCTACACCCGAAGGTGAATGGACAATAGGATCATGATCTTCTACTACCTCATTAATGGGAGAACCAATTGACACAATGGGTGGAACCTCAATGTGTCTCCCACTGGATCCAATAGTTGATAGTGGTAGATTTATTAACTCAGGATGAATAGTTTCAATGCGGATCTCTGGATTAGATGAACCAAGATTATTTTTCCCCACTCTTTCCAAAATAACCTTCTTCCTGGATTCATTCTCTTCTATGTACTTGTCCTCTAAGAAGGTCGCATTTGTACTTACAAATACCTTCTTGTCTTGAGGACTGTAGAAGTAGTAACCTCTTGTCCCTTTAGGATATCCTACAAACATACATAATTCTGATCTTGATTTTATCTTATCTATCTTACCTTTAAGCACGTATGCAAGACATCCTCGTACACGAATATGTATTAGATTGGATTTACGCCCATTCCACAATTTGAGGGGTGTTTTAGGTACAGACTTAGACGGAACAATATTCAGAACATACATAGCAGTTTGTAGTGCATATCCCCAAAAAGAAGCACTAAGAGTAGAAAAGCTCAGCATAGATCTGACCATGTCTAACAAGGTCCTGTTTTTCCTCTCTGAAACACCATTTTGTTGAGTACCTGGTGTGCTCAACTGAGATAAAATCTCATTATCTGTCAAGTATACTCTAAAGTCACTAGATAGATATTCTTCACCTCGATCAGATCGATGTATTTTTATGTTCTTACCTAATTGTTTTTCCGTTTCCAGTCTGAATTCCTTGAATTTTTCAAGTGCTTCAAACTTGCGGGCCATTAGGTAAACATAACCGAATCTTGAGTAGTCATCAGTGAACGTGATGAAATACTCATATCCACCTCTAGCTTGGACTTTAAATGACCACATACATCAGAGTGTACTAATTCCAAAACTTCTTTGGCTTTTAGTCCTTTGGACTTAAAAGACCTCTTAGTCATTTTACCCTCCAAACAGGATTCACATATAGGCAAAGGTTCCACCTTTAAATCAATCAAAGGACCTTCTTTCACTAGCCTTTGAATCCTATTAAGGTTAATGTGACCAAGTCTTAGATGCCATAAGTAACTCTCATTAGTTGGAGATAACTTTATGCGTTTTGTGGTGTGGTATAAGAAGTTGTCGGTTGGTTTTAAGATATACAAATCGTTATCCAAATATCTCTTACACACTATAGCTTTATTAAAAGAAATATCAATTGTCATAGAAGAAAACTGAACATGATATCCTTGTTTGAATAACAAAGCAACAAAAATCAAATTTCTAGTAATGTCTGGGACATAAAACAATTACTTAAAACCAAATGTTTCTTATTTGAAAAATAAAGATAAACATCTCCGACAGCTTTTCCAGACACCACAGCTCCTGTGCCAACCCTCAAGCTATGGTCCCCTTCATTAAGTTTCTTGGTTACTTGGAACCCTGCAAAGTATTGCAAACATGGTTAGTGGCTCCAAAATCTACTATCCAAGTATCTGTAGAATCAACCACTAAACATGACTCAATAAAAGATAACTCACCCTTTCCTTATTTCTTAGCTAGGAAAACCGGGCAATTTCTCTTCCAATGGCTTTTTTCCCCGCATTCAAAACATTTCCCTTTTGGTTTCCCTTCAGATTTCTCTTGGGTCTTAGCTTTCTTTACTTGCTGTTGTGGACCCTTCTTGTTGGACTTCTTCCTTTTTCCATCATTACCTTTCGATTTGGATGAGGATAGTCCAACAGAAGAAACAGTATAAGCATCATCATTTTGGACCTTAAGAACACTCTCAGCATTTTGGAGATCTTTCATCAGTTCGGTCAATGACATATTAAGCTTATTCATGTTATAGCTAACTTTGAATTGTGAGAACATCTCAGGGAGAGTCTCTAAAGCCATGTCAACTTGAGTCTTCGTACTGATCTCAGCTCCTAAAACCTCAGCCACGTTGAATTGACCAATCAGCGTAAGCATATGGTCTCTCACAGGCGTCCTAGGTTTCATACGCAGGTTCATAATGCTCCTAATGGCAGCCTGACGTGCTTAACGTCCTTGATGCGCAAATATTTCTTCAAGGCTTTCCATGATTTCAGTGGATGTCTTCATAAACTGATGTTTTTGTTGCAACACATTTGAGATTGAACCCAAAATATAGCAACGAGTCATATCATCAGCATGAATCCACTTTTCATGAGCCTGTCTTTGCTCATTAGTGGCTTGAGCAGTGGGTTCAGCAGGGCAGGGTTCATCTAGCATAAATTTCAACTTCTTTACTGTGAGAACAATCAAAAGATTGAGTTTCCAGTCTATATAATTTTCTCCCACTAATTGATTCTTATTCAATATTAGTGACAAGGCGTTTGTAGACATATTTTGAAATATAAATAAATGAAATGATGAGCATGCATGATATAGATGTAAGCAAAAAAAAAAAAAACAAACAAACAAGTAGACCTAAAACTACTTTATGTGAAGGACCACCTAAAACCCCAAAATCATGACATACCTCTCTATAGGAGAAGTAAATATCGATTTATGGCTAGGCTGAGACTCTCCCACTAAATCAAACATCTCGCATCTCATACTATATTAACTTAGTATCACATATTTTTGGTCATCTACTACATTGATTGGATATTCTATAGGAAGTCCTCTCAATGTTTCGATTAAGTGTATAACCCTCATTTTAATGAATATTTAAATCTTTTAATCAAGTGTGAAATCTATAGGATAAACACACTTAATTAAATTAAAATTCATTTACCATTAATCGGGCCCGATCAAGTAACCGAAACAATGCAACCCTCCTTTAGGGAGACCAAATATATTGGCACAAGGTATACATATATTCTTTGCTAAATTAATTTTGTTGATGCATGTTTTAGTTTGAGCGGTTTTAGTTTATGTGATATGATTGTTATGAGATGAATGTTTTTTATGCATATAGATTGATGGTAAGGTTTAAATACTAAGAGAAAGAATAGTTTTGATATTGTGTTAGATCAATTACGTAACAATTTGAGATTATTTATTAGAAATGTATATATATATATATATATATATATATGTTTAAATCAGTTGGTATCGTTTTAGGTCAATTAATTTCCTATGTTAAAAAAAATTCTATTTTAGAAGGTGGTCAAAGTACTCTTAAGTCTTTTTCCACATAAAAAAACAATAAAATGAAACCAAGAAATTGTATATATAATAAAGTAGGTTTACTTGTCGATTTTCATCCTAAGACCCCGACCACAGTACCTCGTACTTGTATGATTTGATCAAAGTTTATCTGAAAAAAGAAAAGAAAAAAAAAATTCCTACAATTTAGAATCACAATTAACTCTAAAATTTGCAAAATCTTTTACCAATTTTTAACTTTTTTGCAAATGCTAAACCAAATATGAATTTGATATGGTATGCATTAAAAATGAAAGTTTTTTAAAATTTAAATTATGATTAAGTAAATAGAAAAAAAAAACAGTCGCAGCTCTTCCTCAATCCATCTCACTCAAAATTAAAATATGATATAACAATAATAAATAATATTACAAATAAAAATAATAAATTTGATATATCATATATTAAAATAAATAAACTATTTCAACTTAAGAATTATATAAACCAATAAATAAATAAAACCCAACAAACCCAAGAACACCACCCCTTTACACCCTAGGTCTCCTCCCTCCCTATCTCTACAGCTTTTTGCGCGCTGGAAAAAGCAAGTTAGCTTTAGATTTTATTACTTGATTTAAACGGAAAAATGGAATTATTGTAATTTCTTTCAAAAAATTTCTTTATAACAAAAAGTAAATATCGTGATTGTCCGTAATTTCACCATTGTAAACTTTTTCATCACTGGCCTTAATATTGATATTTTTTGTAATTTCACCATTGTAATTGTAAGGATTTATCACTCAAACTCAGAGTACACACCAAGAACCAAGCTATGAAACTATGTTGAAGATGACACAAAAACATAAACGATATCAAATTAATGAGAAAACAAATCAACATGCAAGGATTTATAGGGTTTCGGCTCACCACATCGGCCTACGTGCACTGAGAACAAGAATCAAAACAATACACTAAAAAATGAGGCTGAAAACAGCTAACAAGATTGCCCAGAAAATTAGGGTTTTCACTCATTCATTCACGAACCCTAATCTGCTGAAATCTTACTGAAAACATAATGATAAATTGTGAAACTACAACTGGTTATACTTCAGTATTTATAGACCCAAAGCCCTAAACTAATTTCAAGAAACCGTTGGTGGATAACGTCGAAAATCTGTTGCAAATTCGTTTTTGCTCGTAGAGCCCTAACTGAAGTTTAGCCTACTAACTAACAGAAAAGATCTGGTTCAGACAGAGATCTTGCACACTCCAGTTTGAAAACTTTCAGACCGGTTTTCTTTGGTTTATTCCGGTTCCATGATCCCTGGATTATTTCCGAGTTATACCAATCACAATTCTCCACATTAACTCTGAAATTGTTATGATTTTTATTCTCCATGAATTGATGAACTATTTTCCATCACCACTCCAGCTTTCCAAGTTAACTAATCTTCTGCAATGTGTGAACTTTGATTCTGGTAGAACTTTAGTTAACATGTCAGCTGGATTATCTCTAGTATCAACCTTTCTTGCTTCTACATCCCCATTTTCTATTAAATCCCTCACAAAATGCAACTTTATTTCTCTGTGTTTGAATTATTTATGGAACATATGATGTTTGGACAGGTGCAAAACGCTTTGGTTGTCGCAGATTATAGTCATCCTCCTTTGTTTCACTTTAGTCTCTCTAAGTATACCCTTTAACCATACAGTCTCCTTACAGCTTCTGATATGGCCATGAACTTAGCTTCAATTGTTTAGAGGGCCACCACTGATTGCTGCATATGGCAATGAATCCAGCTATGGATTTTCTTGTATCAACATTACCTGCAAAATTAGAATCTACATAGCCTTCAAGTAAATTAGAAACCATTGGTGGATAACATTGAATTTCTGTTGCAAATCAGTTTCTGCGCGTAGAACCTTAACTGAAAAGTTTAGCCTACTAACTTAACAAAAAAAATATGGTTCGGGCAGAGATCTTGCACAGTCTACTTTAATTTACACTTGTTTTCTCTGGTTTATTTCCGGTTCTATGATCCCTGAATTATTTCTGCGTTATAACAATCATAGTAATAATCTTTAGAATTCATATCAATGTATTGATTCTTTCTCACAGTCCTTTTCTTTCATATTTGAAACTCTGAATTCATATCAATGCATTGATTCTTCCTCACGGTCCTTTTCTTTCATATTTGAAACCCTAAAAAAAGGGTAAAAACAAAAACACATCTCAAGTATAGGTGATTTAGCGTTTTACTATATCATTTATAAATATTTTTATTTTATTATATAAACTACAAGAATTTTACAGATTACAATATTTTCGGTTGCCACGTCATCCAATCTCGTCAGAGACTTTACAGGTGCATTTCAATTTATCATTTTACTATATGAACTTTAAAAGTTTTCATTTTACTATATAAAGTACATGAATTTGACATATTATAATATTTCTAGTTGCGACATTGTAAAATTTCACCAGAAACTACTCACGTACATGATTTTTAGAGGAGTAGATTTGTTTTGCAGATGCTTATTAAAATATCTTCATTATCTAATCTTCTTCTTCTTTTGCAATAAGAGTTTACTTTATCAAAATGACAGGTATATTTCAAGAAAACGTCGAGTTTCATGTTGTCGGAGATGGTCGCCAAAAGTTAACAAACTTACCCTAGCCTCTAAAAATTAGATGCATGCACTTGAGCTATTTTCGGTAGGATTTTACGACATGACAATCGCAAATATTATATACTGCAAAACTCGTGTAGTTTATATAGTAAATTGAAATTTTTTAAAGTTCGTATAGTAAAGTTCTAAATTAAAATGCATCTGCAAAGTCTCCGACAAGATTTGATATAGTGCAGCTGGAAATATTGTAAAGTGCAAAATTCTTATAGTTTATAGTGAAATGAAAATATTTATATATGATATAGTAAAATGTCAAATCACATATACTTTGAGATGAATTTTTTTCTTTTATCCAAAAAAAACAGGCTCATCCCTTCTAAGTTCTAACTCGGCCGAGCAATTCACTAAATGATGCCCCCATATACCTTGCGAATGGAAGCTGTTGTGCCGGTGCAGGTGCAGGGTTAGCGATGGTAGTGGCGATTTAGTGAGAGGAAGTGAGTTGGGTAAAATCCACTAAAGAAATTTTAAAGAAGAAGAAGAAATGAAGAAAGACGAAAAAATTCACTAGAGAAATTTAGAGAAGAGAGAAGTGAAATGAAGAAAGAAGAATAGAACAACCACCATCAAAATTAAAGGGAGAAGAAAAAAACTTCTTGGTTCCTCCCTCTAACTACACGTCTTTCACTCACTTTTTTTGGATTCTGAGATGACCTTTGAATGAAGGGCTATTCGCTTTTCACAATAACAATGGCAAAAGCTTAAGTTTCCTAAAAAAAGTAGCTAAATTCTAGAAAAAAGTAATAGGAAAAAATAAGTAAATCTATTTATAAAATGTCTAAATTAACCTCTCCCAAAATGGTAATAGCATTTAGGTGTGAAAATTATATCTTACTATTATTATAGAATATATATATATATATATATATATATATCTTTATATATATAAGAGTAAGACCAAAGTGTCACATGGCAAGCCTACAATGTTTTCATATTAAATATTTTAATTAATTGCTACAAATTTAATGTTGATAAGAAATATTATTATTACTAAATAATAAATAATATAGAAATATTAATTAGATTTATCTAAATAACATATGCTAGAGTTCAATGATAGATATTATTATATATTTGAAATTTGTTAAATTTGAAAATGTAAAGAAAAAATATAAATAGATACAAAAGAAAAAAAAAACTAAAATAAAGGTGGGCAACTTGAAAATTATTATTCAAACTTATTAATTATTTATTGAAATCAAAGAATTTTTTGAATATATGCTTTAAAATAAACTATGGAATTTATTTGTGAAATTTTGACTTTTATTTTGTATCATTTAATTGAAAATAAAAGTTGAGGGTTGTTATAAATGTAAACAATAAAGATCAAACTAAAAAAAATGGTGGGTGCGTTGAATAACACGATATGTATAGCAATGTTTATTTTTTTCAAAATAACAATAATTTTAAATGATCATCTACAATTTACAAATGCAATACATATTTTGACAATTAAATAATTATTTGATCATATTTTATTATATTTAATGTTAAATTAGACGATATATATTGCACAAATCATAAATTTAATTTTGTTGTGTAAATGGTATTTCAATTTTTTTAATTTCACTAAGTTTAATTTTTTTTATTAAATCCCCGTGTATTACATGGGCCCTATACTAGTGTGTGTGGGGGGGTTGAATTCAAACCTAAACTATTGACTTATTTCATTTTTCAACGTAATTTTTTTTTTTTATAAAATTGCAACCTGAACTACTAGAATTTATCTAATTGCAATTCGCGGTCCATTTTCCGGTAAAAACGTGAACATGTGACCCGCACGCTGCAAACTTAAGAGTATTTTTGTAATCTTGTAATTTAAGGTGATCCTTATCTAAAGTCAACATGCGTGTCACATATTCACGTTTTGTCGGAAAATTGTTCAAAAATTACAATTTGATAAAATTTAGTAATTCAGGTTGCAATCTGATAAAAAAAAAGTTTAGGTTGGAAAATTAAAAAAAAAACTAATAGCTTAGGCTGGTTTTTACATTTAACTATATATATATATATATATATATATATATATATATATATATATATTATAGACCCCTACGATGCACATATAAAAAGAATCTAAATTACATTTAGAAAAAAATTAAAAATTATTTATATAAGAAAAAAAAAATTTATTGTATTTGTAATTGAACATAAATAATGTTTATTAATATTTGGACAATATACAATGACAACCACCACTTTGTATTATTCAACTATTAGGTTTAGTCTCATGCGTTGCATGGGTTAGATGGCTCTCATCTAATTTTGCATGATAATTATTATTGTCAAGAATGTTTGTTTGTTATATTATTCAATTGATTTGTGTATATAATCTAGAGTATAGTTCATAATGTTCTTAATTATAAATCGTTTGCAATAAGTGTACATACAGATGAATCATATTTATAAGTTGAAATGCAGGTATGTATACCATATTTATTAGGTTTTGCTTGAATCATATCGTATTAGGCCCTTGCTAAACACATAACCAAAATCATATTTTTCAACTACAATTTTTTAAACATTAGTTTTTAGCATACATAGATTCTTAACCAATCAGGTTGTAGTGCGGTTC
Source organism: Scutellaria minor (assembly GCA_954870855.1). Taxonomy (NCBI): domain Eukaryota; kingdom Viridiplantae; phylum Streptophyta; class Magnoliopsida; order Lamiales; family Lamiaceae; genus Scutellaria; species Scutellaria minor. The sequence goes on from OX940734.1 coordinate 3,483,510, forward strand.
ATTTCTACGAAGTCAAATGGAGTAGAGAACATAGAGTGACATCTGTTATTGTTGGAGTATTGGACAAATTTAATGCAGTGAATACCAAATAGCTCAAGGAAGATCAAACGATATTCTCTGAAGGAAACATAAGGTGTAAAGTATAGTTTGTAGGCAAATTGAAGAATGAAAACGTAAACAACGAAGTAAATTAGTTGAGATCATATCAAACTTTCAAAACTTAGCATCTCTATCAAAATGTTTGATGATGAGGATTGGTTGCCAATAAATACTTCTTATGGGTGCTCAATTGTACCTCTAAAATCAATCAAGATCCAATAGAGCCAATTAAAAAACTAGAAGATTAGGAGTACTGCCACACAAGAATTCAAGAAACTTGGAAAGATTCAACAAGCCAATAACCTTAGTTCAGACATGGAATATTCGTGAAAGTTTTGTGAAAATTAAAACTCTAGAAAATGATAAAATGTCCACCGTGGACAACTCTTAATATCTCCATCAATGACGTGTAATGATCACATCCCTCATTATATGGAAAATGAAATTAATAGGTATTCTGGAGCAAAATACAAAAATTAAGGAAAATACCAAGTCCAACAATTAAGGAAAAACCCTTTTAGAACCTGACAACTTCCTTTTGATTGTAGTATTCAAACTTGGAATAATTATATTAACAATATCACATAAATAACATTTCTTACATTCTTCACCCTCTGGATTAAGGCTGTGTCTGATAATACTCTTTTAACTGTATAACTCTAATGTTTTCGGCCCTCCATGCAAACTGCTTAGCTGATACCATTTTCAGGGTAAGACAACAAAAATCAAGCCGCCAAGCCAATCCAATGTACCGGAAGATGTACTTTACAAAGCATTGAGAGTTATTACAATGTCTTCTTTTACAACTGTCTTGACAATGGTGATCAGTTGATTTTAAAGTTGTCATCCAAATTTAAGCTAAATTTGACTACACTATAAACACCAATTATCATCCTTATTGATATTAATAAGCATTGACCTACTAATAATACCAACAAACAACAACTTTCAGATCCGAAAAATGAAGAAAACAAAAAATGGCAATTAGTTTTATGTAAGTATATCAGACGGAGATTCACATTCAATGATATCAAATACACTCCATTTTCCATATAATTAAAAATGCTGATTATTATAGAACCATCTGTCTGAATCGGTGATCATTTATATAATATGAAAATATGTAGTTATAGTAACCATAATGCTATGAGATTTTGACCTAAAACTAAGAACATATATATATATATATATATATATATATATATATATATATATATATTTAAACACATGGACAACATGTAGATCCTCATGACCTGTTGGTTTCATTTTCTATCTCATTATGTAATTTTTTATTAGTTTAAAGTTGGAAAAAAAAAAAGATTCATTACAATTTTAATCAATTCTTTTACTTGTCCATGAATACAATATATAGAATGTTGGTATGTATAAAGGCAGTGACGGACGCACCGTAGGGCTAGGGGGCACTGGACCCCCTGAAATTTTGAAAAATAGTTAGGAGTATTTTAGTAATTTTACAATTTTAATTATAAAAAAAAAATAGGATTGTTTTGCAAATTTTCTTCCTTGTCTTCCATCCAACATAAATCTCTCAGGCCTCAGCTTTGTTTTTAGATTTTTTTTCTTTCTCTCAATGCCTTTCTATCTAATTTTAACATAAAATATTATTTTTATATAATTGTTATGGTTTATTTTTTCTTAATTATTGTAGATTTATTATATTTTAAATTGTATATGTGATATAATGATTCGATGCAAAAGATTGATGAATGATTTTGTAGTTTATTTACAAATTCTTTATCCATACTTGTAGTTATGGAAAAAAAAAATTATCATAGGTAATTGTCAAAATATTCTTTAATATTTATAGTTTTTCTATTCTAATAGTGATAAACAATATTTAAGTTTAAGTGCAGTTATAAATATAATTTATCAAGCATTGAGTAAATGAAGAAAGTGAAATGAAATTTTGTAATCCAAATGTCTGATATAATTAAGTGACTAATTTTTGATTTTATTATTTTATAATGTAATATTAACTTTATCGAAATTATGATAAATTTATGTTCTTAGTTTAAAATTATAGTATTGGTTTTATAAGTTGATGTGGGCCCCTAAATCGAAATTCTACGGCACTGTATAAAGGGATTGATCATTTCAAAGTTTATTATTAATCATTCGCCTAATATATTTATTATTGCAAATCATCACTCTATTCTCAAACAGAGAGAATTATGCTTCCCATATGGAACTACCCAATTATGCATTTTCAAGAGAGAAAGAATAACATGATATCTACATCTTCATATTCTACATGACACATAAGATGACATGTGGATGGCACATGTCATGTTAAAAAGCTTCAAAATACCGATTTGTCAAACATCTGAGTTGTAAATCTTCTTTATATATATATATATATATATATTAGTTTTAGATCACATGCGTTGCATGTGGAGATCAGTTCAAATTAAGAAAAAAAAAATACAAATACCTTATATATTACAATTCTAATTATAACATGAGTTTATAAGATTTTGAATTAGAATTCTAAATTATTTAAATATGAAAATATTAAATTACTATTATAACCTTAAATAATATATTTTGATAGGGATAAATTCGGCAATTCATATTTTGTAAGAAATATCCACACTTTTATATAAGTAATAGATAATATATATATATATATATTTAAAATAAATTTATAATTTTTGTAGATTTATTGCAATTATTTAATAAAAATTTAGGATTGAAATTTAGGATTTTAATTTTATCATTTTGTTTTACTTCTATTATGTGTTATTTAGTTGACTGATGTGGGAAAAAAATTAGTGATGTGGCCTTTTAATTTAAATTTCTTGATGAACCCGCAGCTAGCTAAGCAAGAAGCCGGCCCGCATCCTCCAGTTCACGTGACTTTCACATGCAAATTAGCCCGAAATTGGTCGATTCGGGCTGAATTGTCCTAAATTCTCTCAATTTTGAAACATACTATCTCAATGTCAAAGCCCGAAAATATATTGCCCCTATATGGTGAATGAGGTAAAGTTGTTGTCCTAAATTTGCAATTTTCCCAAATGGTCCATCTCAACAAAAACCCATGTGATCACGTAGTTAAATTTTGGGTTAATTTCATCTTTGATCCTGTATGTAAGGTCTTTTTCATTTGTTGACAACCAAATATACAATTTTCAATTTTTGTTATGTATGTTTCATTTTTTTTCCAATTTCAATTCAATTTTAAAATGTTGGTCCTGTAGGTTTCAATTTTTCCAATTTCAATCCAATTTTGATCAGAATTCCCAAAATTGCCGATATCACATAAGATTTTTGGATGGTCATCCGATCAAAATTGGATTGAAATTGAAAAAATTGATATATACAGGACCAAAATTGTCACGACCACACTTACTCAACTGCACATAAAACGAGTTTTAAATATAACCTAATCTAAAAACCTGCTATTATTATTAATTTTTTCTCCAACATAATATTTTCATATAAAAGAAGCTTCAACAAGCAGAAATCCATAAACAAGCTTTCATGTTAATCCATTAGTATGCATTGTGTTATATAATACATAACATATGAAAGATACTTAATATCCAAAAGCGAAAGCAACATAAAACACAATTATGCCTAACAGGTCGTCATCTATGTACACAAGTGCTCAAAACCCTGCAGGAGCTCCCCACCTTGCCCCGTACGTCCATAACATAACACATTATTATGGTTACCTACAAAACATAAATTACGTGAGATAAATCTCAGTAAGCAGAAATTATGCATGATAGTATGGTTCTTTATAACTCATTCCCCTGAATTCACATCTCAAATCACCTATTTCATTTTTAATCTCCCACTCAAACACTCAACTATTTCATTTCTAAAATATTTTGTGCACACAACACTCACCTCGTGCACACAACACTAATTCATGCACACAACACCAATCTTGCACACATAGCGTCAATTTTGTGCACACAACACCAACCTTGCGCACACAACGCCAATTTTGTGCATACAACACCATGTGGCCAACATAAATATAACTCAAAAGTACAGTTTCATCCCCTTGTTGTCAAAACACATCATTTGATAGTACTCACAACTTCAACCCACAATAAATGTTCAAATCTCAAATTCATTTCATAACAATCATTGAACTCGCAGGTTCATTTATTTTATGATAGTCACTGAACAACAAATCAAATCTCGTAAAACACGTAGTATACATGTATCATCAATTAACACAAATAATTCACAAAATACTATTTTATGCTTTGTAGTTATAATAAATTTCTACTTATCTGGATCTCCAAAGGGTTTGATTGTATAAACTTCTAATTATCTCTCGAATTTTCTTGATATTTTATTTTGTGTAAACACTCTATTGTTTTTTTTCCTCGTCTCTTTGTTCCTTCCTGAAGAGAAAGAAGTAATATATATATATATATATATATGCATATGTCTACCCACAAAACTTTCTTTCCAAAGCTTTTCTTAATTTATTACTATTTTTATTTTTTTATCATATTATTATTATAATGGTTATTGTCATGCAAGTAAGTTGCTGGCAACTTAATTATGTGCCACGCCAAAACATGCAAATCTATTAGTTTAGTAAATATATTAAATTAAGTTCTCATATATAGAAATATATACACATGTTATAACACATATATTGCCCTCGTATTTGTGTATATATATATATATATATATAAAAGCAATTTTAAATTTAGTTTTCACTTATAACATATATAATTATTAATCAAGAATTACATTATGCCCTCAAACATTAATATAATCTCAACCAATTATGATATGGTTTTCTCAACACCAATTTATATGAGCATCTAAATAGTTCAATATTTAAAAGAAAATATAATCATGCAAGCTCACACGTAACAAATAAATAACACGAGATGCATGAAATATTTTAATCAATAAGTAGAGGGAAACTCGGGTATCACAAAAATTGGAAAACTTAACTGAAATTGGAAAAAATTAAAACATATAGAACCAAAATTGAAAAAAATTGGAAAACGTATACTTAGTTGTTCAAAAATGGATATAATCTTACAAACAAAACCAATAATGAAATTAACCCTTAAGTTTTTATATATAATAAGAGGATTGGAGACTCTCCAAACTGTGTCACGTCAGCTTTTAAATTCTAGAGGTTGACAAGATGTAATCTTATCATTCAGTTGTATTTTCAGTTACTAATATTTGCTGTTACCATATTATTTGCTCACTAACATTGACAATGTTTAGGAGATTAAAGCATTAGGGAAAAACTCAATTTGTTGTTTAATTTTGGTGCAATATTTTTTCACTTTTCAATTTTAGTCTTCTAACTCCAAATTTTATTCAATTTAAGTTCAATTGTAGCCGGAAAATATTTCCGGGCTGACTTGGCCACCGAATTTGCCTACATGGCAACCAAATTTGTTGACGTGGCCACCGGATTAGAGGATGTGGCCACCGAATTTGTTGACGTGCCTAAAATCGAACTTAAATTAAATAAAATTAGGAGTTAGAGGACTAAAATTGAAAAGTGAAAAAGTACTAAACCAAAATTGGATAAGGCCTAAGTTAGAGGACAAAAATTGAGTTTTTCCCAAGACATTACTATGATTATTCTCTGATTCTAGGATTTACAATGTCGGACAAAGAGTTGAATATTATAAAAATTGATAAAAGTTGCAATTTGCAAAGACCTTCTTGAGATTGTGAAGTTATATATATATGGTCATTATTTTTTTACTAAATTCTATATATATGTTATCCATTTTTGTATCATATTTTTCAGCAATCACAATGTCCGAATGTCTATGCTTGTTTACTGAGTGATGTTATCTACTTTAATAGTCATTTGCTCCACCTTTCATTTTGACTACGTAAATATTATTAAGGATTTTCTTGATCATCATCAGTGATAATTATTTATTTTCAGAAAGGTGTAGTTGAAGTTACCTCTATGAACAGTTGTCAATAACTCATTCCCAAAAATACCAATGCATGAATGGTTGATCCTCTCTTGTTGGAGATGTATGATGTAAATAGCTATATATACTAATTTTGTTAGGTGTATTTTGACATTAGCACTTGGTGAACCAGACACTTTCCATAACAATTCCTTAATGAGATAGCATTGCATCGAGGAATTCGGTTGGATTCCTCTATTACATTTAGTGTTACATCTCATGTTCTATAATATTTACTACACGACACGTGTTAATTAATGATATTATATGATACACACATCATGTGGTGGTTAGTTTGAAATAAGAGATGCAACTCCAAATATAATATAAGATCTCATGGGAAGAAAAGTTGCTTCAAGAATATAATCACAATTTGTTTATTATGAATTTCCTATGTATTTTCTTATTCTCTACTGTATATTTCATGCACTGGGATTGTAGAAACAATAAACTATTAGACTGAACCAAAGATGTTATACGTCTTTATGCTACATTTTTAATCAAGTGAAGTGAATCAAATTCTCTCCTATGTATTCTGTTTTGAAAGAAAGAATAGAAAAAACAAAACATTAAATAAATCAAGTTAATTTACTCTTTAAGCTATGAATTTGTTCACATTACACTGGATGGAAGGACAGGTTATGAAATAAATTGTTCATATAACAACAATATTTTTAAAATGTTCCTTGTTTATAATATTATATATATATATATATATATTATGATAAAATACTTTTTGTTAAATCATTTTTCTTATAAAATCCAATATTTGAAAATGAATATGTCACACAATTGAATATAAAAATACATTATGACAAAAAAAAAAAGTCAGATGGGCTATTTCGATATTTTCTTCAAAATCTCGTGATCAATGTCAGAAACCAAGTTTTTCTTGTTCTTTTTTCTTCTTTGGCAATGAGAAGAATTTTCCACTAAATTAGCATATCGAAATTAATATCACAATAAAGATTATCAATTATTAGCTATTATAAATATAAATTAATTTATACCATTCGATGCTCAATTTTTCGAATCTTCAAAATACTTTATGCATATACAGTTTTAAATACACGACATCAATACATATATAAACATAAAAATCTTAAATATGAAAGATCAATACATATATAAATATAAATGGAATTAATTACAATATCGTGAGACCGGCTGTTAAAGATAATTCATGGCATTTTAGTAAAATATTGACTATCAGAGTTGATGGGTGAGAGTCAATTGCTTAGTAAGATATATATCAGTTTTCTATTAATTACAACTGAATAACTTTAAAAATGTGTTGATATTCAAATTTTCTTGCTAAATATTTTTGTTTCATGTTATGGATATTAAAAATATATATACATTATGCTATATTGTAAACCGTGAACCAAATTATTGAATCCAGTCAAATATCTTCATATTCTATTTGCATTCTAGTAATTTAACTAACATTTGTATTTTTATTCTTTTATTATTCAAAAAAAAAAAAGAGATTCTTATTCTTTTGTTATTCGAATATTAGAATTTGAAAATTATATCTAAATTTCATTTGATTTTTTCTACAATTTTAATTTTTCCACATAATTAATGTATGTAAAATAATAATACATAATTTCAAACATATATATAATGTAAATTAATTAAAGAACAGATTCTAATGTCTTTTTGCTAATATGAACCTCTTGAGCTTCCAATTATGCCACATAAAATAGTCATGGGTGGAGTTCAAATTAAAACACACTGTTTTAGAACAATACGTATTTTATTTCTTTTTAAAATTAAAATATTTTACGTTTCCAAATTTTAACTAATGTAATTTAAAATCAAAACAGAAACCACAGAATATATATTCGAGAAGCATGATTTAGAGAGTTGTGGTTATGTATTTTATTTAAATAAAAGTATTTAGAAAGTTTTTGAAACATAACAAATTTAAATTTTAAAGTGGAATAAAACACCTAAGGGCATGTTTGGTTTGTTAAGATTGATGTGTGTCATTAAGGGTTACCATTGTTCATGATATATTGAGTTATGTGCGTAATTTATGTGTGGAATGAAGGTTTAATTAATGTTGGGTTTGAATTAAATATATTGTAGTATGGATTGAGGTTGGTTAGGTCAACAAACACTTGTTTGGTTCATGGGTTTGTGGTAGATTTAATTTAAATTGACTAAATATGCTCTCAACCTCAAAATTATTTATATTTATAATTTATTTTTCCAATATTTTTTTAATAATATTTGGACAATATACAACAATGGCAACCCTCATTCTAACAGTGAATTTTATTATTCACCCATTACTAATAGGAAAAAAAAAATCTCTTGTGAGACCGTCTCACGAATTCCTTCCATGAGACGAATCTACTTGATCCATAGTCCAAACCCAAAATCCATGTCTAACCCAACTCATAACAATAGCAGCCCCTTAGTAATTGGACGCCGAAATTTGGCTGAAACTAAAGATGCCCAAACGGTTCGCCGGTTCCGGTTTCGGTTCGAACCGCCGGTTCGCCGGTTTCGGATTGGTGGAACCGAAACTGAACCGTATGGGAGGCGGTTCCGGTTTCGGTTCCAAACCGCCGGTTCAACCGGAACCGGACGGTTCAGCCGGTTCAAACCGACTGTTTGGCGGTTCTTTTTTTTTTAAATGTGGAGTTGGGTACCGCGGTATTGAGATATGGGTTCCGCGGTACTGAGATGCAGAACCCAGCGTTTTGGTTCTCCACTTCGGGTACCGCGGTACTGGATATGGATACCGCGGTACCCACCCTTTTTCGAAAAAAAAAAATACGAAAACCAGCGGTTTAACCTGTGGTTTCAACCGCCGGTTTGCCGGTTTGGAAAAATGTGAATCGAAACCGAACCGATTTCCGGCGGTTCCCGGTTCCGGTTTGGAACCGAAACCGGAGAACTGTTGACCGTCGGTTCAAACCGGCCCGGTTTCAGTTTTTGGAACCGTTTGGGCATGTCTAGCTGAAACCCATGACAATAGTAGCCCAATGCATGTTTTTGCTGAAATTTTGACCTTGTTATTTAGGTTGATCGTGTGAATCATGGGCCTTATGGGCAGGTTTTTGACTCATAACTTTATTTATGGGTATGAGTTTATATGGCTGCAAACCCAATGAGTCAAAATGCAATTGGATGATATTCATTAGTCAAAATTAGAGCATTGTATTTCAAAAGACCTGATGATAAAATATGATAAAATAATATAAGATAACTCTCTATCTGTTTTTTACTTAAAAGTTAAAATTCATTTTATCTAGTAAATTAATTTATTATACCAATTTCATTTTTAATAATAAACACATATTTATAGTTGTAAAACACATACTTATATAAATATATAATACTTATGAGTGCAAAATAAATACTTATATGATTATGATAGTTGTCAAATGATATTTATAGCTATAAAACTCTTACTTATATAGCAATATAACTATTAAGTATAAAATAAATACTTATGACTGTAAAACGCATATTTATAACTGCAAAACATATACTAATATAAAACACTTACTTATATAACAACATAACTATTAAGCTTAAAACACATACTTATAGTTGTAAGATATAACATCATTTAAAACATTTACTATTAAGGATCAAACACATACTTAAAACTATAAAACACCTACTTATAGATGTATAATGCATACTTATATAAAATGCTTACTTATATAGCAACTTAACTATTAAGAATAAAAACACATACTTTTACTTATAAATATAAAACACATACTTATTGTTGTAAAACATATACTTAGCTTGCTTTATATAGCAACATAATTATTAAGAATAGAATGCATATTTGTAGCTATATAACGCATACTTATATTTGTAAAACACATACTTATATACAACGCTTAATAATAAAACACATACTTAAAATTATAAAACACATACTTATAGTTGTAAAATGCATACTTATATAAAACGCTTATTTACATAACAACATAACTATTAAAAATAAAACACATACTTATAGTTGTAAAACGTGATAAGTGTAAAACACATACCTATATAAAATGCCATAAAACTAATATACTTTTGCTATAAAATTAATAATTATTATGTATTACTACTACTTTTATGAATCACCAAAATAATTAATGTTATACATTAATGAATAAATACTAATATTTATTCATGAAACTATATAAATATTGATCTAGATATATATTAAGTACGTAGTAAACAGAGAGTTTATTTTTGAATATTCTAATTGCTTATTAAAATGCATAGTGGAGCAATGAGGACATACAAGGAGAAAACTAGACAAATAATCCAACCAAGAATGATTGACACGTGACGAAGGCTTCACCAAATATGAGTTGAAAGAAAAATAAATCCAAACCTACAAACTTAGTAGAACTCTTGTGCAACAGTGTAGTAGTGCAATGAACTATGTATGGTGTCAAGTGCAACAAAAATTTCCGTACAACGATGCAACGGACCATGCAAATCTTGGTTGTATCATTGTGGTTGGATGCGGTGAGATTTTGGTTTATTTGGATTATTAGATTTGAGTTGAAAAATTGGATTGGATTGGGTTATAAATTGCGGGTCATGGATCAAATAATCCGTCTTCTGGAAGGAGACCCGTGAGACGGTTTCATATAAATTTTTGCAAGAGAAAAAAAGAATAATTTTTTTTTTGAAATATTGCTCGACTCAATTTTGCTTTACCTGTATTCACCACTTTAAAATGGTGAACGCCACTCCACTGCCAATAACAAAAATTAAACATTAAAATATAAGAAATCTGGAAAATAAATATCATTATGAATATCATTATCAAGATAGATTCTTTGTTGAAAAAGAAAATTTACCTACCAAAAGGTCGCAATTAACTTAAAAGATCGATTGTGAGTTTAATTTATGCAGCTAGCTAATTCTCGATTAAATTTCAAATTCATAAAAGATTGATAGTGAATTTTTATGCAATTAATTTAGTCGATTAAATTTCAAATTCATAAAAGATTGATAGTGAATTTTTATGCAATTAATTTAGATTATGTTTGAATAGAGTGATTTGAAATTTAAAATTTTGAAATCCATCCATATCGTTAAATAAATAGTTTAAAATAAAGTAATTGAGGATTTCAAATCCACACTTATTCAGATAACATGCATCAATTGATTTGATATCGTAGATTTTGAATCCCTCCATCCAAAGACACCCTTAATTTATATTCTACCTCATATTCGAGCTCCGCTAAATGTAGGATTCATTATTTATTTGTATTTAAAAAGGTATATATTTGTGTATTATACAGTGTTAAGAAAAATATATGTGTAATAAATACATTATATGATGATATTAAATAGAATCCAACAAAATGATCTCAATGTCAATAACCAACCTGATCAAAGCTTCAAATAAATATTCATAAAAACTTATATGAGATGGTCTCATGAATAGTTTTCGTGAGACGGATCTTTATTACCCACAAATTGAATTTATTTTCATAAATTTATATATGAATTATTAAATGTGGATTATGGATTGACCCGTCTCACGTTATAGGATCCGTGAGACGGTCTCACATAAGACCTTCTCATGAATGTTGTATTATTAATTTATAACTTATAATTTTATTACAGCTGGAACCAATTAATTATTACATCTACTTTCTTGCTTTTTGTACTTGTAAAAAATAAGTGAAAATGAACATAAATAATCATTTGCAATTTAAAAATTTTGGGCTACCCTATATATAGCATAAAAGACAAATTATAATGGATCATGATGCTGAACTCACTTAAATGCTATCGGGAATATCAACTTTGTTTGTTAATCCAAAACAAGAGCTTCAGCCTAATTCACCCAAATTACCTAACTCGATCACAAAGTATCCCTTTTGTTATATATTAAATCAAGAATTTCTTATTATTTATCTCAACAAAACAAAAAAGTAAAATCAACTTTAATTTGCGAAAAACATGAAATAATCAATGGAATTTATTACATCTCATTTTAGCTCTATTCAATTTAAAATATCATAACACTATAAGAATATATCAAAATAGAGATGAAAACATTCGTGTTTAGTCATATAACTAATATCGATTTCTAAATTAAAGTAAAGCAGTGTCATATTCGAAACGGAATCGTTTCTCTATCACTAAAAAAAATGATTGCTACAATTTAGAGATTGAAATATTAGTCACTAAATTTAGTGAACAAATTACCAAATTGAAGATATATTACATATGTCTCTAATAATATTCCATTACTAATTAGATGTTAATGTATTAATATTTTTTTATGGGACTATATATCATTATCATGTCACTATTTAATAACGATTGACCGTGGCTAAATTTTGTATTTAATCCATAAATATCTTGTGTTAGTTCAAACACACTTTTAATTTTTTTAAATATTAAAATTAAATAAGCTTGGCAGTGAGATGTTAATTAATTCAATTTGATTAATATATATTACCACATCTAGTAAGGAAAAACATGGTTTTCTTTTGATAGAAGAAATTTGAAGGATATTCATTTTTTTGGACCACTTATAACCTTATTGTTTTTGTTGTTACAAGTTGAATTCTATACAGACACTATAACACACCAAAAATAAAAATAAAAAAAGTAAATAAATTACATATACCATCCTTAAGATTTGATCAATTTACTAAAACAACCTCGAAATAGACCACCATATCATTATTAGTCGATTTTTAGGTGCTTTGAGGCTCCATTCTTGTCTGCATGCATATTCTATATATCTCATATGCCTTATTAGCAATTTTTTTTTTTTAATTTTAGAAATGTGCAAATATTATTTATGGTAAAATTTCAACAAATTTCGTAAAGATATGCCCCTACAAACTTGGAGGCTCAAAACAATGATAACATGCATTATTTTTATATTTGCCTTTTTACCACATCTAGTAAGGAAAAACATGCATTATTTTTATATTTGCCTTTTTACAAAGCATACCCGAGCTTGAAAAAAAGAATTTAAAAGATGCTTACAAAACAAAATAACCAAACACAGTTTCAACAGATGAAGCACATAGATTATTTCAATAGTAGATATTTCTTTCCTTTCACAAATTCCATGGGGTAATGCAGAAGATGGCCCGATTTTACCAACAATAATCCCATCTCCAAATAGAGACCAATGTGACATCCATATTTTGATGTATATGGAAATTCATGATTTTTTTATAAAATGGTTTCACAAATCTAATTGAGTGAAATATGTCAATTTATAATTTATATATAAGTTTGTAAAATTGAGTTTGATTTATATATAGATAAAGGACTCCATTTCATAAAATAAATAAATAATAATACATTTCTATTTTTGATATTTTAAGCCAGTTCAGTGAATTTTGAATCCTATTCATAAAAGTAGATAAGAATATTCACAATTTCCTATTAAAGAATAAATAAAATAAATCCATAGCATAGGAATGCATAACACAAAAAATTAGGTAAGAAGCTACTCCCTCCATTCCTTTTTAAGTGACATCCTAAGTTCTACACACAAATTAAGAATAATTTTATTTTCATAATATACCCCTCATTAATTAAGTTTTTCTTTGACCATGATGCATGCCTTTATTGAAAATATAGATATTATACAATGTATTTAATTTAGACATTAATTAATCATAGGAGAATATATGAAAATAATGCACAAAACGTCAATTAAATAGGAAAAAGTTTAAAGTTTCAAAACGTGACTTAATATATCTTAATGCAAAGTTAATGCAGTTCATTACATCTTATTAATATTATGTTATAATGAATCATTTGTATTGGAATCTTCCAAATGGAACTCTCTCATGAAACAAGATGTATAAATTCACAAGAAAGTTATTCCATATATAATAAATAAATTTAGTCTCCACAACAACATAAAATAATAACAACAACAATATTAATATAATAATAAGAGTTAAAAATATTTTTTCATGTAATTTGACAATTTTTATATAATATTTGAAATGTTCAACTCTATTATATGAACTTTGATTATTTTAAGGTTTTAGATAAATCATAATCTTGATTTTGAAAACATATTTTGCAATTATAATTTGTTTGATATCATATAATGCATTAAATTTGAAGTTAATATAAAAAAATAAAATAATTTAAAATTTGTATAAAAAATGTCAAATCACATACTTGAATGAAAAAATAAATTTTATTCCCTAATATTAGAATAAATAAATAAAAGAATTGAGGAGATGGAAACATATATATGTGATGTATAAAGAAAAATGATATCCAAGTATGTAAAAAGATAAGGTCGTAGACGAAGACCACGTGGACTTCCAGTTAAGTCCTTCAAATAATCACACCCAATCCCACGTCATATATATTATGCATTGTCACGCTCTATATCTTTCCATGCCATGCCATGCAATCTGCACCGTCCATCCTTATCACAATAATCTAATTAACTTAATTAATATTTCATAGTTTAATCCCATGTGGCCTGACAACTTGATTTCTCAATTTTTTTTTATTCTTTTCTTTTGGTTTCGAGTATATCGTCATCGATGGTTCAAAATAGTGACGTACCTATTAGATAACTACAACTTAATAAATTCAGTTTTAGGAAATTTTATTTATTTAAGTGACAGTTAAAGTTATTCAAAGTTGGAATCGATGTCATCAGGTTTAGTTTTTGGTCTAATGGTATTGGTATATGAATATTGTTATTATATGACATGTAAGTTTGTTATTTACGTTTAAGGAATATTTGTGATTGTATTACACTAGTACATATATTGCATAAAATTTTATGTGCAAGTTAAGTTAATCTTTTTGAGAAAGTCATCCAGTCATGAAATAATCATTTTAACGTAAAATTAAACATTAATTATAATTTATCATCCAAATATAGGTGGTTTCAAATTATTTTGGCATGAATTTCGAATCGTTTCATTTTTATATGAATTTTAAATGTGATCATTTTATTGTAAGATAAATTCTAACTGCTGATTTATACTTTAAAATACATGATATTTAAAATTTAGATGATAAATTGAAACAATTATAAATTTATAAAAAAATATCAAATAACATATAATACCATTATAAAAATGTAGTTTTTACCGCGAAATTGAAATAACTATATATATTCTTGTATAAAAAAAGATATTTAATTCAAGACTTCGTATTAAATTAGATAATGAGCATAAACAGATATTTTAAACACAAGCAATGTATAGCAATTAGTAAATAATAATAAGATTTTATAAATTAGAACGTACAATTGGTCTTGATCTGAATATTTATATAATAAATAAACTAAATATCTTGTAATCCATATAAAAAAAGGATTAAAATGGAACATATAGAAATATCTAGTTGTCTATGAAGCCAAAAATGAATTTTTTAATTTATGATAATGATGTTTCAATAAAAAAAAAATCCAACATGCATCACTTACTTATCATTTTTCTATCACAAAAACTTATGTGAGACGGTTTCACGGATAGTTTCTGTGAGACGGAGCCCCATCACCCACAAACAACATGTGAATTATAGAGTTTGTGTGGTGGGTAAGTGGATTGTGGGTTGACCCGTCTCACGCAGTTGCATCAGAATTTCGTGAGATGATCTCACTTAAGATTTATTTTTTTTCTATATATATATATATATTCTCTCTCCTCTCTCATTGTCTGTATTCGTATATTTACGTCTCTGGTGAACTTCCATATATCACCATTTGTACTGCTAAGCATTCGCTCAACAGCTAATCTCTCATGCTCTCGAGTATCTTCTCTCTCTACACAAATACCCATCTCTCTCTCTCTCTCTCTCTCTCTACCCGTTTCTTGGCTAAATCTCCGTTCTCTCGCTCCAATTTCAGCCCCATATTTGTATTTTTCAGGAAAATATCTGACACGTGCTACATTGGGAGGAAATTCGCCGGTAGCTTTTCATGAAATCAAAGCAAATAAGGAAAACTTGATAAATTGAAAAGATTGAAATCAATTTTTTTTGGCTTTGTTGGAAGAAGGAGATGAAATCTCGGTTTAGTGTTTGAACAGGGGAGTATGTACGTGTATAGATATATACATATATATAGATGTATATATAGCAGTTGGGAATGAGGATGATAGGTGAAATTGCGTATGGTGGAGAAGAAGTGAAGGAAAAAGAGGTGACGAAAGACGTAGAGCTGGAGGATGAGAAAATGGTGGCGCAGAGGAGATATACGGCGGCAGCGATCGGCGGAGGGTTTTCGCCGCCGCCGGCGATGAAAGTTGTGGTGGTCGGATATGCTCTTACTTCTAAGAAGATTAAGAGCTTTTTGCAGCCCAAGCTTGAAGGATTAGCTAGGTAATTAATTCCTTTCGTTTTTCTTTTATATTTCTAATTTCGCTTTCGAAATTCTTGCAATAAAAACCAAATGTAATTACTGTTTTGGGGAAGGATTGATATAGACTGCGTTGTTTGATATGTTGAGGGTTTTCTTTCATCTTTATTTTGGGTGTTTTGGAATCATTAGCTATTGGAATGCTACTATTATGTTAATCTTCCCACCAGAATTCTGATTACTCTCATCTTATTTGGCTTTTGATTCTTAATTATTTTAAAACTGTTATTATGGAACTATTTTTCAAATACTTTTATTATGGGACAGCTTCTGTTACACTTGTGAGTCACATGTTTGATTTCAAATGGCTTCTTGGATCTCGTTGGTAGAGGATGAATTGTGTAATATCTATCTTCTTCAGTTTGGGACTGAAACTCTGTTACTTTTTCGACACATTCTTGGTTTGCGACATACCTTCATTATTATTTTTGTGGTGTATACCAATCTATGTTCACATTGAGAAAGAAACTTTAGTAGTTATTATTCCATGATCTTGTCACTTTCACCATGATTTGTAGGATCAGGTTAGCTTTGACCTTTTTCCAATTCTGAATTGAAGCGTAGTTTGAATAAATCACTGAATTTGTGTTCACAGTTACAAAGAAATTCTATTAGTTATTATGTGATCATTGTCTCTTCCATTGCCCTTTCTATGACTTGCTATACTTATGTTGTCCATTTGCTGTGCGAATTAGTAAGAGTGCTCTATTGTTATGGCAGCTACTAATAATAGCCTCCCCCGAATGGTGGGATAATTATAAAGGCTTTGATATTGTTGTTGTTATTGTTGTTCCGATGTTGTATGAATGTTCTTTATCTACTTGGAGGAGAAGAAAGGAAAAGTGAGACAACATTTATGCTTTGATGTAAAGGATGCATATGATTTCGATGATAACGATGCTTTTGTCTATAATTTTCTACCTATGTATCTTTACTAGTACATGCCGAATACCACGTGGACATTATTAGCTAATTGTATTTGTTGCACAAAATGCAGGAAAAAGGGAATTCTATTTGTTGCTATTGATCCTAACAAACCCCTATCAGACCAAGGTCCTTTTGACATTGTGTTGCATAAGGTTAGCTTTCATGTGCCTTTTCCACCCCATGATATGATCAATATTTTCCTTTAATTATTAGTATTGACAAATAAATAGTGAACTTATACATTTTACCTTGTTCACTTGTCTTGCAGTTATCTGGAAAAGAATGGCGGCACATACTTGAGGTTGGTCTCATCATTTAGTGTCTGTATCATATTAAGAATGTATCAAATGACTTAAAAGAGTGTATGGTTAGAAATACCACATAAGCTTCTCGGGAAAACACAACACATTGGTGAGATAGACTGGACATGCATTGTCTGTGACTGGTGGGCAACCAGCAGTCATTCTGTCAAACTTATTCCCATCTGACACAATTTGCAGAGAACTTTGCTCTCTCCTCCTGTCATGAGTAATGACTTGCAAATTGAGGTTGAAACCTCCAGATTCCTGCAGAGATGATGTTCTCCTTCCACAGACCTTTATGTATAGCAGTGGAATGCATTTGGGGTGATTCTCACCGTTATATCAGCTTTTTGAGGAGAGGGCAAAACTATTTCATTTATTGGCTCTTTGGTATTTTTCTTCAATGTGCTTGTTAATTTGTTTACATGGAATTATATTCACTACTTCACTTGGCCTTACTACTACACATTGTGGGCTCTTAGCTTGTAGTTAATTAAATTTTAAACTTGGTGTATGAGATTGGCTGGCCTGTAGAATGGTTTGTTGTCTCCATCTCTAGAATTGCCATCTTGTCTGATTTTCTGTAATGAAGGTGACTTGTGTTAACCATGAAACTGGGTAGTTGACTGATATTATTTAGGATGAGAGTACACTTTTAAATCACGATTCTTGATTTTTCAAATGATTCCATGACAGAAAATGGAAATGATCCTAATAGACGTGCTGTATATTTGATTGATCTTGCTATGCATCAATGAATTGATGCATATCAAGTTTCTAGCTCATCAAATTTCACTGAATGTTCTATATAATCAGCACCCCGAGATGCATCAACTAGTTACTAATTTTGGTTTTATGCTTTCTTTTTCTCTTCAATCATGGGGGTGAGTATATTTGGAGGAGGGCATCGTATTAGTGGAATGAATTGATGTATTATTTTTTAGTGTCCCTAATCACTTTCCCCCTCTTTTTTGAAGGATTACCGGAAAACACATCCCCATGTTACAGTTCTTGATCCTCCTGATGCCATACAGCACGTGCATAACCGTCAGTCTATGCTTCAGGTTGTTGCTGATCTGAATATGTCAGACTCATATGGTAATTTTGATGGACAATCCATCTTTACATATGGTTTCTCTTTTATTCCTAAAGCTTGTTCTCCTTGGTTGAGGTGGATTTCCATGGTTTACTTGATGCATATTTTCAAGCAATTTGGCTTCACTTGGAATATAGTGATTGTGACAAATTTTAATTCTACTTCTGCAAAAGACCAAACATCTCATGTTATTTTGTCTTGCAGGGAAAGTTGGTGTCCCAAAACAGTTGGTTATCAAGAAAGACCCGTTATCTATTCCTGATTCTGTGAACAAGGCTGGGCTGAGCCTACCTCTTGGTAATGTTTCTACTGTATGCTTGAAGCTGCTATTAATCAGAATATTTAAAGTAGTTGTATTTGTTGAGACTTTTATGAGTGCCAAACCAGCGTACTAATATCAGTGTATGTGGGAAAATTCTGAACTGTTTATTGATACTATACTTTCTACTTCAATAAATTGCACTTGTTGATTAGGAAGTTCTCTACCAATTACTTGGATGTTAAACGTCATAATCAGTGTTTATATTTCAGTGGCAAAGCCATTGGTTGCAAAATCACATGAACTATCTCTGGCCTATGATGAATATTCTCTCCAGAAGCTTGAACCTCCACTTGTTCTGCAGGAATTTATTAATCACGGTACGAGTTCATAGTTTTTTTTGGTCCGATATGCTTTTCCCAGTGGATTACATGGAGTATTACATGACTACCTTTCTTTTTAATTAAGACTTTTCCTTTCCTGTGGTTTTTAGGAGGTGTACTCTTCAAAGTTTATATTGTTGGGGAAGCAATAAAGGTGGTCAGGCGTTTCTCTTTGCCAGATGTCAGTAGGCGTGAACTAAAAAAGAATTCCGGTGTTTATCGCTTTCCAAGAGTATCTTGTGCAGCGGCATCTGCTGATGAAGCAGATTTGGATCCTTGTGTTGCTGGTGAGGTGGACATTTCTTGCAATACACATTCATTAATTTACCATTTGTGCCATGTTAAAGTAAGCGTGATTGTCTTGAAAACCTGTGAAATTTGTCTATATGCTCTTTCTTTTGATCTTTTAATAAATGATTTTTGTTTTTAAATTATTTTCTGTCTGAGGTGAAGTTTAAATATGTTATTGACCGATGTGATATTCCATAGGGGTTTTCATTTTTTCAGTTTGCTTTATTTATGCAGAGCTCCCTCCAATTCCATTACTTGAGAGACTGGCTAAGGAACTACGTCTCCGGCTGGTACTCCTGTTGCCTATTTTTAACTTACATATTTATGCGAATAATTGTGGTATTTTTGCAAGCATTCATTTTTCTGCCCATAAAATAGGGTCTGCGGCTGTTTAACTTGGATATAATTCGTGAGCATGGAAGTCAAGACAACTACTATGTGATAGACATCAACTATTTTCCAGGTATATTGAAGTTGTTTTTCATAGAAATGATTAAAATGGCACTTGGACAAATTGTATCAACATGGAACTGTGAAAGCAACTTCTGTTTTGAATTTGTTTTGAAATCAACTACTTGCATGCTTGTTTTGATCTGTAGGATATGGGAAGATGCCGGGATATGAACATATATTTACGGATTTCCTTTCGAGCCTCGTCCAAAGGAAATAAAACACGGAAATGTGGCAAGAGAGTTATGAATAAAAGCCCGTCCTGTACAGGAAGTGAGACTCGAAAACAAATATATGCAGCAGGAAAGAATGAAGCCATTCCTGCCCTGTGGTGAATACGTGCTTCATGGTTTTATTTAAAGTGCAAAGTATACTGAACCGGTGCTCGTTCGTTTGGATCCTTGTTAGAAGTTGCTGCATTGATGAAGGCAATCATTTGAAAAAGGTTCCAATTTGTGACTCCACAATGATCTTCTCTGTCCATAGTCCGTTTTAATTCATTTAATTGGTATTTTTTTCACTAATTCCTTCTTGGTTAAGCAGCTTCACATGTTTTATCATGTGTTAGAAAAGGGTAGTTGTTGGAGAACTGAATCCATGATGCTTTGATTACATACAGTTATTGCCTAAAAGCCTTCTTTCCCAATCTCCTTGTAAATCTTTCTTAGAAAAGCAGTATGTAAAATCTCTTCTTATTTTGCATTTGTTGATCCCAATTGTGGAAGAATATCATCCTATGTTTCATTGGCTTGAATAGGGGCATCATGGGGATTTTGCCAATTGTCACTATGGGATGTTGAAACCAAAATGGTTGAAACTGTGATTTTATTATATGCTATTACTGGACTGGATGTATTAATTGAGAGTAATATCATGAGAATTGAGACATGGGTAGCCTTATTTGATATGGGGAAAAGAATTAAGCCTAATTGGCATAGTCTGTTTAGCTAGAAAACATATGTGCTAGTTTCTATTCTTTTTTTTTCTTTTCTTTTTTTAATGAAAATCTATTGAAAATTCAGATAAAATTCAAATCAAATGCATTTTTATAAATGTGAGGTACAATTTGAACTACAAGATTTGTGGTATCAAATGATCACAAGACCCAAATTGGGAGATAATCCACTTTCGCTGCGAATGATAATTCACTCCATTAAGAGAGACAATATTTAATATGTGTGTGTGTATATATATAGATAATGAAAAATAAATTAGAAACTATTACTAAACTAACAGTTATAACAATAATAAAAAAAATGTAAGTAAATGGCTGGAGTTTGATGGTTAGATGTAGTCTTGGAGAGGTGTAATTTGAGGAAGTCTCACAGTTAGTTATGTTAGAACAAGTAAAAATTGTATCTATATTTTCTCAACATATTTACCGAGTCTTGTAACATAGAATAAGTGTACCGATTCTATCCAACAACTTCGGACAAAATAATTGCTTGTTCAACTAACATCCTTATAGTGAGTTAATTTAGCCCTCTTATGGTATAAATCCAATAAATAAATAAATTTTTACAATAGAAAACTTTAGGTATGAAATTATACAACATATATTTTAGTAAAGTTTACTCCATAATAAATCTATTTTAATTTTATATTCCACAAAATAACCACTATTTTGGTGTTAAAATTATCCATCCTCAAGTCAAACCACAAACCATGGTTAGTTCTACACTTGTGCTAATAGAAATAGAGTATATAAACATGAGAGGCTCCATCAACACGATCTACTGCAAGCCCTCATCAACTTAATTGCATGGTCATTCATCTGTTAGTTTTTCCGCTCATATATACCTTCATTCGAAACTCATCAACTTCTTTAAATATTTAAATATATTATAAAATGATTGACAACATGATGCATTAATAATGAACAGGAAAAAAGGGATGGTATCAAACGGAGTCCCAAATGTAGAGATGGAGAAAAAGAGTGGTGAGAAAGATGAGGTTTGCCACGACGACAGCGCGAAGCCAGTGATGGTTCAAACGGTGGACGAATTGCATTCTCTTCAGGTGAAGAAATCGCGGTCCACCACCCCCAACACCGCCGCCCCCGCCACCGACCATGACCACCACAAACAGCAGCTCCAATCTATAAGGTAACAAATAATCTCTCTCTATTTCCTATATATTTTTTAATCACTATTAATAATGTGTTGTATTGATTTTTTTATATTTTTGTGTAAAAAAGTGCGTCTTTGGCGTCGCTGACGAGGGAGACGGGGCCGAAGGTGGTGAAGGGAGATCCGTCGGCGGCAAAGGCGGCGGCCAAGGCGGGAGAGACGCTGAGCCACCACCACTTTGCTCCGCCTCTCAACACCAGCGACAGTGCCCTTAAGTTCACTCACATCCTTTATAATCTCTCCCCTCCTGGTAAATGTTTTTTTTTTTGTTAAATAATATATATATATATATATTGACCTAATAATATCAAAATTTTATCATAAAAAATTTGTATTGCAATACAATAATCAATAATAATAAAGACAATTTAATATTTAAATATGAATGATATTGCTTCATATTTGCAAATTGAGTTAGACTTTATATCCAAATAAATCATGAAAAGCCTTTTCTAGTTACTTAATCATATATCTTATAATATATACATGCATCCCTTGTGAAAATATTGTGGGATAAAGCATCTCTAACTCCAAAAAAACCATCTCTAACTCATAATTCTATTTCAATAGAATTTAAATGACTGTAGCAGTCAAACTGTTGCACATAACAATACATATCATAAAGTTTTGTAGCACAATAATTATGAATATACATACAGAACTATACGAAGAAGCTATAAAATACGAAAAAGGATCGTTCATCACATCGAGTGGAGCATTGGCAACCCTTTCGGGTGCCAAAACGGGGCGGTCCCCAAGAGACAAACGCGTTGTCAAAGATGAAACCACGGCCCAACATCTTTGGTGGGGAAAGTACGTTTATATCTATCACTCTTCAATTTTATTTTCCTTTTATTACTAAAATACACCTTTTTTCTAATGTTTTTATTCACTTTTGATTTTAGAGGATCGCCAAATATTGAGATGGACGGACATAGTTTCTTGGTTAATAGAGAAAGAGCTGTGGATTACTTATGCTCTTTGGAGAAGGTATTAATTACTAACTTATAAATAACTTCTTCTACTTTATTGATCCATCATGATCATGATAATCAGTCGATAAATATCATTCATGATATCTTGGTTCAAATAGATGAATAATTAAGATGTACAATTTCTCAATTTATGCATGTCATTCTTAACATGAATACCTATATACCCATTGGATGTTACCCGTATTCGTACCCTACCCTACCTGATTACATCCTATGTACATGCTAATGATGTTGTCTATGTTTGGGGATTTTATCAATTGTTTTTACAGGTATTCGTGAATGATCAATTCCTGAACTGGGACCCAGAGAATCGAATCAAAGTTAGAATCGTGTCTGCAAGAGCATACCATTCTCTCTTCATGCACAACATGTTAGTAAAACCTTCATCAAAATCAACATTCTATGTTAACATTATCCTATGTTTGTTATAAGTACAATCCGACATTGTTAACAGGTGCATTAGACCGACTCCAGAGGAGCTACAGAACTTCGGTACACCCGATTTCACGATATACAACGCGGGACAGTTCCCATGCAATCGCTACACGCATTACATGACATCATCGACCAGTGTGGACATCAATCTTGCAAGAAAAGAGATGGTGATTCTTGGTACCCAATATGCTGGTGAGATGAAGAAAGGGCTTTTTAGTCTTATGCACTATCTCATGCCCAAGCGCCACATCCTCTCTCTCCATTCCGGTTGCAACATGGGCAAAGACGGGGACGTGGCACTCTTCTTCGGATTATCAGGTGCGTGCAAGTCCACACACCTTAACATGAGGCATCAAGAAAATGATCGCCACCATTTGTTTGAAGATTGATTTTGTTGTTTGAATTAGGTACTGGGAAGACCACGTTGTCGACGGATCACAACAGGTATTTGATCGGAGACGACGAGCATTGTTGGAGTGAGAAGGGAGTATCGAACATCGAGGGTGGTTGTTATGCCAAGTGTATAGACTTGTCCAAAGAGAAAGAGCCTGATATTTGGAATGCTATTAAGTTTGGCACTGGTATTTCATGTTCTTTATGTCTTTACTTCATCATTTGATTCACCTAAATGGAGTGGCTTTGATGATGGATCTAATCTCCTTTGATTGATTTGTAGTGCTTGAAAACGTGGTGTTTGAAGAGCACATTCGACTAGTGGACTACTCCGATAAATCCGTAACAGGTAATGAAAGATCAATGAAAATGTCAACTTGGATTGTAAATGAGATAATACAACTCATAAGCTACTCAGGGTTGACTCGCAAAAAAAACAAAAAAATTGAATCATAAAGTCAAACTTTAGCTACTTGAGTAGCTTTTGATATCGAGCTCAAGCATATTAATACTCGGCTTAGCAAGCTCGCGAGCCTAATCAAGCAACATATGTTAGATTTATCATTTTGCCGTTAATAGTTTATTTATTTAATTTAATTTTTTTCATTTTTAATCATAAGATTATTTAGGTATTGAGTAGAGCCAGGTCGAACTGAGCTCGAGCTTGAGTTTGGCAGTACTCGACTCAACTAAACTTGTTTTGGTTGCAGAGAACACACGAGCAGCATATCCAATAGAATACATACCTAATGCAAAGATCCCCTGCATCGCATCACACCCAAAGAACGTCATTCTTCTAGCCTGTGATGCCTTTGGTGTGCTCCCACCAGTGAGCAAGCTCAGCCTGGCTCAAACCATGTATCATTTCATTAGCGGATACACGGCCCTGGTAAGCACCAGATCAAATCCCAAACACACACAACCACATCATGAACTAGGCCTATACATATATGAAGTTGGAATTCTTCCATGAACATAGGTAGCAGGAACTGAAGAGGGTGTGAAGGAACCAACCGCGACATTCTCAGCATGCTTCGGTGCAGCATTCATCATGCTTCATCCGACCAAATACGCAGCAATGCTAGCCGAGAAAATGAGCAAACAAGGAGCAACCGGATGGCTCGTAAACACTGGATGGTCTGGTGGAAGGTATGAATGACTATGATAATTGTTCTAACTCTAAATCTTGTTGCAAACAACATTGTTAAATGTGTTGTGTTTGCAGTTATGGATCAGGGAATAGGATCAAGTTAGGTTACACGAGGAAGATAATCGATGCTATACACTCGGGGGCACTTTTGGAAGCAAACTACACAAAGACAGAGGTGTTTGGGCTTGAGATACCTAGTGAGATTGAAGGGGTGCCTTCAGAGATTCTTGATCCTGTTAATACAGTAAGTTGGGATGTTAATGTTAATGTAGTTGTTGTAGTAATTGATGATTGAGTTGGTTTGATTGAATAGTGTTTGTTTGTTTGTTGGGAATTGCAGTGGAGTGATAAGAAAGCATACCAGGATACTCTGCTCAAGTTGGGAGGCCTTTTCAAGAAGAATTTTGAGGGATTTCTTGACTACAAGATTGGAACTGATAGTAACCTTACTGAGGAGATCTTAGCAGCTGGCCCTAATTTTTAATTCTTAATGCACTTTTATTTGTTTGGTTCGTTTAACAATGTTCGATGAATGGTGGTCGAACAGTGTTCAAAGCGTTTAACGAGTAGTAGTCAAACGATGCTTGTTGGTCAGTGTTTGGTGGACAAGTGTCGAACGGATTTATTTATTTTTCTCAAAAATTAAAATGTTTAATTTTGAATCAAAAATTTAAGAATAAATTATCCTTCTCTCTGCATTGCTTAGCTTCTTTGATGGACACCTTGCAATACCATGTTCCATGGGTTGAATTGGACCCAATTTTTGAGTTGGTTTTTAGAGTACCTATTATCAAATTAAGGAATGTAAAATTATTTTAAATGGTCTATCTAGTAGAAGGGGGTTGCTAAGAAAAAAAAAAAGGGGCTAATTAATATTGTTAATTAAGTTATCTATGTATTCATTAATGATTTTATTTATTATATAATAAGTAAAAAACATATTTTCCCTCCATGTCAGATTAAATTCTTTTTGAAATTTAATCCCATAACAAATGTGTGTTCAAAATTCTTTCAGATCTTCCATGTAACACATTACTTTTTAAGAAAAAACATAAATAGAGTATATTAAATTGTATATTTATTTCATAGTCTATTTGTAAGAGTAAGGTTAATTGATTGTATATTCACAAGTATAGTTAATAGGGCTTCTATCAAAAGATAATTGTACCTAATACTCCAACTGCACATATTTCCCACACAGAATAAGTGTCATTTTAGTAATTTAACTGATGAAATCTCTAACAACGATGGAGATATGGGAAGTTCTACACTACATGTAAAGGAAGTACTTGAGCCCGTTGGATGTATGACACGTGGCACAAAAGAAAGAATACAAAATCAAAATGTCGATTTTACCATCTCTTCCATGCCATTTATCGCACATCCAACAAGTTAAGACACTCCAAAATGCATCGGTGATAAATCATGAATTCAATACATCAGTTAGTTTCCAGCAACGAATCATCTAGCTTTCTTTAAAACCAGTTCAGACAACATGTACTCACCATATTCTATGAAGCAAGATATGATATGATAGTAGCTTCATCTTTTTCTGGAGAAATTATAACTCAGGAAGAGACGAATGTAAAGGAGAGTCAAAACAGCAAAGTCAATAGGTTTTTCAAACACCGTCATGGAAATACCTGACCAGATTCAGACTCAAATAAAAGCAGGAATTCTCCTACCCGTTTAGAAATCTTTAAACGATGATTAGTATTCAAACAACCTTTACAGAAGAGTCTGAAGATTCAGTGGAGGCAGCGGTGTCATCCTTGTGCTTGATCATGCCAGAATCGACGAGAATTGGAATTTCTGCTGCCAGCCATGGTGCAAGCCCCAAGCAAAGTGCGTGTGCTATGCCAAACCTAGGACTGCCCAAATAAATAAATTAAAAAGGTCAGATAATGATGTTCTTTCTAGAATTGGACAAGATGAGCGTGTAAAGAATCAAATGATATCAATGTCTCCGAGACATCACACTTGAGAAAAAAACATAAAATATGATACTTCAACTACCAAAGGCCATGATGAGAAAATATTTGCCAATGTGCACAAGGAACCTTTCCAAAATGCAGGGCTATCACTTGTAACAATCATGATGCACACAAAATATCTACTTATTTTATCGAACATTTTTATTTTCTTCAACACTTAAGAGTACCGCACCAAAAGAGGCAATGTATAGGAGCAAAACAAAGAAAAGTAAATAAAAAATTCCCATGTGGTCAGCCAGTATGTCGAAAATGCAATATATTGAAGCAAGATTTAATTGGATTTTCATTTTCCCGAAAAAAATATTTGGTATAATATAAACAATAGAAATGAGGTATGGTTCCATAAAGTGAACAACCAAATTCCTCTTAGTTATGGTGGTTTAACACATAAGGGAAGACTTTGTTATCAAGGAACGGAGAACGTATTTACAAACTCTCATGGGATAGCAAAGGACATTAACCTTTCATCTGGGAGTTTATTAAAATTTCCCAGAATGAGAAGTATAATCAAGATCACTGTGGAAACCATAGGCAGTTTTTGTCTAATCTCTTGTATAATAAAGTACAGCACTTTCTGCTATGCCAGTGAAAAACAGAAATCATTATTCCATTGCTAATGACTAAAATATTTTGTACATCATCTAGCATTCAACCAAGCAATTGTCATCAGAGTTGAGAAAACACCAGAAACGGAGGATCTCTCTTCTAGCAAAGCTCTAGTTGAAAGGCACATGAGAAAAGGCAATAGCTTTTCCCACTACTAAGACAACTAGACAAGGACCATAATATAGAGCCATTGAGACAATAGCTCAAAACTCCATGATTTCCATTCGCTCTTATCATCCTAGTTCCTCTCTTATCCTCCCCCCAACTGTACACAACACTCAGTCCTCCGACATACTATCACACCTAGAACGACCAGCCTTAATGCCGGCAACATCATGGTATAAACAAAAAGTGTCTCAGGAAAACAATAAGAAGCGATCATAATAAGAATCAAGTGCCAAAAAAAAAAAAAAATCTACATTTCATGTATAAACAGAAAGCTAAAGGTTGATCACAAGATCCCATCTCATCTAAAACCCCTAATCACCATCATCACTCCACAAAAGACCAAGTAATCAAAGCTCATTCCATCATTCACAAGCCATTAAATCTAAAATTTCAAATTAAAACTAGAAAAAAACAGCAAAGAAATAAAATAAAATCAAAACTTTACCAATTTTTAGCCCAAAGCGGCTTGAAATGCACCGTCAAACATATCTTTCCTCCTCTATACATCTACACACAAACAAATCCAATAAAAACAAAAAATCAACAACCAATCTCAAACAAAATGCACCAAAAAAAAAATTAAAAAAAAAAAAAAAAAAGAAACCTTTTGGGTCTTTCCATCGAGCTGGGGCAACTCAATTTCAGGGGCAGTGGCAGGATAAGTAACAGGTATATCAAACTGCAAATCAAACTCGTATTTGAGCAAATTGTGTATGTACCAACATTTTCCGGTCCATCGCGTGCCCTCCGGGTTGGCGGCGGAGATTCTGAACCAATCGTTGTCGTTTGATTTGTTCATCGAGGTGTAGGCGATCAAAGCCTTGTACTCCTCCTTCAACCGTTGCGTCCACGCGCCGCCGTCGCGTGGGCCGGCCTTGATGGACAGCAGGGGAATCCGGGTCAGGGTCGATTTCGTGTTCGGGTCCCAAGTCTCCATGATCGACCCGGATGAGCAGCTCCACGTAGAGAGAGATTTGAGGTTTTTGCCTAAAAATATTGCGTCACTTTTACGAACTCCACTCTCTTTCTAAACGTTATAAACTCTATTTCTACTTTTATCAGCTCAATTTCTATTATTTGTTTCCTTTTTAAAAAAAAAATATTAATAATTCAATTCGAGACTTAGGTTCTAAATAATGTTTGAATAACAATTAAAGTCTTTTAGGGTTAATTCACTATTTCAACTTTGCATTTTTTTCTTAGTTGGTGTCTAGGCTCATAAAGTTTTTTTATCATTTTTTTCGAAAAAAAATCAAATGCTACCGAATTCTTTGGCATATTTTCTAGCCAAAAATTTACCGAAAAACTCGAAAATATAGTTAACCCTCAAATATCAGTCAAAAGGCATGAGTCATATACCAAATGACCTTTAATCAAGTCAAATTATAACTACAAATCACTTTCATGATTCTCATTCGATTCGAGCGTGAATCGAACAAAAACATTCTAGGGTTTTCAACATTTTTTGTTCAATTCAAGTTTGAATCTAACGAGAATCGTTAAATTGACTTAAGGTTGTAATTTGACTTAAAAATTGACTTAACATTTTTTGGTTGTCTCATGCATTTTGATTGATGTTTAGAGGTAGATTGCATTTTTTATTTTTCCGGTGGTTGTTTTTAACCGAAAAATCTGTCAAAAATTGAGTTTTGGTAATAACCGGAAAAATTTTAGGATAGTAGCTAGTGATTGGATTTTTTTATTTTTTTTATTTAGCCACCCATTGAAGGAATGTGCAATAGTTGAACTAGTGATTTAAAAAAAATTAAATCAATTGAATATTTGGCTAATGATTAACAAACAACAATAACTCTGCTGGAAAATTGGTTTTGATCAATGTGTAACCACACCTTTTTTACCATAAGGGATCAAACGTGGGTTATTGTTAAAATAAAAGGTATGAGATTAATGTACGTTCCGAGTAGATGATCGTAGTGTGTTTAAAACGCTCAAAATCGATTTTCGGTGAGTGAGAATTTAATACACGAAGTATATGGGTTGAAAATGGAAAGTTTGAGATTGAGAAGTATCCCACATCGAAACTTTAGCTTTCTTAACTCTACTATATAAGTAATAATGCCTTGAAGGTTTACAAAATGTGTGTAAACTAAGTAATGGGTCCACGTGCGCATTAGGCTGATTTGGGCTTTAGGCCTTGGATCTGGTCGGCCCAATAAGAATTTATTTTGGAGCACAAAAATGAGCCCGGTCCATTAATGTTGACCCATAATGGATGTTGTCCGAGATGTTGGCAACATCAATGCCAACATATCGGCCCAGTCCAGTAGCGCACGACCCGTTGGATCCATGGTCATCCATGATGGAAGTCGTAACTTGTGGACTGTGGTGGTTGTCAATGATGGAAGTCGTAACTTCCTGAAATATAATAATTTTCAAAACCATTTGTATATAGCCATTTGCATACTTCAGAGCTTTATTTCTCTCTTGGCTGCATAAAAGTTCATAGCATATTTGCAAAAACAAAGGGCAAGTGTATTGGTTTTTCCATATAGATCATACTTCTAGTCTTTCTCCTATTTTAGTTCGCTAGAGCTTCAAGTTTTATGGTGCTACTAACTTGAAGACGAAGTCGTTTTACCTTTAGGGACATCACATCGTTCCGTGAGCACTAGTCGGGATGTGTTTGTCTTTAAGGGAAAAGGTCCAACCTTGACTCGACTTTTCCATGTTCGTGTGTTGTACATGTTGCTATATTGAAGGTCTGCTTGTGGCTGGAAGCTACTATGAAGACGGAGAAAGAAAAAGCGGAAGACTGCTCGAAGGAGTTTCTATTGTTGTTGTGTTGCTGACGGTGTCCCAACATTTTCTACAGATCGGTGTTGTTTGTTTTGTTCCCAACATTTCCGGAAATATTTTGTTTCTCTAACAGATTTTCTTTTCTACAATCGTTGTAATTTGACATTGTTTGGTATTTTATAAACAACAACAAACTCTATAACCGATACCTTGTCAAAGTCATTAATATCATTGATATTATCCAAAATTTTGTCTTACATTGTTAGGAAAAAATAGTTGTATATGTAATAAAATAATGCAAATAAAAATGACATAAAAAAAGACATAAAACGAAGCTATGGTATGAGTTATTCTTTCTCTGTAGGATGAAATTGCACCGTTCTATCATTCTAAAACATAAAAAAATGTGGATCAAATTGTATTTTGAACTCTATTTAGATAGAGAAAATGAGGAAGGGCAACATGAATTTCATAGGTTCCATGCATTTCACATCATGATATTAACTATGTGATGTGATAATTTCGGAATAGAGATGGTCTATTTATAAAGTGTTAGGTGTTTATTCATGAAAATGTGCGTTAATTGAGTTAGATCAATCTAGATCATTCAATCCATGTAGTGACTCTGTTTGCATCATTTATGAATTGTTCACATATTCACATACATATCCCTATTAATCTCTTATTGCATCATTTATGAAATGTCTCACAACTTTTAATTCATTCACACATATTCAAATACACCTTTTAATCTAGTTTAGATGTCTTGGACTTTTCCATCCACCTAAAATTCCAACACGTCCATTTTCTAGAAAGTCTATCTTTTATAAATGACACATTCTAGAAAAGACCACTCTACAAGAGTTTAGGAATTTTGTAGAAGATTTCTAAATGTGTGTAGATGAAAGATGGCAGTTGAAAAAGCATAATTTAAATTACTATAAATAGATGGGTTTGAGAAAGCTCTTGGGCATTCAATGAGAAAATGAAAGTATTCCTTTAAAATTTTATTAAGAAGAAAGAGTACACAGTAGTATGAGATTTGGTACATTAAAAAAATTACGAAAAAAATAAAATAAGAGTGAATACTATGATTATGTATGAGAATATCATAGGTCGATTTGAAGAAGAAGAAAGAAGGTTGGCTATGGCAAAATAATTTTACGATTTTATGGATGGAGACTGGTGTAATAGTAAAGTGTGTAAGTTTTAAAATAAGTAGATGTTATCCAAAACATCATTTTCTTTCTCACGTCAACGGAATCAACCCTCGCGTGTTTCTATAATACAATTCGGAGAGAAAGAGAATACCTTAATGATTGTCATCAGAATCATACATTGCATCACCAATCATACCTTCAAAATCGTCTTTAGCTTTGTCCTTCTACATCATCTTTAGCTTCTTGATTCGGTGGAGCACCTTTCTTGGATGGAGGTTTGAATCCCTTCTTATTGGAGTTCTTCTTTTGCATCCTTTGCTTGCAATCAGACTCTCCCCTCCACCTTGTGCCTTTGAATCTGAGTCCTTTGACAATTCTTTGGTCTTTAATGCTGTTATAACTTCTTCTAGAGTGATAGAGTGTTGTCTTCCATATAGCACTGAATCACAGAAGTTTTCAAAGCTCTTTGGAAGAGCACTTAACAACATCAGTGTCTTATCTTCCTCTTCCAATGTTACATCAACATTCTCAAGATCATCCAGGATTTTGTTGAATTCTTCGAGTTGATTGAGCAATGGTCGATCATCCAAAATCTTAAAAGCATACAGCCTCAGCTTCTCCCATACACCTTTGGCTGAGTCGATCTTGGCCACCTCGCGTAGCACTTTGTTTTCCAGACTAAGGATGATCATACTGTGAGCCTTCTCCATAAGCGTAGCCTCTGCATGGCTTTCATTGCTTCAGGAAATGCCTCCAAACCTTGCAGCAGCTCCATGCTAAACCAGCATAGCTTTCATCTTGATCCTCCATAGACCAAAATCGCCTGACCCATCGAACTTCTCCACATCAAACCATGTTGATCCCATCTCTCAATTGCTTGTTTCCCACAGACGACGCCACTTGTCAAGAATCCAATCAAGAAATGCACACAAATCATATACACTTGAAAAACCCTAAAAACTGAATATGAAGAAGAACACAAAAACGAGCAAAAACCAATGATCAAACACCAGGATTTTAAAGTGGTTCGGCTTAACAAATACACTTGAAAAACCCTAAAAACTGAATATGAAGAAGAACACAAAAACGAGCAAAAACCAACGATCAAACACCAGGATTTTAAAGTGGTTCGGCTTAACAAATGCCTACGTCCACTGGAGTATGCTTCATTAATCAATCAAACGAGAAACAATCGTTTTACAAGGAATTGAAAGAAAAACTAAACTGGAAACCCTAAGCTAACACGCTCTGTTCTCAGCTGATTTTCTCTCTCTATAATGATCGATATCTGATCTAATCTACTAATGAAATATACTCTGATATAAATAGTATCCAATGCAGCAAACCGCGCCTAAATCCGTTGAGAATCCAGCAAGTTAAAGGCTTGAGAAAACTGCTTCGCAAAAACGCACAACAACCTGCAAAAAACTGAAGAAAACAACATAACAGAAAAAACTAACTTGAAATCGCGTTTTCGACGTGCGAGTTTTTAAGTAAAAAAAACGCGATTTTCTTTATACTTAGCCAAATTTGTTCAGCTTCTTTTCCTTCTTTATTTTATGCAAATGGCTTTACTACTTCATGCTATCTTCACAAATGGATATAAAAATAATTTATTTTGTATATTTGTTAATAAGTTAATTTTTTTAAACACTTTGAAGTATTTTTTAAAAAAATTCTTGATCAACTCGGCAGATTTGATGGATGATAAATCAATTTTATGGTACAACAAATCTGAATTTTTTTGAATTTTGTGAATTACAATTGCAAAACTAATTTTCAGGAATTGAAAATTGTTGATGGATGATAAATCAATTTTATGGTACAACAAATCTGAAATAAGTTGAATTTTGTGAATTACAATTGCAAAACTAATTTTAGGAATTGAAAATTGAGAAAAGTATTTTTTTTTTAAATTCTTGAACTCAGCAGATTTGATGGATGATAAATCAATTTATGGTACAACAAATTTGAAATTAGTTGAAGTTTGTGAATTACAATTTCAAAACTAATTTTCAGGAATTGAAAATTAAGACTTTTATGTAGATGAAATAATGCATTTATGTATAACTAATGATACCTTTATATAATATTAGTGACATCTTTTTGTAGCAAAGTTTCAACTGAAAAAAAAAATTATATGTAAGATGTACGAATTCGGATCGGGTCATGCAACTGATGTATTGGAGAGTAATTCATAATTTTAATAAGATATAATTATTCAAAAAAAAAAAAAAAACTTTTATGCAATATGCGTGGATCCAATTGCATTACTCTAACTCATAATTCTAGTAAGATGTAATTATTCATGATTGTTTGGTAATTACTTGAATCTAAAGTTTTTCCAAACTTCTGTACGTATGGAATGGATATATTTATTTATCTTTATTTTGGTGTACATGACTTTTTCGGTCAAGCTTTTCTACCGACTCTGCTCTAAAGAGTCTAAACATCAACCACTCAATAGCTTTAGGAAAATACCATTCCTTCTCCTTTAACAATCAACACCGTGTTAACTAAAAGAAGAAAAAAAAAACAAAAACAAAAAAAAAATTAACACAATGAAGTAAAGTGATATCTATATCTATATATATAAAATAACAATTATTTCTCAAAATAGAAATGCTAAAATTTTCTCGCCCCATTTCCACATCCCAAAAATAAAAATACATATTATTTCATAATTTATAAATTATAAATTATTAATTTTATTGTATTAAACATGATTTATATATATGATAATAATATCATTTATAATATTGACAAAATCTTGAAAATTATTATCTATATATGGTATATGAATGTTAATATGATTTCATCTAATAATTTTTTTAATCGTTGATATAATCAAAGGTTAAATATATTTGTTGAATAAATTAAAATAATATAATGATTGGATTTCAAGAACTATAGATCATCAAAAAAAAAAATTTATCTCTAATGTTGTACCCCACATACACATATACCACCTCAATAAATGTATCATTACATTGATCGGGGGCGTTCGTAGTGACTGAGGGGGTCGAAGATCAAGAAGTGGGTTATTAATCAAGTCAACCAACATATATAAAACAACGTAAATTAACTATTTTTATTTACTATATTCGAAATATGTATTGTAAAATTATTATAAACATCACACAATTTTATTTGATAAATATGTCGTATACAATACTCCAATTTTTATATATCTTCTATGTAACAATGTTAATAATATAACATAGTGTTTATATAATTTTATTTTATTATACTATATTAATTCTTATTAAAAATCATAAAAATTTGTAATATATCACAATAACATTTAGGAAGTATAAAATTTATGAGTTCATATACTTTCTATTAAAAACTACAAATTAAGTATAAAAAATGATTAAAAAAAAAAAAACATATCATTTATACTTATACTTATAAAAAATAATAAAAAATATGTTCTATTTCATAATGCTAAGTTATATAAATATATCTTCATTATTAGTCATGAAGAATAGATAGTTGATGCTATTTATAAGAGTGATAATATGTAGATGAAGAATTTTTACATATATATTTTAAATACTTTGAATTTTTTTATTATAAAATTTCATTGTCATCTATATAAAAACCAACTAACCTCATTTCTACTTTTTAAAGTAGAAATACAAATATTTATTATTTTATAAATTTATAAATTGTAAATATTTAGTTTTTCATAATTTATGTATATTGATGGTATGAAAATCATTTTGTATATATATGAAAATTGAGAAAAAAAAAATATGATCGTATTTGATATGTTATAAA
The DNA here is from genome assembly GCA_954870855.1 of Scutellaria minor. Classification (NCBI taxonomy): domain Eukaryota; kingdom Viridiplantae; phylum Streptophyta; class Magnoliopsida; order Lamiales; family Lamiaceae; genus Scutellaria; species Scutellaria minor. Next base: position 3,519,201 of record OX940734.1, read on the forward strand.
GTTAGTATGATTTGTGTATATATGGTAATAATATCATGTCATGAAAAGTTGTAAATAAAAATTTGTACCTTAATCTAAATCATTTTATATATCCATGAAAAAATTAGCGAGTTTATCATTTTTTTTATTGTAAGAATAAATAATGTTTCCTCCTTGATTAAAAAGTAAATAAAAATTTGAAATTTCACTATCATGGTAGCATGAAGTTCACAGAACAATGATAAAATATATTTAGTTTATGTTGTAATATAGTTTCATAGTTTTAGATTTATCAAATTTTGAAATGGTTACCATCCAATATGATTTTTCTAATAGATAAATTTTGATTTTAAGACATCTGAAAAAAATAATTATACAGATTTTTTGATGGTATGTTAAATTTAGAAATTTTATTTTGGGGTAATATACAATAATATCAATATTTTAAGCTCATTATGAATAAGTTGTTGAACATATATTTGCACAAGTATTTTCTAGGCCAATTGTGACAAAAACAAGTACTAAAATAGTTAAACAACATATGATGAAAATAATAAATATTTAGATGAATTACATGAGTAGTAGATTAAATTGAAATAACTTTGAAAAACTATATGATTTTTCATGATCATCATTTTTATATCAAAAAATTACTAACACATGAAATTTATTCACTACATCACACGAATACCAAATGAGGTTGAAATATTATCAAGACTTGATTATAATGCTCAATAATATCACCATTTGATACTCATTATGAATAAATTATTGAACATAAATTTGTATAAGTTTGTTTCAGGTCAATAGTGACTACAACGTATGATGAAAATAAAAAATATTTAAATTCGTAAATTATATGGGTAGTAGATTAAATTGAAAACACTTTGAAAAATTATATTATTTTTCATGAACAACATTTTTATATCAAAAAATTATCAACACTTCAAATTTATGTGTACATACATCACATGGACACGGGTTACGAGTATACCAAATGAGATTGAAATATTATGAAACTTACTTTTTTTTTTTTTTTTTTTTTGTAAATTAAAATTTTCACATCAAACTCGAAATATTTAGATTTTAACAGAAGTAACAAATCAGACTGCAATTCTCCAAAAAAAAATTATTATTTTTCGTGTTCAAAATTTTCATATTAAAATATATAAATACTGAAATTTATATGTGCGTGCATCGCACGACACTTATACTATTTCTTTTATAAATAAAATCAATCAAATAAAGACTCCCATGCGTTTTAAAAAAAAGGAATATATAGACCAAAACCATCCTTGCAGCACAAAATCCAAAGAGGAATTTCAGTTATCATTGTTATGAAAGAAAAATAGTCATTTTCTTTAAATAAATAAACCAAGAAATGGTAATTTCTCAAAAATTAACTATCAATGCTATAACAACATATATAATTCGAAGTGGCTACAATATGGACAAAGCAACTTTGTCACCTCATTTGAGGCTATTCCTATATGACTGCAATCACAAGTGAAATTCAGACAAACCCACAAACATCATCATCCCAATTCCCAACCTTCTTGGGATCACCATCCTCTTTCAATACCTCGGCCCAGTTCCTTTTCACATGTATCAAACTATACAACAAAATCGAACTTGTTTCCGTGAAGAATTCTCAAAGAACGAAAAATCATAAATGAAAGTAGGGGGGGCAGTTCCCTCAGGTGCCCTTCTCCTTTGGAGGGTCTGAGTGCTCTCTACGAGTTTTCTGCTTAAAAGTGGCAACGTGCTGTGATTGATTCGGCTTTACGTCAACAATCACCTCTCGTAGATAATGCACTGCTATTGTATAAACAGAATGTTAGCAAGTATTTTGCTACAAGATTGATTTTCTTTTATTTAACATAGTTGTTTAAATTCAAATTTTCCAAAGCATTCCAATAATTATTCTACTAGAAAATTATTAGTGACGGAAGAATTGGTATGAATATTCAGACATATGTTTATCCTTCTTTCATTTCCTATAAATAATGGATAAGTATATCTCTAAATGATCCTGAGTTCGTCACAGTATGCTCCCCATAGTGGTGGACATAAGTGTCTCTAGGCCTTTTGGCTAATATCAAGTAGTTATTATCGATAATTAAACAAACAAACAAATAAATAAGCTTAGGACATAAAGCATACCTCATGGTTCAAATCATGCGATACACAACCCCATTGGATCAGATTATATCAATTGAAGGGAACGACCACATCGAGATTCTTCTGAAGTGTCCAGCCACTGGGATATGCAAGATGGCGTGCTTCTAAATGGAGGTGCCAATTCATGATCCTATAACAACCTAGAGGAATGCCTTCCATTTGACTCTCGTCTTCTACAATCTGTTCAATGAAAGTTGTCTCCTGAAAAAATTAATAAAGTCCAAATACAGTTTAAATATAGTTTAAGTTAGACATAAATATATATTAAGGAAAAATATAACTATATATATATAGGGGGGGGGGGGGGGGATATGCAATGATATGATGCATACTTGGAAACCTTCCTTCACAGTGTCTAACTGCCGGATTGGATCTGTAGTGGGACGGTGCCATCTCTTGGGGTCCCATAGTATGGTGCTATTGAAGGCAAAGCCTGACATATCGACATGAAATCTACGAAGTCTTTTGCTCTTCTCGTTTGTGTGCCATCCTATTATTTGACTCCCATTGCATACAGGGCCCTCTAGTATTGCTTTGTTTTTGCTTTGAGCAAGCATGCCAACAGGCCAGGTGCCAAAGCGACTGAAACAAAGATAAGAAACTAATGAAAAGGCACAAAAATAAAGCATTTCCATGCTACAAAAGAAAAGAGAGATGTTATAAGTTTCTTTCTCAAGATCAGGCAAGTGATATAATCATGTAGCCTTAAACTTTCATCTCACTTTGATCACCAAAAACCATATACTGTATTTTGCCACAATCAAGGTGAGGAAGACTGACATAGTTGATCTTGCCCTTTTCTTATACTAAAAAAGATTAAGACCCTGTACATTTAATATCCAGGGGTGAACTTTTTCTTTCTTATATCATTATTCTTATTACTTTTTCTTTCAATTCTCTGATGCATTCATTTGACTCATTCTTATCAAAAGGACATTTTATTTTCTTTGGCAGAACCTATTACCAAACCCCAAGTATCTCATCTTTTCATGCATCATTTCAAATCTACAGACTATTTCATCATTTTATGCAGAAAACATCATAGAACTTTTTTTTTTTTTTTCATTTTCTAAAACCATAAAGTCTACGTATTTTTATTTTTACATGGAAACCTAGTAAAAAAAATTAACCTTAAAATTACAGTAAACATGAAGGTGAGATTGAAGAAGAGACTGAACAGGCTCCATCTAGAAACTGCAAGGTGTAGAAGCAATAATTTCATAAATCACATGTGTGAGGATAAATGGTTAAATGAAAGACTAAATATCCCTTATACTATAGCCTCTAATACTTGTCCACTTCATGATAGGATCTAAAAATTAGCAATAACAAGACCAAGAATGACTATGCCACAGTTAACAATAAAAGAGCAAATATTGGTAACTTTAGTTTAATTATGCAAATGTTATTTTGATCCGTGAAGGGGGGTATACACTATGTGAGAATAGAATAATATTCTATAAGTTCATAAGAAAAAAAAATCGGTTGTCATTTTCATGCAAATGTATTAGACTAACACCAAAAAGTACTGCTTTAAACTTTAAACTACTGAGTTATGAGACATAAAAATTACTAGTAGCTATCTAACTGAAATAAAAATGTGGTACCCAGTGAAAATACCAAACAACTTAAAATTGACACATCTATTCCATAAACAAAGACATACAAATTGAACTAAATATTAATTAGGTATTTAGATTTACTAAACTTTTTTAAGTTTCATGAACCCATTAATAACTGAGTTTCCACTGGAAGCAACTATCTGCTACAGGATTAAATCTTTAAGCAATCTAACATACACTCCAATTGTCTGAAAAGGATCATTTCCAAAGTGTGTTACCCATTATAAGTATAACTTGAATCTTATTAGTTTTTACTTTACTTGAGCATCTCCATTACTACTTAAAGAGTTCGCTTGCACTGCGTATCATAATGTATCATTAGATGTTAAAGTAATTGTGGACTTGATAAATAAAGACAGCAAGTTTTGTCATCCTTGTTACTTACTCCACCATTAACCTTCACAGTTGAAGCAAAAAATGACCAAGGTTTTCAAGAAAGCACCAGGTCAAGAATAATATGAAATATCGAATGGTTATGTTCAACACTTTGAGGTAGAACAATATCAGTGAAACAGTGAATGAGGTAAGAAAGCGTAGCTGAAAGGAAAATCATAGCTACAATTTCACAACTTCAGGATATTAATCCTGAAAAATTATGCTCAAAAAGTAACTGCTTTTTGCACATTTCAAAATATTCTGAGATCCATAAGAATCAAAAGAAAAACAAATTCAGATGATTACAGTCTTAACTTTATTGTTCTGAAAGCACAGACAAAAATCGTGTTTCTCAATGGAGAATTTGTAGGATTGATTTTAAAATTTTCCAAACTACACCACCACAAATTAGAGGGATGAGAGAACAAAAGGCAGTATGAACAGAATAAGCTCAATTCCATTTTTATTCCAACTTAGATGGCATAGAATAGAAGGGAACTAGAAATAATACACTAACAGCATAAGGAATTGTGAGGCCAACATATATAAATTACCGGGACTGGAGGATTGTCTTTTGACACATGGAACAGCATATGAGAAATTTAGAAAACAACAAATACACTTAGCAAATAACTCTATAACCACAGATCACAACTAGCTCTAACACATTCATAATCACACAAACAGAGGAACAACGATCACACCAAAAAAGTGTACAATCCACCTCAAGGTTTTATATACAGTATCCATAACATAGGCAAATATTAACACAAAGAACAGAGCAATGCAGAAAGACATAATCAAATAAATGATAGCACAATTGCCCTAAAGCATCCACATCGTTGTCTGAAAGTAAAAATAAAACTCTCCCTAAAGCTAAAAATCATATAGCACTATGTACATGTTAAAATCAGGTAAATGATATGGTACAAGCAACATTATTGTTAGTTGAAAGAGCTGAGAAATTGAAAGCCAACCTGATTTCTCTCATTCTCTCGAATAGCTCAAGCAAGTAAATATTATCATCATCGGCAAAATACACAATCCCATCAAGCCTATGCCTCTCAATATGCTCGAGTGCAGTATTCCGCTGGTGCACTCCCCTGTCCTTAACATCTGTAGAATTTTTCACACACACCAAATGTCTATACATAATCCCCATATTTCTCAAAATCTCTGCTGTCTCCATGGATGCAGCATTCATCTCAACCACAATCCACAAAACTGGCGACCTCACTAGTCTCAAAACCTGTCCTAACCTATTCAAATAATATGCCTGCGTAGCCCTGTTATAAGTCGGTGTCACCACAATTAAATGTTTCCCAGGTACAATATCAAGAATCTTCTTAATTTCATTTCTCTCTTTCCTTTGAACAACCCCTAATTCAACAGTATCGACCAACATATCATTCTCCTTTGGTCTCTCAACAAAACCTAAATCACCCGCATTCTTCTCAACACCGACCACCTCCGTCTTCGCTTCAAACGAGAAATCACTATTTCTCAAATCCTGGTTCTTTAATTCACTAAAATCATTATTAAACGGTGCCATACCGAGTAAAAACCCTAAGAAAAAGCACAGAAAGCAGCGGAGAAGCGATTTTTTCCAGGAAAACTGATTGCTTTTCCGAGTGTGATGCTTCTGGATGAAAATTCCAGTAATAAATCTACGAACAGGAGAGAATGTTGTTCTGCCCTGGGAAAAAAGCTTCTGCGATGGCGATTGGGCTGAAAATGGACTATTAGATCCGTTCTGATACGATCGATCGTTGTACGGCGACAGCGTCCTCCGAATCGAAGCCATTTATTCAGTAGAAATCGCATCCAAAGAAGAATTTCAAGTAAAAATCACAGAAACAGCGATGAGTGAAAAACTTATAGCGGATCAAATCCAGCTGAGAATGAAAAGCACTTTCGTCTTGAAATAGAAACCCTAAGATGTGAGCTAAAATGGAAAAACAATGGAGAAATTTCAAAAATTGAGAGAGAAATAGAGTTGAAAGGGCATGAGAGAGAGATGGTAATGATGTGGGAAAATATTCTCGGCGCGTGGAAATCAAACGCTGTGTGCTAGCTAAAGTGCGCTGTTAACTGGGCCACTTACTGAATGCCACGTGACATGTCCGGCGAAATTGCAAGCATGGAAATTATGGTGTCACTGGCAGAGGACACGCTTATATTTTCTTTTTTTTAAGTTTTATTTATTTCTTTATTTATTATAAAATTTAATTTTTTTTTTTTGGGTTTTTTTTTTTTTTTTTGGTTTTTAAATCAACGTTATATAATTTTGCAAACTGAACATACATATTCAATTTGGTCAAAAAAATAAAAGGAATTCAACTTTGTGTTTTGTGACAATTATAATTCTAGTATAACTTGGCCAAAGTATTCAAATGTATTGGATTATAATTTCAAAAGGATGCTATTGTTTTAATTTTTCAATGTGGTTTTATGTATATGATCATTGTTTGAAATATTGTAATAATTTTATAGGATATTTCACTGTTGATATTAAGTTTTCGAACAATTTAGAATTTTGATCGTTATTTTTCATTACGGACGTAAGTAATTGTCACTTAATCAATCAGGAAATTGAGCATAGTTTTTTTTCAGATTTAACATTAGTTTGATCTATCATAAGTGGTTTAGTTTCTTTGTTTTACCTTTTATTTTTTAATATTTGCAGATTTTCTACATATCAATTTGATACAATTTTATTTATATACAAAAAAAGGAATAAATTGAGTCATATGTTATAATGGTGATCTTTTGAACCAGTTGAATAGATGATTGATGACTAAATAATGGATTTAGAAATTAATCAACTTGTCTTCTTCATCCCTAAAAAGATTTATTTAAGAATCCAAAATTAATTGCAGGCAATTATGGCAAGTATTTCTATCATTTCAAATGAATACAAGAAGTGGACAGCACAACATCAGTTGTATAGAATTTGATAAGATTCACAAATTTTGACTGTCTTTTAATAGAGGAAGTCCCAATCAATTGGAATGAACTATTTTTAATTAAAGATTCCTTTAGAAAAAAAAATAAGTTTAAAAAAAAATTGAATTAGAGATCTAAATTAATTGTGAAATAAAATAGGCCGGCTTTAGTCCCACCCACTGAACATTGAATATGAAATGGGCTTATATTCAAAGGGTCCACCTAAGTTGACTCAGACTGGAAACCACAGTTAATTATTTTTCTTAAATATTCATTTTATATTTAATTATATATCCTAAAGAAAAAGAAATTAGGACTTAGGAGAGTAATTATTAGGATTGTGTATCAAACCAAAACCGAATTTTCGATTTTAAATTTTGGAGATTTTCAGTTCGATTTTGATTTATAGATACTATTAAGTATTAATCGAAGCGAACTGAAAATCGAATAAATATATATTAATTATTTTTTATTCAGTTTTTAAGATACTTTTTCAATTCATTTCTCATTCTCAATTCTCAGCCCACTTCAAGTCTTCATACTTCAATCTGAAAGAAAATGATTGTTTTAGGTGTTAATGAAATTGTAAAATATAAGTAACAAGGAATTAATCATAAATTTAGTTCTATGTAACAACAATTCAGTGGAAAAATTAGAGTGAACTCTAAATTTAGTTGAACAAATTTCAAAATGCATGAAAAATTATATGTACGATTCTCTAGATATATAATCAATGATCATCATGTGAAAACTCTTTAAAATCGACAGGATTAATAGGCTTCAAGCTTGATTTTGACCTCAACTAGTTCTTATGTATTTTTCCTATTAATTTGTAAAGTCCATTTATTGTTAAGCTTAATTGTGCGTAATTTAAAGATGAATTTGTTGTTAGCCTTGCTTCATCTTTTTGTTTTGTTTGCATGTTGAAGTCTCTTAGTATGTGATTTTTTACATTTTGCAACATGTTTTTTTTTTACCCTTGGTAGTTTTTCATATTAATATTGTGCATCTTATAAATAAAAAAATCGAGCATGTAAACCTGGTAAATTAATCGATGGAGATGCTCACAAAATAAAGATCAAAAACTTGAACAGAAAACACAAAAAATATAGATAACAAAATATGCATGAAAGATTGAACAAGTGCGATCTAAGCAAGAGTTTAAATTACATTTGCAACCACCCTATGTTTTTTAGCCGAGTTATGAGCCATAGCGAAGCAAATATAAGCGTGCATACAAAAGACACCCGCATTCCCTTTTGATTGATGTCGTTGCAGATGCCAACGCCATCGTCCATATGTTTTCTACCACCCTTCTTTCTCAGTCTCTTCTCGATCTACATCATTTCAGTTTATAATCAAATCAAGTAAAAGGTTTGGGTGAATTAACCAAAAAAAAAAAATATATTAATAATAATCAATTGTACCTTGTTTGTTTGTTGTTTCCTCTCACGTGCCTCCTTACTCTCCATGTTATCCATATTTACCTTTTTTGGCTCGTCATCAGGCTCATTTACGTCGTAAAGAGCGATAAAATTGTTTCTAAGAACAAGTTCAGTGATTTCTTTATCCTTGACCAATCGATTATTCTTATATATGGATTGGATAGGTAGTTCATATACGTTGTCTTTAACATTCATTATCTCCAATGTATCGACAAACCTAGGGATATTATCCTTAACATTTATCGTCTCCAACTTAATACTACCAAAGTCAGTACTAAGTTTTGGTTTCACTTCAAGTTGTTGACGTGGTTTCAGTTTTGGTTTCACTTCAATCTCAACATGATGATTAGGAGAGTTCTTGGCAACAATTAGCCAATCTTTTAATTTGATGTTAAAAGAAGTCTCTTGGCTCACTATCAAGGGAGGAAACTCATCTTCATTCAACATCCCTATCTTTGATTTCTCCTCTGATATAGCAACCTCAAACTCCTTAAAACGAATGATCAACATTCATAATATCATGATAATGAAGACTCAAACAAGTAAAATAAAATATATAGAGATTGCACATTACGCTATGATTGAACAAATAAAAAAACCAAAAACAAACACAAGACAAAAACTTAGCCCAGCATACTTTGTTGGGTTTTTGACCCAATAGAGGATCCCAATTCCTAAATGCAGTGCCTCTTTTAGTTATCTCACACACTATATCTCCTCTCCTCACATCTTGATTCTTTCTCTCATCTATCTTCTTTTAGATATTGATTATTTTTATTTTCTCTTTTCATCTTTCTCTCATCTATCTTCTTTTAGATCTCGATTTTTTTAATTCTCTTTTCAAAAAAAAAAAAAATAATAATAATAATAATAATAATAATAATAATCTGTGTATAATTTCAGCTATTAAAACAACAGAATTGGAAATTGAGAACAACACAAAAAAATCCCCAATTTAGAATACAACTTTATGAAATTGAAAAAAAAAAGAAAAAAAAAAACATTAGAGCACCAACGTTAGTACGCTAGCATATAACTTTAAAGCTTGGACGATAGAGGGAGAAGGCAATTAATCGACAGTCCACAACAGATTCATATCTAACTTTAATAGAGGAACATTAATCTAAGAATTTCTTAGAATTTAATATTCTTAAAATCCTATATCTTAGAATTTCCTAAATTGCGTCCATTTCGAATGCCAACAAAGAAATATGAATTAAAAAAAGGACATTTATGTCATTTGTGGGTAGAAAACATGATTTTTTAATGAGGAAAATATTTACATATTAATTAACACACATCATAAACATATTTAAAACGAGAATTAAGATGTAGAATTACCGAAATTGATGAAAGATCGCCCATAACGATATTGATGAATAGCAACACGCCTTAGTCGAGTTCCTTGTCGTATAAACTCAAGTTGTGCAACACAATAACTTAATAAAAGGAATGAAAAAAGAAAAGAAAAGAAAACACGTAAAAGTAAAAACACATACATACATATATATATATATATATATATATATAAAATTTAGAATCCTAATCCAACACAATCACTGAATTATAGATTTAAATGGAATAGGAATCGTTAATCACATGAACTAGTAATGCTCCGTAGTATACTTGTGGATAAACTTCTAATTACAACATTCATTTAAATTAATGAAAGGAATCCTAAGGAAAAGGATTCTGAGATAAAATAAAAATAAAAAGGCCACAGTTGAGATAAAAAATACCATGACTATACAAAAAGAAAATTTTTGAATTTGTTGCCTATAAGAAAACGAATTGTAATCATTTTGTTAAAGCATGGATAAATATATAATTGATATAAAGAATTAATAGCACATAAAATATTATCATCTGCATTCTGCACTCACATTTGTTATTATTATTGAATATTAAAGTTTTAACTTTGAAACTTTCATATTCAATAATATCTGTCATTCTCTCAAGTATGTTTGGTATGCGTTCTATTCCAGGGACTTGAAACTCTGCTGCTTTACCAAGTATTAATAGTATTAGGAGCCTAATAGGGCTGGGAAAAATTTAAATATACCGACTTACCATACCAAAAATTTAACTCGAGAAAATTTTCGGTTATTTAGAAAATTTTGGTATTTCAATACATATCGAAATACCAAATATATTAATATTCATTCAAATATATATATATATATATATATATATATATATATATATATTCCGGCCACATTAATAAATTAAAAATATATTTTTTTCACTTCGGTATATCGGTATTTAGAAAATTTTGATATTTCGATATATATCAAAATACCGAATATATTAATATTCATTCAAATGTGTGTGTATATATATATATATATATGTATTCTACATTAATAAATTAAAATATATATTTTTTTCACTTCGGTATATCGGTATATCGAAATTTTAGTACGTAATTTTTATTTCGATATTGTTGATCCCCTGCTCGTCTAACCGGATCAGAGCCTCGGGTAAGGGAAAACTATGGATCGAACCGAGCTGAAGTGGTACCCGACATGGTCGGACCGACCATAACGACAGATCCGAGCCCAGTGGGTCTGCGGTCTCGGGTACCCAGTTTGGTCGGTATGGCCAACTATAACGGGACGATCCGACCAAAATCATTCGACCTTAAGGATCCCGATGAGCGGATAAGGGCTACGAATCCACAAAAAAGGGAACAAATCCTGCATCAAATCGTATCCGATTTAGATAGGATTAAATCTAATTTTACCTTGTTTAGACCCTAAATCCTAGGGATTTATTTCTTATTGTTCAAGTTTCATATCTAGGGTCTAGCCTATAAATAGGGCCCTAAACCCACTCGAATGAAAGAGGGGAATTCGGTATCCGAAATCATTGTATTCATTGCAATTAGAGAGCTTTTACTCTTATCTTTCATAATAAAAACGTCCTGTCCGGCCAGAAAAGGCCGACCAGAACAAGCCTAGCAAATTTGCCCGAGTAGGCACCGGGCACAGTCTTTCTCTTACTTTATTCGATTTTTTTCTTATTTTTTGCTCGGTTCAGTTCACCCGAGCCGGGCATACTTTTTGGTGTTAGGTTAGGATTTTGTGCTCTACAAAATCTGACGTCAACATTTGGCGCTAGAAGGAGGGGGCTTGAGAAACAACATCGCTCGAAAATCTTCCAGCACGACCTTAGAGACATGGAGCTCCCGTCTGATCCCCAAAGCCAGAACTTATTGCCTGGAAGTTCTGGCCAACGCCAACAATACGACACCCCCGGAGTCGTAACCAACACTCCTCTGGAAAAGGTGCCTTTGGGAATCCCACTACTAACCGAACCTAGAGGGACCGAGATGACCTCTGAAGAAATAAAAGCCATGATGTCTCAACTCAACGACAGGCTGAAGGAGGCAGAGGCCAGGGAGAAGACCAAGTTGATACACGATCTCGAGGATACCCAATCCTCGGACGAGCCGAGGAACAAAAGGAAGGACAAGGGGAAGGGCGCAATGACTGAACAACGGTCGGCAAGAGCGGTGATGAATGAAAGTCGATCAGGGACTCAGATCTGCCCGACCCGATCAGAAGCCCGAACGAAAACTCGTACCGTATTCGACCGACTTGGTCCTGCCTCGGCTCGTGAGGCCAGGAAATTGACGAAGAAATTGGATTTCGAGAACGAGTATCGGCGGGACGAGAAACGAACGCGTAGTGACTACTCGGTAGACGAGGATGAGGAAGAGCACAGGCTCAAACGAAGGCTAGCTGAGATCGAGGCTAAAAAACCAAGGCCCGAACAAGAAAGGAGGCGAAAGAAGGCGTCACCTTTCGTGGATAGGATCTCAGACCAGATCACTCCTACAAAATTCAAAGTACCACCGATTGGTCTCTACAATGGAGAAACCGATCCAAATTCGCACGTGGATAAATATACTTCATGGATGGAGCTTCAGGGCATATCCGAGGAGCTTATGTGCAAAGCCTTCCCTTTAACACTCGGCGACCGAGCTCAAAGATGGTTCCGATCATTACCAGATTTTTCGGTCAGAGGATGGGAAGAGCTGATTGATCTATTTCTCACCCAGTTCATGGGATCAAAAACAAGGTCTACCCCGAAAGAAAGACTGGTAAATATAAAACAGGGAAAAGATGAATCTCTGAGATCCTACATGGACAGGTTCAATAAGCTCGTCTTAGAAATAGAGCACATTTCTGATGACGTTGTGCTAATGGCGATCATGGCAGGCCTCCGACCAAAAACGAGGTTTTGGTGGAATGTCCATGAACAAGGCCCTAAGACATATCATGATTTCCTGAGCCGAGCCGAAAGATATATCGGGGTCGAGGAGGCAATCCCAGAAGAAAGACCAAGCCAGGAGAAAGGAGAAGGGAAGGAGAGAAGGAAGAATACACCTTTCAAACCCCCGGGCGAGTTTAAGGTCTACCAAAGCGAGAAATTAGATCGGGTTAGACAGATCTTAACAGTAAGTCCTACCCAGATGCTTACCGAACTTCAGGGACAAAATATCCTGCCCGTCCCGAGGCCAATGAAAGCCGATCCCGCTCGATTGAATCAGAACAGGTATTGTCAATACCACAAAGCTCCGGGACATGATACGGACAAATGCAGAGCTCTTCTGATTGAGCTCATGAGGTTGATTGATCGAGGTCACCTCAAGGATTACGTCAAAAATCCCGAGCAGAGGCCACAACAACCTCCACCACCACCTCAGCAAGGAGCAATCCGAAAGGTCCACACGTTGGTGAACAACAACTATGGCGAGCAGAGATCGTCAAAAAGGATGAGAAGATAACAAATCAGGGAGGCCAGGAATGGATACCAACGATGTAACCCGCAAAGGACGGAACCGATCCACGTACCAATAACATTCATCGAGCAGGATTCCGAAGGAAGAGTGCAACCTCACAGCGATGCCTTGGTGGTATCTTTGAATATTGGTCTGACAATGGTCCATAGAGTCTTGGTCGACACAGGAAGTTATGCTAATATTCTCCATCCGAATACATTCAAAAGAATGGGGCTCCGAGAATCCGATCTGCAGTCTTGCTCGGACGCAATCCAAGGGTTCGGAGGCCATATAACACGAACGATAGGGAAGTGTGAGCTAAAGGTCGTATTCGGAGTCGGAGAGAAGACTGTTCATACTACAACTGAGTTCAAGGTAGTGGATGTGAACTCGGTATACAACGCAATCTGGGGACGGCCACTTTTGGCTAAGATAAAAGTTGTGATATCAATTCATCATCTGACAATCAAGTTTCCAGTTGGGGACGAGGTATACGTAATCCGAGGCAATCAAACGTCAGCTCGGGAATGTGAATCGGGACTGAAGCCCAGGGAACTCAATGTGATTGAGCAGGGAAATCTTGCCAGCAGCTCGGGGCTGGAAAAGGGCCCGGAACTCATCGAGCTAGATTCCGAACTTGAGCCGGCGCTCACCCAACCAGAACAGATAAGCCCGTCCAGTACGCGGAAGGGCAACACCAAGTCCAGGGTAGTCGACCAGAGATCGGATGAAGAGACAGTTGACCAGGATGTTACTTGGGAAACTTTGGATCCCAGGATGGAGAGACCGAAGAAATGGGCCACATCGATGGAAGAGCAGGATGTGGTCCGGCTGGATGAGAGCAAACCCGAGCTGGAGCTCAAAATTGGCAAGAATCTAAAAGAGCCGTTCAGGGGAGAACTCATAGCGTTCCTAGCCAAGAACACTGACGTTTTCGCCTGGTGCCACGAGGACATGGAAGGCATCCGACCAGAAGACGCATGCCATCATCTGAATATCGATCCCACTGCCAAACCGGTAGTACAAAAAAGGCGGAGGCTCAACCCGGACAGGTACGAGAGATTGGAACTAGAAGTCCAGAAGCTGCTCGGAAATGGTTTCATACGAGAATGCGAGTATGCAATCTGGGTTGCCAACCCAGTTTTGGTAAAAAAGTCCAATGGAGCATGGAGGCTGTGCGTGGATTTTACCGACCTTAATAAAGCCTGCCCCAAGGACTGTTTTCCCTTGCCGAACATCGATCAGCTGGTCGACACGACGGCAGGACACGAAGTAATGAGCTTCATGGATGTCTATTCGGGTTATCATCAAATTCCGATGGCCGAGCACGACCAGCAACACACCACGTTCGTTACTGACCGAGCACAATACTGTTACAAAATGATGCCTTTTGGCCTGAAGAACGCCGGGGCTACCTATCAGAGGCTAGTTAACAAAATGTTTGCATCTCAGATAGGCAAAACCATGGAGGTCTATATTGACGATATGTTGGTAAAATCGAAAAAACTAGAGGATCATGTGGCCGACCTAACAGAGATGTTCGACGTTCTGAGGAAATACAGGATGAAGCTCAATCCGAAGAAGTGCTCGTTCGGAGTCAGCTCGGGAAATTTTTTGGGGTATATGGTTAGCCAACGAGGAATCGAAGCTAACCCCGAGAAGATTGACGCAATAGTAAAGTTGACACCTCCAAGGAGGGTGAAAGACGTGCAGAGCTTAACTGGAAGGGTCGCCGTACTGAACAGATTTATATCAAGGTCGATTGACAAGTGTAAACCGTTCTTCAACCTGATCAGGAAGGATGGGAAATTTGAATGGAGCACTGAATGCGAAAAGGCATTAGAAGAACTGAAGAGAGCCCTGATGGAGGCACCAGTGCTAGCGAAACCCGAGGCCGGGGAAAAGTTACAGCTCTACCTGGCAGTATCGTCCTACGCGATCAGTGCAGTCCTGGTACGAGCAGAAAAAACAGCCCAGCAGCCGGTGTATTATGTTAGCCAATCCCTCCACGACGCCGAGCTCAGATATCCAGCCATGGAGAAACTCGCATATGCTCTGGTCATTTCGGCCAGGAAATTAAGGCCATACTTTTTGGCCCATCAAGTCGAGGTATTAACCAACTTTTCACTAAAGCAGGTCCTCTCCCGACCTGATTCATCAGGACGACTATTGAAATGGTCCGTCGAGCTCGGACAATATGACATCCATTACTCCCCAAGAACGGCAATCAAAGGGCAGGCCCTAGCAGATTTCATTGCCGAATTCACTCCTACAATCGTACTTGAGGAGGAAAAAATCGAGAAGCCATGGAAGATGTTCGTTGACTGGTCGTCAACACAAGCAGCAGCTGGAGCAGGAATCGTACTCATCAGCCCCACAAATAAGTATTTCTGCTTGGCCCTAAGGTTCAAATTCCCAGCAACAAATAATGAAGCAGAATATGAGGCCCTGCTAGCCGGATTAGAGATGGCCAAACAGTTCGGAGCTGACAATCTTGAAGTGTTCAGTGATTCACTCCTCGTCGTCAACCAAGTTTCGGGGAAGTACGCCGCGAGGGACGACAAAATGGCAAGGTACTTGAGGTCGGTGGAACTGGCCTTGGCAGACTTCAGAAAGATTCGAGCCGAGCAAATCCCAAGAACTAAGAATATCCAAGCAGACGCCTTAGCTTGGCTCGCAATGAGTGATGGAGCGGAGGACATTGGGTCAGTAAATATCGGGATGATTGAGAGCTCGGTCCTCAACCAAAGGACGATATATGTCACTGAGGACAGCAGCAATTGGATGACCCCGATCATCCAATACCTGGAAGGGGGGAAGGAGCCCGATGATCAGACCGAGGCTCGAAGGTTAAGGATACGGTCTGCTCGCTACACACTGCAAGGAGGAATTCTATATAAAAGGGGTTTTTCCCTACCTTTATTACGATGCTTAGACGAGCAAGAAGCTGATTACGCCCTCAGGGAGGTGCATGAAGGAATTTGTGGAAATCATTCTGGTGGACAAGCCCTGGCCTTCAAAATAATTAGGCAGGGATACTTCTGGCCGAGCCTTAAAAAGGACGCGATCAATTTCGCAAGGAAATGTGAACGATGTCAGAAATGCGCGCCTCAGACAAAATCCCCGGCAGAAGAGCTAAATTCTGTAATGGCACCCTGGCCATTCGCAAAATGGGGAATCGATCTGATCGGACCCCTACCAACGGGCAAAGGAGGAGTGAAGTTTGCAGTGGTAGCCGTTGATTATTTTACTAAGTGGGCAGAGGCCGAGCCGCTCGCCAAAATAACCGAACCAAAGATCACCGATTTCGTCTGGAAGTCTATCATATGCCGTTTCGGCATTCCACACTCTTTGGTCTCTGACAACGGCCGTCAGTTCGACTCGGTGGGCTTCAATGAATTCTGTAGGAACCTCGGTATCAAAAAGTTACTTTCCACCCCATATCACCCTCAGGGCAATGGCCAGGTGGAAGCAATAAACAAGATCATCAAACATACTTTGAGAGCAAAACTCGAAAATCTGAAGGGATCCTGGGCAGATGAGCTACCGGGAGTCCTCTGGTCTTACAGAACAACGACCAGAACTTCAACAGGCGAAACTCCTTTCTCTTTGGCTTTTGGGTCGGAGGCCGTCATCCCTGTTGAGGTCGGCATCCCGACATGGAGGACTCGGAATTTCGAAGAACAGAGTAATGAAGTCGCTATGCTGAGCAGCCTCGACCTTTTGGAAGAAAAAAGGCAGGAGTCCGAGCTCAAGAATTCAATCTACAAACAAAGAAGTGAGAAGTACTACAACTCCAGGGTCCGAGCCAGGAAATTTGACGTCGGAGACCTGGTCCTCAAAAAAGTACTCCAACATACAAAAGAGTTTAATACCGGGCCACTCGGATCAAATTGGGAAGGGCCGTATCGGATAATCCGAGTGCTGACCACAGGGGCATACGAGATAGCCGATCTAAACGGAAAGAAGTTGCCTAAGCCGTGGAATGCCGAGCATTTGAAGAAATACTATCAATAGCATTAGGAATTTTTCCTTGTAAATTTTACTATTCTTCTACAAGTTGCTCGTTTCAATAAACAAGTAGTTCATTTTTAATTAATGCTGTAAAAATAGGGCTCCGGCCCAATCCGAGCTCTTAAACGGAGCTCGGGTTCTGAATCCGAAATAGGGCTCCGGCCCAATCCGAGCTCTTACGCGGAGCTCGGGTTCTGAATCCGAAATAGGCTCCGGCCCAATCCGAGCTCTTACTCGGAGCTCGGGTTCTGAATCCGAAATAGGGCTCCGGCCAAATCCGAGCTCTTACGCGGAGCTCGGATTCTGAATCCGAAATAGGGCTCCGGCCAAATCCGAGCTCTTACGCGGAGCTCGGGTTCTGAATCCGAAATAGGGCTCCGGCCTAAAAGCTCGGATCCCGACCAATGGTAAAGGTCTTAAGGAATATGAAGGTATCTGAATTAGGACAAGAGAGAATACACAGAAACGCCGAACAAAAACGAAATAGAAACGACCAAAAATCTGTTTCATTTACAAAGAATAACCCGGTTTGGAGGCCGGAACCTCTTTACAAAAGACAGAAAGTCGAAGAACAATATCACGAAAGACCTGAACTAAACAAAATCCGAGCACCAGGATCGGTGACTCGGACAAAAGGGTTGATGCTTCTAATAAGAGGTGCAATGAGGGATAGAAGCTACTGGTTTGTAACTTCGATCACCTCATCGCCACTCGCCTCTGCTGGCGCCAGCCCCGCCTCCACACTTGCTGCTGCTCCGTCCGAGCTCCCCGCAGTGCCATCGCCACCACCATCGCCGCTGCCCTCTCCGACCTCCTCGCCGACCTCCGGAGAAGTTGGCATCGACATAAAGTCGATAGGAGGAGCCGGCCTGAGGAGGTGATCAGACCCTGCCGGAAGGTATTCAGGCAGCTCCTCCATCATCCGAAGATGATAAGCCGGAAGAGGCTGTTTCTCCAGGAAGGCAGCCAGAGCAGACATCAGCGGCCTATCATCCACACCGACAGCTCGGTTGGTCTGGATGTTGTCTATGAAGGACAAGACGTAAGTCAGAATACTCTCATACTTGTACTCCACCGACGTCTTGAACTTCTGACAAACCGCCATCTCATTCGGCGGTGCGGCCCGGGCCTCTTGAAGCTCGGCTCGGAGACGAGCCACCTCCACCGTTAGGTCCGACACCCGCTGCCTATCGACTTCGGCAGCCCGGGTCGTCTCTTCGAGCGCCTCTTGGGAAGAGGTCAGCTTGGCGGTCATGGTGGCCTCCTCGTTCCTGGCCTTGGTGAGGTCGGCCCGGGCTTTTTACAGCTCTTCCCATCGCCGATCATGCCTCTCCCGAGCCGCATGATGGGAGGCTTGGGCCTTCCAGGCAAAAACCGACGCCTGGGCGAGCAGGATGGCAGAGCAGTAGTCGAGGTCGATACCGGACATCTGCCGAGCATAACCTTCCAGCTCCTCGGTCCAGGCCCGAGCAGGTGCCTCCATCGCATCCGCCACTCCATCGGGGAGGTTAGACTTGTCGGTGGGAGAGCGAGCCCGGCTATAGCTGATTTGGAAGGGTGATCTCCTACCCAACCATTCCACGGTCTCCGTCACCCGCTGAGGATCCCAGCCGGTGACGCTCACAGACCCGGCCAAACGTGACTCCTGGCCGGCAGCAGGTTGCGGCCGATTGGTCGATCGGCCAATCCCTGAGGGTCCTCCCTCCTCGACGCGAGCCCTTTTGCTCGCCCCCTATTCGGAGCTCAGCGGTCGCCTGGACGGAGCATCCCGGGGCTGCGCTGGACGGTTGGAGCCGCGTCCCCGGGAGGAAGCCTGAGCCCCCCGAGCAGGGGCTGAAGCGCGCTGCGAGCGTTGTCGGAGACGTTCAGCAGGATCCATCCTCAAGACGATGCCCTGGCCGGGAAGGGATACTGGATAAATAAAATAACCCGATTAGTTACAAGGTGTATGAAAATCAACATTATATAACCCGATCAGAGCAAATGTGCAAGAACCTTGTACTGGACTGGGGGAGACGCGGAACGGTGAAATCAAGCCGGATCCTAGGAGATTCTCCTCGGCTAACAACACCTTGTAGTGCCTCTGGTCAGCAAGAGAGAAGTCGCGCAGATAGCGAATCTTCTGCGAGAAAGAGTCGCTGATCACCAAGTTCCTGGGCGGAGTCTCTGCAGAACAAAGAAAAGTTAAAAAGATCAGAAGGGACGTCAGCAGACCAGATTAAAGGAACGATAAATACCCTGAGCATCGCCAAATTGGGTAGGGCACCTAGCCCGAGCAGCTTCGTCCGCCCATGCCCCGCCGACCCAGAACCACTTGCCGCGCCAATCCTTGATCGACGAAGGCAGGCATCGCACTAACACTGGTCGGTATTTCCGGACCGAGGTATAGTAGAAGTGGTTCTTCAGACCAGGTGTCAGCTTCAGCCTGTACATCCAGGCCACTTCATGTGGGCTCGGCACTTCGAGGCCGAAGTGCCAGAACATCACCACCAGACCGATGAGTGATGACCAACCGTTTGGATGAAGTTGACCTGGTGCGATCCCCCAATGCTCGAGGTATCCAGCGAGTGTTGGAGCAAGGGGGATGCGAAGTCCGGCCTCGAGAGCTCGGACGCTGACAGCGACTTGCCCGGCTGGCGTCTGGTCCATCCGATCCATGGGATGAGGAAGGGTCATTGACACGTTCTCCGGAATTGAGAAGAGTACGCGTCATTTGAGCAGCTCAGCAGGGGTGACGTATGCCGGGCAGTCAAAGGCCTCAGAGTCCCGGCTGGAGGCGATTTGCCGAACGGGAGGCCCTGGCATTGTACTTCGGATCGGGACTCCCTCAGGGATCACAGATTCGCCACGCCCCGATGTACCGACTTCGCCGGAACCACGAACCGAATAGCTCGGGTCGTCGCGCTCGGCGGAAGGAACATTAACCAACTGGCCGGCAGGGGCTTCATCTGGGTCTGACGAAGAGCTGTCGGACGAGCTTGACGTCCACGAGTACGATGGCTCGGAGCCAGGATTGGCCCCTGGTCGTAATCCTGAACCGATTGGCCTGAACTTGAAGACATAATTTAGAAGACAATAAATATGTACCTTACAGAATTGAGGAGTACGGAAATTTCTGCACGGTAATTTAAGATCAGTAAGTTCTGGTCGGAATGGCGAGAGAAAATAGCAAGGATTCGGAGTTCGCTGAAAATGGAAGTGGATAAATGACTTGTTATTTCCCCTATTTATAGAAGACCACCGCGACTCTTCAACTTCCAGGCGTGCAGATGCCGACACGTGTCCTCGTTTGACGGGAGAGATGAGTGTGTCGACAGATCATTGAGTTGGACGAGCAGTTTATCTGGAGATGTCGGATCCTGATCAGAGTGAGCCTCTCACCACGACCCGAGGGGCTAGTGTTGATCCCCTGCTCGTCTAATCGGATCAGAGCCTCGGGTGAGGGAAAACTATGGATCGAACTGAGCTGAAGTGGTACCCGACATGGTCGGACCGACCATAACGACAGATCCGAGCCCAGTGGGTCTACGGTCTCGGGTACCCAATTTGGTCGGTATGGCCAACTATAACGGGACGATCCGACCAAAATCATTCGACCTTAAGGATCCCGATGAGCGGATAAGGGTTACGAATCCACAAAAAAGGGAACAAATCCTGCATCAAATCGTATCCGATTTAGATAGGATTAAATCTAATTTTACCTTGTTTAGACCCTAAATCCTAGGGATTTATTTCTTATTGTTCAAGTTTCATATCTAGGGTCTAGCCTATAAATAGGGCCCTAAACCCACTCGAATGAAAGAGGGGAATTCGGTATCCGAAATCATTGTATTCATTGCAATTAGAGAGATTTTACTCTCATCTTTCATAATAAAAACGTCCTGTCCGGCCAGAAAAGGCCGACCAGAACAAGCCTAGCAAATTTGCCCGAGTAGGCACCGGGCACAGTCTTTCTCTTACTTTATTCTATTTTTTTCTTATTTTTTGCTCGGTTCAGTTCACCCGAGCCGGGCATACTTTTTGGTGTTAGGCTAGGATTTTGTGCTCTACAAAATCTGACGTCAACGGATATAACATTATTTTTGAAAACTCGTGTAAAGGTTTTATATAAGCCTTACTCAAATTAGATGTAGGTTGACAAGAATTTAAAAACGACACATATTCATACAAGATTTTTTTAGGGATTATAAAATTCCCAATTGGCTAATTGAGTAGATGAGGTAAAGGTTTTTTGAATTTTCTATCATGATACATTGATGTAATACACTTAATTCCTGTCGTTTTTAAGTTTTTTTTTTTTAATTAGGTTAAATATGTATAATGTGTACATGATTTATTTGAAAGGGAAGAAATGAATTAATATACTAATATCTGTTATTCATAACGGTATTTCTAACTTGTAAAGACTGTAAAAACGTAACAAATTTGGACCCTAATCTTGGTTCGCATGTCTGGTTTCCCAATTGTGAACTCACATTAGGTGACCTAACTAGTGTCCTGGTGAATTTTCTAATGTTGATCCATCTTATAAAATTATATTCAATCTGCAATTCAATTCATTCCTTCATATACTATGAATTCAAAGTGAAGATAATAAGTTTGAAATAAACACAAAATACAAACAATAAACAAAAAAATACAACATATACACAAATTTTTCCTAATAATATACATCAAATCATAATACATGCATACATATATATATATATATATGCATATTATCCTACCTATAACCTTTCACACGCAAATAAAAAAACTACTTGATTAAAATCTTGTTATTAGATATTGAGAATTTGATGTATGAATTGGATAACTATGCATTATCATATTTGATAATATAATGTCATGGACCTAATAATTCTAAAAAATAACGTAATAAGAGTATAATATTGGTTGATCCAAATCAAATTTGACATTTTAAACATGTACGATTTGTTTGTGTTTAAATTTTTGTCATTACTATTTAACGACTCGTATTCATTTGTCATTTCTTATACCACCCACTAGTATTCACTACCACGGTAAAATAAAAAATAAAAAAAATAAAAAAATAAAAAATAAAAACATGAATCATAGCATAGTCACAGACCCGCATTTCTTAGCTCAAGTACATAGTGCACTCGTGTACCGAGAACATGTTCTATGAACATAATTCTAGAGAAGTTGTAGATGTGTGTAGGAAGTAATACTGTGTTAATGGAACATGACGGTGCACATTCATATTGCCCTCTACAAAAATTGAATTTTAAACAAAATTATTTTGACTTAACCATATATCTATCTAATTAAATTTCATATTTTGAACATGATCCCAGAGAGGTTCTAAATGTGTGTATGAAAGTATGTATGATGTTAGAATGTGTCTAGAAAATCGTTAAAAATTCTAGAGGGTTCTCTCTTGTCAACAAGTTTATAGTTTTTACTGTTCATTAGTATAAATAGGTAGGGATATTAAACGGGTCATGACCCAACGGGCCAGCCCGTTTAAACCAGAAAAGGGCGAATATTTCTAACTTGTTTAAATTTAACGTTTAACCCAAAGCCCGTTTAGCTCGAAACCTGTTAGGGCCAGCCCGACGATTAACCGGTTGGTCCGCTAGCCCGTATTTTTTTAATTTATTTAAAATTAGATTAATTTTTTTAGTTTTAAGTATATAAAATATAATACAAATGTCCAATTATCTGTGTATTATCATAAATTTAATGTCTTCAAATTTGATTTATAAGAATTAACTATATGAAATAAATTAAATAATAACAAAATACCACCTATAAACTATATAATAACAAAAACTTAGCAAACAAATGTGTACAAAAAACAAGTTTGCTCATATTTTGTTGCAATTTATAGTCATTTTTTAATGGTTTCATCTATAAATTTTAGCAAGTATAAACTCTAAATGGTAATCTAACTTAATGATGTTTTTGCAATCTATAACATTTAATTCTATTTGTGAATTTTGAATGTTATGTATATTTTAACTCAAAAAATTATATTTGAAATATAATTTTTTTTTTTATTAATAGCCCGATAATAACCAATTTAGCCCGAAACCCATTAGGGTTAGGGTTAGGGTTAGGTCCCAATATTCTTGGTCGGTTTAACCCGAAGCCCATTTAACCCAAAACTTGCTAGAGCTAGCCCGAAAGTGCTAGAGTCAACCCATTTAACATCCCTATAAATAGGTAGTAGTATATATATGTAGTAGGATATATTTGTACAAAACTTCACAAGTATAATAATTATATATAAGTAACTTAATACAATATATAAAATACATCATACTTCAACCAACTTAATACAATATATAAAATACATCATACTTCAACTAGTAAATAATTTAATTCACGTTTGTAAAGGTGGGCAATTTGTCAGTTCGGTCAACAACCGAATCGAACCGAAAAAAATCGAAATCAAAATAACTTAATTTTGATAAATGGATGTTCGGTTTGATTTTTTGGGACAATTTGAAGATCCGATCTAAAACCAAATCAAACGAATAAAATCGAAATTAAAATTATCTAATTTTGATAAATCAAATCGAATCACTTAGTTTGGTTCGATTTTTTGGTAGAGAAAAGATGAAGAAGAAAATTGAATTGAAAGTAAAAGATGATGGGAGGAAGAAAGTTAAAGTATATAAAATAATGATCCTACCCATAAATATTAGAAATAAATTGAGGAATAAATTGAAGAAAGATAATGCAAAATGGAGAGAGGATTGATGATTGGTAGGGGTGATCGTGATGCGGTTTTAATGGTTTTTCCTTTAATTTCAATCCACATTGTTATGTGCGTTTTGGTTTACAAGTAAAATTAAAACTACAGTTTTCATACAAAAATTGAATGTGCGGTTTTATGCAGTTTGGTGTGGTTTTTGCTGTTTTTAACTTAATTTTGTTTCATAGCAACAATAGCTTTAATGTCTTATGATATAATAAATATTTTAAAATAATATTATTATGTTATATTCATATATATAAATATATATATATATAGTTTTATCAAAATTTAAAATAGATGTCTTCAAATTTATATCATATAATAAACTAATATATTATATAATAAACTAATAAAAAAGTTTAGAAGTAAACTAATAATTGAATAATAATTATTAATCTAATAAAATATGATATCAAATGCTCTCATGAGAAACTATTTAATTATGAATTGATTGTTTGGCTTTTAATAATACGTATCAAACACTTCTAAATCATATATATTAGAAATGGTTTAATAACTTAAAACTAAGAATACATTTCTTTAGTTTAATATTAATAAAAGATAAAAAGTTTTTGTGAGATTTCATGACCATTGGACACATTAAAATATAGACACAAAATAAATTAAATATACAATATAATAACAATATAACTTAAAATATAAAATATAATATTGCAAGTCTATATAAATATATTATATATAAAGGCGGTTTGGTGCGGTCTGATTTCAATTAAAAATTATAACTAAACCATATAGTGTGGTGCAATTTTGGTTAATTTTTTGAGTTGCGGTTTTCTTATAAATTTAACAAAATCGATTTAGTATGATGTGGGATTTTTCGATTTTTTTGATCACCCCTAATTCTTACCCATTAATAAATTTAGGAAAGATAATGCAAAATGGAGAGAGAATTGATGATTTTTATCCATAAGAGGAGAGAGGAAAGATAATGAAAAATGGGGAGAGAAGTGATGATTCTTATTCATAAATAAATTGAGGAAAGATAATGGAAAATGGAAGAGGGAATTGAAAAAGGATGATTCTTACCCATAAATAAATTGAGGAAAGATAATGGAAAATGAAAGAGAGAAGGATGGAAAACGGAAGAGGGAATTGAAAAAGGATGATTCTTACCCATTATCTCTTTCATTTTCCATTATTAGTATATAAAAATGTGATATTTCTTACAAAATTTGCATGAATTGCCTAATATATATTTACTAAATTTTTTATTAGAATTCTATTAGTATTAATAATTCCAAAAACCAAAAGAAAATTAAACAATTAAATGAAGGGGAAAAAATATAAAAAATAGAAAAACATGCACGTGATCTAGAGATATATATATATATATGGCAATCGGTTCTTTTAATATAAAATGTATAATGAATAAAATGAAACTAAATAATTCAATGAAGCATAAGAAAAAAAATATCACTTGATATATATATATATATATATATATATATATATTGATTATTTTTAATATAAAATCTTTTATAAATGAAATGTACTAGAAAAGATAACAACTATTAATATGGATAACTAATGACATATACAAGCAAATTAGTGAATAATATAGAAAATTTCACTTATTTGCCACAATAATCTTTGTTAGACTTCAAATATATGAATTATTTATATATTTGAAAATTTTGTTTAATTTAAAATTGTTTCAAATCTACCATCAAGTTTGTCATAAGTCACTATTGCCGTTATAAATTGAGGGTGTACGGTGCGACCACATAACTTCTACCCTCGATTTACAATAGTGGTAACGTTGAATTCAAAAAAATATTGTAAATTTAGGTTGCGTTCATTGGAACACATCTAATGATGGTGATAGTGTGACAATTAGGAACTAGAAAATGAGATTAGACGTTGTAATTGAACTTTTTTTGAAAGTTGGTGACCAGCATTATCACAAATGAAAATTTGCTTTGTAATGGTATATGACATAAATTTCGTGAATTTTTTTAATTAGCCTTCATCACATATCATATTTATTTTATTTTATTTATAATTATTAATTACAACTTTTCATTATTCACTTCATTATAATTTTATATGAGCCTAACAGCAAATAAACCAGAGTTAATTTTTATTACTATTTTCAGATAATTAAGTAACAAACTAAATCACTGTAAAGTGTAATAAATTTTCACATATTTAACTTGCTTTTAAAAAATATATGTATATAATATAATGATATATTAGGATGTAACTTAATTAGTATGTTTGATTTTTGCAAAGTTGTGTTATACCTTTTCTTATGTTTATAATCAATGTCTCGTTCTACCAATTTTTTCATGGGTCATCTCCCTTATTATTTACAACAAATTGATCTCAACATTTTTTGATCATTTTCAATTATGTGAGTTTTTTTTTTTTTTTTTGGAAATGTGTGAATCATGCAGCCTCCTATCATTAAATTTGTTATTTGTTTTTTTTTTTTTAATACGACAATATCCAATATTTGAGTTTTTCAGTCATGCTACTCTACCCACCGTAAGCATATTAACATGTGATCACTACTGACGTGTAAAAAATCTAATATAGACATTAATTTCATTTTCTATATAATGAGGAGATGAGATCATTATATGTCATCGATGGGCATATTAAAAGTTGTCCACGACGGACATTTTATCATTTTCGTTGAGTTTTTTTTTTTTACCATATTGAATTTTGTTTTACCATTTAGCTGTTGAATTGTGGATATTAATTTATAATGTAAGGATGTGTTATCACATGTATAATCTACTTATTTCAATTTTCAGAAAATTATCAATTCTATATTTTAAAGTTTTTGCAACTAAAATGATAAGAATCAAATTTGAATACCAATTTATTTAACACAAAAACTTATATATCTCGAGATACAAATTTTTAAATCCATACTTTTACGGTATTAGTTTTATACTCATAAGGTATTAATTTGCATATTTTAAAGGTATTACATGTATTTTTACTTGTTTTAGTGAAGTGTATTAGTTATACCAGTCTACGGCTCGTGCGATGCACGGGTTATACATATTTTAAATTTAAATTATAATACTTGAAAATTTTAATATGATGAGATATTATTTTGAATATTATATAATTTTAGAGCTTATAATAATTTACGGGTACAACCTTTATACAATAATTTTGATTTTATTATTATTTTTTAAGATACGATTCTAGATCATCTGTTAACGTCTATAAATAATAATGTATTGACCATATTTTTCATCAATACAATATGTATGAATAAAGTTGAAAAAAAAAATCGATACAATATGTATGAATAAAGTTGAAAAAAAACTAAGAAAAATCTCTCGATTTTATTAAATTTATTCACAATAACATTTTATTTTCTTGCATTTGTAAATACTTCCTAAATGTAAGTGTTTAATAACTTTGGGGGCAAAAAAAGTGTTCCAACTCAATGAATGTCATACAATGTAGAAGAAATTGAAGAAGATTAACATTCATGCTGCTAAATACGAGACTATAGAAGCTGCCATGGTCGAGGAATCCCTTAGATCCGTTATCAACACACCATGATAGATAGTGAAAGAAATTGTATTTTCATTTGATGAGTCGGAATTTGTATTATTATCTTGATGAGTCGGAATTTTGTATTTTCGACTCAATGGAACGTTATATGACGTAGAAGAAAATTGGGGAAGACTAAGAATATTATAAAAAACAGATATGAACACACCATTATAGATTGAGTAATAATTAGAAGAAATTGAGAAAGAAGATCAATATTATGAAAACTTCATTGATAAAAAAACAAGTGTATATATTCATCTTGATATATATTTAATATTAAATAATGATCACAAAATATTTTTGAAATTTTAAAATTGAATTTGTGTGAGAATAAAAATAAATAGGATCTCTCAACTCTCAAAATGTGAAAACTCGATCTCACGTAAAATCAGTTTTCTGTTTTATATATATCTTCTGATTTCTAAGGAATATATTTCCCTAAAAAAAAAAAGATTATATTGAATCATCCAAATAAAATATGATATGTGATGTGTTTTTATAACAAACATGTTACATATTAAATAACAAATATTAAAAATATCAAAAGATCCCATTGAGAAATAATGTGTAATTTTTTAGGACATTTAGTTAAATTATGAACTAATGATAAGAAAATATTTTAAAAAACATCAAAATAATTTTAAATCATGAATTACTATGACCCACAATATAATCTTCAAATTTTGGAGAAAATGATTTTTAGATTATATTGCCATATCAATTTTGAAAAAAAAAATATATATTTTTAGGAAAATTTGTTACATTATCAATTTATAATTAGGAAATATTTTAATTTCAATATATCAAAATGATTTACTCTATTCCTACAAAATCCGGACATGTTTCAACTATAATTTAATATATTTTTAAATTTTTTGAGTATTAATATAATAAAAAAATAGAAAGTGGACTTTTTTACTTTTGGCGGATTTGGCCATTTTGGGCAAATATTTTTGGGTGATTTTGTTATTATAATATATATATATATATATTCATAAGGTATTAGTTTTTTACTCATAAGATATTACTTGTGTAATTAAAATATATGTTCTAGTGAAATATATTAGTTATATATTCATAAGATATTAGTTGCTTACTTATAAAGTATTACTTGTATAATCGAAATATATATTTTAGTGAAATATATTATTTAAGGTGGTACTAGTTATATGTAAATATATAAATCGTGTTATTTTAAATGTATTAAGGTCTGAATCAGGAGTACCGTGTACCCATGGACACACATGTCTTTCTCTTTATTAAAATACGTAATATGAGCGCACAACTACATGCATAAATAAATATAGTTTCAATTCCATATTATTGTTAGTTGAGTCCTAAAAAAATTTCTTCCATTCTTCACTATCCATGATATTAATATAAGAAGGGTTAATTTCAATTTGCTATTTTAACTATTGCATTTTTTTTAATAGGTTTTTTAGCATTTTTTTTTAATAAATTTTTTAACTTAAAAAGTTTTTCGATCACTAGTCATTCTCTTCAAAAAAAATTGGTTGTTACTCCAAAATTCATCGGAAAACTCGAAATGCAGTTCACTTCCAAATATTAGTCAAAAAATTCATGATTCATATGTCAAAATGGCTCTCTTTCGAAGTCAAATTATAACCCTAAGTTGATTTAACGATTCTTGTTTGATTTAAACTTGAATCGAACAAATATTGTTCAAAACCCTAGAGTGATTTTTGTTCAATTCATGATCGGATCGAATGGGAATCATGAAATTGACTTAAGGTATAATTCGGCTTCAAATAAAGATCATTTTGGCATATGAATCATGCATTTTTACTGATATTTGGAGGTAATTGCATTTTAAGTTTTCCAGAAAATATGTCAAAAATCGGATTTGGGATAGCAATTGGAAAATTTCAAAGAGAATGATCGGAAAACTTTTTGAGTTTAGACACCCATTAAAAAAAAATGCAATAGTTCAGGTAGCAAATTGTAATTAACTCTATAAGAAAATGTTCCAATGTCCACCATAGTCAATTCTTAATATGTTCACTGACGATATATAATGATCTCATTTTCTTAAATCATAAAACGTGAAATTAACAGATATATTATATATGTGACACAATCACAACAGGCATGTTAATATATGAGACTGCTATAATGTTTCTTCCTATATTATTATCGATGTAAGAAAGCGGTCTTGCTTAATTGAAAACAGAATTGAATGCTACAGAATTTCAAGTATTTGTTTATCTATTTGAAAATAATTTGGTCAAGTCCAATATTATTCAAAGTGTCGGCACTTTATGCCATACTAATAATACAAATACAAAACATAAATTTACACACGCTTGTTGAGAAGCTTCACACAAATTCCCATTTTCTGCAGAACAATCCATTTCTTGAATCCTTAAATAGATCTCTGAATTCTCACTCATTCTTGTTAATGTCTCGATTCAAAGGAGAAGCTACCTAATGGTGGATGATTCGGGATTTTTCGACCCGTGTTCTAGGAATAGCAACGATGGCTATAACCCCACCGATAAACGAAGCAAGAGCTGCAACAGCCAAGGCTGGTGAGTTGCCACCACCGAAGAGTTGATCCCATGGACCGGCTCCAATGGAAACGATGATCTGTTTTCAAAACCAGAGCCCATAAAACTTCTAAACTTTGAAGAATTATTTCATAACAACATGATTTTGTGAGAAACTCTTCTTAGAACTATTCCTCATTGTAATTGATGCAGAAAATATTTGAACGGATACTTAGCTATTCCAGAAATGAAGGTGTAAGTGTTTAATGATTTAGATAGATAGTGATTGAGATAAGGTGAAAGGTATGATAACAACAATATAACATTCATTATAAGCAGATGTAATATATGTTGGCTAAATAATTCTCTGTACTACTATAAATTGAAGTCAACTTAAACTAAAATGAACTATAAAAATAGAAATTAATCGAATTTCATAAGAGCAGGCTGTCATACCTGAGGAACTACAATTGCCAGATTCAGGACTCCCATGGATAATCCTGCAAGATTGAAATAAATTTTCAATGTGATGTACACTCAGATTACATACAAACTATGAAATAAAAACGACATTGAAACCAACCTTGGCCCAAGCCTAAAGCTTCAATACGTGAAGACACCAACGCATATGGAACACTGTATGTTATCTGCAGGTCAATAACACAGGTCAGGAAATCAAAATAGTAAATATTCGAGATTATTCTCGGACTTTAAGCATGCATTAATAGCATTTTCTCCAATTAAAATAGATTTCACCAATCCATCTACAGAGCGATCAAGAGACATCGATCGTAGGCAGATAAGAACTTGGAAGCAATACAACGAGAATAAATTTGTAGCAATTCTTAATCGGATAATGCAATTGTCAGAGCATGTAATGGCAAGATGAAAAGGTAAAGCTTAAAAAGGAAAAAAAAAAAAAAAAGATTCTTACATCCTTTCTTTAGCTGATTTATATCCATATAAATACTTTAGCAGAAAAGGAATTATATTAGCAACTCACCGCTAACGGAATGCCAAGAAATGTGAATGCTAGTAGGGCAGCTACCACGATACCAGTTGGAGGAAGACGATTACCAAGATCCATACTGCTCTTCACGGCGGTTATAATAAGCATTGCCACAAAGAGGAGAGACAAAAGAATGTTGGAAAGTCCCCATGTAAAACCAGCACCCCATTTCCGGCATAGCTTTTCCATGAGCAAAGATGTAATCCCGAGGGCAAATGAATTCAGCACCAGGCCAAACGAACCCATTCTCACCCCTGTGCTGTAATTCTTCCCATCATTCGGCTCACCACCATATATTTCACGACCCATCCAATCAGTATCAAAAAGAATAAACGGAAACCACCCAATCCAAGTCAGGGCAGTAACAAGAAGGACAATCCAAACAGTACCAGGGAGATATCTAAAAGTCCCAAAGAGCTCCCAAACAAAAGCTTCATGCTCAGAAGAACCCTCAGGCATTTCTTCACCAGAACGAGGGGAACTATGGAGGGGTGTTCGTTCGTGGGCTACTGATGTTAAAGGCTGTTCATTGGCTGCTGACAGGCTTACACATGTAGTTATTATAATGAAGATAATATCAATAAGGAATGCTGCCTTTAGATTAGCACAGTTAACAGTGCAAGCAGAAGAGAGTGTAAATGGGAAAACCTTGAACCAGTTACTGTAGGCCCCAGTAGCATATCCAAGGATATTGCCAACAGCCATGGACAGCGAGAAATACGCATTTGCCACTCGAGTCCTCCTATGATCCTTTCCTAGCATGACATAGTAATAAAACATGACCATTAATCACCAACAAGCTAGTTCTCAGAGTGCTTCTCCCATGGAAAACGACGCCCACACGAAGAGCAAAATCTATGATAAGATGAACTGGTAAGCAAACTATGCGTATTTTTTAACTTAAATGTATGATCTTGGCCTTCTCTTTTAGTCCTTTAGTAATCAGTTCTCTGTTTAATCTGTGGAGTTTGGATTTAGAAACTTAGAGATGATTTACAACAGTCTTTATGCTAGTAATTCGTGCATATAGATTGCTCTATGCTTATTATCTCTACAGAAACAGAAATTCTTGACTTCAAGCACCCATTTCATTTATTTACACTTTCCAAGAATGGAAGTTACTTAATACAGAGTCCCTTTTGAGCACTCAAATAATCTTATAAATCACCAATCTAGACTTCAAGAAAATCCTAAGTTTCAAGTGCTATACATCTTCCTTTTCACACAACCAATGATCCCTTTCCAAAAGTTGATTTTCATTCTCACCCCAGAAACAGAAAACGACATTAAATCTCTCCATGAACTGAACTCACCACCCTTAATTAAACCACTACTATCTTTTCATTACACTAATGATCTCCACAAAACCATGAACACAGCAAACACTTTACGGAATAACGAAAACAGAGATATGAAATATGTACCAGTTAAATCAGCGAGGAGGGCACGGCAAGGGCCCTGAGTCACATTATTAGCAACGTCCAGAATCCAGAATCCGATCACAAAGGCCACCACGGCCCGGATTTTATTCTCGCCGCGATCCCCCAACATCCATCCGATATCGGCGGAGTAGCCGATGATGAGCACGGCGACGACTATGGAGACGGCGCCGGCCAGTATGAAGGGGCGGCGGCGGCCGAAGCGGCTGGTGCAGTTGTCGCTGAAGTGGCCGACGAGCGGCTGGACGAAGAGGCCCGAAAGCGGCCCGCACAGCCAGATTATGCTCGCAAACGCGTGCGGAATTCCGAGCTCTTGCACGTAGGGAGTCAATAGGGACAATTGCAGAGCCCAGCCGAACTGAATTCCACAGGCTATCGATGAGATGCGAAGCAGGGTGCGCAGCCTCACTTTGGCGGGCCGGGCCGGCTGTTGGTGGCCTTGTGGTGGGCGGTTGGGCCTTGTACCTCTCGCCGCTTCCGGATTCGTCATTCTGGTGAGTTGTGTTTCTTGTTTCTGCAGAAATAGTAATCGATTATGAGTTTGTTGGAGAAGTTTGAAGCATATTCCGATGCGCTGGTGGTGGTGGTGGTGGTGGTGGCGGTGGTGGAGGGAGGAACAAGGGAGGAGGGTGGTGGAGGGAAAAAGCAGGAGGGTGGTGGCACTGGGAAGAGTGTTAAAACTGATAGGACAAAATTGCCCTTATGCCGAGTGGAATTAACACCTTTTTCTTTGTAGTGGGACCTTTTTTTAATTTGTTTTGATTATTAAAAGTCCACTGTCTTTAATAACATGTTATATTGGTAAAAAAAAATTAACGAGTCAAAGGGAGAGAGTCGAGAGACTGAGAATGAGAAAATAAAGATCATCAAATTTTTTGTGAACTTGATTTATGACTTTAGATCCATGTATTCGATTAAATTTGATTCGAGACCAATTTTGATGCACTCTCATACGTCCCCATGCGCCTAGGCATACGTGTTCAACTCGCTTCAGCGTATTATATTTGTAGTTATGTTAATAATATATTTTAGTAATGTTAGTCATATATTTAGTAATGTTAGTTGTATTTTAACATTTTCTTAGATAATAATTAATACATTTCATACATTTTAGTTATGTTAGTTATACTTTAAGATCGTCTCACATGAGTTTTTGTGTTTTTAGTTATGTTAGTTGTACATTTATATACTATATAAATATATAATTATGTTGATATAAAAGTATGAATAATATCATATAAATGAATATATGTACAAATTATGCCAAAAATTATTCTTTTTTTTTAAGTTAAAGTATTGCATAAAAGTTAGGATAATTGTATATAAATGTCATACTAATATAATATAAATGTCAACACCTGAATCAAAAAAAAAATTATAATAAGAGGACGCGGATCCGAATCGGATCCCGACTGACATGAGTACACCAAACTGCACAGGAGACTTACTCAATAAATATAACAATTGGTGTAAATTTATTGTTAATTTTGCTTATATACATATAACACATATTTCACTTTTAAGAGTGAGTTTTATGTAAGATCATACCAGAAAACTAGTTACGTGCATGAGATGAGTCAATTCACAACCCACACTACACAATTCGTATATGAATGTGTGAAAATGTGTTTTGTCGTGGTTAATAAGGATCGGTATGTATCACGGTAACTATTCGTGAGATCGTCTTATATACGTTTTTATGCTAAATAATTGTATTGATTGGATAATAATATATATATGTATATATATGTATAGTTTTTTAAAATGGACCTAAACATATTTGTAATGGTTTTTTGAAATTAGCTCACAAGAATTTAATTTGATCATATCAAATTGAAAAAAAAAAGGCTTTTTAAAACATTATTTTCTTAACATTTTATTTTTATCTATCCATTTTTTATTTTATAATAGTCCTATAATTATAAGAATTTTCAAATTTTAGTTCGAGTACATTCAATAACAAATTAAAATGACATGGCATTGTCTAATTGACATGCAAACTATTTAATATCAATGAATAAATTTCTAAAATAATTATAAAAATTTAGTGATAAGTAAAAAATGCATTAATTTACCAGTAGCAAAATAAAAGAAATCTACATACTATTGTAAAATGTCTTTTATTTTAAAGAGTAAAAATAAATATAGACAAGTATATAATTATAACTTTTAAATTTTAAAAAATTATTCAAATTTCCATATACACATCAGTTAGATAAAAGTTATTAATGATTAAGTATAAATAACATTAGGTTATGACAGTTTATGAGGGCACACATTTTTTAAATTATAGAATTTAAATATAAAAATGGATAGATAAAGTGCATGAATATAAATCCCAATTTGGCCCGTTTTAGTTCAGGAAGACTTACACAGGAGGGCGGATTGTAATTATAATGCAGAAGAAGGATAAAAGTGGAAATCTAGTGCGGGCCCAAGTTCGTGGGCACTTGTTTAGATTCTGTTCGCGTTAAAGAGAATTTTGTTAACCGCGGCACGTTTGGCAAATCCTAATTTGACGAAACATAAAGATGGAGTTTACTCATATTTTTATGTATGGACAAATTACAATTTTAGTATCTAAATTATATTTAATTTTAATTTTGGTATCTCTGTTTTTGTAATTTATAAAATTGGCATTTGAAGTTTAAAAAATTAATATATTGCATACATCTTGTTAAGTTTTTGTCCAAACTTGACGGAAGTTACCTAACCCTAATTATTTGGTGGGAAAATTCACGATTTTCCTTCCAAATTTTTCAATTTCATTCCTCACTTTTCATTTGTCCTAATTTCATCTATCTTCTCTTCAATCTCTCCAAATTGCCACATTTTCTCTCCAAGTTGGAGAGAAAATGTTGTAATTTAGAGATGTTGGATGTTAGATTTTCGTTCACATCTCTTTGACACTCTCTCCAATCGTTCACCATTAGTATAGTAATTGTTCTGGATTTGGTGAACCAGGTTGGGTATGTTTGGACAAAAATTATCAAAATCCTACAATCATATCCTTTTTCTTTTTTTTTTTCTATTTTTCCTACAATTTTCAAGAAAAACATCTATTTTTTCTACAATTCTCAATGTGAAAATGACATTTTAACTATAATTCTACTCAAAATTCATACTCACGAAATAATTTTCAAACCCAAATCCAAATTTGTAAAAATCACCTTAAATCCAAAATAAACATTGCTTTATGATGGTTTAGTCAAAATATAGCTCTCTAAGATTGCTATTTGCTGTATTGTTGCTTTGTAAACTGTTGTTGAATTTATCTATCAATAAAAGCTACTTTATTGTACCTGTGTGAAATTTTGCAGCAAGTCTTCATCTTCTTTATTCATCTTTATTGCATGCAATTATTATTATCATTCAACTTAATGTTAAACATTCGATCTTTTAGTACTTAAAGTTGTATTGGAGAGAATCACTGAAAATTTGGAGAAAAAATGTGGCAATTTGAAGAGAATGAAGAGAAGAGAAATGACATTAGGGTAAACGAGGGGGGATGAAATTGGGAAATTTGGGGGAAAAATCGTGAATTTTTTCACCAAATAATTAGGGTTAGGTGATTTCCATCAAATTTGGACAAAAACTTGACGGAAGGTATGCAATGTATTAATTTTTGAAACTTCAGGTATCAACTTTGTAAATTCGAAAATAAGAGTACCAAAATTAAAATTGGGATATAATCGATACCAAAATTGTAGTTTACACTTTATGTAATTTTAAAATATTAGTTTTCTAAAAAAAATTAGTTTTAAAATAAAATATAGGTATTTCAGGAAATTAGACAAAATTATAGGTTATTGTTATTGTGTCTGTAAATATATATATATATATATATATATATATATATATACGAAAATGATAAAATATTTATCGTGGACAACTCTTAATATGCCCATCGGTGACGTATAATGATCATATCCCTTGATTATATGGAAAGTGAAATTAATAGGTATAATGTATCTTACAAATTTTGATTTGTCTAATATATCCTTATTAGATATTATTATTTAAGGTTATAATAGTAATTTAGTAATTAATAATTTTAAATACATGCAGTTTTAATAATAAACTGTAATTTAGTACTTTTACACTATAATTTAATTGTTTTATTTTTATTTTTAAAATAGATCAATTTTTTTAGTCTTATGTATATAAAATATAATACAAACTTTGAATTATATGTTTCTTATCCTAAAGTTTGATGTCTTCAAATTTGATTTATAAAAATTAAATATATGAAATAATAATATAATATTTATTATCTATATATATTAAGCGCTTAAGTACTTAACCAATAAAAAATACATACAAAAAAGTATAAACTATGAAATTTATTACCAATGTAATTTTTTAACAGTTTCATCAGGGATGAACTTCTAGATTAAGAAAACTTTCCAAAACTATACCATAATTTTCTTCAAACAGAGACTACAATAATTCATTAAAAGGAAGAAAAATGAAAAAAAATCCACATCTCTAGCGACAAGGAGGAGAATACACTTAAAACTTTATTACACAAGCCATAAAGAAAGAACAGTAAGAATGACACAAAAGAAGATAAAAAAATATAAGATATAACTAGAAGTTAATGTTTTATTATCATTCGTTTTAAAATTCCGAAACTTATTATTTTTTTGATTATTTGATTTTTTTTCCTAAATTTAGATTTGTTAGGAATTGAAGAACTCGAATTTTTAATCTAATACAACAATATATTTGTTTTCCTTTTTCGAAACAATAACAACAACAAAATTCATCCTTTACATGCAACGCACGTGCTCCATACTAATATATATATATATATATATATATATATATATATATATATATATATATATAGACCAATCATGTTATCATGTCAGACTACCACCATAGACATATTAATATGTGTTTACCGCTGATGTGTTAGAGATCTAACATATTTATTAATTTCACATTCAATAATTTAGACCGATAAGATCATTATACATCATCAATGGATACATTAAAAGTTGTCCGATAAGTATTATAACATTATAATATATATATATATATATATATATATATATATAATGTTTCGATTGTTTAGATACCACTTGTTTGACAAAAAGGTAATTAATCTCTTGCCTTTAAAAAGAGGTAACTTATAAATTTATTAATTCGATGGTGATATTTTGATTTTGATTTTATCTTACATGATTAAAACATTAGATATAACATTAATAATGAGTTTTACTTCATTAATTTCTATTTTGAGTTTCTTTTAAATGATTTAATTAATAGGTTTACAAACTATATTACGTAGGGTTATCAAAAAAAAAAAATATATCCTTATTAATCTCTACTTAGTTACAAGATATTTTCATCCTAAGTGAGTCTTAGAAAGCTGTGAGATAAAGCTAATGACTGGTCCATATAAATGTCGTTGTTTTATCATTCTTATGTCCATCAAAAGCCACCATGTTCATTGTTACATATTGTCATGTCTATGTTGACAAAAACTTTCGTGAAATGGTCTTACGGATAGTTTTCATGAAACGAAATTTTGTAATTTATAAATTAAATTCACTTTCATTAATTTACATGCATGTGAATTGTGATGGATGGATTGTGGATTGATCCGTTTCAAGTAACATGATTCGTGAGACGGTCTTACATAAGATTCACTCGTCTATATTGTGCATGACACAACAATCATATATGCAACTCCATTAGATATATATATATAGCATGTGAAAGACATAACCCTTGGAATATAACTCAAAACATGGCCAATTAAACACGTCCACAATGTCTTAAGGAAATGGAAAGAGGCAGAGTACATAAAACAAGTGATATAAGCTTTGTAGACATTAATTAATGGATGAATTTAAAATTCCTTTTGTTTCAATCATGTAGAGTTTGAGTGCGCCATTTCTTTTTCATTGTTAACTATTTACTGTAAATATGTATAATGAAAAAGACAGCAAAGCTAATCTAATCATTGCAATTACGACACGGACTAATTTGATTGCAAAACGACGGATTTCATTGCAAGTGTATCATGTATGTATAATCGAAGCATAAGTGTACACGTGGCTCTTGTTTATATTTTTACCGGTGGAATTTAAAGGGGAAATGCCAATACTATCGTCAAAATCTTACCCTTTTTTATTTATGTTTATAAGGTTTAATTATTTTATCATTTGAGAATATTAATTATGTTGACACCGTGTCCCGATTTAGATCTTTTGTTACAGGTCTCATTTCACATTTTCGCTTTTTTTAATACATTAAATATATTAATTAATAATATCATGTCCAGATTTAGATCTTTTGTTAAGGTCTCATTTCACATTTTTGCTTTTTTTAATATATTAAATATATTAATTAATAATATCATTAATACACGTGGTGTATGATATTATTTTGAGATATCAAATAAAATACAAATTGTAATAGAGAAGGTGGTTTAATTGTAGCGTAGCTGTGAACACTCGTTCATAAACTTTTGCTACCAGATTGTCATATGTTTAAAAAGTTTACAATTAGGGTGAAGTGTTTTGTAGGGAGATCCTAATTAAATTGAGATATATATTTTAACTTAATTAATAATCTAATATTAGCTATCAAGGTTTACTGTTTATGCCTACCTTCACCTACATACAGCTGCATTGATTTATTGAAACAAAGCACTTTATTTATTATAATATATTTGAGAAAGGGAGTGGCATGCCATTAACTTATTCGAAATATTATTAAAGTAATTTAAAAAAAAGGGTGAATGACATCCACATACCACGAGTCCTTTAAATTTGGTCAAATTATTGAACACACATTGAGATTTGTATAATTATATACTTTGAGCTCACTATATGTCATTTGCTAATTTACCAATTTTAATTTGTGGATGATAGATATAATTTATCAACAGTGTTAAGTTCAATTATGTTGTCATTTTTTTTTTCTTAATAAGAATGTTGAAATTTAGTATACGGTCGATGTTGCTACTATAATTTAGTATGAGTCTAAATATTTATATTATGAAGGTGTATATATAAACCAGAAACCACACTCATGTTTACCTATATTGTTATTTGTCTAACAAATCAACCTTAGTGACATATTGTTTAAGAAGAAGTGTTATATTTTAAGATCGTTTGAAAGAATTTTTTTTCAATCATGTTTACTCTTCTTGCACAAACCACACAACATTCTGTATCATCAATAATTTAGATCTTTTCATAATTTCATTTAAATTAGCTCACTATCAAAATATGATCGGTTTGATCCTAATCCATTTAAATGGGCTGTCAATGGCCCATTTACAGTAGCTCAATTGACGGCCCAATTTCCAATTTGGCAGCTTGAAATCCGACAGTTTTTTGTACATCTTTTCATTTACAACCGACTTGGGGCCCACATGCCGACATATATTTCCAAATAGGGTATCTGTTCTTGAGGATGGAATATTTCCAAATATGTGGTAGGGTATCTGTTCTTGAAGGATGGAATATTTCCAAATATTTTTCAGGATAATAACTATTCGTCAATGTCCTCTCAGAAAAAATATCTATATTTATATATATATAATAACAATTACCCCCTACAAATAAAAATGTAAAATTTTTCCCTCTCATTTTCACTTACTAAATATTTAATATATTAATAATTAATAATTGATAATTATTAAATATAGAAAATATATTTTGTGTGATGTTCTCATATAGAAATTACACCTATTATTAATTATCTCATATTAACCAATCACACATTTTTCTTATTTAGTGGCAGTATATTTAAATTTAAGCATTATTTTTCTCCACTAATTTATCACCTATATATATATATTGATTGAATAATAATTACAATTAAATTCAATAAAAAAAACTCGATTTTTATACATAAAAAAGTAACTAAAAAAACATGATTAACAATATTAAAATAGCAATATATTGATGATTATGATATAATTTATAATACATAGATTGGTAAACTTTGACTACATAACTACATTTCAATATGAGAGATCAAAAAAATCGAGATTAATATAAAATTAGTTGAAACATGTTTGATTGATACACTAAATAACAAATTAAATGATACATGTTTTTTATTTTCAAATGTTTTAAATAAATTTATATATGTCATTCGCAACTAATTTCTGAAATAAAAGCAACGTCTTCTTTATTTAATTTCTATCAAAAAATATTTTAAGTAATTTTTTCAATCCATTTAATATTTTTAAATGTCACAAATAAATGGAACTATAACAGAACAAACAACTTACCTATTTTGTTATTTTAATACATTAATTTTAATTTGTGATGTGTATATAAACATAAATAAATTAAACAAATGAATTTGAACAATTAATATGTTCTTCATAAAATATCTTTATATTTGAAAAATGTAAAATAATTGAGCACACTTATGAACTTTAAAAAAAAATTAATATTTGATGGAATCTAATAAAAAAAACTAACTGTGAACTTTAAAAGAAATAATAATACTTGATGGAATCTAATAAAAAAAATATACAAACTAAAAAAAGTCAATATTAAAATTTAAGATATCTTTTATATTTTGATTTATACAATTGTATAGCTCTAATTAGACATTTAATAACGAAATCAACAAATATATTCTTGTTGGGATATTTCAGTTGTTATCTTGATAAGACAAAACACAATAACACAATAAGAAAAGAACAATTTGCCTAAGGTATTGATACCTAGTTTCCGCATCACATGATCAAGGAAAGATCATGTGATGGTTTTCCAAGATACAATGAAAACCGACCTTAGAAGAAGTGAGAACACTTCTAAGGGTCAGCATGTTGTAGGGAACAGCAAGCTAGAAGAAGTATCCTTAGTAGAAAGGAGTTAGGATACTGAAAGAAGCAGTCAACAAGTTGTGAGAAAGCTGTTCTGAAAGGAGAATTCAGAAAGCAAGTAGCTGCTGCAAGAAACCGACAAGAGCTGCAAGAACCCATGCTTGCAGCAGAGGTTGTCGAGGTTACCGGACTGGCCAAGGAGACGGGGCCCTTACTGAAGACCTCAGACGAGGCTGTTGTTCAGACAACACTCTCTGAGGGTAAGAAGACCTCTGAAGGGACGACTGTTGAGACAGTACCCTTAGTGGATGTTCGAGGAGAAGCTGAGGTAACCGCTGAACAACTAGAGACACCTCATGAGGAGGTTGATACTGCTGCTGCTGCACGCTCACAAGAACCTATCTAGGTTACAACAGCAGAGGTTACTGAGGAAGCTGAGTCTGCAAGAAGCTGCTGCAAGAAAGCATATACAGCAAAACTGCAAGAAGACAGTTACAACACTACAACAAAGTAAGAACGGCATGCAGCATCGCTGCAAGAAAAAGATACAGAAGCACTGTAAGAAAGGATATAGCAGTACTGTATGAAGATACTGCAAGAAGGTCTAAGTTACAGCAGTACTATAAAAAACTAACAACTGCAAGCAGACCTAGGATACAGCGCCAATGACAAACTGAAAAAGTATCCTGCAAACCGAGGAAGGATAAATGCAGTATGAGGAATGAAGATCCAAGCAAGATTAAATAGAACCGTTCCAGAGAAGACCAAAGTTGCAGACACGGAGTCAATGCCAAGACGCCACGTGGACTGACGCGCTGCAGAAAGCTGCGAGCCGCAATCACCGCATTAAATGCTCCAGAGAGAAAAGTCAAGTCGCATTAAATGTAAGTCATACCTTTGATCAAGAAGCTCAGATGCATTTAATGCGACCACAAAGAAGATCTTGGAGATCAGAGCTTGATTTCAAAGAAGGAGAAATATCTCTTTTCAACGGATACTTTCCAACGGATAAAAACTCTCAAGATCTATAAATAAAAGGTGTGGCTGATTGAAGAGATTGCTGGACAAAGTCGAGAGAAAACTCACACATCATCCAAAGTTTTTTAAGCTTTCACATGTTCAGCCACTCAACCTTCTAGGAGCAATATACAACAACAAATGAGCTTTGAGAGATCAAGACTGCTCCTCACCAGTTGAAGTTTTATTTTCTTTTTAACCTTGTAGCTGTGTGCGTAGGTTGTTTTAGGTGTCGAACAGTTGATATGAGAGATCCTTGTTGTTTGTATAGTTGTCTAAGTGTTAGGCAGCTTCCCTGTGTGGGAGTATGGAACCCTGTGTGGGTTGACCTTTAGAGTTTGCAGTTGTTGTGTGTACGCTGGACTCTAGTAGGTGTTTAGCTTTGTAAGTTGATAGATTGTTAGGAGTGTCCTGTAAACCAATCTTGCTTAACAAAGTTCCTGCTCGAGGTAGTAGTAGAGTGGACGTAGAAGACTTACACCACCTTCGAACCACTATAAGCCATAAGTGTTTCATTGCTTTCTTATCTGCGCTTTATCTTTCATATCTATCTCTGTCATAAGCATAAAACGTTTTGAAAATGATCATATTTGAGAAAACCAGCCAGCCTAGTGTCTTAAAACCTTTATTTTTCCGCTGCATGTAAAACTCTAAGTTACAGCGTGCAGCACTGCATCCTAGTTCTGTAAGTAGTAACTGACTGGCGCTGCAAGTTCAAGTAACCTGCAGAACAGTAAGTTTTAATAGATTTTCAAAATCGACCAAGGTTCATTCACCCCCCTCTGAACCTCGGAAACCACTTGGGACCCAACAATTCTAATAGAGTTAATTACATTTTTCAACATGTACTATGCATCTTTTTTAATTTTGCATCCTAACCTATTTTTTTTCTCCACTCACATCATATACTATACATTTTTGTTTACTTTTGCAACCTTCGGTCAATATTTTCCGGCGAGAAAACGCCCACGTGATTTTCATGTCCTAATTGATGGTTATTTTCATCATTTGCACTTCTAAGACATTAGTAAATTTGATTCATCAACTATTTTCAATGATAAAGAGATCTAAGTTTTTGTTTGAACCTCACCGTTAATCTTCATTTGCTCAAACAATTTGACAAAAAAAATATGGGAAAAATTAGGACAAAATTTGCTTTTGGAGGGGGAGTTAGTTAATGACCTAGAAAATGACGAAAATAGCCCTCAATTAGCACATAAAATCACGTGAGTATTTTCTCGCCGGAAAATATTGGTCGGAGGTTGTAAAAGTAAACAAAACATGTAGTATGAGACTATGAGTTGTGATCGGAGAAAAAAATAGTTTAGAATGCAAAATTAAAAAACATGCATAGTATAGATTGGAAAATGAAATTAACACATTCTAATATATAGTGAAACACTTATTTAATATTCTCCATCAATTTGATAAAAGTTTGTTCCATCAGTAAATCGTCAAGATTTATGACAATATTATGACTATGAACATCATACTCAAGTTTTTAAGTGAGAATAATAGAAAGTTAGACTATGTCGAAATAGTAACAAATATATGAAAATTCATTGGGGGTTGATAGAGGGATGTAATTGGAGAATGAATGCTATTTGGCATTCTACTATGTATGGCGATGTGATGAATTTTTTTTGAAAAAGAATATTTAAAAAAAGGTTTGTTATATCTAAAAGATATTCTAAATAATCAAGGTTTGTTTTATATAG
Organism: Scutellaria minor; assembly: GCA_954870855.1. Lineage (NCBI taxonomy): Eukaryota > Viridiplantae > Streptophyta > Magnoliopsida > Lamiales > Lamiaceae > Scutellaria > Scutellaria minor. Next base: position 3,563,312 of record OX940734.1, read on the forward strand.
TCAACTTATTTATATCAAAAAATTACAACACTTGAAATTTATATACCACGCATCATGCGGGTTACCAAATGAAATTGAAATATTATCAAGAACTTGATTTTTCCGTAAATTGACATTTTCACATTAAACTCGGAATATTTAAATTTTATGATCATACATCACACGGGTATTATATTATATTGAATCTCAAATAATATATTATTTTGTATTCAATAGTTTCATATCAAAACACCAAAATAATAATTTTTATATGTCCATGTATCGCACGTGACCTATATACTAGTATAAAATAAAATTTGTATCTTAGACAACTTCACAATAAAATATTAATTTTTTTTATCCATATATACAACCTACAATCCAACCCAATTCTAATTTTTTTATACTTTATCAACAACCTAACCAACCAAACTTTTTAATAAAATATTCATTTCTCTCTCATTTATAAACACAACTTAAAATGATTTGGGCGACACTTGTATGCCCCGGGGCATATGCCCCCAACATAATTTTTTATTTTTTTTCTTTTTCTTTTTTCTCTCTCGTTGTTTCTTTTTTTTTCTTTTTTCTTCCCCTTTAATTGTTCTTCTTCTTATTCTTTTTCTCTCTCTTTCTTCCTTCTTAATTTCTTCATTAATTGCTACAAAGTGATACCTAAAAGAGTATACAAAGTGATACCTGAAGAGTATACAAGTGATATTTTTTATTAAATGAACAAGTAATACATTAAAAGTAAATATGTGTGATACCTTTAGAATAAATATATATATATATATATATATTTTGAGATATTACACATTTGTCCTATAGGTATTACAAACATGAACTAAAGGTATGTGATACCTGAAGAGTATATGTGTGATACCTTTAGAGTAAATGTGATACCTGTTAGGTGTGTGCGCAGCGTGAGCGCGCGGCATGGGCGCGCAGTATAGGGTGTGGTTTTTAAGGTATTACAAATTTATCCTATAGGTATTACAAATATGAACTAAAGATATGTGATACCTGAAGAGTATATGTGTGATATCTTTAGAGTAAATGTGATACCTGTCAGGTGCGCACACGATGTGAGCGCGCGGCGTGGGTGCGCAACATGGGCGCGTGGCGTGGACGCGCGGTTTTTGAGGTATTATAGATTTGTCCTATAGGTATTACGAACATGACCTAGGTATGTGATACCTGAAGAGTATATGTGTAGGGGTGGTACGGTACGGTATACCGAAAATTTCTCACCGTACCGTTACTGTACCGAAAATTTCGGTACACCGTACCTTCGGTATACCGAAATTTCGGTATGAGAAAAGTTCATACCGTTACCATACCGTCATTTCAGTATACTGTAATGGACTGACATACCGTTCCATACCGACATACCATTCCATATCGGCATATTGGTATGGACCGACATACCGGTATAGACCGGCATACCGTTCCATACTGGTATTCAAACCAAACACTAAAAACCCATTATTTTGAATTCCAATATCCCATTGGAGGAAGACAAAATAAAACACAATAAAAAATATCCATAACCATGACAACAACATGCAATAACAATCCATAACCGTATAGTAGGATCCATAACAATCCAATAACAATCCACAATCCATACAACAACAAAATGCAAGTAGCACAATGGGATTAATTAAAACAGAATACAATAAGCCCATAACCGTGAGATTAATTATCAGAAAATAACAATCCAAACACCATTACAATAAAAGCAGTAATTGTTGGTTAGTGGATGCTTGGACCACTCCAAGTTACCTGAAATTTGAACATCCAAAAAAGGCAGTTAGTCTGTGTGCTTAATACTACAAACAAAAGCATTCATAGAGATTAAAAAGCCAACACACAGTCATCTTGCAAGCTAGGAAAGAAACCAAACACCTGATGACCTGTTAAGCTATTAAAGACAAAATACATTACTCACATGTTGGTTTATGTCGTAGACAATGTGGAGGTCGGAGTTTGAGAAATGTTTTGAGTGGAATTTGCAACTGCAAAAGAAACATTTGAAAAAATTTAACACAATTATCAAATCAATACAAGTAACTAACAAAAATTTAAATTTAATTAGATAAATGAAATCTTACGCTTTTCAATTTCTTCAATTTCCTTGTAAAATTCAAGGTCATCATCGGTGGGATCCTTGTAAAAGTTGAATGCATCTGCTTTGAGCCAATCATTAGTGCACACTAATACTTCCACCATTTTAGGACTCAAACTATTTCTAAAAGGATCCACAACTCTTTTGCCTAGACTAAAAGCTGACTCACTAGCAATCGTTGAACTTGGAATTGCAAAAATATCCTTGACAATGATCGAAAGAATATGATACCTAATTGAATTACCTTTCCACCACTCCAAAAGATTGAAAGATTGATTAGATCATTTTTCAATCTCATCCGCTAGATACTTGTCAACTTCATTTGCGATCTCTCTTCGTTGTTCAACTTCATTTTGTGCATCAACTTCATCGAACAACTCATCCCAAAGACCATCACCACCACTATTATCATCTCCACTAACATAGTCAATTTGCATAATTTGCTTCTCAATATTCGTATCGTCACGAACCCCCTTGTAATCCATCCACATCTCCATCAAATCTTTTTTAACTTTATCAACAAACTCTTCAACCATTGGACAAACACCTTCCAATTTTCTTATGCTAACTTTGATTACTTGAAGCTTATTTCTAGGATCCAAAACATTTGCAATGAAAATCAAGCTATTCACCCTACTCCAATTCCCCCAATACTTGTCAAATTTTAATTTCATTGCACTTCCAACTTTTTGAAGAATTGGATCCGAATAATCATTCACCCGTTTCTCAATCTCAATTTGGATTGCAATCATTGATTGATAAATCAATTGGGAGGTGGGAGTTTTTGTTGCACTTAGCTCTAAAGTGGCATCATAATTTTTTTTTTAAAAATGTACAAAAGCTTTTGCGTTCTCCCAATCCTCGACATCCGGAGGTCCTACCCTTTCAATACCCTTCTCATCCTTTTCATGAAAATAATTAATAAAATGTACCCACTCTTCGGCCATCCTCTGAAACACCCTTCTATACTTCAATGCAACTTCAAGCATTTTGTAAGTTGAATTCCATCTAGTTTTGACATCCATAGGTACTGTTGATGTACTAGAAAACTTAGCTAGCACGGCAAATTCCCTAAACTTATTCAACCTAGAAGGTGAAGAATGAATGAACACAACAACATTCCTTATAGCTTTAATTGAAAAATTAAGCTCTTTCAAACCATCTTTAACAATTAGGTTAAGAATATGACAAACACATCTCAAATGCAAATACTTCCCTTCAAACAACAATGAATTTTCACTTTTCATTCTTTTTTTCAAGTATTCGATTGCAGTATCATTTGATGAGGCATTATCAACTACAAACGAAAATACTTTTTCTATTCCCCATTCCCTCAAACAAACCTCAACCATCTTTTCAATTTCTTCCCCAGTATGACTAGTGATTTTCGTAAAATTTATTATTCTTTTATGCAACTTCCAATCACTATCCAAAAAATGAGCTGTAATGACCATATAGTTAATGTTTTGAATGGATGTCCAAGTATCAGTTGTGATACTCACCCTTTGGTCACTTAACACTCTTTGAATTTTTTCCTTTTCAACTAAAAACAAATCGTAAACCATACCTGCAACTTTCTTTCTATCGGGGATTCTGAACCGGGGTTGTAATTCATGCAAAAGACTTACGAATCCATTTCCCTCAACAGCTTGAAATGACATTTCATCAATAATCACAAACTCCGTGATTTTCAGTTCACACCGTTTTTGATTAAAAGTATGAGGAACCAAGGCACTTCATTGCCCTATAGTATCACTCGTCAATATGGTTTGACCTTTTTCTTGAATACTTCTTTCATACAACGGACTAAGCTTACACCTCTTTTCCAAGTGGTTTTTCAACCCGCTAGTACTTCCAGAAACTGTCGTGATCTTTTGTTTGCAGTAGTTGCATATTCCTATTTGATGTACGCTCCCATCCTCCCACTTCTCTATCGTCTTTTCACAATGTGCCCAGTATGGACTCCTAATCTTTGGAGCAATAGGAGGTTTTTCTTTGGATTCTTTTCTTCCTCTTTTTCGAGTTGAAGACTCATCAAGTACAAAACCAGTTTTGTTTTGTGTTCCAGACGATGTTGAGAGCGAATGAGATGATTCAGATTCCATTCTGCAAAATTGATAATAAAAGGAGAGTGAGCAGTGAGCAAACATCTAAGATTTGATGAAATAACATGTACCATATAGACACGTTATGTAGAGACATCTAAGTTATGAGATGCTAGCATTATATAGTTTAGAATTTGTGCTGCCATAGTTAACACGTTGCTGTTATTGCTCCCGGCTGCCCCTCTGCCACCACCGGCGATAGGCCCACACACACGCATACAACTACAACTATACATAATAAACATACACTAACACACGCACACATACTCTGCGACTATATTATGTTGATTTTCTTTAAAGTATCATGTCAAATAATGTTGATATTTTCAAGGATTTGTATAATATGGAAACAATATTTTTCTTATAATACTTTAAAGATTTCAAAAGTTTTTCAAAGATCTGTAAAATATGCATATAAGATTTCCATAATTAATCTAAAAATAAAAGTTTCTTTCTTGAAGGAAACAAATTTTATTTCCCTCCATAGAATAAACCTACAAAATCGAAATACTAAAACGCAAAACACTCACAGAATCGCCGCCGCTCACAGTGGCGGCACACCTTTACTCCACTAGCCGGCGCAACCTTGCGCCGGTAACTCCAAAAATAGCAGCAGCAGGGGTGACGAAGGGAGCAGGAAAGGAAGAGAAAAAAAGGGAGAACGAGAGAGGGCCACCGCGTGCCGGCGGCGATGACGATCGGGAGACCCGAAGTACCTGCCGGAATGTATATGAACTCTGGTGGTGGTGGTGATGATTCTTGAGAAGGAAGAAAGAGAAACAACAAACTGTGAGACTCTGACTGAGAATTCGCGAGAGAGAGAGGGAAGGAGATGGAGTAATTTTTCCTGTGGGTGTTGACTTTTCATACTTCTTTGTAACTATTATGGTTTGAAAATGATTTTTGTATTAGAAATATTAAAAAATAATATTGATATTTATTTTTATACCGGTATACCGAAAAAAAAAAATTCATACCGTTACCGTATCGAAATTTACCGGTACGTATCATACCTTACCGAAATTTTCGGTATATTTTCGGTACGGTAAGTGCAGTATACCGGTATTTTCGGTATATTACCCACCCCTATATATGTGTGATATCTTTAAAGCAAATGTGTGATACCTGTCAGGTGCGTGCGGCGTGGGGGGCATGGACATGGCCCACGCGCAGGGTCGGGTTGGGGGAACAGATCTTGGGGCATACAATTTTTTGTGAAGTGATTTTTTCTCATAGATTAAAAAATATTTGTTATTTCAATCCCACAATTATAATAAGAACATTTGTTTACCATACACTTAAAATAACATACAACACAATAACTACATTAAAATTACAATAACTGGAATATGAAATCTAAAAAAAAATCAAGCTACAAATAATTTGGATTCATAATAAGAAATGATAGAAATTATGTGAGAAAAAAGAGAATTTAAGATTGTGAAAAAATAGAGAACTATAAATTATACTTCAAAATATGTTAATATTAGACTCTATTTATAGAGAAAAAAAAGATACGAATTTTGATAACTTTTGAATTTTCTTTTAATAAAAATTATATTTAATATTAACAATCTAAATTATATCTATAAAAAAATTTATACAACCAATGAGAAATTTACACGTGACATAAATTGTATAGTGGAGGTGATAAATTAGGTTGTGATATGGGTTGGTTGACAAACCCATAATACAATCAGTCATACAAATTTATTTCTTATTTTTTTTTCTTTATTTTCTTTAATTAAAAATTTTGTCTTTTCCTATAATCCAAGGTTGGGGTCATGAATGAAGTTGGTCTTATAGATTATTGGATTAGATACAATCAAAGATTACATATTATAAATATCTCTTTGTATATTTGTATATATTTGTTTTCATATTTGTTGAGATATGATTGTACTCTGTAAACTCTTTTATATAGTCAATATACACATTCAATCCTTAATTGAGGATTTACCTCAATCACGTTTCCTCATATGGAGAAACCCTAACCTATCTGCCTCACGCAAAAATTAGCCTCTATCCCTCATTTTTCTCTCGAATTTTTCGGCGTTCCAATGACGGGATCCTCATCATCTGTCTTTGATGTCACACTGAATCTTCAGACTATGGCACATATGGTCACCATCAAGCTTAAATCCATAAATTACTTGATGTGACACGACCAAATTTTTCCTCTTCTTGTGACCCAACGTTTCCTTCCATATGTCAACGGTTCCAAACCAGCTTCGGCAAGAACTACCATTGTCGATGGCAAGTCTGGTCCCGATCCAGATTTTGAAGACTGGTACGATAAGGATCAGATTGTACGCGTGTTTCTTGTTTCCACGCTTACTGAAGAAGCGATGACAGTGGTCGTCGGGTGTCACACTTCTGCCGATGTTTGGGCCACTCTTGTTGCGGCTTTCAATCAGTCTTCAAAGGCTCGCGAACTTTGTCTTAAAGATGAATTACAGTTCATCAAGAAAAGTACTTGCTCCATTACTGAATATGGGGCGGCCTTTAAAGGCTTTTGCGATCAACTCGCCTATTTGGGATGCTTGATCGATGACACGGACAAATCTCACCGGTTTCTCCATGGCTTGGGATCAGACTATCACAGTTTCTCTACCTCTCAGATTAACTTGGTTCATCTTCCTACTTTTCCGGAGTTATTATCAAAGACAGCCAGTCATGAGTTGTTTACTAAGTCCCTCGAATCCTCTTCGGATGCATCTCAGGTCACAGGCTTCTCAGTTCATACTCAATCTAATAATCGATCCACCTCAAACTCTTCTTGTGGTGGTGGTTCCCACTCTGATGGTCACCATACTCAAGGCCGTGGTGGATGAAATTCTAGTGGACGTGGAAATCAAAATCAGTCTGGCAACGACGGTGGCCGTGGTAGGGGCGTAGTCGTTTTCCACCCAAATGTCAGATTTGTCATTATTTTGGTCATTAAGCTGATGCCTACCCGCAACGCTATGCATCTGCGCCTACTGCTCCTCGCGAGGCGCATCTCGCTGAAGCTTTTAACACCTCATGCTCACTACAACAACCCAACACCTCCGATTGGTACATGGACACAGGTGCCACTACTCATATAGCCGGTAATCCATCTGTTCTTGATTCTGCATCTCAATATAACGGATCTGATCGTGTTGTTATGGGAAATTGTAATTCTCTATGTATTTCTCATACTGGCACTCGTTCTATTTCGTCTGATTTATCTCTTTTGGATGTGTTGGTTGTACCACACATAACCAAAAACCTTTTGTCCGTCAGTAAGCTTACACGTGATTTCTCTGTTAATGTGGTTTTTACTGACAATATCTTTAAAATTCAGACTCGAGCAACAGAGACACCTTTGGCAAGGGGTAGATGTGAAAATAATCTCTACATTCTTGAGCATGGATATGCAGCTCTAGTTACTGCTTTACGGACAAAAAAGTTGAGAGGGTCTTTTGAGTTGTGGCATCGTCGTCTTGGTCATGTTGCTTTTGACACTATTTCTGTTTTACATAAGTCAGGTTGTTTGTCAGTAACTTTTGTGTTACCGAAGCCTACAATTTGTCATTCATGTCAGCTTGCTAAAAGCAATAGATTGTCTTTTTCTATTAATGATAAGCGTTTTTCGCATGTGTTGGACATTATACACTATGATTTGTGGGGACCGACTCCCATTAAATCATCTGATAGGTATTCTTACTATGCGGTTTTTATTGATGATTTTTCTCGATATACTTGGTTTTATCCCTGATGCCTGAAATTAGATTTTTATAATATTTTTGTACAATTTAAAACCTTGGTGGAAAATCAATTTTCATGCACAATCAAACAGTTCCAATCTGATGGGGGTACAAAATTCACTAATAACAGACTTCAGGATTTATTTCGTCACCGTGGTATTCGTCACAGAATGTCCTGTCCTTACACCCCTGCTCAAAATGGGCGTGCTGAGCGCAAACACCGACATATCACAAAAATGGGATTATCGATGTTTTTTCATTCATCTGTGCCTTTGAAATATTGGGTTGAAGCTTTTGGTACAACTGCTTACACCATCAACAGGTTACTTTTTCCTGTTTTGAACAATAAATCTTCTTATGAATTATTGTTCTCTACTAAGCCAGCTTATGATAATTTTCACATCTTTGGGTGCCGTGTATATCCCTATTTACGAGATTATGTGGCTAACAAGTTTTCTCCACACAGTATTTCGTGTGTTTTTCTCGGTTACAGTTTGCGTGATAAGGGATTTTACTTCTTGGATCCTACGAATTCTCGTGTATACATTAGCCGCCATGCTTGTTTGATGAAGATAATTTTCCCTTCTCCGGGCAATCTTCATCAACTTCACCTACTAATCTAGAGTTCTCTGCTTTTCTAGAACCGAATTCTTATGGGATTACCTCACCCCTTTTACACTCGACTCCCCGCAGCTCTTGCCGTCTACTGCCTCAGACCTTGGCTCATGTCCCTTATGCATTGACTCTCACACGGAAGACTCTATTGCAGCCGCTCCTACTGCTTTCCCGCATGGTTCCCTGTCCGTATCACTTCCTAGTTCACCTCACTAAGGCAATGATATATCTAATGTACCTCCAATGCACCTTCCGTTAGCTCAGCCGCCTATTCCATCTGCTCCACCACAGACGGCTATACAATCTACCTATCCGATGCATACACGAGCCAAGAACGGTATATTTAAAATTAATCATCCCCCGTCTCTTACTCATTTGACTCATAATGTACTTATTTCTACTATTCATGCTGCTAAAGAACCTAAAGGATTTAAATCAGCCGCTAAATCCCTGAATGGATTGCAGCTATGGATAGTGAACTTCGTGTCTTATGTGATAATAATACTTGGGAATTAGTTCCTTGACCCTCGGGTGAGAATGTTGTGGGCTCCAAATGGGTCTTCCGCACAAAATATTTAGCAGATGGGTCTATTGATCGGTATAAGGCTCGTCTTGTTGCTCAGGGTTTCACTCAGCTTCTTGGTTTCAACTATAATTACAAATTTAGTCCTGTGGTAAATGCATCTACAGTCCACATAATACTCTCTTGTCGTTATGAACAAGTGGTCCCTGCATTAACTTGATGTAAACAACATTTTTCTTCATGGGGTTTTGACGAAACCTGTTTACATGGAACAACCTCCTGGCTATTCTGGTGTCCATCTTATGTTTGTCGCTTGAACAAGATGATTTATGGTCTTAAGCAGGCCCCACGAGCCTAGTTTCAGTGGTTCTGTGATTTCTTGATCAGTCTGGGTTTTCTTGGCAGCAAGGCTGACACATCGCTTTTCATCTTTAAAAGAGGTCGAAATCTCCTTTACTTGTTAGTTTATGTGGATGATATTATTGTCACTGGAAGTGATACTTCTCTTATTACTCGTCTTATTTCCCAGATTCGTCAGGAATTCGCCATTAAAGATCTCGGTCGCCTTAATTATTTTCTTGGGCTTGAGGTTACCTACACGGATGATGGACTTTTTCTTGGTCAATCTAAGTATGCTCGTGATATATTATTGAGATCCGACATGCTTGATGCCAAGCCGGTCAGTACTCCTCTAGCACCTACTGATGAGCATCGGGTTGATGGGGACTCTTTTTCGGATCCGACATTATACAGATCCTTGGTTGGAGTTCTTTAATACTTGACGGTCTCTTGCCCAGATCTCTCTTACACGGTTAACACCGTTAGTCAGTTTCAAGCTCGTCCCACCACTGATCATTTCTTAGCCGTTAAACGCATTTTGCGTTATATGAAATGAACAATTGATTTTGGTGTTCGTTTCACCCACGGTCGCCTTAACATTTTGGGCTACTCGGATGCTAATTGGGCCCGCTGCTTGGATACGCGACGATCTACCTATGGGTATTTTATTTTTTTGGGTCCTAATCTCGTTTCTTGGAGTGCAAAGAAACAACCCACAATCTCTCATTCGAGTTGTGAGTCCGAATATAGGGCTCCTGCTAATGTTGCCTCAGAAGTAATTTGGGTCACCATCTTTTTCGTGAACTTCATGTGTCTCCATCAGCACTGCCTACCTTGTTGTGTGATAACAAAATTGCACTCTTCCTTAGCCAAAATCCAGTAGCACACAAAAGAACCAAACATATTGATATCGATTACCATTTTTGTTCGTGAGATGGTTTCTGCAGGACGGTTATCCACTCAGTTCGTACCTTCTCATCTCCAACTGGCGGATATCTTCACCAAGGGTCTATCTCATCCGCTATTTGAATTTTTTCGTTCCAAGCTCTGCGTGCAGCCGCACTCGCTTCGCTTGAGGGGGCATTGGATTAGATACAGTCAAAGATTAGATATTATAAATATCTCTTTGTATATTTGTATATATTTATTTCCATATTTGTTGAAATATGATTGTATTCTGTAAACTCTTTTATATAGTCAATATACACGTTCAATCCTCAATTGAAGATTTACCTTAATCACGTTTCCTCACATACATTAATTGAGACACCACTTTTTATTTTTTACTAATATATTTAGCACCGATTAATTTATTTACTTGAAGCATAAAGTATTCCATCAAAAGTCAAATAATTTTGTAGTAACAATTATTAGGAACAATGTTAGACTAGTTGTAGAAATGAGGCACTAATATAAGTAATATATTCAAGAGAGGATGGCTGAAAACAAACTAGGGATCAATTGAATTATTTGAAAAAAAATTATTAATAAAAGAAAAATGAGTTTTATTAATTTAAAATTGGTCAAAAGATAAGTTAATTATCCTACTCGGGTTTAAAAAATTTAACTTTATTATTATTATTATTATTATTATTATTATGAATTGTGAAATGCCAGACAAAATTATAATTTTATAAGTTTTCAATGGATAGTTTTACCTTTTAGATCTTGAATGGACAGTTTTTATATTTTAAACCTATAAATTAATAATTTACCACCTTTCATATCCTAAATTAATACGAGTCCTAAAAGAAAAGATCAAAAGAATTTATTGATTTATCAAAATCATTTTTTTCATATTACTAAAGACTTAATATCTATTAGTAATGAATTTATTGATTAAATGAAGGACTAAATTATCAAAACCAATTTTTTTTATATTACTAAAGACTTAATATCTACATAAGTACTACTTGATACCTATTAGTATGTTGATTAAAAATCTAAAAATAAAATCTGACCAAATAATTCTTTAATTATTAATTGTTTGAGTAAAAATAAAGAAAGGGGGTCATGGAATGATGGAATATCCGGATTTTAGTAACGAACACAAAACGAGAGGAGACAGATGGAAGGACGAGAGAGAGAGAGAGAGAGAGAGAGAGAGAGAGAGAGAGAAGCGAAGTAAGTCACGTGACTCAGGCCAGAAATTCTGAAAAACCAATAAACAAACAGAGCGCAGCACCAAATCTCGGAGCAGACATTAATGACTCTTTTAACAATACAATGTATTTCTCCTTTTATTATTAATAGTAACCTCTACTATTCCAATTTCAATACCAATTTCTCTCTTCTTCTTCCCACCACCATCACAAATCGCCACCATCTCCGTCGTTCCTCCTCCCTGTTCACCGTCCTCTCCTCCTCATCTATCTCCGGTACCGACTCATCTCTCTGTCTCTGTTGCGATCGTATATATGGTCTAAAGCTTGGCTAGATTGATGCATTTATGTTCTGATTGTTAATTGCGATTTGGTTGTTTGTTTGTCTAAATGGTAGATTTGAGTTCTTGTATTCACAGAAGATCTTCGTGGATTGTTTTCATTTGATCGAGTATAGATTTATTTGTGTGTGTGTGTGTGTGTTTTTCCTCTTTTGCTTGCTGTAAATGTGTGTCGCATTTGTGATGAGATGGGAGCGGGAGGAAATATAGTAGTGATTTCTCATTTTTAAGTTGATGCAAATTACCTATTGAGTTTGATGAAATTATTTAAGTATGAGATTCATTGTTATTTGTTAATCTTATGTAATTGTTTATCTCAAGTTTCAAGATGTATCACAAGACTATGCCTAAGAGTGGCTGGAAAATAGTGTAAATAATTTTACTACGAAGCAAGTTGTATGCAGTGGCATGAGATCATGTGAAACCATGTTGGTGAAGAAGGGAATAAACCTGGAATATGCCATTCAGCATTTAATTGAGGGAACTTGAAGGAATAAGGAATATGCCATTCATCATGTCCTAGTAGACTTTGCTATATTTTGAATAAGTGAATACTTCTTAATTTGTGGAGCATTATGTTTGTGCAGAATTCTCTCCTAGCATCCACTTCATCTAACGATGCTTTTGATTGTGATGGGATGTAATTTGAAATAAATGGAAATTCCTCAACTTTATTGGTTTTTGTTAGCTAACTCCAAAGTATGTGGAATAATACCATCTCTCTCGAGTATTGTTTATTAAGCCTTGATGAACTCTCTAAAGGTGGTTTTGGAATAGGACGTTAATGTTGTTGCTACTCTTGAATCTAGTCAGCTTGGTCTTACTGTTATCTCATATCTTTATTCTTTCAGTTTCACAAATTGCGGAAAACAAGGGCAAAATAAAATCCTTAGAATGCACACTTGTAATTCTTGCATGTAGGTTTTCAAGAGAAGTCATGATTGTCTTATTTGATGTATATTATTTCTTTAATTGTTTCAGATATGGATGCTGCAAGAGGCCAAGGCGTGTACCCTTTTCACCGTTGCAAAACTATTCACTTGGTTGCTATTTTCCTCCTCTTGTAATTCTCATTAAAGATGGATTGTTCTGTGAAAGGCAATACATCTAATATGCTTGCACTTCATATTATTTCACATTTAGGTGAGACATGCTCAGGGATTCCACAATGTGGCTGGAGAGAAGGACCACAGTGCTTACTTGTCTCCAGTTCTTTTCGATGCAGCGCTTACCCCACTTGGCTGGGAACAGGTAATAGTTGATTACATATCCTGTTCTTGTGTTCTGTGGAATTTGGATTTGGATCTCAATTTGGAGAGGATATGTCTATAATAAGAAAATTTCCCTACATTGGTATAGGCTCTATTAAACATCCGAGAAGACGATTATGCTTATAACTGTAGAACTCTTGGTGATGTTTGTCAAGATGTTTTCTTTTCCTTACCAAAAGGAAATGAAAAAAGTTTACATTTTCACACTATAACAGGTAGATAATCTGCAGAAGCATGTCCAGTCATTAGGTCTTTCAAGGAAGATTGAATTAGTTGTTGTTTCTCCTTTGTTAAGGTACGTATGCTGAACTTCTGATTCATATTTATGTCCTCACACTCCATATTTTTTTAGGAACTTTCTTCATAGTCTTTATTTCTGAAAGTTAGTTCTAAAACATATTTATGATTGGAAAAACTGTTGAGTAATTATTTTCGTATTCTGGACGGCATTTTGTCTAATTTCTTATTAATCTACTGTGGTCTAATAAAATAAATAAAAAATACAAAGGACAAAATTGTATCTGTAAGGAATTGGTGAGAGAGAGAGAGACATTTATATCTGTTGGCAATTTTATTTTGAACATCAGAATTATCACTTACACAGCAAGTTGATTACAGGACTATGCAAACAGCTGTAGGTGTTTTTGGTGGAGGAGGTTATGATGATGGCATTGATGTACCTTCTCTAATGGCAGAAGGTGCTGGAAACAGTGGTCGTCAAGCGATTTCAAGTTTAAATTGCCCGCCATTTGTGGCTATGGAACTTTGTCGAGAGCATTTGGTATGAAATGATTAAATACAGTAGTTGAAGATTCACAAAATTCTAATGACACTATGGACTTATTTCCTTAATTTTAACTGTCTAGTGTTGTTGGTCATTGCATCCCATCAGTCCATATAATTGTTGTGTTTGTTTTTCAGACTTATTGTGTCTCATGGTTAGCTGATTATTGAATATTAATCCGTCCCAGAATCAAGTATTAAGTATATAATAGTTAAAAGTATGAAGTATGCTAGAATCTTCAGTCTCTCCAAATAATTCTCGGATCTTCCTTTTAGTCCTTTTTTTTTTTTTTTCTTTTTGAGAGAAATTATCCTAGATTCTTAGTATGTTCAGTATGCTCAGCTTCGTCTTCAGTGAGGATTTATGACAAAGAAAATCTGTTTTTTGTACTCCCAATATATTTATTGGACTTCAGTGTCTGAATTCTTGTAAATTCTTGGTCAGGACCTAAGCATTGAGAGAAATCTAGGTATTTTCCAGTTAATGAAGAATGGAGACATTAATCTCCATTTGCATGTCAAATTATGCAGGGTGTTCACTGGTGTGATAAGAGAAGGAGCATAACTGAATACAAGCTACTCTTTCCTGCAATTGATTTTTCACTGGCAAGTAGATTTCCTTGCTCTGTTTCTTCTTCGTGTGAGGAGCCAAAAATAAAAATAAAAAATCATACTGTTTCCCGTAATTAAGATGTACACAACTGTGTCTGTAATATGTCTTTTCACTTTCTCTAACCTCCTGTTTCTCTTCAGATAGAGAGTGATGATGACACTCTTTGGCAACAAGATGTAAGAGAGGAAAATGAAGAACTGGCTGAGAGGGGCCTGAAATTTTTGAGCTGGTATAAACTCTTTGTTCCTCAACCAAGTTGCCTTTTTTTTTGTTACCTTAATTGTAAATTGGAATCAACATATAACTATACTCTTAATTTTCTAACATTATGTAGGTTGTGGACACGGGAAGAGTCTGAGATAGCTGTTGTTACTCACAGTGGATTCTTAATTCATACCCTTGCTTCATTTGGAGATGATTGCCACCCATCTGTGAAGACTGAAATAGGCAGACCGTAAGTTCTGAATTATTTTTAAGCTTCTATTCAAGTACCAATTATTAGACCAATTAATTAAAATTGATTGAAGTCCACAAAGAGCTCTTCCAACAATAAGTGTGTAGTATTAGTGTGCCCTGTGATTACTGCAGTAGTATATTTGATCAGTATATGAGGTCTCTTGGTGAAAACAGTTATTATTTGAGAACTATAGTATTTATATGAGGAATAGTTTTATTGTTCAAATGTTGGTTGGAGAATGATGCAGGCGAAAATCACATTGATTCAAATAAATCTTACATCTTTCTCTGATTTGATCTTATCATGTGTTAATTCTCATGTACACCATACTTCTCTTACATTGAAGTCTTGCACTAAAATTTGTTTTGATGAATATGGATTTGTCCATGAAGAGAAATGAACTTACATTTGCAAGTTACACGTGCAGATTCAATAACTGTGAACTTCGATCAATTGTCCTTGTTGATAGAAGGTACCCACAATTTTAAATCTGGACAACTGAGTTATACTCACATTTTATAGCATTCTCACATCTACTTTCTGATTTGCAGTAGGATCGGTTCAAGTTCTTCAAAAACCGATTTTGCAGGAAAAATCCCTAATGGGCTTGATGCTCCTAGCGACGATGCTGAGGTGAAACCTGATTCAAGGGATATCTGATTTATTTTCCATACGAGTATTTTAGATTCAAGGGAAATCTGATTCTGATTTCTTCTGAACATTGTTAGTGATTCATTGAGGCTGATTCACCCCTTAATTCATTTCCATCACGGAAGTATACATACGGGTCATGAACAGTGTAAAAGGATATGAGTAGTTTACTTCTACCTTGGTGTATTTTAGATAACACTTGAGCCAAATTTGTGCATGTTTACAAATTCCAATTTGTGTTCAATGCAACAAGTACATTTTGGCTGGATTGAGCTGTGCTGATGGTTTTTAGAGTTCCTATTTTTACATGTATAGCCATACACATAGGTGCTTGTTTTAGTCAACTTTTGTAGAATTCACCATAAGTTTTTCCGGTGGAATGAATATGGAAATAATGGGGAAGGGCTATATCATTCATTATGTTTGTTCTGGACTTAATGGTCCTTTCCCAAATTTAGACTTAAGATTTAGGACTTTGTGAATATGGATTCTAAACATCTTGTGTTTGTTTTGGGATTTTATAGGGTGTGTTTATAATTAACATGTCATTTCCACATTGAAAATTGTAGAAAAAATAAATGTTTATTAGGATTTGTAGGAAAAGTGGCAAAATTATAGGATTTTGTAAGTTTTAGTCCAAACATTGGTTAGACCGAAACCATCCAAAATCTGGATAGATCAAGTCTAGTCCAAACATCCCCATGATTTCTGCACTTCATCTAATTCAGAAGAAAGAGCAATATGAGACAAAAAATGATAGAGAAAGGTTGCATTTCAAAGGTAAGATTTTTTTTTTTTTTTTTTTTTTGGAGCAAACATACTCCTAATAGGAGGAGCCCTCAGAGTCAATTTTATAAGTCCACAAGATTTCAACTAAATGGAAACACGAAGAACACAAAATAAATGAAGGGCACCAAAAATGTTGAAAGAAGAACATATTCTACAATTCTCCAACAGTCTATAACAAATCAAAATCCGTTGATGTTCACAGTAAAAGAAAAAAAAAATACTTTTACATAGTGCAACAGGTTGCAGAGTTAAACATTTTACTGCGCACAAGTCGATCAAACATGAAAAACATTATCTCTGTATTTCTTCAAAACTTTCTAGGCCAAGTACAACCATAGAATTGTAGTCCTATCTAGCAATCAGTGCTGCTCGACAACATTCGAATGAACTACACATTCCCCATAAAATACAATACTAGTCCGAGTATGAGAGAAGGGATAAGAACCAAAATGGCTAGCATTGAATTAAAATCAGTTGAGTTGGCAGGTTTTCCAGTTCCAATATTTCTGTTCTTCGGGACTGAACTACCCAGATTACCTGCTGACGAGTAGTCAGTTGCAATGGTCCAAAAAGTTTTGGCAGTCGAAGCTATAATAGTGGGGGCTTCAGATTCAGGCTCCAAAATTTCAGAAGTATCTGATGGAAATTCTACTGACATCAGCTCAACACAATGATCTTTCAGAACCTGGAAAATAGATGAATTAGTGTTAAAACTAACTACACATAAATCCATCAGAAAATGAAGTCGATAACCAAATGATGGAAGGACACACTAGTAAACTGCCGCATGATTTATTGTTTGTAAGTTACACTTGGCACAACTTCAGTTCAGATTGTGTATGAATTCCACTTTTTCCCCCTTGGCAATTTTAACAAAATTCCACTTGGGATGTGCTAATCTAATACCCACTTTAACAGTTAAAAGAAGTTTCTACAGTTAAAAACAATGTGGAAATTACTTGAAAGCAGAAATTAGTGTGGACAGAGAGATATATTCCACTATTCTTAACAGCAAGGAGAGTTACAAGTATGGACTGGAGTCCTTCTCCTCCCCCTTTTTCTTCCCTTACCCCTCTTGACCCAAGATGCAATTCACAATGCAGATATAGAAATGGTTAGAGTTGAGAGATTATACAACATGATAACAACGAAAAAAGAAGTATCGAAATAATTAAGAGCCCATGGACCATTTGGATAGTTGGATTTGAGGAAGGATTTGAAATCCACGTTAGGAAATCCATTGGTGGTGTTTGGATGGTCATGGATTTGAAATCCATGACTTTCATTTTGAAATAATTTTGAGTAAAATAGGTGGATTTCAAATCCACTCAAGTTTAATCCACTCTAACTTGAGTGGATTTGAAATCCATTAATTTCAAATCCTTCTATCCAAACACAACCTAAAAGAATTGGAAAGCATGTGCTTGTCTTCTATATATTTACATATATGATACATTATAAGCATGCTCACTACCATATGCTCATGTGAATCAAGCAAGAAAACTCTATATTGTTTGTGCATGATAAGGTAGATCAGCAAACCTCCAATGACTCAGTTGACTGAATATAATCACAGATATATGTACCCTCCAGCCATGGAACAAGCACTCTTCTAGGAAATGAAAGGTTGCACTGTTTTCTGTTGGACAGATAGTTCAAAAGTTCCAGTCAGTTAAAAAAAACCCAAAAAGTGCCTTCCAGTACCAGATACAAGGCAAATATTATCATATAAATCTAGCAATGCTGAGACTCAGCACTGCACCCTGAATTTTCAGGAAGCTTGTTGCTAAAGGCAAAAATTCTTCTGAGCTGAAATAAATCTACAATTAAGTCAAAACACCAAACTTAATCAGGTGCAGAATTGTAAATAAAGCATTTTCACCTAGTAACTGGTCGTGAATTATTATCTGATAATCTGAATATAATTCCTTGATGAGTTGATTTAATACCTATAGATTAAATACCATTTGCTTAATGCTTTGTTGGTTTTGAGGTTTTTGGTGCTTTTAACATATATTTCAATTTTATTTAGCAGAAAAGAATCTTGTAAAAGGAACAAAGACTTTGAACAAGATTTGGTGGCATCAACATTTATAAAAACATCTTGAAAATCAGGAAGGAGATTCACGTATAAATATGGCAGGTCAGCAAACAAGATATATTGTTAGACCTCGGAAGATACTAATGAATGATTGAAGGATTCTCAATATCAAATAGGAATATAACTTTAGACTCATGAGATAGAACACCCTATTCAGATAGGCTTTTAAATCGTTGGTTCCTAGCTACTTTAGACTCTTAAGTCATTTATCAGCACATTTTGGTAGTCAGTAGACTTCATTTACTCATTACTTCTTATTGCATTGATAAGATTTGCAACAACCTTTCTTGTCAACATTAATCTGTAAATGGAATAATGCACAGCTCAGCAAGTAAATTATGGAAAAGAGTGGAATTACTTTTTTATGATAATTATGATCGCAACAAATGAGACATAACCTCTTCTAGTGAGTCTAAAATTATATTACCTCAGCGCTTGGAGGTCAAAGTGTGGAACAGGTTTGTCAGATGATACAGATATGCTTGTTTCCTGACCACCGTCAGTGGTGGATTCTAAGTTGCTGTCGGCTTCATCACAGATAATCTCAAGTCTACTATGCAAACTCCTTATGATGTCTTCCTAATCATAATAATATTCAAAATCATTATAATGAAGGGATATAAAAAGCATAGGCAATCAGATGATTTACTTCATATAAATCCATTTCAATTTTGACCTAAAGAATTATATAAAACTCGATGGAGTTCTAAATTTTTACAGAACAAATTACCATAAGTTCCAATCTATTAGTCAAAATACATATTTAAATCTTTGCTATCATCATGTTAAAAGAATATATTATCTGCGCAACAAAAAAAACAAAATTGGAGGCAAGCAATGAAACTTACGATGTCAGATAAACATAGTGAAGGCCTAACGATTTTTTTTCCCCAGAAAATGACTTAAATTTTGCATTATTAAAGTTAGTAGAATGAACATAAGTAAGAAAAAGAACACAATGTTAAAGGCTTTCTGATGGTCTGACCAGATATATATCTTTCCTTAAAGTAAAAGAAATGGAGTCACCTTTATATCAACCAAAGCTTGTGAAACAGGTTCCTTGGAATTCAGGTATGCAAGAGAACATACAGAGCCTCTAAAGAGAATAACACCAAGAACCTCATTTTGGCTACACGCTTCACAGAAAAAGAAATTTGATATATAAGCAAAGAATTAACACAGACTATAGCAAAACTCAACATACAGGTAGAACCATATCACACCTTCTAAATATTTATCTTGCAAAAAAGGTAGAAGAAATTCAACTTCATGAAAATCGTCTGATATACTTGAATCATCCTCAGCCACCTAAGCAACGACAAAAGCAAAAACAAAGGAATTTTTGACATATCTGTTTACCATGTGGAGTCTTATCTCCAAGCAACAATATCAGGTGATTCAAGAAGTGGAGGTTTATGTGTAAGGGTGGAATTTTTTACTGGCAAACAGAATATTTATGTGAACCAACAGACAGAAGAAACCTATATATATAACAGTGCCTTTGAACCTTCGAGAAGTGGAGGTCAGGGGATATTTTTTAGCAGAGGCCAATTAACAGAATTTGCATCTGAGCAGTTTTTGAAGCATTACTAACCAATTTCATCATTTTAAGAACTACATTTTCATCTCTTGAATGCTATTATACTTTACTGTTTGTATCCAAGGCGAAGAGTACAAAAATAGTTTGATTCCTGAAATTGTATTGTGCTGGTTTGGGATGATATCAAAACTACACACTATTTCTTAAACATAATAGTTCCACATCCTATTTTGTAACTAAAATAGATTGAATGACAATAACCATTTTCATGGATCTCTCGTTGTAGTTATACTTGTAACCTTAGTAAGTAAGCAGCAGCTAGTTTTGTGAATTTTTGAAAGACTGACATAAACGTTGTATATGTTGAACATAGATTTTTCCCAATTGATACATGGTTATTTGTCAGGTACTCCATCATCAACAACAGTAAACTAAGTCTTTATCCCACTAGGGGTCAGCTATGTGAATCAGATTCATATCTCACCATATTCCTCAGTCTTGACACATGCAATCATTTATATTTAATTATAACATGTCACTTTTAAAGTTTCTTTCCAATTCTTTTTAAGTATTCTCCTTCCCCTTTCAAACAGAGTTAAAGGATTCTCTATTTTCTATACATTGTATGGGCAACTAAAAGGTCTCCTATGCACATGTTCAAACAATCTTAAGCAAGTTTCTCTGAATATCAATCCACAACTAAAAAAAAAATGTAGTTTTATCTACTCTTTTCATGTACTCTGTACTTTTACCCCACCAAATAACATGAAATCATGAATCACCTGAAGGTTATCCTACCATACTTAGCAAGAGTCTCAAACTGCCTACACATGGTCTAACAAATGGGTTTGAAACTATTAAGTTCAAAATTTAGAAACTTTGGATCAAAACTGAGACATAATAGCTGGCGTTGAACCATGACATTACTTAAATTACAAGTTTGAGAGGCCTTACCAATTTTCCATTGATCAAAGCTTTTGCACCTGTAAGTTCTTTGGCAAGAACTATAATTTCATCACGAATAACATCAGAAAATCTTTTGATATCCAATCCATCCTCATGGGGTATGGGAAACCTAAAAGGAGAGAGCTCATAACAATTAAAAATTACCATATAAAAGCAAATTTAGAATTCTGTATGAATATTTAATTAAAGAATATGCATGTTGTCAGTTAATACATCAGCCAATAGGATGAAACTGATTACAAAGAATAGATATAACAAATCAAATTAATTTTCTCTCTCATAAAAAATTAGGATTGGATAATTTTTTCAACATTTATACAAGATGTTTCAGTGAACAGATTACATGGTAAGGCAGCAGAACCTTTATGTGAACATGCACATAGGTTGAATCTACCATATTTTAGAAGGAGAAAAAGCAGAGTAATGTAAATTTTGCAAATAAATGTACATGATTTTGAAAGATAATACTGTAACCTACTGCAAATCAAAATTCAGATTACAGTAGCATTCACCATTTAGCTACCTTCTCTTTTTTCACCATGAGGTTGTCCTTTTACAGTTTTCAGAGTATAATTCCCCCAAAATATGTAAATCTGATGCCAAATTTTCAGGCCCCGAATTTCATGATTGTAAATTTACAACAGGATATAAGCTACATAACTCTGAAAGTCGGGCTTTTCAAACTAGACTGAAGTTTTCATGGTATGGTAGTAGCCGATACATTAGGAGCACATATGGATGGGAATCAAGCATTAACATGGACAGACAGTAGTCCTATTATTACAAGCATTGCAAGGAAAAACAGACTAAATGATGTTCAGGGCTGAAATTAAAAGTGAGAGGCAGTTTCCTTCTGTGAACAAAAATCACACAATTAGCCAGAGTACATACAATAAGTTCGGATTGATCGTCATTAGGCATAATAGGAGAGAGATCGGAACTCTAAAAAAGTGAAAAATATAAAAGATCACTTGTTCAGAAGCCTGATACGCAGGTTTAAAAAAGATAAAGTAACAAGTGATCACCTAACTTCAAAATTATATGTGCATCTGAATGTTTGAATGGAACTCAAAACTTTTCCCATTTTAAAATCACAGGGGTGTAGACTACTTGAAGTAATATTTGCTGCTAGAGAGAAATTTCGGCATGTCCACCTGCAGTACAAGCTTAGTTAGTTATTATGTGTTAAGAACCTTGAAATTTAATGAGAGGAAACATGCTCTCAGGGATACCTCAGAGGACTGTAACTAATATGAACTAGCAGTCTCTCATTCCAATCATCCATCATTGTGGAGGCTGCTTTTGCAACTCCCATGACAGTCTGTCAGAAACATTAATGAATAGTAGATATCCACAATTTCTTATATCTAGAACAATGCAACAATGACACTGGTAGTCAAATGCCGTGCCACCCCCCCCCCCCCCCCCACTCTCAAAATAAAAGGAAAGAGTGCATATTATAATCAATCAAATGTGTATGTCCCTGAGCCAAAAGTGGACAAGTGATGAACTTTGATCATTGGGTCACGTCTAATACCATCATTACAACACACACACACACACAAAGAAAAAAGAAAAGAGGAATAGGTGATAAAATCAGAGAGTCCCTGCTATTCTCAGAGGGTACAAAGAAAATGAAAATAAGAAGATTAAAATACCTGGCATAGCATTATTGTTGAATTCTTGAACAAGCTTTCATTGACCCATATGTAGACGCCTACCACCTTTATGCCACCTAATAACATTCTTGAGACCTGAAAGAAAAGGTCTTCATAAGGAAGCAGATGGAAATCAATGTAAATCTTGTAAAAATTTTAAAGTATGATGAATCAATAGCATACATGCAGCAAGAGTGCACCATGCGACGGTAAATACCAACATTTCTAACTTAGTTTTAGAAGTTACTAAGGTATATGTACATTAACATGTTTCTGCCAATGTTAAACTCGTGAGAAAAAGGTATCTTCATGGAAACTGCAAACTATTACAGTTGGGAATGTTTTTCTCTTTCTTCTTCAAGTATTCTACCGATAGCAAAGGTCATGCATTCCAATAAAAGAGTACAAATAAAACAAAACAAATTCAAGAGCGTCAACTCTCTTCTTTGGACGAATGTGAACAAGCCAAACAAGACACACCAGATTACCCTATCAAACCATAGTAAAACTGTTATTAATCATTTCCAGAAGATCATATCTCCATGTCGGCATAAATCTTAAAGGTGCAACGAAGTGCAAGCCTCAGTATCTCACAGCCTTTTGGAGGCGCACCACTTCTATAAGGTCAATGCCTAGGCTCTAAGGTGGGCGCCTTAAAACAGGCGCAAGCTACAAAAAGAGGACGCCTCAGATAAATTCAGCCTAGGCTTTGATTCCTATACCTACAATTTTAAATTAGGCCTTCCACACTAGATCAAAATTAAGGAAAAGAATCAAGCTAAGGTGCTCCTTCTAAGGTGCACACTGTAGAGCCTTAGTGTTTGCATTGAAGTGGCCACGTCCAAGATCATGAGGCACTAAGGCTTGCGCTCCATGCACCTCATATCTCAGTTATGCTTTAACAACTATGCTACTGTTCTTATTACAATTAAAAAAAAAAGAGTTTTAGCTTTATATTCACATATTTGTAACAGATTCCGTCCATAAAAATGGATAGTTATAATAGCCTATTAATGTTCAAGATTGCATTCAAAGCTCTGGAGCATGAAGTAATAATTTTCTTATCATATAATCAATAGGGTAAAGAGATTACAGATTGAAATTTATATACAACAGAATATAGCTCAAGATCCCTAATTTCCCGTCTTTCCAAGCAGTTTCAGTTAAACCATCACTCAATTCAGTACTATCAGCAAACCTAAGTTGACTAATAGTACACTGTTGGGACATTCAATAACTATTACACACAATCAAATGCTAAACTTTCAAACTCACTAAAAATAGTTTTCACCGCATTGATATTTTTAAAAATATATTCAAGATTGAGCAACAACAAAAGCATAAACAAAGTATATGGATTCAAATCACAAATTCGGACCTGGCGAGCGTGCTCGGAGACCCACTCCTGGTCAATGAAGAGAACAGAAGACTCAGACTGAGATTTAGCTTTGGAAGAAGTCTTCTTCTTATTCTTGTTGCTTTCTCCGCCACCGTCCATTATCGAACACGGCGGCTCTCCGGCGTCATTTGGTGGCGTCGGCACCAAATCATACACGAATCCTCTGTCTAACTTAGAACTCAGTTTCCCAATTACAAGCCCAACCTGCCAGATTAATTGGAAACACAACCATTTTTTCCTAAATTAACACCGAAAAAGAACTTCAATTCACGCAAAAAATGTATATCACGTAAATGGAATCAAGTCATAAGGTGGTGGACCTGAGAGGGGAGAGCGGAGCGAGTGAGGCGATCTTCGACCAATTTGAGCCGAGTTTCATCTCCAATCACTGCTTTAACCATGATTTCTGAATTGAAGTCTAAGCGTGATTTGAGGGTTTTATATATATATATATATATATATATATATATATATATATATATATATATATATATGTATAATTCAACTAATATATTTCAACTAATTTTCTAATTTTTATAATTTTATGTGTGTGTATGTAATATGTGTATATAATTTTCTAATTATTATAATTTTTATAATATATTTCAACTAACTTTCTAATATGTGTGTGTATTTGGGGTTGCATGGACGTCTCTGATAATTTAAAGGCTTTGTTAAAATATAGGAAATTTTTTGTCCTATAATAATAAGGTAAACATATTTTGAACTTTTTAAATCCATCCAAAAAAATTAATTTATTTTTTCAATCTCATTTGCTAAATTACAAGTCAGATATTTATATTTGTCCTTGTAGTTTTTTGAACTTATAGATGATATACATAAATCTAATTCATATGTAAACAAAAGTCTTGTAGTTTTTTGAACTTATAGATGATATACATAAATCTAATTCATATGTAAACAAAAGTCTCTTACTCGTACATAACTATATATGTTGTTATTATAAGATCGTGTAAATATATGTAAAAATATATACATATATATAAAAATATATGTAAATTTATTAGTTATAATTTTAGAGGTTTAGATAACACGAGAACTTAATCATCAATGAATAAATACAATTTTGATATTACATCAACAGTTATATTAGATCTTCGACAAGATATATCATCGACACTTTAACCAAAACATTAACATTAAATTCATACAGATCAAGACTCTGTGTCAACAATCTCAAAACTTACAACATAGAGTAGGTCTCCTGTGCAACTGGTGCATGGATCTTAGATTCATGCACTCGGGTCGGGTCGGGCAGGATCCGAATATTTTCCTTTTTTTTTTTTCGCTGACCTTTATGTTATGTTAGTCATACTTTTTATATTATATTAGTCATATCTTTATGTTATATTAGTAATACCCTTAGTGCAATACTTTAACTTAAAAAAAAATTTGTTGGCCTTCATACTATGTTAGTTATACATTTATGTTATATTAGTCATACCTTTATATACAAATATTATACTTTTATGTAATACTTTCACCCTAAACCCTAATTTTGGCACAATAAACCCTAATTTCGAAAAGTTATAGATGTTTACCTTTATGTGATATTACTCATACATTTATGTGATATTATTTATACATTTATATCAACATAAACATACATTTATATAACATATAAAGGTGCAACTAACATACTTAAAATGTATGACTAACATAACTAAAGATATGACTAATATAACTAAAATGTATGAAAGATATTAATAGTTATATGAAAATATGTTAAAGTACATGTAAAAATCTAAAATGTATGACTAACATAACATAAATGTATGTTTAACACTATATAAAGGTATGTCTAATACTACATAAAGGTATAACATTTGTGATTGAATCTGGACAAATTTGTGTGTGACCTTGGGACGTGTGCGGGCGAATGGTTGTGCGTGGGAAGCGAGTGTACAGTTTCTAAACTGTACACCGGGTGTATGAAAGTTTTTATCTACAACATAATGTCTCGATCATTCGAGTTTACTAGCCTTTATTATACTTTTTATTTTAGTTTTCAAGCATTATAGTATAGTAGCGTAATTCACAATACATATATATTAATATAACATATCCAAAATTAATGGAAAGAGTAAAAGGCTAGCTGATGCATGTAAATCTAATTGTAGATCACCTTTTTAATCACTTAATTACTATCATGCTATAATTTTTTTCTCATTGATACTATATATATATATATATATATATATATATATATATATATATATAATTTACGAGTTAGGTATAGATCAATGACTACATCAATTAGTTAGATTGAACTAACTTAATTGTTTTTAAATAATCAACACTCATGTAAGTTAGATGTAATAATGATAATTTATGCATATGTATTTATATTATTTTCTCAACACACTATATATATGTATTATATGGAAATATGGAAGTTCACAATTTTTTTATTACTGCTAAGAAAACAAGGGTGTTCATCTATCACAATGGCTCATCTACAAGTATTCATTTTTGTTGTAATGATGATGATCATGTATCTATCATCTAATGGAGCAGTTTGTCTCCTAGGAGAGATAAATACAATACCAGAAACCACAAGTTATTTCGGTGATGAAAAAGTACCTTATGCAGTTCTTTGTTCTCTTCTAGGTGGTTGTGAGAGCTTATCTTTTGTATCAAATAATGATGTCAATCAACAGACTCCGAGTAAGGTAGTAGAAATAAATGATTCAGGCACTATCAGAGCTACTGATCTCGGAGATGAGAAAGTACCTTATGCAGTTCTTTGTTCTCTTCTAGGTGGTTGTGATAGCTTATCTTCTATATCAAATAATGTTGCCAATCAACAGACTTCGAGTAAGGTAATAGAAATAAATGATTCAGGCACTATCGGAGCTACTGATCTCGGAGATGAGAAAGTACCTTATGCAGTTCTTTGTTCTCTTCTAGGTGGATGTTAACATCAATTAGATTCGAAATCAACATTCACCTATTCTGAATTCAAAAATAAATGAGGACTTACGCATGACAGAATGTACTCAAATCAGAAAATAAAAGATACCGGCAAATGCCCGATTTGTTGCCTTATGCATAGTTAAATAATAGTCCCCTCTTAAATTCTGTCAAACTATAACCTTTGAACAATATGACTTTGTAATAATGGAACAATTGAATAAGTTGGGTTCTTCTGAACATTTTCTAGCATCTTTAATTTTTATTTGAAGTTCTCTTTATTTTCATTTTGTGACCAATGTAAAGATTAAAATCATATCCAATATGAACTATTTATATATGATTTCACAAAGAAATTAATTAAGTATGATAGAGTTAAATATTCAATATTAAGGATTCAAAACAATTAGTGATTGAAATTATAATTTTTTTAATTTAACAACAATTCTTAGTGGATGTTGAAACGTGAATTGCATATTATGATATTAGGAATAACGAAACACAATTTTGCATAATACTTATATCATATTATTAATTTATTTTCTTGGAATGGGAGACAAATGGTTTGGAAATAAGAACATACAATTAAGCGCATGTGTGATTAATAAATTATTTAATTGTTTAACACAGTTTAGAAAATTAACTCATGTAAGTGCATGATTTAAGTTTTCTTTATTTATTTTTTAATTTATTTAGGTTAAAGTGGGTTAATCATTGTTAATTAGGTTTGGTTAATTTTAAGTGATGTATCAATTACATAGTAACATCTACAACACCACCCACAATCTAATTTTGACTAAAATTATGAATTGACTAAAATTGAAAACAATTGGTCAATTATGGTTAAAATTGATAATTTTAAAACAATTTGCTACAATATAAAAAAACTGCAAAGCTTTAGATTATTTTTGCAATTAAGCCTAGCATGATATTATTAAGTGATTAAAAGATGATATGCAATTAGAATATTGATCAAATATTATGTTAAACTGACTGCGCTGTCGCGACGCGATAAAATTAATTATTTTCCTTCCTAACCTAACCAATTAGTAGTTAGGGCAAGTCGGAGTCAATCCCACGAGGAGTGATAATTAAACATGTGACCTATGTTCAATTCAATCAAATAACAAATTACGGGGGTTTTTTGAGATTGATTAACTAACACTAAATAAAATAAAATAAAAGCAAATTAAACAAGAAATCAATATATGTAAGTATTCCAATCAACAGTTCAATTATCCCTTGATATCAATTATTCTCTAATCAATGTATTACACCTCTCTCAGATTATCATGGAATTATCACCCCTAGTCTAACAACAAGCTCTGTTAAACTGAATCGTCTCTTAAGATTAGTTAAATTAGGATTCGCTAGCCCTATTTAATTGAATAACCTAGAATAAGCTCTCTAAATTTAATTCATCAAATGCATTAACCAAGACGATAGGATGAACTAGACTCCGAATACACAAGCTCGATTCGATAATTTAGGATTATGTTACCCTAGAGATGCACGGCCTCTAGTTTACCACTTATGAAAATTAAACCACAACAATTAGGATTCATGATTTAAGATTCTAGCAATCAATTATCAAACACTTAACCTAGGTGATCATGCTAAATCAAGCATCAATAATCGAGAACATTATAAACAGATAACATAATCAATTTCAATCAAACATCGAGAAGGGGATACGAGATTAATTAGAAGACAAATAAATATACGGATTCAAACATCCCTGCTAACCGAAATTAAGAAATTAGCCGAGCATCCTTGAAATCGAATCCACCAAAACAATTGAGAACTCCATCAAAATTAATTTAGGAAAACAAAATAAATATTTCTCTCTCTAAAACTATCCCTCCAAAACCTAATATCTATGTGAACAGTCTATGCATATTAATGGCTTGGGCCCAAGAAAAGGTTAATAGAAATTGCATATTTTTTTTACTCTTTCTCTCGGCATGTGGAGGCCTTTTCTTTTCTTTGCATTAACTGGGCCCTTCTCCTTGATAAGCCCAAAAATGGCAAATCTTCTATCAATTAATTGAATTTGGATTTTTTGACATTTTATCTTATTTTCTTCCAAACCCAAGAACGTCTCTTCTTCAAATATTGTTGGGATTTTGCATCTAAAATTGGCCCACCAAACTTCACGTCTTGGCCTACAAATGTTTTTCTTGTCTCGAAAATACTCCAAATCCCCTAAAATAATCAAGAAAACAATATAAAATATTTGAAGACCGAAAACATATATAGATACGAAAACGGTGCATTCAATCACCTAAAACATTGTAAAATCACTAATATCACCACGATAAAATGCACATATTTTCTATCTATCATAAACACAACTTTATTGTTATGACATTAGTAAAGTTAAAAGATGAAGTATGAAAAATTGATTTGTAAAACTTGACTAACACAATAATAATTGCATGCAATGAATTGGTATCTTACAAAATTTTAAGTGTCAATAATCATAGCCCTTATGACATGATTGGTATGATAGAATGAGGTGAGAATGAAATATCATTCTTACTTTCATTCATATTCCTTTAATAAAAATAGCAAAAAAATAATAAAAACTAAATATATAAATAGTATAAAATAATTAATACATATAAAAATCTAAAAATCATAAAGATAATATGTATATAATTTTAATAATACAAATAATTAAAGTTCTGATATAAGATTTATCTATAAATAATATAAATATATATATAGTTGTAAAATAAAAAAAGATAAAAGAATATTAGTATAGATAATAGGTTATAGTTAAATTGTAATTAAAATATTTTTTTAGATAATATAAAATAAGATATTATAATTTTAATAACATAAAATCATATAAAATAATTAATAAAAGATATGCTAAATATATTATTATTATTATTATTTAACTACTTTAAATATATTTAAATAATATAAAAATAGTAAAATAATAATAAAATTAAAAAATAAAATACATAAATATAATATACCTTAATATTAGTGCATTGATTAATTTTTTGTAAAAATAATTATCTTTAAATTTAAATATGCCAAATAATTTAAATTTGAGTGATATATTGAATATGAATATTAAATAAAAGACAAAAACTTATATACAACTGGTGTACGGACCCTACAACCATGCACATGGGTCGACCCGACCCGTCATGCGCTCGTAATCACCCGCACGCACCTCTAGGTTGCGGATAAAATCCGCCCAAACATGCTCCCAAGTGTTTGACATTTATGTTATGTTAAGCATACTTTTTTAGTAATGTTATGCATACCTTTTAGTTATGTTAGACATATCTTTTATGTTATGTTAACTATACTTTTTTGTTGTGTTAGACATACCTTTTAGTTATGTTAGTCATACCTTTAATGTTATGTTAAGTATACCTTTTAGTAGTGTTAGACATACATTTTAGTTATGTTAGACATACCTTTTGTAAGGCTAGTTGTACCTTAGTATTTTTTTTAAACTGACATATTAATATATTTCATACCTTTTAATTATATTATACATACATTTAGTTATGTTAGTCATACCTTTTAATTATGTTAGTTGTACATTTATATATATATTACATAAATGTATGTTTATGTTGATATAAATGTATAAATAATCTCATATAAATGTATGAGTAATATCATATAAATGTAAATATCTACAACTTGTGCTAAATTAGGGTTTATTGTGCCGAAATTAGGTTTTAGAATTAAAGTATGAAATTTGGAAATAAGAGTATCACTAATATAACATAAATATATGACTAATATAATATAAAGGTATGTCTAACACAACATAAAGGTCAGGGCCAAAAAAAAAAAATACGCAGAAAAAAAGAAAAGAAAATACGCGGATCCAGGTCGGATTCAGCCCGATCTGACCCGATCCATGCACTAGTTGCACATCAGTCCAACTCTAAATAAAATTATAATGGAAGGTAATTGGGTCAAATAAAGATTGATTTAATATTATATTTATATTGTAGCGCCTAGGAAAAACGACGCATAATTTGACGATTAAATAATTCAATTTTAATTATGTGATTTAGTTTTTGTGCGTTTCAGATTAATCGAATTAATACGCGAAATAATTTATCGTATGTTGCTTATAATTGTCGAATAATTTCACGATTTAATTTATCGATCGTACGTTTTAATTTATATCGAAAACGTAATTAATTCGGAGAGCTTGTGAATTTTAATCGAAAGCATAATTGAGATAAAAATGTAGAATTTATGTTACAAGAACGATCGCGATTGAAAGACAAAGAAAAGGAAACGAGAAACGGCCCAATCGGAGGCCCGAGGCCTAAGATAGGCCCAATTGAAGGAATTTGAGAAATGGATAAAAGTACTCTACACTTGAGTTTTTTCACCACACTTAGAAAAATTACACAAGGTAAAAAAACTTGAATTTAAATACTCTCTCTCCTCTCCCTGTTTTTCCGGCGGTCGGAGCGCCGCCGCGTCGCCGCCGTGCCGGAGGCGGCGCCACCACCGGCGCCACCGCGCCTCTTTCCCGTTTCGTTCAAACCATACATCGAATCGAAGCCCTCGCCGAGCCCGTTCCATTTCCGGGCTCGGATTTCCCCTCCGCTGCCGGAGCCACCGTGAATCGGCCGGAAACCGCTGACAAAACCCTCTCTCTCTTCGATCTCCTCCGTTTCTTCTCCGATCGAGCCGATCTACACATGCATTTGAAGCTCTCGTCGAGCTCTTCACGATTCCGGCCTCAGATCGTTGATCGGCCGGCTCGATCTCCGGTAATAGCCGCCTGAAAATCGTTGTTTCCTCTATCTCTCTCATCTCACTCACGGTCTCTCTTTCTCTCTTCCTTGCCGATTTTCATTGCCGTCGCCATTGGGTTTGTGCTGGTGGTGTGTGTGTGGTGGTTGGGGGCGCTGCCGAAGAGGCGGCACCATGCTCGGTGTCGCCGGCGAAGTGTGGTATGTGTGTGTGTCTTGTTCGCTGCGTGTGTGTATCTTGGGACGGCGCTTCCAGCGCCGCCGTGCGTTGAGGTAGCCGGCGCGAGGAGCGCCGGTAGGTGGTGGTGGTGTTGGAGGGTGGTCGGTGACGTGGTGTCGCCGGTGGAGCTCTGAAGCGGCGCGATGGCGGTTTGCAGCAACGGGGGATGGGTTTGGGAAGGGAGGGGTAGATTTGCAATTTCCAAAACCCTAGGGACCCCTTTGCAAATTCTGAAAAGTTCACTTTGGTCCCCCAACTTTCCTTTCTTTCGGTTTAGTCCTCAAACTTTAGGAAATCCCAATTCCACCCCCAAAACTTTTCAAGTCTTTGACTTTCACCCTCAAAACTTCTATATATTGCATTTTGACCCCAGAATTTCCAGAAACCCTACTTTAACCCCAGAACTTCTCTTTATTCACAGTTTCACCCCGGGTCAAAGTCAACCCTACCAGAAATTACGAAACTGCCCCCAAACCCTAAAACGCATCGTTCTCACTTGTTTCTCGTCCGATTAAGCTCATTCTTTCGCCTATAGAACTGTAATCAAACCCTCTTCGATATAAGATCAAGTTCAAAGCCTTTTAAATCATTTTCTTTTCCATCATCGTTTCTTTCCGAGAGAGAGTACTTTAATTATTAAGCGTAACGATCTTAAAAACGAAACTAATAGATTACGTTTACTTGTTGTAGGCTATCGCGATTAGGAGTGCACATGTTTATACTTAAAGCTTGTTTTACACGAAGTCAAAACACCACCAATCAGGTGGGGGTAACTTCTGAGCTTAACGACTTTTACAATTCTGTACTTATTATGCCTTGATATGCTTATAACTTGCTAATACGTTAAATAATGTTATCATATCTATAATCGCATGTTATGAATTGTTTGAGCCTACGTACTTTGGGATTTCGTGTTGTGATATTAGGTGATCATGCATATTATGATTAATGTTATACGTGGACAGAAGTCCACACTCATCATGGAGGGACCCATGGTCTGTAAAAAACTCACGGAGGGTGTAGTGAGCCGTAAAATACACTAACGGTATTGAAACCGTTTCCGGCTAAGACGAGGATTACCCGCGCCGAAGAGCTTATATGTGCAATGCATTTGTTATGTGATGTGAATTACATGATGTGTTATTTATCATTTGTATACTTTATCTGTTGAAATAATCTTGAAAACGGAAATTTCTCCCACGAGTGTATTCAAACGCACTCATCCCGATCTGTACTCACCCTACAGGAAACGATGAAAACTAAGATATGCTGCGAGAGAGGTGCCGTATCCGGAGTTTATATTGTCTTTAATTATTTTGAATATCGAACAATGCTTCTAAACAATTTCTGTCGTTTCAGAAGATGGATCCTGATATGTTCCGCTGTTAAGTTTTTTATGTTTTCTTCCGGCCGTGTGCCGATGTTTTAAACTATGTAAAGGATTTGTATGCTTTAACTGAACTTCGTCGTTTCTAGTTCGGATATCAATTTAAATCGATACTCGTCTTTTTATTTATTTATTATAAGTTTTAAAAAGGCATGCTTCTTTTCCTTTCTTTCTTTCCCTTCTGCATGCCAAAGGCAACTCTGATATATTTTATTTAATGTATGAAAACTGGGCGTGACATATATATTTTATTTGTAGTTATCAATCATAAAATATAATTATAATGATTATTTCATTCATTTCATATTCCTTTGTGATACCAATCATAGGAATGAACATTTTTATACCATTCATTTCCCATCATCATTCCATTCTTGAGTCAATTTCATTCCCATAATTCCATTCAATCATGCCATATTCATTTTCCAATGTTGGATTTCTTAATTTCATTCAAAATATATATATATATATATATATATATATATTTTTTTTTTTTTAAACTAGCGATAAATCACGTTTTTGTACTTTAGTTCAAACTCATATCAAATCCAAAGAAACATACATGTACCCACTTCAATAGGGTTTGACTTGATTTAGTATCCACAACTACATTATTATTTATGTCCTCGATTAATATTTATAGCTCATTAATGTACATGTTCTCATCGCAGACACTTGACAGATGGATTTAAATATAAAATTTGTCCTCGATTAATACAATAATGACAAGATTTTACAGTTGACATATATCTCCAAAAATCATAACAATTCATTTTAACTACAAACTATGCAAATACATTTTCGTTCTTCTTATCCAACCCATTGTCACACTAGTTATCAAAGAACAATCTCTGTAAATAGATAAAAACAAATAACAAAACAAAACACTATTTTTCCTGTCTAGACTCCAAAACAAAAATGAAATCTAAAGAGTAAATAAACAATCAAGGGACCATACTGATAATAAAACCACCATTGTTGTATCCATTTATCAATGATCATACCATTCTCCCAAATAAATAAACATTCATATAGTTAGTAAAATCCCTAAACTTAGATCTCTTCATAGAATTTGTAACAGCAGTTAAATGAATGAATCCAATAACAACATAGACTGTGGAAAAAATCTGATCAAATTGCACATCACCAGGTCAAGAATATCATCAAACAAGACTCCCAAAATCCTTACAAGCACATTGTCCACTAGAAAATTTGTGCAGCCTCTTACTATCTCGAATGATAATAGTTCTCGATGTCAACAATGAGACGACTTTCATCAAACTATGACAATCCCAACACATACCAATACTCTTGATAACCCGAATTTGAGCCTCACTTGATGTGTTGAGTAATCCAAAGGCAACTGCCACCTTTTCACTGTGTATAGCTTCCTCCTTATCCTCATCAACCATCTCCATATTCGTCTCTGCATTGTATCCAAGAGCCTTTGCTTTTTCAAGCAAATCCTCCAGAAGCTTAACAGCCTCGTCTGAGTGGTGTTTCTTGTTGCCACGTTTGAATGTATAAACCCTGTCTCGGATGCTAATCCGACTCCAATCCTTTATCTTATCCACCTTCTCATCTCTCATCATTTTTCTCACTCTAGAAACATCGTTCCATCTCTGTGCAGATATGTACATATTTAGCAGTAAGAAATAGGTCTCTGGATCTTTTGGCTTAAGTTCAAGCAGTTGTTCAGCAGCTTGAAAGGCTAAGTCTAATCTACTTTGACTTCTACACCCAGAGATCAACATTGACCATATAAATTCATTTGGCTCCAAATGCGTCTTCTTGATAAAGACGAAAGCTTCATCTATTTGACCTAACCTCACAAACATATCTATCAGGCAAGCATAATGGTCCATCACAGGATTGATTTTGTACTCGTTTTTCATCATATCGCAGTAAGCTAATGCCTGTTCGACCATCCCAGCTTGACTACAAGCTGAGAGCACACCGGTAAAGGTAATCTTGTTTGGTCTAACCCCTACAAATCTCATATCCTCGAAAAGCTGTAATGCCTGTTCTGAATATCCATGTTGTGCAAATGCGGTTATCATGGACGTCCAGGAAATCAACGTTCTTGTAGACATCTCCGTGAAAGCTTTGATTGCTCTGTCAATACTTCCACATTTGTTATACATGTTAACTAAGGAAGTTCCCACGACCACATCGGATAAAAACCCAGTTTTTATTGTTTGAGCATGAACCTGTTCTCCCTGCTCCAAAGCCACTAAACTACTGCATATAGTTAATACACTTGAGAGGGTGTACAAATCAGGTTTTAAGCCCAATCTGTTCATTTTCTGGAAAATTTTAAGGGCCTCGACTCCGTAGTTGTAGGCCAAAAGGCCATCCTCTGCTTGATTCGTAATTTCTGCATGGCCTGCAACCATAGCATTCCAAGTAACTAAGCTGATTGTCTCCATACCATCAAACAACTTCTTTGCCTGATTGATGCACCCACTTTTCAAGTACAAATACATGATTGAATTTCTTACGGGTAAATCTGACTCATACCCGAGTTTTATACTTACTGAGTGAACCTGAGTTCCCACATTCAGGGCTTGCATTGTGCAACACAAGCTCAATACACTAGTCAAAGTGATCTCATTTGGCTGAATACCATCAGAAAGCATTTGAACAAACATATCCAATCCCATAGCGGAATTTTCATTATCTCCACAGGCAGATATAATAGCAGTCCATGAAATCACATTCTTTTCCTTGATCCTCAGAAACGCCTTAATCGCCATATCCAGATTACGACATTTGGAATATAAGCTACAAAGCGCATTCCCAATGCTTGCATCATCCTCAAGATCATACTTTATGATGTATCCATGAATCTGCTTTGCAAGTTCAAAATCACACAATGAAGAGCAAGCATTCAAGGCAATTCCCAAGGTAAAATTAGTAGGGTACCCACCAATTTCCAACATTTCCTTGAAAATACTAATAGCAGACTGAGGCTGTGAGTTATTAACATGGCCTGTCATCAACGAAGTCCATGTGACAACATTTCTTTTCGACAAATTATCGAACACCTTTCGAGCACTTCCCATCACCCCACATTTTCCATACACATTAACAAGAAATGTCATGAGGAACAACTCTTCATAAAATCCACTCTTTATAATGTGTGCATGTATCGACTCAACCCCCAAAACCGAATTCTTCTCCAAACATTCTTGCAAAAGTGGAACATAAAAAGATGATTCAAGCTTTCTCTTACCTTCTCTAACCAACAAAACCGCTTCTTTGAATTCCAAACTGACCGAGTCCAACTCTTTCGTGCTATAGTTTTTCTACACACCACAAAAGTCAAGAGCTTAAGTATTACACAAAACACAAGCATCAATTTATCGAATTTGCGCTGAATAAATGTAAATGTCTCTACCTTTTCAAACGGAAGTGAAGGAGAGGAGAGTTTCTTGAATTGTGGGTCGAGCTTGACGGCGTTGCCCACCACAACTGGAGGCAGGGATGCCATGAAAATGTACTGAATTGTATATACAGTAGCTCTACATGAATATATACGTGATTTTTGCTTTGATCAAATGTTGGTTGAGTTGTTGTGTACGTTTGTTATCTGGTGTGTTTGGTTGGAAAACATTTAGGTATAGATCATATTCACTAAATTAACGATGCTCGTTTGGATGTGGAGGGCCCCACTCATCTTGCCCTTTTGGGAATTAGTTATATTAGACTTGGCCACAGCCACGCCCAAATGAATTTTATAATTTATGTATCCAATTACGATATTTTGGTATTAATTTTTTATTAGAAAAATACACATTACATGCCCACGTCCAAAAATAATTATGGCTTACAAAAATATAATATGTTTTGAATTATCTGTATTATTTTATTACGAAAAAGCGTTTATATTTAAGACATTTGAAAATAGAGTGTGTTTTATGATATCTATGTTATTTTATTAGGGATTGATTTGTGCCCTTAAAACAACATAACATGACCTTTGATATTAATTCAAATTATATAACAAAACAAAGATCATATTATGTCCTTCACTTATACTATGAAATTCTTCATTATTATGATTACAATACATAGGTATCTTAATAAAACGCATTACACTTGATTAAATCACTTGAAGTTCCTTAAAGAATGAATAGTTCAACAGTCCGACATAAAAAAACACCATCTTGTAAGAATATAAATTAGAAAAACCATTAATGGAAGTGTATCATCAACAATTATATAGAGCTTGGAGATGATTCAAAATGAAGCAAATCTGAAGCTCTCCATGACTGAATGCATATGATTCTGCATCAACACAAATATATATTACCACCATCAGCTTTTAAAGGGCTGAAAATACAGAGCCATTCTTACACTCACTTTACTAACAGTTATTGTCCCTCAACTTCAACTTTGGTTATTTCAAACAATTTCATCTCAAATAATTCAATATAAAACCAATATTCCCAACATAAAACCGAGCAATCCGAAATTGTAGCTTGAATCATCTAGTCACTGGAGGAGAATGTAATGAGTATTCTCCAAGAGATGCATTTTACCTTGAAGAGCTCCAGCTTGGCCTCACTCCTTGTATTTCATTGTCTCTTTCTCGAAACCAACAGTAGGGAATTGTTTAGCGAAATCCTCAATCTCAAGACGCAACTTTGACAATGCGGATTGATAAACATCTGAGTTCATGGATGCCACAAAGTCCTTCAATTTGGTACCTGATCATTGCAAGTTTGCAACCAATGTCTCTCATTAGAATATTTTCTTTAAAGTAGATGAATGGAGAAATTATGGTTAACAATATTGGGACAGATGGGCATAAAGAAAGTAATAGAAATAACAACCATTTGTGTCGGCCTTTATCTTAAGAGCCAATTTTACAGCTTCATCGAAGAACTCAGCAACTTTCACAAAATCTTCTTCGATGAATCCCCTTGATGTGAGAGCCGGAGTACCTATCAGACATTAAGGAACTCATGTAATAGAGATGTAAGTGGTACAAAATCAAAAGACTAGAATATAATGAGGAAAGGCTTACCCATACGAATGCCTCCGGGTACCATAGCAGATACATCCCCGGGAACAGTGTTTTTGTTGGCTGCTATATGCACTGCCTCCAAAACTTTTTCAACTCTAGATCCATCAATACTCTGTGAAAGTTACTTGTGCCACATTGGGATTCAGAATTTGTGGAGGAAAGCAAAAAGAAAAGGTGAAGTTGAAAAATAGAGCTTGCAGATTTTCATTTTTCCCTTCTAAGAAAGAAATGGAAAGAATAGTTGAATATCATGAGAATATACTGAAAAAGATGAGACTCAAAAGAAGAAAAAGGTTCATAATTTATGCATGGTAAAAAGTAAATAAATTGGACCACAATTTTCACTTTGCAATTCCTTTTGTTTAGTCTTGTCATCTAAGGCATAAAAAATTCACTAATATCCAATCTTAAGTGACAACTATATATTCATCGAAAGGGAATCATTTGAGTGATTACAACAGTCAAAAAATGCAAAAACTCGAGACCCCAGAACCACAAAAACTTCAAAGTCAAGGGACCAAAATTGTAATATTCTTTATTGCTCATGTGTACAGATTGTGAAGAACACTGTTAGGAATTCAGAGAGTTCAAACAGCAAGGATGATCTTTACATAAAATGGAAATATTATTATGAGCAGCTAATTGACACAGTTTGAAGCAAAGGACTAACAGATATCAATGATGAATTTTGCAACTAGTTCCTAAATTATAAATTGATAACAAACACACAGAAATGTGACACATCCAAAGTGTTCGTACAGGACAATTGTCTTCCACAGAAAATCAAATGTCATTAGTTCACCTTCAAGAGATTTATTTGCAAAAACTGCACACTTTGAGAAAGACCATGAAAAGCAAAATATAAGCAGCTTACATTTGAACCCTAACTTCAAAATAGTTCATTCTTGGCAATACAAGTGAATCAATGCATGATTGCCACAAAATGAGTAGAGACTATAAAGTGTAACATATAATTAATTGGTAAAGTAAGAGGATGATGAAGTAATCACATAAGCAAGACCACTAATGTGGTTGTACCTTCTTTCTTAAATTGACCAAGACAAGATGGTTCTCAGTTCCACCAGATACGATGTCGTAACCTTTCTGCAACAGAGTCTGCACATGGGAGATAGTGAATATGGTATAACACCAAGAAGCTAACTCCTCACAAAAATAAGGTGGTGGACTGGTGGCAGGTTAAATTGCATGAATGGAACTTCTTACTCAGAGTTATTACCTCAGCAAACTTTGAGCAATTACTCAGAACTTGCTCCTGATATGCCTTGTATTCTGGAGTCATAGCCTACAATTATAAAATATTAAGAATTAAAGCGTGGATCACAATAATATTTTCTTAAACAACTCTTTCGAAAATCAACCTGTTTTAGTGCAACTGCTAAGCCAGATATGGTATGATTGTGTGGTCCACCTTGAAGCCCAGGAAACACGGCTGAATTAATTTTGTCTTCATAATCATACATCACCTGTTAGACGGAGTTCAGTTTAAAAATTTGCAGTGCCTACAATATTCAAGTAGTAATATATATAATTTTATTTCATTATCATGAGCACTTCATTTGCACAGCCAACCCCCTACCCCACCCCAAAGAATCGAGGCTGGCAGAGGTTAATGGTGGCTAACCATGATGCTTATTAAGAGATATATATAAAAAAAAAAAAAAAAAGACTTACTTCTTGTCCTTGTTTATTGATCTCTTTTACACCCTTCCTAAAGAAGATCATTGCTCCACGTGGACCACGTAATGATTTGTGTGTTGTGGTTGTAACAACATCTGCATAGTCAAATGGTGATGGAATCACACCAGCAGCAACCAATCCACTAATATGTGCCATATCAGCCAACAGAATAGCCTTTTGTTTGTCACAAACCTGCCAGATCCATCATAAAGACAAATAATGCAACAAGATGTTATACTGTTTGAAAAGAAAGAATGAGAGGTGATTATGAAACCAAATACTCATCAATCAAGATTACCTTGCGAACCCGTGCATAATCATACAGACGAGCATAAGCGCTTGCACCAGCGACAATCAATTTTGGCCTAAAGAGCACAGCACTCTTCTCCATCTACAATAAGAAGATCTGAATTTTTATAAATGGTGGATGGTGAAAAACCAGGCCAGGTCATAGAGGGAAAAACAGAAGGAAGCTGTGTTTGTTTATAATGTCTCAAAAAAATAAAAATTAATCTTTTCGATTCTCTCCTATAATGTGTTTTCTTGCTAACACATCTCACTATCCAATACATCATGCCAAAAAACTTCTCCTAATTTTCCCCTCAAAACTCCCAAACGTAATTGATCATAGCCTAACTTCACTTTACTGTCCAATCAGCTTACCACAATGAAATGCCAAATGAAACTAGAAGAACCGTGAAGGTGACAAAAGTAAAGTGTTGACAGCTAGGACATTGGTCGTAGCTCAGTCAATCACAGACCAAAACTATTATCACTTGGCATAGGTTTTGGAGTGGTCTAGCCTTGAAAAACATAAAGGATACTTCAAAACTTCCATGTGACAGTTATTAAGCACCAATAAAAGAACGGAAGAGTGTTTTGAGTTCATTGTTGCCATCCATAGATGCTCTGTGGAAAAGATGCCACAGGGCTAGCATGCCCTAGGTATTAGTGCATCTGTATGTTTAGATAACATAGAAGTTCATACAGCCTAAGAGCAGTCAGTCAAATGAACAAAGCTGACAAAGTCTTATGCAGCTTAAACAACCTACTAGAAGATAAAAATTGATGTACCTGGTCATAATCAATATAGCCAGTGCTTTCGTCCAATCTGTAGGGCATTGTCTCAAAAAATATAGACACAGCACTAATTTTCTTGGTGTCAGTCTGCAAAATAACATCAACAGAATTCTTACAGCTGCCTCAAGAGTTAATATGTTCAAAACTGAAGGAAAATGATGAGAAGATGAAAGTTAACGAAGTCAGAAGCACCTGATAACCATGTGACAGATGACCACCGTGGGGAAGGTCAAGTGCCATTATCCTCTCATGAGGTTTTAGTAGAGCAGTATAAACTTGAAAATTAGCAGGGGATCCAGAGAGTGACTGTACATTCACTGTAAAGAAAAAGTGCGTTACTAATGATAACTAACTTATAATGTCAAAAACCAAAATTAGAATATGTTCTATTACAGTAGTAACAGTACAATTTTTATTTTTATTTTTAGTTATCCTGCTACAACACTTGGCCTTTAAGCAAAAGTTTCATCCTTAACCTGGTTAATACCAGACAATAAACAGACCACTATACAGGACTGAATAAAGCTTCAATACGTATCACAAGACTAATATCTTCTTCAATGGTTTTTCTTTTTCTTAATGATGATATTGTAATTGAAGAGCCCAGAAATCACATGTTTGTCCATAGTTGAAAGAACTTTTAAAGATATGCTGAGCAGGGATCCTGAGTTTCCATGATAGAAGCTTCAAGTGTCAGTTGAAGCTATCTTATAAGATGCAGCTGGTACAAATGTTTACACAGTCGGTAGTGAAACAAATCACTTGTTTAGCTAGTTGAGATAGTGTTAGTCTAAGCTAAAAGTTATTAGTTTAGTTGCATGCTTGCTTATTACAATGAATTAAGAGG
Source organism: Scutellaria minor (assembly GCA_954870855.1). NCBI lineage: Eukaryota > Viridiplantae > Streptophyta > Magnoliopsida > Lamiales > Lamiaceae > Scutellaria > Scutellaria minor. The sequence goes on from OX940734.1 coordinate 3,605,355, forward strand.
TATCCATATACTATCTCTATCATGCAAACTTTTTTTTCCAGAATTTCAGATATGTAAGATGTTCAAATGTAGTCTATCTAGATGGTGCAAACCAAATGAGAAAGTACTCACCTCCCCATTTTTTAGGATCCAATTGAAAGGTTTCTAAGGCGCGCTTCTGGCACAGTCTCTCTGCCATGTCAATGTACCTTGACAAACGAAAATCAAGATCACAATTGTAAAATTAATGGAGAAAAACAGTCATTCCATCCAAACATTAATGTCCACTCTAAAAAATTAGAAACTTTGAGAAATTGGAAGTTTTAAAGATCTCTTCAATATTGCCCTAAAACTGTAGTTGTAAAGAATGTAGTATCACATCCCTATTCTAAGGACTGATATATATTTTGAATCAATAAATTTGAGAAATGGAATACTAGTGTATCAGCACATGAAAGCCAAAGAGGATGTGATTAATATAAGTTTGATCGATGAATAAATACAGTTCCAACAAATAAAGCATTATTCTCTCCCCATATGAGCATGTAATAAGTTTTGTTATTAAACAGTTTTGAAAGTCCAGTCAACAAATCCTTGCATTAAAGAAGAAAACATTACTAGCACAAAACAGAGAAAAGACGTAAACATACTCATTTCCTCCATAATATCTCGCACCAGGGTACCCCTCACTGTATTTGTTAGTCATAACTGATCCAACAGCTTGCATCACTGACGACGAAGTGAAATTTTCTGATGGTATAAGTTCAAGTCCCTAAATTCATGATCAACTCAATAATCCATACTCGAAATATCCCCAAAAAATATCAACAAATCATACCTTACTAAACGACATTCAAGAGCAATCCAAACTAATGAAAACGAGTCTATTTCATAATGAGCAAACAAGTAAACTAGACGTATGTATATAAACACCTTCCATTGCCTGGCCTTCTCAAGCTCAATAATGTCGGCAATCTCCGGATCCACCTCTTCCAGCGGCGCATTCAGTTGCTTTATCCACTGCCAATTCAAATTTCAATTGAACACAAGATCCAGTTACCAACAAATTTAAAGGCAACACAAATCCAAATACACAATCAGAAACAGAGAAGAGATATAGAATTGATTACGGTGACTCGCGAACTGTCGCTCTGGCTTGCAGCTTGATTGGAGAAAGAAGACTGTTGATGGAAAAAAAAATTAAAGAAAGATCAATAATACAGCGAATGAGATTACAGAAAATGATGAAAATGAAAACGCACCATGTAACGATGGGAAAGAGCAGAGGCGTTGGAGAGAGAACGAAGGGAGGAAAGGCGTCGGAGAGCCATTGCCGTTTTCATCGTTCGCTTCTGCCACAAACTCAGTCTCTCTCTCTCTCTCTCACTACTCACCACTGTGTGTAAAAATTAGTGGGATCTTTGTTGGGAGGGAGAGATATCAGAAATGGAAATGGGGGTTGGTGGATACGTATAATTTCTCCATATAAATATGTTTATATATTATATATAATATTATGCTCATATCGAGGTTGGGCGAGAAAACGATGGTCGTTGTTGGTACGGTGGTGGGCCCAGATAATCCAACATTAACATCAAAGTTGGTATCTTTCCTCGAAAATAATAAAATGCAGTGTATGCAAGGACTAACATATCCGTATCGATAGAAATATCGGTACCTTGATTTTATGGAAATATCGATGGATATATCGATTTTGGTGGAAATATCGATTTTTTAAGCAAAAATTTTAAAAAATTTGTAAAAAAAATTGAAAAATATATCTAGTACTTTACATAATATTATAAGTAACATTAATACATATATTGAACTTAAAACTACAAATAAAATGATAAATTTACAATAAATATAAAGATACACTAATATTATATACATCATAATCCATTTATTAAATTAAAAAAAATTTAATTAAACTTAATTAAATTATGAGAGAAACCTAAATACTAGTGTACTAATTTATTGTAAATAATTTAATTAAACTTAATTAAATTATGAGAGGAACCTAAATACTAGTGTACTAATTTATTGTAAATAATTTAATTAAATTTATATAAAGTAATGGTTTACTCCACTCATAGTGTACTAGTTCACCCATGTGATGCACGGACATTTTTTTTTTGTCAAAAATAATCTTAATTATATGATCTTCTATTTATTAAAACAATTACTCGATGAGTGTATAAAATTTATAGTTTGCCAATTAAAATGGTATGTGAAATAATAATTTAAAAATCTGTAGTGTGCACAATTTGGAAAGACTAATCAATAATTAAAAAAGCCACAAACAAATTCAAATTCAAACAAACGAACACATTCTTGTCTATAAAAAATAAACAACACATAATAATTTGATAAGGAGCCCACCGTTGAGTTTCTTATGGAGCCAATCTGACTTATGTGGCAGTATGTTTTAAGTTCCGCGATATTCTTCTTTTTCTTTTTTTAACATAATTTAATTTTGCCTATCATTCTTTCGTATCTTATTTCATTTTTAAATAAACTTTTTTTCTTATTCATTTCAATTTTTTTTCTTATTCTATATCATTCTTTCTTAGTTTATCCCATTTTTAGATAAAAAAATTTTATTCATGTCAATTTTTTTCTTATTCTATATCATTCCTTAATTATTTTTTTTTCAAATTCATCTCATTTTATCTTCGTAAATTTTTTTATTCTAAATCATTCTTTGAATATATATTTTTTCAAATTAGTAAATTGTCAAATTTTTTTCTTCTCTTTTAGTTGCCATTAATATCAATAGTACTTTGGAAATATTTTTCTTTAATTGTACCTAAGATTAGAAATTGTGTAAAAGTTTCATATACTTATAGATTTTGATAAGTAATCTCAACCATCTATTTTTTGAAATTGTAGATAAATTTAGAACTTGTCTAAAAATTGTTTAAAAGTTCTTATAAGAATTTTTATGGAGTAATCTCAACCATCTATTTTTTAATTCTATATAATATTCACAATGTATAAGAAGGTGACCAGTAGATTTTGATGAGTAATCTCAACCATCTATTTTTTGAAATTGTAGATAAGTCTAGAACTTGTCTAAAAATTGTTTAAAAGTTCTTATAAGAATTTTTATGGAGTAATCTCAACCATCTATTCTTTAATTCTAATATTCACAATGTAAGAAGGTGACTAAAATATTTATAAATGATTCGAATCCAAACATTCTTATAAACCTATCAAATGTCAAAATAAATAAAGAAAAAATAAAAAACAAACCATATTGAATTCTACATAACTTAATTAATATCATGTACATGAAACTTATCTACAATTAAAAAATAGATGATAAAACTTATCTGCAATTAAAAAAATAAATATCACGCCTACAATTAAAAAATAGGTGGTTGAGATTACTCGATAAATATCAAGATATATGAAAGTTGTCTCCAATTAAAAAACAGATGGTTGACATTACTCATAAAGATGTAGAAGTACATGAAACTTTTAGACAAATTCTAAATTTATGTACAATTAATGAAAAATATGTCTTAACAAATATTTTTTCAAGTATTATTGATATTAATGACAACTAAAAGAGAAGAAAAGAAATTTGCAACTAAATGAGAAGAAAAGAAATTGACAATTTAGTAAGACAAAATGAAATGAATTTGAAAAAATATATATTCAAAGAATAATATATAGCGGAACTTAAAACATATGTGTTGCCACATAAGCCAGATTGACTTCATAAGAAACCCAACGTGTGTTGCCACATAAGCCAGATTGACTCCATAACATAAGCCAAATTTGCTTCATAAGAAACCCAACGTGTGTTGCGTCAGATTGGCTCCATAAGCCAGATTGACTTCATAAGAAACCCAACGTGTGTTGCCACATAAGCCAGATTGGCTCCATAAGCCAGATTGACTTCATAAGAAACCCATAAGCCAGATTGACTTCATAAGAAACCCAACGTGTGTTGCCACATAAGCCAAATTGGCTCCATAACATAAGCCAGATTTGCTTCATAAGAAACCCAACGTGTGTTGCCACATAAGCCAGATTGGCTCCATAACATAACATAAGCCAGATTTGCTTCATAAGAAAACCCAACGTGTGTTGCCACATAAGCCAGATTGGCTCCATAACATAAGCCAGATTTGCTTCATAAGAAACCCAACGTGTGTTGCCCCAGATTGGCTCCATAAGAAACCCAACGATGGGCTCCTTATTTATGAATTTGGGACAAAATATTTATTTATCACTGCAAAAAAAACCAATGAACAATTCACTAATGTGGTCAATATAAACTAGATCAACAAGACAATTTCCAATCGTATAAGCATCTCCCCCTCTATATTAAGCATTCAACTACCTAGTAAGTTTTGAAAGTTCATTCTCGGACCACATATCAACAAAACACAATAATACAAACTCAAAAGATCCTCAAATAATATCAATAAACCACAAGATTCAAGAACAATCCAAATAAGAAAACACAGAAACAAGTCTATTCATCAATAAGCTACAATAAAAAATGAGGTTATATAAATACCTTCCAAGCATGATTAAGCTTCAATGAAGCTATGCTTCTGCTAATATCCTCCATACCAATTCACCCACAAACATATTAATCCTTATTTCTTCTGTTTTCTACATACATCTCAAACTACACATAACCAAACAACAATGACAAAAACCAATGAGAGAAAATTCAAACTGTTTCTTCACTGTTATTGTACAATTTCCTAATGTTACTTCAAATGGACACTAAACTGCTCAACCAAACCTCAAGAAACATCAAAATCCATTCTTGTTCAAGAAAACAGATGCAATAAACACTTTGCATGTACTCACAGAATCTTATTACACAGCTACTTTATTAAATCACCTCAGAAACAATAGCAATTGTTAGATTGCAAATCACCACTGCATTATTTTTCAACATGCTTAAACAAAACAAAACAAAAAAAGGAATTCTCAAATCCCAAACAGATCAGATCAATGCACTTAAGAAGCTACAAAAATGGAAACACAGTAGATTCAATCAAATACATTTGCCAATCATCATCTAGGAACACTGCTTACAAGCCTAGCTCCAACTCTATCAAGCTGCTTCACCATTGCCATGGCCTTCAAGTTTCCTTCTTTCATGAAAGCCTCCACCATTCTCCCCCCAATTTCCCTACCCTTCTCCTCACTGTCTGTCACCGCCACAGCAGTGGGCCCCGCACCGCTTATCGTGCACCCAAACGCCCCCGCCTGGATAGCTGCTTTCTTCACGGCCTCCATCCCCGGAATCAACGGAGCCCTCCTCGGCTCCACAATCTTATCCGACGACAATGCTTTTCCCAGTCCATCGATGTCCCCTTGCAACACAGATGCCACTAAAGCCCCTGCTTGGCTGCAATTCCACACGTGGTGCGCCATCGTGATCTCCGGTGGCAGAGCCGCCCTCATCTTCTTCGTCGGAGCTTCGAATTCCGGATTCACCAGCACGAAGTACAAGCTCTTCTCCAACGGAAACTTCAATTGCATCAGCTCGAGAGGCTCGTAGCTACGAATCAGGACGAAGCCTCCGAGAATCGACGGCGCCACGTTATCCGCGTGGTAGCCGGAGACCTTGGACTCCGATTCGAGGCCGGCGATCACGAGCTCCGACGGCGACAGAAGCCCTCCGAACAGCTCATTGACGGCGACGGCGGCGGCGGCTGCGCTGGCGGCGCTGGAGCCGAGGCCACTGCCGAGGGGGAGACCTTTCTCGAGGGACAGGGAAAGACCTACCGATCGGATGTTGAGCATTTTCATGACGGCGATGGCTGCGATTCCGGCGCAGTTCCAGAGGGGATTCATGCTAAGCCTGGAGCCGGCGCCGGAGATGTCGGAGATGGAGAGCTCTCCAGGGTGGACGTCGGGGTCGACTCGGAGGTTGACGTGGTCGCCGATTCCGTCGACGGCGCAGCCGAGGAAGTCGAAGCCGGGGCCGAGATTGGCGACGGTGGCGGGGGCGAAGGATTTGACGGAGGAGAAGAGGGGTTGGGGCTCGGGAGGTTTAGAGTGAGAGGAGGATGGGAGTGCAAATGTTGAAGGGTTGAATCTGAAGCGGGGTAGGGATTTGGATGAGGATATGGTGGCGGCGGTGGTGGTGGTTGCGGCGGCGGAGATGGAGTTGAAGTTCCACTGAGAGGAGCAAATGGCGGCCATTGTATGTGAGGTGAGTGCGTGTGGGGCGGCGCTAGTCAAAACAGTAATTGTTTTTATAATGCCAGGGCAGTTTTCTTCTCGCCAGAGCAATGTTTCCGAAGAGTACCCTTTTGCCCCTACTATATATCACCCAATCTTGCCCACTGACGGTGGAGGTGACAATTTCCCCGTGGAGAATCATTTCCGTTGGATATCATGTTAATGGGATGGAGATTTTCAGGTTCAATCGAAAAATGAGGTGGGGATGATTTCCGTTTGGAAATCGTGGGAATGGTATGAGGATTTGAGTGATTCCCGTTTGGAAATCGAGGAAATGGTATAAAGATATATTTATGCCTACAACTAGGGGTGGAAATTGGAACGGAATATCCGATATCCGCCGAATCCAATCTAGGAAATGGTATAAAGATATATTTATGCCTACAACTAGGGGTGGAAATTGGAACGGAATATCCGATATCCGCCGAATCCAATCTGAAATTATAAAATGTAGAATGAGTAGAGACATTTGAGAATCAAACACGAAACCTCTCACACTCAAAACATGAAACTTACCATCAAACCAAAAGTAATTATTTTAAATAAATCAAACATTTTATACTATCTACTATTTGCTATAGAAGAATACTATATAATATATTTTATATACATTTACTATATGTAAATATAAATATACATATTATAGTATACTTTATAATACTATATACTATATAATATATTTTATATACTTTATACTATATTATAGTATATAAATATATTATATACTATATGTAAATAGTATAGTTTATACTATAGTTTTATTTTATACTATATACTATAATTTATACTGTATTTTTTTAGTATTATTTTATAATATATACTATATATTATAGTTTATAGTATAGTTTTTAATTATACTATATGCTATAGAATAATATTATATACTTTATGCTATATACTATATACTATATGTATATAGTACAATTTATACTATAGTTTTATTTTATACTATATACTATAGTTTATACTGTAGTTTTTTAATTATACTATATTATATACTGCATAATATATACTACATACTATATACTACATACTATATACTATATACCATATATTATATACCATATACTATATATTATATCCTATATAAGAATACTATATACTATATATTATATAAAATAGAAAATGAATATCTAATTTCAAAGGTAAATATATCATAAATTTCATTACAAATGATAACATTTTATATAATAGGAATAATGACAAAGAAAATTATACAAATTATAAAACAAGTATTTTAAATATCGAAAGATTTCGAACAAAGCATTATCATAAATCATAATATAGATTCAAATATTCATTTGATTTGAGCTTCCTAAAAGAAAAATAACTTAATAAATATGAATTAATAAGTATAATTACTTACAAAATGATAATAGTTTATAATATAGTTTTATAGTTTTATTGTTTTATTTTATACTATATACTATTCATATAAATTTTATAATTTTATTTTATACTATATACTCTATCAAATTTTTAATGTTTTTTTTAAATTTTGGAATTCCGAAAATTTCCGAAAATTCTGAAATCGGATTGGATTTTACAATTCTGAAAATTTATGGATGGAAATCGGAATTGGTTTTTCATTTCCGAAAATTTTTGGAATTTTTCCGAAACACCCTATTTTCGATCCGATCCGTCCGATTTCCACCCCTACCTACAACCCTTGACCCCCGAAATAAGCTCCATTTATATAGAAACCCTATTTTTGTTAATAATATTATTAACATATATATATGTATACCTAAAATTGTTTCATACTTTTGTTTTAAAGATTAGATTTTTGATTTCATGATATTTGATGTTAGATTGATGTGGTTTATGAGTTTCTTTAATTGTTTTGATATTTATTTATTGAAAATTGTTTTAGAAAAAAGGATAAATTTTAGTTCGTAGAAAATCAAATTTTGGAATTGAACGCGTGACGAGATAAAATTAATAAATTTCGTTCGTAATAAATTAATAAATTTTCCTTTCTAACCTAACTAACTAGTAGATATGACAAGTCGGAGTCAATTCCATGAACAATGATGAATAAACTATGTCACTTATATTCAATTCAATGAAATAACAAATGATGGAAGGTTTTTAGATTGATTAAGAACTATCACTAAATTAAACCTAGTAAGCAAATTAAATGTCAAGAAATCAATAAATGAAAGTATTTCAGTTAACAGTTCAGTTATCCCGATATCAATTATCCACCCATTTATGTAATATCCCCCTTTCAGTTTATCTTAGAATTATCACCCCTAATCTAATAAAAAACTTTGTTAAATCGAATCAACTTTTAAGATTAATTAAATTATGATAAGATCACAAATTAACCATATTTAATTGAATAACCTAAAATAAGTTCTTTAGATTTAATTCTTGAAATGCATTAATCATCAAGACGATTGAATGAACTAGATTCCAAATACACAAACTCGATATCATAAACAAGAATTATACTATCCTAGAGATGAACGACCTCTAGTTTATCGTTAATGAAAATTAAATTACAAAAATTAGGATCCATGATTTAAAATTCTAGCAATCAACAACCTAGGTGGTCAATCCAAATCACGCATCAACAATCGAAATCAAGATAGGATAGTGCAATCAATTCCAATCAAATCATCAAGAAGGGGTTATGAGATTAATTAGAAAATAATAGATAAATGGATTCGAACATTCTTGCTAATCGGAAATAAAAACTTAGCCAAGTATTCTCAAAATTGCGTCCACAAAAATTATTAAGAAATCCATATGAAAAGCTAATCTCGTAATTTTATTTTGCATTCAAATATTTTCTCTCTCTAAAGTGTGACTTGAGAAAAAAGAAATATAGAAGTTGTGAATTGTGTGTGAATGTAGGCGTGTATTGGGCGTGTTTTGTGTAGGGTTGGGCAAAATACCAAAATATTTCGGTATATCACACATACCGTGTCGAAAAATATAAAAAATGTCGAAAATTTTGGTATATCAAAATTTTTGGTAAGGTATGATACCGTACCAAAAAATTCGATACGGTATCGGTATGGAGATTTAGATATCCAACAAATATATCATTGACACTTTAGCTAAATTGTTAATGTTAAATTCATACAGATCAAGACCTTTCCTTGATTTATTCCCAAACTCCAACTTACTACACAACATTTTGATTATTCGACTTTACAAGCCTACGTTTTAATTTTTATTTTATTTTCTTGGCATTATAGTATAATAGCATAACACACTATACATATATTAATATAACTTTTCCATAATTAATGGAAACTATTAAAAGATAATACATGCAAATCAATTGAAAATTGTCTTTTCAACCATCAAAAAGCTTTTTTTCTCATAGATACTATATGTATAGACACATACATAGATATTGTAACGCCCCGTTTCTTTTCTATAAAGGAAATTTTTAATTAAGGCGTTACGTACAAAAATTCACTATTTTAAGAAATATAAATACAAATGAGATTAAGAATAATTAAGAATTACATTTTTCTTAAAATCCATAAAACAAAACACTGTAAATAAAATTCTTTTGCAATCTTTAGAACATCGGCTACCAGCATCCATCGCTCGCGCACCACGCTTAAAGATTCCTCAAGCTGAAAACATTTTTAACATAAAGGGGTGAGTGCAAAAAGACACTCAGTGTGGTGGGTTTTGTGAGCAGTTAAAACACTGAGAAAAACATAGACATATCACTCAACAACACATAGATGTGGTTCTGAGCCAACTTTGAAAAATACGGTTCTGAGCCGCCTTAGAAAACATTTTTGTTTATGGTTCTTAGCCACCTTGGTGTGGTTCTTAGCCACCTTGGTACGGTTCTTAGCCGTCTTGGTGCGGTTCTTAGCCGCCTTGGCACGGTTCTTAGCCGTCTTAGTACGGTTTTTAGCCGTCTTGGAAAACATTTCATTCACATAAACAAGTTCTTTCACTTTGCAAATATTGCACATTCATCTGCATCATGTAGTAAGACATATAATGCAACGTTTATAAAATAATCATATACGTCTCATATCAGCAAATAACTTCACTTGAACACATAAACGGGAAAACAAGAATTTACCCGACCTCAAACTCACTTAGAAACTTAAACATGAAAGCATAGAAATTACCCCCACCTCGGATAAACGGCGTCTCAGAAGAAATCTGCTACGTGTTTAGGAGAAAAACGGCAGCTCTTTTTTACATCACCCATGTGCGGCGACGGTGGCACCGGCGGCCGAACCGAGTCCGTACTCGTGACGGGGCCGTTGAGTTCTACCTTTTAGTCCGAATCTTCTTATCGGAAAAGTGACGATCGACGGCAGCAAGATGGTGGTGGTTGGCAGCGGTGATGAGAAGAAGGGAGGGGAGAAAGATGAGAGAACGAGAAAGGGGATGGAAGAGACCGAGAGAGAGAAAATGTGTTTCTTTCATTTTTTTCAAATTTTTATTTCCTTAATTACACCCTCTCTTTCCTTGATGCAAGCATGAAATTGTGATGTTGTTGACTTTGGGAGGGTTGAGTTGTCTAATTGTCATGGAGAGAGAGAGTGTGGTAGAGTACTAGGTGTCATGCAAAGGCCTAGCTGAGGTGGTAAGGGTGTTTAGGTGAAATTATTCAATAATTAACTAATTAAAACATTAAATACTGCTTAATTATCTAGGGTGTCACATCCTTCCCTCATTTAAGAAATTTCATCCTCGAAATTTAGATACGTACTAAAGTATGGCATTTTTGGGTATCTTGCCAAAATGTCTTCTTCATTTTCCCAAGTTGCTTCCTCACTGTCGTAGCGGCTCAAAAGAACTTTGAGTAGGACGACTTCACGATTCCTCAGTTTGTGAATTCTTCTGTCATGGACAGCTACTGGGACCTCCTCATATGTCAAGTCTTTCTCGAGTCCAATATCTAGTCGATCGATGATGTGGCTCGAGTCAAATACGTACTCTCGTAGCATGGACACATGAAACACGTCATGTATTCCTGCGAAGTCTAGTGGCAGGGCTAGTCTATAAGGTACTTCGTCGACATGTTCGAGAATTTCAAACGGTCCGATAAATCTTAACTTCAGCTTCCCTCTCTTTCGAAGCGATAAACTCCTTTCATGGACGATATCTTCAAAAGACTTTACCTCTAGGGTGTGTTGTATACGGCGTGTTATGCGCTTCTTTCAGGACTCTTCTTCTTAGCATGTCATCTTTTGGTACGCAGAGTCTTCCTCTAAAAGTCAGGGTCCCATACGTTGATATCACCAACCCCTCTACAGCTTCTTTCTCCATACGTGCCTTTATCTTTTGCAAAAATTTATCTTTCTTCTGATCTTTGACTATCTGTTTTCTAAGCGTGGGCTTGACTATTAGAGCCGCGATTCGAGTCTTAGTATTGCTCAGAGGCGTTATTCGGAGGCGTAACCACTTCTAGAATTAACTCGAACATTTCATTTATCAGTTGACGCCAATTGGTAAGCATGCTAGCTACCTCGCTTTTGTTCTTTCGACTAAGAGCATTGGCGACCACGTCGCCTTCCCTGGGTCGTAACGAATCGTGCAATCGTAGTCCTGTACTAACTCCAGCCACATTTTCTGGCGTATGTTGAGTTCTTTTTGTTCGAATAAACACTTTCCACCATACAGATAGTATCGTCAAATCTTGAGTGCATACACCACAACAGCTAGCTCTAAGTCGTGAGTTAGGTAGTTCTATTTGTTCGTTCTCATTTATCTTGACGCGTACGTTACCATATTTCCTTGTTGTATCAACACACAAAATCTTCTGTACATCGGTACAAATGAGGTGAGCGAAGAGTCTGTTCAAGTTTCTCGACCATTTTTTAGCATCCGCAGGTTCCCCTTTCCATTGAAAGTTGGCGGGTTAAAGCGTCGAAATTATTAGATTTCTTAATTCACCCCACTTCTTGATGTCGATGAGGGTGATGTTGTTAGTGCTGCATCCAATTATTCCGCTAAGCCTTTTAATACGATGATTAGGTTACCTATCATTCCATCATCGCCTTGCTCGTGGGCTTCTGGACTAGTTGTAAAATCATGTAGGGTCGGCCTCGAACCATGATCCTTGTTTTGAAAGCCGTCTTGGATACGTCTTCCATCTTATTCTTCACTTGATGATATTCGGATCTCAAATTATTTTTTTTAGAATACGCTTGCGCCTCTTGTTTGATCGAATAAGTCTTCAATTTGTGGCAATGGATATTTGTTCTTGATAGTTCTCTTGTTCAGCTCACGATAATTTATGCGCATCTGGAAAGTCTCATCTTTTTTTTTTCACGAACAATACTGAAGCTTCCCAGGGCAACTTCTTGTAATTGAGCTCTTAGTTCTTACGTTTCTTTCGACATCATGCAATATGGTGCTTTTGGCATTGGTGCTGATCCAGGTACCAAGTCGACACAGAGCTCGACTTGTCTATCAGACGGGAAGGCCTGACAGTTCCACCAGAAAGATGTCCTCGTATTCATTCACTATCGGCATCCTATTAATTGGATCTGACTCCTACTCTAGATTTACGACATTCACCAACAAAGCCTCGTAATTTTTCTTTTATTTTGGTTGCCTACATAACCGACACCACTCGTGGGTTCAGACCAATTCGCATTTCGAAGAAGGTTGTTAGGATATTTCAGTAGTTATCTTGATAAGACAAACATGATGCATAACAAAACAGGATGCATAATAAGATAATGAAAGTTGCTAAAAGAAGTTTCCACGTATTGCATGATCATAAGTTTAACTGTCAATAAATAAGATCATGTGATGGTTTTCCAAGGAATAAGGAAAACCAACCTTAGAAGAATTATGAATAAGTCTTCTAAGGGTTAGCAAGCTGTAGGAAACAACAAGCTGAAAGGAAGTATCTGCATAAGGAGGCAGATAGGATACTGTAAGAAGTAGACAACATGCTGAAAGAGCAACAGAAAGCAGGAAAGCCTCAAGTGGAAAGCTGCACCAAACAGAAACCAAACTTAGAAGATTAAGGAAAACTTCTAAGAACAGGAAGCCAGAAGCTGATATAGAATACTAGATGCTGCAATCAGAAAGCAGCAAATAACAAGTAGCGGAAGAAAGTTGAAAGAACAAAACAGCAAACAACATACAACGACAGAAAGCTGGCTATAGGCTTAGGAATAGGAAGCTGCTGAGAAACAGAATCCTGGTATAGAACAGGAAGCAGCATAAAAAACAGCAAGCAAGGAGGACCTACTATCTAAAAAAAGAACAGAAAGTAGCCAATGAACCCTTTGAGAGATAAGTGCTACTCCCTCTCATGTAGTATTAGGAAGAACATGTAGCGCAAAAAGAAGCAAAGCTAACTGACTTCAAGTAGCCATTGCATGAACTTCAACCAATGGACCCATACCGACTAGACAGGTCAGTAGGAATGTCAGAAAGGTCCAAAAGGAAATAGTAGACGCATTAAATGCTCATGTCAGGAATATCTCAGATGTATTTAATGCGACCACAAAGAACATCTTGGAGACAAAAGCTCAAACTCAAATAGGAGAATGGTCTCTCTTCAACGGATACCTCCCAACGGATAAACTCTCAAGATCTATAAATAGAAGGTGTGGCTGATTGAAGAAATTTGCTGAACAGAGTCGAGAGGAAACTCATACACTTCCCAAAGCTTCTCAAGCTTTCACATGTTCAGTCACTCAATCTTCTTGGAGCAGTCTACACCAATAATAGAGCTTTCAGAGATCAAGACTGTTTCCCACCAGTTGAAGAAACATTTTCTTTTAACCACTGTGCTGTGTGTGCTAGGTTGTTTTATTTGGTGTACTTAGTTGATAAGATTTTATCCTTGCTAAGTTTGTTAGTCTTGTGTAGGCTATCTTTCCCTGTGTGGGAGTGTATCCCTGTGTGGGAGTTTGTATATCATGTATGGGTTTAGACCTAGGAATCTGGGATTCTAGTAGGTATAACTTGTTTTGGAAGAGATTTGTAAAGACGATTCTTGTAAAACAAACTGACCATAACGAAGTTCCTCCTCAGAGAAGGAGTAGAGTGGACGTAGAAGGATTACACCACCTCGAACCACTATAAGTCATACGTGTTTACTGCTTATCTTATTTGCTGTATTGTTTTGCTTGTACATCTATTTTGTTGTATCTATTATAAGCATATTGTTAAAACGCATGTTGCAAAATCATACTTGGAAAAGAAAACTGGTTTTCATCAGAAACTCTATCAAGTTTATTCCGCTGCGTTGCATTCTGATATTGGGACAGTAACCTGATTTAGCCAAGGGCCAGGTTGCTGACTCGAGACAGGATACTGTTCTCCAAGTGAGACAGAAACCTGTTAATCAGTTATATGTTTTAGAAAAGTTTTGAAAAATCGTTAGAAGTTCATTCCTCCCCTGAACCTCTGACCACTTGGGACCCAATAAGTGGTATCAGAGCAAGTTGGATTAACAGCCAACTTATCTGGCTATCTACCCAGATCCACCCGTTTCTGCTGGATAAACCGTTTTTCTTTTCACTTGACCTATATCATCTCATTTAACATACATAATGTTTAAAATCAATCTCTCATTCTTACTCATGATAACTCTTTTGTGCGAGGAACAAAAACTTGATGTGCTAGACAATCCATGATGAAATCTGATCAATAAGAAGTCAATGAAAGATGAGTAAACTGTCAAAGACATACAAAGAAGAAGCAAGGACAACCATAGATAACGTCAACAAGCTGAGGATTCTCAGAGCACAGAAACACTACACCTGAAGTCTCACAACAAATTGCTGAAGTAACCAAATCTACACCTTTTATAGTAGCTGAAGTTACTAAGGAAACAGCTAAGAAGGTTGTTGAAGTAATCAAAGCTACACCTTTTATAGTAGTTGAAGTTACTAAGGAAACAACTAGAAAGGTTGCTGAAGAAGGAGCATGGAGAACCAATGATATCCAACAAGTGACATCTACCTGATGAGACAAGACAGAATTCCAAGACAAACATATTCAAAGGAATCCAGAAGAATACATACTGATCCGAACCGGATATACATTCAGGATTCAGACAGTCTAGGAACCCGGACCAATGAGTAGGGATTTATGAGTTTCCTAAGTAAGGGGAAACTTATTTTTGTAATTTGTACTTCTCTCATTCTTACATTAAAGCAACATACTGAGATAGGACACTACATCTTTCTACATTTGAGAATGACATTTACTTAAATAGTATTTGGTTTAAAGGTTCCTTAAGTAAGGGGGAAACTTAAGCTATATTCTCTATATTTTCATGTATTCAGCTTACTGCAGCAGGATACTGGCTTTTATCAAATCAAGACTCTTATTAACAGTATTCAGTCTCAGGACCAGCAAGAATCATCTAACAGGTTTCTACAAGAATATAACAGGACCATCAAGTATTATCAAGACATGACAGAAACCAAGAAATCAACTAAAATGAGGATACTACAGGAGAAAGAAAATCACAACAGTATCACAACTTTACAAGAATTCTGATCAACAAAGTGATATCTACAAGAAAGTATCATCAATAAGGGTATATCAAGCGAAGACCTCGGGCAAGGATGCTGTTGAGACAACTCCTGTAGAGGATATAGAAGGGATTCTCAAGGAAAGGTTAAATCACATGATACTCAGAAAGGAATAACAGACTATCAACAGTAAGAGTGATGGGTATCTATAAAGATCTAGATAGACGGCTGACCGTCTAATCAACAAAAATATGAGATCTACCTTTTCAGAATACTAAAAGGCGGTTTTCGAAAAATCTATTCAAAAGGGATCTCTCCACCTTTTTAGAACCAACCGTCAGATCGTGCATTTCATCTTCCAACCGTCGATCAAAGAAACCGCTCATCCGTCTATATATACTCGACTCCTCATAATCCTTCGAAGTATTCACTACTCACAAAATTCTCAACAAGCAACAGATTCCCATGTGAGTCATTTTGACTGTCTTAAAGAAGAAGATGGAGATCCAAGAAGATGGAGAAAATGAAGGAGATAAAGACGATTCTCTGGTGATCTAGAAGCAGAGAAGGTCTTCAGAAGAATGAAGTATAGAGGCTCTGCTTGCCCAGAAACAGAGAAGGTCTTTAGAAAAGAAGACGACCTCTATAAGATGGATGCTAAGGAGCAGGTATCCATCCTCCATTTAGATGACACTAGTCCGGCTTTCTCAACCCAGATGAAGATATGGGACCAAGAAAGCCATCAAGGACCAATCCTTGGACAGAGAAGACACTTGCTGCCATTCATGGAGATAAAATAAAACAGCAGGTGCTTCACAAGGATTCAGTGTCAAGCAGCTTCAAGCTGGAGTCTGGGCAAAGTAAAAGACAAAATTACAAACCAGACCAACAATCATCTAGGATCCAAGGTGAACATGTCTGGATATTGACGAAGCTGTACAGGTAACTGACCATCCACCGGTCAGTTTCCTGATCTCTTGTCATGTGCTGAAGCTGAGCAACTTATTCCCTTGGGTAGGAATAAGAAGGAAGATGCTCAGTAGGAAGTATGAACAGGTTACTGACTTTTTGGTCAGCAATTGATGGACAAGAGAAAACCTGATTTGCCAGATTTGGCATTGTAACTCCACCTCTAAGCAACAAACTGAAGGATGATAACAGAAAGAGGGAAGAGTTCCAAGTCAAGAGTCAAGAGTCACTGTTGAAGCCTTATAACAAGGGGGAAACATATAATAATGACGATCAGGAGTAACCTACCATCTCAAGGATGCAGAAGGCTGATGAAAACATGCTGAAAAAGGCATGCAAAGATCAGAGATGGTAGAGAGGGAGAAGAAGAACTCCCTGGTGGAAAAACGTGGAAACATCAACTGATGAAACTGAAGAAAGAAGTATAGTTAGGTGAAGAAGAACATCTTACTTGCTTTTGTACTAAAACATGATTGTACTTATACAAATATTATAGTTTCATATAAAAGAGTATTCTTATACAATGACTCTTAATCTTGTTATGTTCTGTCATCATCACGATAAATGGGGAAATTGTTGGGATATTTCAGTAGTTATCTTGATAAGACAAATAAGATGCTTAACAAAACAGGATGCATAATAAGATAATGAAAGTTGCTAAAAGAAGTTTCCACGTATTGCATGATCATAAGTTTAACTGTCAATAAATAAGATCATGTGATGGTTTTCCAAGGAATAAGGAAAACCAACCTTAGAAGAATTATGAATAAGTCTTCTAAGGGTTAGCAAGCTGTAGGGAACAACAAGCTGAAAGGAAGTATCTGCATAAGGAGACAGATAGGATACTGCAAGAAGTAGACAACATGCTGAAAGAGCAACAGAAAGCAGGAAAGCCTCAAGTGGAAAGCTGCACCAAACAGAAACCAAACTTAGAAGATTAAGGAAAACTTCTAAGAACAGGAAGCCAGAAGCTGATATAGAATACTGGATGCTGCAATCAGAAAGTAGCAAATAGCAAGTAGCGGAAGAAAGTTGAAAGAACAAAACAGCAAACAACATACAACGACAGAAAGCTGGCTATAGGCTTAGGAATAGGAAGCTGCTGAGAAACAGAATCCTGGTATAGAACAGGAAGCAGCATAAAAAACAGCAAGCAAGGAGGACCTACTATCTAAAAAAAGAACAGAAAGTAGCCAATGGACCCTTTGAGAGATAAGTGCTACTCCCTCTCATGTAGTATTAGGAAGAGCATGTAGCGCAAAAAGAAGCAAAGCTAACTGACTTCAAGTAGCCTTTGCATGAACTTCAACCAATGGACCCATACCGACTAGACAGGTCAGTAGGAATGTTAGAAAGGTCCAAAAGCAAATAGTAGACGCATTAAATGCTCATGTCAGGAATATCTCAGATGTATTTAATGCGACCACAAAGAACATCTTGGAGACAAAAGCTCAAACTCAAATAGGAGAATGATCTCTCTTCAACGGATACCTCCCAACGGATAAACTCTCAAGATCTATAAATAGAAGGTGTGGCTGATTGAAGAAATTTGTTGAACAGAGTCGAGAGGAAACTCATACACTTCCCAAAGCTTCTCAAGCTTTCACATGTTCAGTCACTCAACCTTCTTGGAGCAGTCTACAACAATAATAGAGCTTTCAGAGATCAAGACTGTTTCCCACCAGTTGAAGAAACATTTTCTTTTAACCACTGTGCTGTGTGTGCTAGGTTGTTTTATTTAGTGTACTTAGTTGATAAGATTTTATCCTTGCTAAGTTTGTTAGTCTTGTGTAGGCTATCTTTCCCTGTGTGGGAGTGTATCCCTGTGTGGGAGTTTGTATATCCTGTATGGGTTTAGACCTAGGAATCTGGGATTCTAGTAGGTATAACTTGTTTTGGAAGAGATTTGTAAAGACGATTCTCGTAAAACAAACTGACCATAACGAAGTTCCTCTTCAGAGAAGGAGTAGAGTGGACGAAGAAGGATTACACCACCTTCGAACCACTATAAGCCATACGTGTTTACTGTTTATCTTATTTGTTGTATTGCTTTGCTTGCATATCTATTCTGTTGCATATTATAAGCATACTGTTAAAACGCGTGTTGCAAAATCATACTTGGAAAAACAAACTGGTTTTTATCAGAAACTCTATCAAGTTTATTCCGCTGCGTTGCATTCTGATATCGGGACAGTAACCTGATTCAGCCAAGGGCCAGGTTGCTGACTCGAGACAGGATAGTGTTCTCCAAGTGAGACAGAAACCTGTTAATCAGTTATATATTTTAGAAAAGTTTTGAAAAATCGTTAGAGGTTCATTCCCCCCTTGAACCTCTGACCACTTGGGACCCAACAAAGGTGTATACTTCGTGTTCAAGTGATTGAAGAAGAATCTCCCTCTCGCGACACGTAATTACCACGCGGTTAGCCTTAAGTCGTTCTATTCTTAAAATTAAATTAAAGTCCTTCATCTCCAAACATGCAAGTCAGCCATAAAAATATTCTTTTCAAAGCAATCGGCATGTCTCGACATGTTGTTATAGTTCTTCCTGAGAGTATGCTAACTCCTAAGATTTCTGTATCTTCCCCATCATTTTCGCAACAGCAACCTTAAGCCTAACCATCTGTCATACACGTTCTTATACAAGTTTCATAATGAAATCACCTCTAACATACCATCTTAAACTTAAATCTTAAACAGATAAGCACCAATAACATTATACCACAAATCAAATAATAACCTCAATAGACTTCTCTATCATTCGTTTGTCATCATAGCATAGCATACCTTAGCAGTGCCGAGCGGCAAAGTGAATGTCGGTAGCTAATAAAATTTTCCTTTTAAATAAAAGTTTTTACATCTCTTCAGATTTGCGTTGAATAAAAGAATTTTTTTTTAAACAAAATATTTTAGCAAGTCTACAGAATCGTAGACCCACTCTGATACCACCTGTAACGCCCCGTTTCTTTTCTATAAAGGAAATTTTTAACTAAAGCGTTACGCATAAAAATTCACTATTTTAAGAAATATAAATACAAATGAGATTAAGAATAATTAAGAATTACATTTTTCTTAAAATCCATAAAACAAAACACTGTAAATAAAATTCTTTTGCAATCTTTAGAACATCGACTACCAGCATCCATCGCTCGCGCACCACGCTTAAAGATTCCTCAAGCTGAAAACATTTTTAACATAAAGGGGTGAGTGCAAAAAGACACTCAGTGGAGTGGGTTTTGTGAGCAGTTAAAAACACTGAGGAAAACATAGACATATCACTGAATAGCACATAGATGCGGTTCTGAGCCGCCTTTGAAAAATACGGTTCTGAGCCGCGTTAGAAAACATTTTTGTTTGTGGTTCTTAGCCACCTTGGTACGGTTCTTAGCCGCCTTGGTGCGGTTCTTAGCTGTCTTGGTGCGGTTCTTAGCCGCCTTGAAAAACATTTCATTCATATAAACAAGTTCTTTCACTTTGCAAATATTGCACATTCATCTTCATCACGTAGTAAGACATATAATGCAACATTTATAAAATAATCATATACGTCTCACATCAGCAAATAACTTCATGTTAAAGCACTTGAACACATAAACGGGAAAACAAGAATTTACCCCATCTTAAACTCACTTAGAAACTTAAATGTGGATGCATAGAAATTACCCCCACCTCGGATAAATGGTGTCTCGGAAGAAATATACTACATGTTTAGGAGAAAAACGACAGCCCCTTTTACGTCACCCATGCGCAGCGACGGTGGCGCCGGCGGCCGAACCGAGTCTGTACTCGTGACAGGGCCGTTGAGTTCTATCTTTTAGTCCGAATCTTCTTGCCGGAAAAGTGACGATCGGCGCGGCAAGATGGTGGTGGTTGGCGGCGGTGATGAGAAGAAGGGAGGGGAGAGAGACGAGAGAACGAGAAAGTGGAGGAAAGAGACGAGAGAGAGAAAATGTGTTTCTTTCATTTTTTTAAAATATTATTTCCTTAATTACACCCTCTCTTTCCTTGATGCAAGCATGAAATGGTGATGTTGTTGACTTTGGGAGGGTTGAGTTGTTTAATTGTCATGGAGAGACTGTGTGGTAAAGTGCTAGGTGTCATGCAAAGGCCTAGATGAGGTGGTAAGAGTGTTTAGGTGAAATTATTCAATAATTAACTAATTAAAACATTAAATACTGCTTAATTATCTAGGGTGTCACAGATATATTTATATATTCTTTACAAGTTAGGTATAAATTAATGAGTGGTTATTTTTGTTAATTAAATTGAATCTAACTTAATTGTTTTAAAATACTCCACAGTAATGTTAGTGAGATATAATCATGATAATTTTATTTATATGTATAATATATAATTTTCTCAATTCACTATATATATGGATTATATCCAATCATAGAAGTTCAAATTTTCTTTGTTAATGTTAAGAAAACAAGGGTGTTCATCTATCAGAATTGCTTATCCACGAGTATTCATTTTTGTTGTGATATTGATAATCATGTATTTCTCATCTAATGGTGCAGCTCGTCTTCTAGGAGAGACAAACTCAAGATTGAAAACCACAAGTAATCTCGGTGAAGAAAAGATATCTCCAGATGCTATTTGTTCCCTAGGAGGGGGTAGTCACTGTGAACAATTAGCTTCGAAATCAAGCATCGTTACTGATAATAGTAATCTCGATGAAGAAAAGATATCCCCAGATGCTATTTGTTCTCTAGGAGGGGGTAGTCACTGTGAACAATTACCTTTGAAATCAAACATCATTATTAATAATAGTAATCTCGTGAATTTACTCATGGAGAGATTATTTGATTATTTTGGATCGCCAAGTATTTTTACAAATAAAGATAAGTTCCCAACTGTATCAGCTTCAAAATCGAACATCATCACTGATAGTAGTAATCTCGGTGAAGAAAAGATATCCCCTGATGCTATTTGTTCCCTAGGAGGGGGTAGTCATTGTGAACAATTAGCTTCGAAATCAAAAATCATTACTGACAGTAGTAATCTCGGTGAAGAAAAGATATCCCCAGATGTTATTTGTTCTCTAAGAGGGGTAGTCACTGTGAACAATTAGCTTCAAAATCAAACATCATTACTAACAATAATAATCTCGTGAATTTATTCATGGAAAGATTATTTGATTATTTTGGATCGTCAAGTAGTTTTACAAATAAAAGTAAGTTCCCAACTGCATCAGCTTCAAAACCGAACATCATTACTGACAGTAGTAATCTCAGTGAAAAAAATATATCCCCAGATGCTATTTGTTCCTTAGGAGGGGTAGTCACTGTGAACAATTAGCTTCGAAATCAAACATCATTACTGACATTAGTAATTTCGGTAAAGAAAAGATACCCCTAGCTGTTTATTGTACCTGTCAATCCCAAATCAAGAAATGCACCAATCCTAAAATCATGTAATCAAGAAACCCTAATTTTGCATGAAAAAAAGAAATCGAAACCAAAACATATAAAACACGATCAACACACGACGATTTTAGAGTGGTTCGGCTTAACAAATGCCTATATCTACTGGAGATCACTTCACTCAATAATCGAACCACAATTCAACGTTTACAAAGAAAACTGAAGAGAAACAAGAACACTAAAACATTAGCTATGTATCAGACTTCTCAACTATAACACCCCCGTCTAGTAGGGTAATTACTTATACTAAATTATGCTTAACTTTCAAACTATCGTAGAGATTTTTTTTTTAAAACAGCAAAAATAATTTTGTTAAGAAATATATCAGAGTTTTAAAACGGTCTAAAGCATCCAAAATGAATTAAATTATTTGTGTAAAACTTTACGTCAAAAGAACTCAAAATAAAGCTTACTTTGCATGCAACTTAGAAAGCTCTTAAAAATCTTAAACCAATTCCGAGGCCGTCACCACCAATCACGCTTTAGCGCTGCTACCTCCTTGCATCATATCTTACATTTGCCTTTATCTGCAGTATGAGGTAATACTATAAGTACAAATGCTTAGCAAGTACATCACCTATCTCACAAAACATTTTCTTTGCAACTTAATAGAAAACAAGAACATCACTAATTAAAACAATAATATACTCTTATACTTGAAAATAATATACCATGGGCCCAGACATGGTACCAATGCGCACAACCCCGAAGAATTCGGGGTAGCTAGCCACCGAATCCAAACGGAGCAACTCAATACTCATAGGGCAGCCTCAAGGCCCTTAACTTCTCTAGTGGGTGTCTCGGTGCCCGGTACCAGTCTCTTAAAAAAAATATAGAAAATAAAACCACATACATATATACTCTATCTCAAAATATTTTTATCACTTTTCGTAGAACAAAATACTTGCATTTTGTACCAGATCAAACATATGGAATCACCACACTTAACAAAACATCTCTTCTCAATCACATAAATCATAAATAAAAAAATACTCGCGAAACATTTAACTTAACAACTCATTAAAGCATACTCATATAAAACATAAATAGACACTCACATAATTTTGCATAATCATTAAACAGTTAAAACAAAGTTACTCATATTGCAGGTGAGAGATGTACTTACCTGAAATTTCCAAAGCTTATAATATCTCAAGACTCTTAAACACGTTCTAAGCTTTCTCAACCAAATCTAAAACATAATTAATCGATAATATCAGAATCAATCAATCTAATACATACTAAACTTATAATACTATAACTCCTTGCAACTATAACTTGACACTTGACGTTCATAATCTTATCCATTTCCGGTTCTTAAATTAATAATGCATGTCAGAACCACCCTGATGACTAACACATAATAAAGATGAGAGATTTTGATATATAAATTTATATTTCTAAAACTTAACATGCTCAACTAATTAGTTGTCTGTCTTAACAATTATAATCGCTTCAAATAAAATTACTACTTTATTAATTCCTAAGCAACAGAAACTAGAAACATACACTGTTAATTATTTTTTAATTGAACCTAACTTGATTGCTTATACATATTTCTTATAAATTAATTACATTCTATTTTCTCTATCACCTTAATATGTTGTATAAAACAATAAAATTATACAACTTACAAAAATTAATTCTCAGAACCCATCATTATTCCTTTTATGTTGATAGAATAACACAAGTACTAATCTAAAATGCCTATCCAGTAAACATCTTTATTAATTCCCCTTTTGTTTTCCTTTTATTTTACTTTATGAAATAGGTACAACTTCCAATTAAATTCTTTGAATTCATCATCATTACCATCCGTAAATAAATATATTATATATAACGAAGAAAGAAATAAATTTTAAACTGAAACCATTCTTAAAAGTTAACTAAAGGAACACTAATAACTAGGTTACATACATTATAATTATAATTCTAATGGCATCAAGACAAATCTGCAAAATTAATGTCTAACCTTAATTAACAATAACATATATATATACTGCAATAGACAACAAACTTATTAAAGTTAAATGAGAGTTTAACTATTAATTTGTTAAAGCAAATGTATGTATTTTTTTCTTTTTCAAGTTACTTTCACATAAGATAATTAAATTATTAAACTCAAAATTATTTATTTAAAGTTTCCAGTTTACAAAATCTGTCGGCCACCTCAAAAGAATTATCAATCCAATACTTCAATTTAATTAGTCTAACTCCCTCCCAATTTAAAACATAAAACTTTGCGTAAAATTTTTATAAGAATTTATCCAATTACTAAAAACTACTCAAGCATCAACTATTATTTATTTTTAAATCACCATAACAATCTTAATTTCTTGGCAGATGAACCCAATCAGTTACAAATTAAGTGATTTCCCACTTTCTAAATGTTTACCCCTAATTTATAAGAGTTTAAGTATACAGGTTAGTTATTTGGTGATATTCTCCATTATCAACATGATTAAAGCATCTAACTCAAATTTTCTTTTCCCACAATCATGAATATAACATATTAAAGAAAGAAATAGGAAAATTTTACAAAAGGGCTTACGAGTGAGAGATGTGCCGCTTCTAAATCCTATTTCCTTGTACGCCTTGTTCCCAAAATCTTCTATGTAGGAACTTGTAGAATCATGCGTATATATATGTTCTTAGGGTTTAGGTTACTTCTCTCTCTAGGATATGGTAGTGGACACCTTATTTTTCTCAACAACTTTATTTCTTCTTACTTTCTCACCGTTCTCTCTCTTTCATCCCCTCTTTAGTTACGTTTTTATTTTGTAGGTTTTACCCTATATTTATTTATCTAGGGTTTGAGATTTTTTATCCTTTAGGACTTTAAAAGCACGTGGACTCCTAGATCTTCTCAACTAATTATTTTAAATATTAAAATCCTACATCAAATGTAATATGATCTTAAATCTACTAATTATTTAAGATTTCTAATCACCTCACATAATTAATTCACTACAATTTATTATGAAACCATGATAAATGAATAAAAAGTCTATTATTCATAAAAGAAATTTAATTAGAAATTTGGGGTATTACATCAACTCTCTATCTCTCTGTACAATGAACAATTGTGAATACAATCACGAAACAAAGCGATCTAATATATTTATAGAGTAAGCAACAACAAATTTCACTCCAATCGATTGAAAATCGAGCGAGAAAACCGCACTGCAAAACCGCCCTGCAAAACAGATCAAACACACAGCATTGCACAGCTTAAGAAAATACCAGAAAAACTAACTTGAAATTGTGTTTCCAAACTGCGACTTTTTAGGTATGAAATGCGATTTCTCCCACACTTAGCCAAATTTCAGATTTCTCACTTCCTCCTCATTTCTTTATGCATATAGATGGATTATGGTTTTAGCTTGCATGCTATAACTCACAATACCCTAGGAGGAGATGGTCTATGTTCTGGACACCCCTAAGTTCTAAATCGACATCCACATGCACTACAAGAAAAATGACCTTTAACAACCCCTCAAAGACAACTTTTTTTATGAATTTGTGTTGTCCTTTTGAATTAACAACCCTTTTTGCAACTCAAGCGTTGTCTTTGTTCAAAAAATTCGACCAAAGACAACGCTTTTTTTAGATAAGACAACGCTTTTTTCATAGGGTTGTTAAATAGCGAATTTTTTTAAAAATAGACAACGGTTTTTTTGGATAAGACAACGCTTTTTTCATAGGGTTGTTAAATAGCAATTTTTTTTTAAAAATAGACAACGCTTTTTTTGGATAAGACAACACTTTTTCGTAGGGTTGTTAAATAGCGTATTTTTTAAAAAATAGACAACGCTTTTCTGCAACGCTTTTTTCAAAGTGTTGTCAAATAGCTTATTTTTTAAAAAATAGACAACCCTTGTATGCAACGCTTTTATGCGTTGTCTTTTCATAGTTCCTTTTCGCCAATAGACAACACATTGTGCAACGCTTTTTTATGTGTTGTGTTAATTATAAATTAATTGTTTTTTAATTTAATTAAATTAAAAAAATTTAATTAATTTATAATGTTTTCTTATATTATTTGCATTAATATTATCTTATATGAACAAACTCATAATTTTAAAAAATAGTATTTTTATAAAATACTATTTTGAATTAATTAAGAAACTACACCTAAAATATTACTATCACCCTTTTATATAATAATACAAAATTTATATATTATTTTAAAACATAATTCGAAAATTATGTTTTATAATTCATAATTCATAAATTATAAATGTTTTTCTGAAATAAAAATAAAGATAGAATGAGTTTGGTTTTAAAATTAATGCAAAAAACATAAATTATTTTAAACAATTATTTTATAAAGCAAAAAAAAGATATATATAAATCATACCAATTATATGTATATATTGTTAACCTTTTAAAATATATTAAAAATACAAATAATAAAAATTAACAAAAAATATGTAATAATATTAATTATTTTTTAATTAAATTAAATTTGAAAAGTTTAATTTGAAAATAGTATTTTCATAAAATATATTAAAAATATGCACTAGTATATTTTATAATTATATTAAAATGAAATTAGATTAAACATTACTAAACATATTAATTAGTCATTAATCTTCCAATTATATATATATATATATATTTAACCTTTTAAAATATATTAAAAATACAAATTATAAAAATTAACAAAAAATATGTGATAATAGAAAATTGAAAAATATCAAAAATTGAAATAAAACAAATGCATGTAGAATATTATAACATAAAACACTGGTAGTCTAGTGGTTGGAGTACGACAATGACTCTCGGGTTCAAATCCCAGCCAACACGCATTATTTACCATGATGATGTGTCATCACTTGTCATCACTTGGATGATGTGGAATGATGACATCATCACCTTGATGACGTGGCATGATGATGTGTCATGCCATGACATCAACATCCTATTTAATATTTAATTAAAAAATATTTAAAAAAGACAACACTTTCGTGCAACGGTAGAAATGTACGCTTTTAGTGCGTTGTAAAATGGCGAAATTTTTTTTTGCAACCCTGGCTACTACAACGCTAAAAAATTGGCTACGACAACGGGTTTTACCCGTTGTAAAAACCCAAATTTCTTGTAGTGATGATTTGGATCCAAAAATAAATAATAACTTACGCATAGCTGAACGTAGTCATCTCATAAAATAAAAGATATCGGTAGATGCACGATAAGTTCCTTATGTATTATTAAATAAGAGTCTCTCTTAAATTCCTTCAGCTATAAGGTTTGAACATATGACTTTCTAATATTGGGACATTGAATAAGAAATTTTGGTTTCTTATCCTAACATTTTCTAGCATTTTTAATATCTATTTGGAGTTCTCCTCTTTTGAATTCCCTATTTATTACCAATGTAAAATATTACAATCATATGCAACATCAACTATTCATATATGATTTCATAAAAAATTTAATTAAGTATGTTAGAGTTAATTTTTCTATAATAAGGATTCAAAACAAACTGTGGTTTAAATTATGATTTTTAATTTACCAGAAAAACTTAGTTGTTGTTCAAATGGGAATTGCATACTATGAAATTAAGAATTATAACAAATGGATCACATTTTAGCATAATACTTATACGATATTATTAATTTTTTGGTTTTTGGATTGGGAGCAGAATATTTTAGAAATAAGAATATACAATTCAGCAAATCTAATTATATCGCAACATATTTACAAAAATAAGTATGATCAGAAAAATTGTATTAGATTGCAAGGAAATTATATAATTTTGTTGTGAACACAAATATATTTATTTACAATTATTTCTTAAATGATTTTTATAGTATATTATCCAACAGCTAGCCTTTGATTTTTATGTGCTCGGGTTTCAATGACAATACAAAGTTACTCAAGTGATTTTTGTAAATTATTATTTACTATAGGTTGTAATAATAAAAAATGTTTGACGTATAAAAACTATAATATAATAGTAATTAAATTGCGAGTGTATGGTTTATATTTATAAAAATACTCTACATAGAATACCGATTAAATATTATGTTAAACATGACTTCATTATCATGGCATTTGTAAAGTTAAGAATCAAGTTCGATAAACAATTATAATTATTAGATAAAACTGTGAACAAGATTTTCATACGTTGTTATATATATGTTAATATTATTTATATAAATCGAATCTAATTGATTAGATAATGACATTATTTTTTTGTTTGTATACAAGTCTTACAATTGAAATTAATTGGTATATATATATATATATATAGTGGCGGACACAAAATTTTTTTAAAGGGGTGGCACAATTAATGGTAATATACAAAAATTTAATTTTTTTTGTACAAAATGTATTTTACAAATTATTTCAAAGATTCATTTTATACATTCCGTTTGAATCAAAAAAATAAATGAAGTGATTTTATTTACAATTGACCAAACGTTTCACCATATTCAAGATAATTGACATTCATTCATCACTCATTTGGTTGTAAATCGTGTTTTCATGATACTCATCACAATTGAGAAATCCATCTATGTTATCTAACAATTAATCGAAATTCCAAACTAATAATGTTCAAATCAACAAAACAATTGAAATTTTTAACTTAGAATTTATTATACATCTATTTTTATTTTTTATCTGGTGGTGAGAACCACCATCCATCAATAATCGTTGATACACTTTAATTTTACTGGTTTTCACTGTAACAACAATGAATATAAAAGGGAAAACTCAATTTGATGGAAAGAGCGAGTGGGAGTTGAAAAAAGTTAAATAAAAAATGAGAAAGATAAAACATTTTGTATAAAGTTAAGGTATTTTTTAATTTTAAAACATTTGAAGGGCATTTTAGGTAATTCACATGAAAAACAAAGGGGTGGCACTTGCCACCCCTTGCCACTGTGTGTGTCCGCCACTGTATATATATACATATATATATTGGGGTTAGATGGATGTTCTTGATAATAAAGGTTTCACAAAAACTCATGTGAGACGGTCTCACGGATAGTTTTCGTGAGACGGAGCCCCGTCATAAAAAATAACATGTGAATTGTAGGGTTTGGGTGGTGGGTAATTAGGTTGTGGGTTGATCCGTCTCACGCAATCCATTAAAATTCCGTGAGACGGTCTCACAAGAGACTTACTCTAAAGGTTTTGTTAAAATGTAGGAATTTTCTTGAGCTATAATAATAAGGCAATCATAAGTCGAATTTCCTAATAAAAATCAAATGTATATGTAAATATATATTTATATTTGTCATTTATTTTTTCAACCTCATACTTAAATTAAAAATCAAATATTTCTATTAGTCACTATAGTTTCAAAATTAAAGTTATTTGACTTTATAGATGATATACATAACTAAAATTTATGTTTTCACAAAATTCTTTTACAAATAAATAACTATATATGATTTTATTATAGGAGCGTGTAAATATATATGAAGATTTTTATAAGTTATAATTTTAGAGATTTTGGTAATATAACCACTTTAATCATCAATAGATGAAAACAATTTTGATATTACATCCATGATTATATTAGATATCCGACAAATATATCATTGACACGTTAGCTAAATTGTTAACGTTAAATTCATATAGATCAAGACATTTCCTTGATTTATTCCCAAACTCCAACTTACTACACAAAATTTTGATTATTTGACTTTACAAGCCTGCGATTTAATTTTTATTTTATTTTTTTGGCATTATAGTATAATAGCATAACACACTAGTCATATATTAATATATCTTTTCCATAATTAATGGAAACTATTATAAGATAATACATGCAAATCAATTGAAAATCGTCTTTTCAATCAATTAATGTATACCATCAAAAACTTTTTTCTCTCATAGATACTATATGTATACACACATACATAGATATATTTATATATTCTTTATAAGTTAGGTATAAATTAATGAGTGGTTATTTTTTTTCATTAAATTGAACCTAACTTAATTGTTTTAAAATACTCCATAGTAATGTTAGTGAGATATATCATGATAATTTTATTCATATGTATAATATATAAATTTCTCAATTCACTATATATATAGTTTATATCCAATCATAAAAGTACAAATTTTCTTTGTTAATGTTAAGAAAACAAGGGTGTTCATCCATCAGAATGGCTTATCCACGAGTATTCATTTTTGTTGTGATGTTGATAATCATATATTTCTCATCTAATGGTGCAGCTCGTCTTCTAGGAGAGACAAACTCAAGATTGAAAACCACAAGTAATCTCAGTGAAGAAAAGATATCTCCAGATACTATTTGTTCTTTAAGAGGGGGTAGTCATTGTGAACAATTAGCTTCGAAATCAAACATTGTTACTGACAATAGTAATCTCGATGAAGAAAAGATATTCCCAGATGCTATTTGTTCTCTAGGAGGGGGTAGTCACTGTGAACAATTAGCTTCGAAATCAAACATCATTACTGACAATAGTAATCTCGTGAATTTACTGATGGAGAGATTATTTGATTATTTTGGATCGCCAAGTATTTTCACAGATAAAGGTAAGTCATCAACTGCATCAGCTTCAAAATCGAACATCATTACTGACAGTAGTAATCTCGATGAAGAAAAGATATCCCAATATGTTATTTGTTCTCTAGGAGGGGTAGTAGTCACTATGAATAATTAGCTTCGAAATCAAACATCATTACTGACAATAGTAATCTCGTGAATTTACTCATGGAGAGATTATTTGATTATTTTGGATCGCCAAGTATTTTTACAGATAAAGGTAAATCCCCAACTGCATCAGCTTCAAAATCGAACATCATTACTGACAGTAGTAATCTCGGTGAAGAAAAGATATCCCCAGATGCTATTTGTTCCCTAGGAGGGGGTAGTCACTGTGAACAATTGGCTTCGAAATCAAACATCATTACTGACAATAGTAATCTCGGTGAAGAAAAGATACCTCTAGTTGTTTATTGTACCTAGAAGGAGATGGTCTATGTTCTGGACACCCCTAATTTCTAAATCGACATCCATATGTTCTGGATCCAAAAATAAATAATAACTTACGCATGGCTGAACGTAGTCATCTCATAAAATAAAAGATATCAGTAGATTCACGATCAGTTCCTTATATATTATTAAATATATTATTAAATAAGAGTCTCTCTTAAATTCCTTCAGCTATAAGGTTTGGACATATGACTTTCTAATAATGGGACATTGAATAAGAAATTTTGGTTTCTTATCTTAACATTTTCTAGCATTTTTAATATCTATTTGGAGTTCTCCTCTTTTGAATACCCTATTTACTACCAATGTAAAATATTGCAATCATATGCAACATCAACTATTCATATATGATTTTATAAAAAAATTTAATTAAGTATGTTAGAGTTAATTTTTCTATAATAAGGATTCAAAACAAACTGTGGTTTAAATTATGATTTTTAATTTACCAGAAAAACTTAGTTGTTGTTCAAATGGGAATTGCATACTATGAAATTAAGAATTATAACAAATGGATCACATTTTAGCATAATACTTATATAATATTATTAGAGTAAGTCTCTTGTGAGACCGTCTCACGAAATTTTAATGCATTGCGTGAGACGGGTCAACCCACAATCCAATTACCCACCACCCAAACCCTACAATTTATATGTTTTTTGTGGATGATGGGGCTCCGTCTCACGGAAACTATTCGTGAGACCGTCTCACATGAGTTTTTGTGATATTATTAATGATTTAGTTTTTGGATTGCGAGCAGAATATTTTAGAAATAAGAATATACAATTCAGCAAATCTAATTATATCGCAATAAATTTACAAAAATAAGTATGATCAGAAAAATTGCATTAGATTGCAAGGAAATTATGTAATTTTGTTGTGAACACAAATATATTTATTTACAATTATTTCTTAAATGATTTTTATAGTATATTATCCAACAGCTAGCCTTTGATTCTTATGTGCTCGGGTTTCAATGACAATACAAAGTTACTCAAGTGATTTTTGTAAATTATTATTTACTATAGGTTGAAATATTAAAAAATGTTTGACGTATAAAAACTATAATATAATAGTAATTAAATTGCGAGTGTATGGTTTATATTTATAAAATTACTCTACATAGAATACTGATTAAATATTATGTTAAACATGACTTCATTATTATGGCATTTGTAAAGTAAAGAATCAAGTTCGATAAACAATTATAATTATAAGATAAAACTGGGAACAAGATTTTCATACGTTGTTATATATATGTTAATATTATTTATATAAACCGAATCTAATTGATTAGATAATGACATTAATTTTTTTGTTTGTATACGAGTCTTACAATTGAAATTAATTGATATATATATATATATATATATATATATATATATATATATATATATATATATATATATATATATATATTGGGGTTACATGGATGTTGTTGATAATAAAGGTTTTGTTAAAAAATGTAGGAATTTTCTTGAGCTATAAAAATAAGGCAATGAATTTCCTAATAAAAAACAAATATATATGTAAATATATATTTATATCTGTGATTTGTTTTTTCAACCTCATACTTAAATTAAAAATCAAATATTTATATTAGTCATTATAGTTTCATAATTAAAGTTATTTAACTTTATAGATGATATACATAACTAAAATTTATGTTTTCACAAAATTCTTTTACAAGTAAATAACTATATATGATTTTATTATAGGAGCGTGTAAATATATATGAAGATTTTTATAAGTTATAATTTTAGAGATTTTGGTAATATAACCACTTTAATCATCAATAGATGAAAACAATTTTGATATTACACCTACGGTTACATTAGATATCTGACAAATATATCATTGACACCTTAGCTAAATTGTTAACGTTAAATTCATACAGATTAAGACCTTTCCTTGATTTATTCCGAAACTCCAACTTACTACACAAAGTATCTATTATTCGACTTTACAAGCCTACGTTTTAATTTTTATTTTATTTTCTTGGCATTATAGTATAATAGCATAACACACTATACATATATTATTATAACTTTTCCTTAATTAATAAAAAGATAATACATGCAAATCAATTGTAGATCGTCTTTTGAATCATTTAATGTATACCATGAAAAAAGTTTTTTTCTCATAGATACTATATGTATACACACATACATAGACATATTTATATATTATTTACAAGTTAGGTATAACTTAATGAGTGATTATTATTTTTAATTAAATTGAACCTAACTTAATTGTTTTAAAATACTCCACAGTAATGTTAGTGAGATATAATCATGATAATTTTATTAATATGTATAATATATTATTTTCTCAATTCACTATATATATGGATTATATCCAACCATAGAAGTTCATATTTTCTTTGCTAATGTTAAGAAAACAAGGGTGTTCATCTATCAGAATGGCTTATCCACGAGTATTCATTTTTGTTGTGATGTTGATAATCATGTATCTCTCATCTAATGGTGCAGCTCGTCTTCTAGGAGAGACAAACTCAAGATTGGAAACCATGAGTAATCTCGGTGAAGAAAAGATACCCCCAGCTGCTATTTGTTCCCTAGTAGGGGGTGGTCTATGTGAACAATTAGCTTCGAAATCAAACATCATTACTGACAGTAGTAATCTCGTTGATGAAAGAGGTGAAGGGAGACTATTTGATACTTCAGGATTTTTGTTGAAAAGTTTGGACAATGTACACCCAGCTGCATTGGCTTCAAAATCGAACATCATTACTGACAGTAGTAATCTCGGTGAAGAAAAAATACCCCCAGAGGCTATTTGTACCCTAATAGGAGGTGGTCTATGTTAACTATATGTAGGTTCTAAATCGGCATCCACATGTTCTGGATCCAAAAATAAATAATAACTTACGCATATATAGATGAACGTAGTTATCTCATAAAATAAAAGATATCAGTAGATGCACGATCAGTCCCTTATGTATTATTAAATAAGAGTCTCTCTTATATTCCTTCGGATATAAGGTTTGAACATATGCCTTTCTAATAATGGGACATTGAATAAGAAAATTCGGTTTCTTATCTTAACATTTTCTCACATTTTTAATATCTATTTGGAGTTCTCCTCTTTTGAATTCCCTATTTATTACCAATGTAAAATATTACAATCATATGCAACATCAACTGTTTATATATGATTTCATTTAAAATATTAATTAAGTATGTTAGAGTTAATTTTTCTATAATAAGGATTCAAAACAAACTGTGGTTTAAATTATGATTTTTAATTTACCAGAAAAACTTAGTTGTTGATCAAATGGGAATTGCATACTATGAAATAAAGAATTATAACAAATGGATCTACATTTTAGCATAATACTTATATCATATTATTAATTTTTTGGTTTTTGGATTGGGAGCAGAATATTTTAAAAATAAGAATATAAAATTCAACAAATCTAATTACATCGCAACATATTTACAAAAATAAGTATGATCAGAAAAATTGCATTAGATTGCAAGGAAATTATATAATTTGTTGTGAACATGCACAAATATATTTATTTACAATTATTTCTCAAATGATTTTTAGAGTATATTATCCAACAGCCTTTGATTTTTATGTGCTCGGGTTTCAATGACAATACAAAGTTACTCAAGTGATTTTTGTAAATTATTATTTACTATAGGTTGAAATAATAAAAAATGTTTGACGTATAAAAACTATAATATAATAGTAATTAAATTGCGAGTGTATGGTTTATATTTATAAAAATACTCTACATAGAATACTGATTAAATATTATGTTAAACATGACTTCATTATTATGGCATTTGTAAAGTTAAGAATCAAGTTCGATAAACAATTATAATTATAAGATAAAACTGGGAACAAGATTTTCATACGTTGTTATATATATATGTTAATATTATTTATATAAACCGAATCTAATTGATTAGATAATGACATTATTTTTTTGTTTGTATACGAGTCTTACAATTGAAATTAATTGATATATATATATATATATATATATATATATATATATATATATATATATATATATATATTGGGGTTACATGGATGTTGTTGATAATAAAGGTTTTGTTAAAAAATGTAGGAATTTTCTTGAGCTATAAAAATAAGGCAATGAATTTCCTAATAAAAAACAAATATATATGTAAATATATATTTATATCTGTGATTTGTTTTTTCAACCTCATACTTAAATTAAAAATCAAATATTTATATTAGTCATTATAGTTTCATAATTAAAGTTATTTGACTTTATAGATGATATACATAACTAAAATTTATGTTTTCACAAAATTCTTTTACAAGTAAATAACTATATATGATTTTATTATAGGAGCATGTAAATATATATGAAGATTTTTATAAGTTATAATTTTAGAGATTTTGGTAATATAACCACTTTAATCATCAATAGATGAAAACAATTTTGATATTACACCTACGGTTACATTAGATATCTGACAAATATATCATTGACACCTTAGCTAAATTGTTAACGTTAAATTCATACAGATTAAGACCTTTCCTTGATTTATTCCGAAACTCCAACTTACTACACAAAGTATCTATTATTCGACTTTACAAGCCTACGTTTTAATTTTTATTTTATTTTCTTGGCATTATAGTATAATAGCATAACACACTATACATATATTATTATAACTTTTCCTTAATTAATAAAAAGATAATACATGCAAATCAATTGTAGATCGTCTTTTGAATCAATTACTGTATACCATGAAAAAGTTTTTTTTCTCATAGATACTATATGTATACACACATACATAGATATATTTATATATTCTTTACAAGTTAGGTATAAATTAATGAGTGGTTATTTTTGTTAATTAAATTGAACCTAACTTAATTGTTTTAAAATACTCCACGGTAATGTTAATGAGATATATAATCATGATAATTTTATTCATATGAATCGGGGGATTGAATTGATTATAGAAACATGAGTTTAATTAGTCG
Source organism: Scutellaria minor (assembly GCA_954870855.1). Lineage (NCBI taxonomy): Eukaryota > Viridiplantae > Streptophyta > Magnoliopsida > Lamiales > Lamiaceae > Scutellaria > Scutellaria minor. The sequence continues at coordinate 3,641,372 of OX940734.1, forward strand.
ATTTATTAGTGAACAAGGAAAAATATTATCTAGACGAGAGAATAGATTGACCTTGAAACAACAACGATTAATTACTATTGCTATAAAACAAGCTCGTATTTTATCTTTGTTACCTTTTCTCAATAATGAGAAACAATTGGAAATAATTGAGTCGACCACTAGAACTACCGGTCTTAGAACCAGAAATAAATAGGTTTATTCTTTGTTCAATTCAATTAGAATTCGAATCCGAACTCAAATGCGGATTGGTGTTTTGTTTGACAAATCCGAAAATCCAGATTTTCTTATCGTATTGTAAGAAAAAAACGAATCGGAAAAAAAAATATTTTTTTTATTGAGCGTGTTCATCCATTTTGGCTGTTTTAGCCTATTTTCTCATAGTAATTTCGACCCCACTTTCCCGGAGTTCATTCTCTGGGGAACTCCATTTAAATTATTCCGGTGTATTCCTTCCAATCGACTTCTTTTCTGATTTCGTTGGAAATTATATAAAGACAATTCCTATTTGATATAGCTATTTTGGCCAGTATTTTACGATTAAGAAGCAACCGCCCCTTGTATAGATCATGTATTAATTTACTATAACTATAGAGTACTCCCCCATCTCGAATTACTGTGTTTAGACGAGTGATCCACAAACAACAAAAAATTCTCTTTTGCTTATCCCTATCTCGATGAGCCGAAACCAAAGCTCTTATTTTCTGTTGAGTAATAGTTCGAGTAAGTCTTGAATGAGACCCCCGAAAACTTGATACAAATAAACGAATTTTTGTTCTACGTCTTCGGGCTATATATCCGCGTTTAATTCCGGTCATTGAATAAATAAAATTTTGACAAATAACTAATTGATTTCTTTTCTTTCAGTTATTCTTTTACCCACCCTGGTCTATTAATAACCAAACGGATTTTTCCAATGTATAAAATACAAATTCCAATGGCTTTGGCTACTATAACCTTTCCGACCACGATTTTTTCCTTTTTTTTTAGGTATTTTTCTGAGAAATCTTCTTTTGCTAGGTGTAAAAAATAGAGTCAATAAGAAAAAATAAATATAAATTAAATGGATAAAGAAATAGTGGTTTTCATCGTTTCTATGGTTACTTTTTAAACGGCGAGGTCTTCTCTATACACTGGAGTCTTTACTTCATTTAATAGTTCATCAATGTTATTGGTAACTTGTATAGTTCACATCACACTATTTGTATAATATATTATTTTCTCAATTCACTATATATATGGATTATATCAAACCATAAAAGTTCATATTTTCTTTGTTAATGTTAAGAAAACAAGGGTGTTCATCTATCAGAATGGCTTATCCACGAGTATTCATTTTTGTTGTGATGTTGATAATCATGTATCTCTCATCTAATGGTGCAGCTCGTCTTCTAGGGGAGACAAACTCAAGATTGGAAACCACAAGTAATCTCTGTGAAGAAAAGATACTCAGCTACTATTTGTTCCCTAGCAGGGGTGGTCTACATGAACAATTAGCTTCGAAATCAAACATCATTACTGACAGTAGTAATCTCGTTGAAGAAAGAGGTCGAGGGAATTTACTCATGGAGAGACTATTTGATTATTTTGGATTGCCAACAATTTTTCGAGATAAATCTCCAGCTGCATTAGCTTCAAAATCGAATATCATTACTGACAGTAGTAATTTCGGTGAAGAAAAGATACCCCCAGCTGCTATTTGCTCCCTAGTAGGAGGTGGTCTATGTTAACTGTATGTAGGTTCTAAATCGGCATCACATGTTTTGGATCCAAAAATAAATAATAACTTACGCATAGCTGAACGTAGTCATCTCATAAAATAAAAAGATATCGGTAGATGCACGATCAGTCCCTTATTCATTATTAAATAAGAGTCTCTCTTAAATTCCTTCAGCTATAAGGTTTGAACATATGACTTTCTGTAATGGGATATTGAATAAGAAAATTCGGTTTCTTATCTTAACATTTTCTAGCATTTTTAATATCTATTTGGAGTTCTCCTTTTTTGAATTCCCTTTTTATTACCAATGTAAAATATTACAATCATATGCAACATATTTCATAAAAAAATTAATTAAGTATGATAGAGTTAATTTTTCTATAATAAGAATTCAAAACAAACTGTGGTTTAAATTATGATTTTTAATTTACCAGAAAAACTTAGTTGCTGTTCAAATGAGAATTTCATACTATGAAATTAAGAATTATAACAAATGGGTCATGTTTTAGCATAATACTTATATCATATTATTAATTTTTTGGTTTTTGGATTGGGAGCAGAATATTTTAGAAATAAGAATATACAATTTAGCAAATCTAATTACATCGCAACATATTTACAAAAATAAGTATGATCAGAAAAATTGCATTAGATTGCAAGGAAATTATATCATTTTGTTGTGAACATGTATATATTTATTTACAATTGATATTTATTCTCTATTTAACACTAATACTAATTTTCAATTTCTTTTCTTCTCTGTTAGTTTCCATTATTATCAACACTACTTGGAAAAATATTTTAAGGGTACTTGAAAAAATATTGTTAGTCCCAAGTGGTCAGAGGTTCAGAAGGGGGTGAATGAACCTCTATCGATTTTGAACTTTTAAAAACTTTTCTGTATAACAGGTTCCTGATTCACTGATAAATGCAGTAACCTGTCTCGAATCAGCAACCTGGTCAAAGGCTGATTCAGGTTCCTGACTCGGTATCAGATTACAGCGGAATAAACAACGATAGGGTTTCTTTTGGAAAACCAGTTTTCTTTTCAAGTATGCTCTTTTCAATGTCTTTTATGCAGGATGCTTATGATATGCAGTAAGATAGATATAACAAGATAAGAGCAATGCAATAAGTAAATTAAAGCAATAAATATTTATGGTTTATAGTGGTTCGAAGGTGGTGTAAGCCTTCTACGTCCACTCTACTCCTTCACAAGGAGGAACTTCGTTAGGTCAGTTCGATTTACAAACCTCGCTTTACAAACCTCTTCCTAACAAGCTACGCCTACTAGAATCCCAAACTCTAGTTCGAGGCCACAACCCACAAAGGGTACAATCTCACAAAGGACAAGTAGCCTACTTCTAGACTACACACTTAGCAAGAATACAATCCTCTCAACTAAGTACACCTAAAACAACCTAGCGCACACAGCACAAATGGTTAAAAAATAAAATGTTTTCTTCAACTGGTGCGAAGCAATCTTGATCTCTGAAGGCTTCAATGCTATGGTAGACTGCTCCTGGAAGGTTGAGTGGCTGAACATGAAACTTAAGAAGCTTTGGAATATATCTGAGTTTCCTCTCGACTCTGTTCAGTAATGTCTTCAGTCAGCCACACCTTCTATTTATAGATCTTGAGAATATATCCATTGGGGAAGTATCCGTTGGAGGGGAACACTTCTCCCTTTTGAATTCAAGTTTTTATCTCCAAGATCTTCTCTATGGCCGCATTAAATGCTTCTGAGTTGCTCCTGACATGTGCATTTAATGCGCCCACCATTTGCTTCTGGACCTCTCTGATATTCTTGCTGACCTGTCAAGTCAGTATGGGTCCATGGCTGAAGTTCATGCAACGGCTACTTGATGTCAATTAGCTTTGTTCTTCTTCACACTGCATGATCTTCCTAGTGTTGTTTCTTGTTATCTTTAGCTTGCTGCTTCTTGTAATCTGCTGGCAGCTTTCTGCTTCCTTTGTGCAGCTTTCAGCATACCATTTCCTACAGCTTGTTGTCTCCTTCTTGTAGCAACCTATCTGCTCCAAATGCAGATACTTCCTTCAGCTTGCTGTTTCTTACAGCTTGTTGACTCTTAGAAGATGTATTCTTATTTCTTCTAAGGTTGGTTTTCCTTAACACTTGGAAAACCATTACATGATCTTTTAACTTAAGATCATGCAGACAGTATGGAAACTAGGTACTGACATCCCTAAGCAAACTATTTTTGTCTCATCAATATAACTACTGAAATATCCCAACAATTTTCCCATTATATTGACGATGACAAAACATAATAAAGGCAAGAGTCATTTAAAATAATGAGTGCTCTTTATTGAAACTGAGTATATGTACAAATACAAGTTCGTCCAAGAACAAATGTAAATGTAAGTAAGCTGCTACATTTTCATCAAGCTTTAGCTTCCCTCTTCAGTTTCTGACAGTTTGCTGTTTCCATATTATTCTACCAGGGAGTTCTTCTCCCTCTCTACCATATCTCTTCTCTGCATGCCTTTTTCAGCATGCTTTCATCAGCTTGTTGCATCCTCTTGGTCGATCAGCTTATTGTTCAACCTGTTGCTTCAAAGGGTAGGTGCTTCCTGACTGTCATAGTTTTTTCCTCTGTTTTCTCCTTGCTATAAGGTTTCAACAGTGACTCTTGACTTGTAACTCTTCCCTATTTTTGTCATCATCCTCAAGCTTGTTGCTCAGGGGTGGAGTTACAATGCCAAGGTGGGCAGTGCAGTTTTCTCTTGTCTGATAGTTGTTGCTTGGAGATATGCAGCAACCTGTTCGTACTTCCTTCTGAGCATCCTCCTTCTTATTCCTACCCAAGAGAATAAGCTGCTCAGCCTTAGTACGTGACAAGAGATCAAGGACCTGATCGGTGGTTAGATCAGGTATCTTTTCCGCTTCCTTCAAATCCCAAGACACGTTCACCTTGGATCTTTGATTGCTGGTCTGGTGTCCCCTTCACCGCATCCTATGTGTTTTACTGGTGAGGATTCATCTTTGTGCCCTTAAACCAGGTGGAAGCTGTTGACACAGTATCTTCGGATATGTAGCCATCACCCTCGTTCTTGTTTGGGTTTTTGGCTCCATGAATGGTAGCAGATGCTGTCATTTTCCGAAAATGGGCCTCATGAAATAATAACTTCCATCTCGTTTTGCGAGAGATATGAAGCTTTTCTCATGATCCTCAATACCCCATCTCTCATATTGAGATGAAGTCGGCCCTGTGTCTAATGAATGGGGATGGACGCATGCTTCTTTCTGATTACGTCCATTTCGTAGAGGCCCGTCTTCTCTTTTGAAAACCTTCTCTGCTTCTTGGCAAACAGAGCCTCTACTCCTCATTCTTCTGAAGACCTTCTCTGCTTCTTGGTCAACAGATTTTCATCTTCATCTTCTCCATCTTCATCTTCATCTCCACCTTCTCCTTGGGTCTCCATCTCTTCCTTTATGACTGTAATTGTAACTCACATGTGAAGTTTTTGTTTGCCAAGCATATAATGAGTAGTGAATGTGGGGAAGAATGGAAAAGATTTGTTATAAATAGGTGGATGTGAACGGTTTCTTTGGATCGACGGTTGGGAGATGAAACACACAATCTGACCGTTGGTTCTAAAAAGGTGGAATGGTCTTTTTGCAAAAATGTTGATCTTCTAAGATAGACTTTAATAACCATTTTTCAAACTTCTAAAAAGTTAGATTTTACTCTGTTGTGATTTGATTGACAGCCACCTCTATAGATCTTCTGCACATGGCTATATCTCTTGAATCGAGGTTGTAGATATTGTTGTTTGCTACCGCTTAATGCTCGTTACTTCTAATACTGCTTGCTATGAATAAAGAGATTTCTTTGTTGAGTCTATATTTGCAGTATCTTGTTTGATCCTGTCAGAGCAACCTGCAAATTCTTATTTTATCCTGAAATCGAATACAGTTAGGAAATATTAATACCACTTGATGGTAGCACTTGTTGATAGTTGATACTGTTTTGATACCACTTGCTATTTTTAAGATATAGGATATAGTATCTTGTTTCAATATGTTGCATAAAGGATGAATAAGAGATTGATAGGTGTATGATTGAAATATTTTCCCCCTTACTTAAGGAACTTTTAAGTACTCTTACTCATAGGTCCAGGTTCCTGGACTGTTTGAATCCTGAGTGTGTATCCTGTAGGAATCAGTCGGTATGTACTTTTCTGGATTCTTCTGAAGAGACCTGCTACAACATTCTGTCTTGTCTCATCAGGTTCTTGGCTATTTCCTTTAGGAGACTGATTTCCCCCGGTAGATTCGGCAACCTGTTCAGGCACAGTGATTATTTTTTTTGGTCTTTCAGCAACCTGTTTCAGTAGTTGCTTCCTCAGTGACTTCAACTACTATAAAAGGTGTAGCTTTAGTTACTTCAACAACCTCCTTAGTTGCTTCCTTAATAACTTCAGCTACTAGCTTTAGTTACTTCAGCTACTAGCTTTAGTTACTTCAGCAACCTCCTTAGTTGCTTCCTTAATGACTTCAACTAATATAAAATGTGTAGATTTAGTTACTTTAGCAACCTGTTCAGTTGTCTTATTGGCAATATGACCATCATGACCGTTCGTTGATGATATGTCTGCTTGAGATCTTGATATAGCTTGTTGGTTTGCTTGAGTTCTGAGTGTGTATACTGTCTGAATCAGTGGGATCTTCTGCATTATTTCAAACTTTGTGGTAGACAGTATTTCCCCCTAAGTTCATGCATTCTTCTCTCTGATGAGGTTTTAAAAAAAATTCATGGAAGTCATTGGGCTTCCTTTTGTTGAGGTGTTGTCTCTCATTTCTAGCATCATCAGCCACAGATTGTTGGTTTTGATCAGTTTCCTGTTTGAGAATCCTGCAACTCTTTCTAAATCAGAACAACTTCCTGTAAATCTCAAAAGAGATATGTCAGATGATTTTAGATAACCAGAGATATGAAGTGTGTTTATGCTCGTGCTAGAGAATAAGTTTTGGTTTTAGAAAGAAAAGATTTCCAATGCAGAAATGGGTGGATTTGGGTAGGTTACCAGTTAAGTTGGCGTTTAACCCAACTTGCTCTGATACCACTTGTTGGTCCCAAGTGATCAGAGGTTCAGAGGGGGATGAATGAACCGCTATCGATTTTGAACTTTTAAAAACTTTTCTGTATAACAGGTTCCTGATTCACTGATAAATGCAGTAACCTGTCTCGAATCAGCAACCTGGCCAAAGGCTGATTCAAGTTCCTGACTCGGTATCAGATTGCAACGGAATAAATAACGATAGAGTTTTTTTTGGAAAACCAACTTTCTTTTCAAGTATGTTCTTTTCAATGTCTTTTATGCAGGATGCTTATGATATGCAGTAAGATTGATATAACAAGATAAGAGCAATGCAATAAGTAAATTAAAGCAATAAACACTTATGGTTTATAGTAGTTCGAAGGTGGTGTAAGTCTTCTACGTCCACTCTACTCACTCACAAGGAGAAACTTCGTTAGATCAGTTGGATTTACAAGCCTCGCTTTACAAATATCTTCCTAACAAGCTACGCCTACTAGAATCTCAAACTCTAGTTCGAGGCCACAACCCACAAAGGGTACAATCCCACAAAAAACAAATAGCCTACTTCTAGACTACACACTTAGTAAGGATACAATCCTCTCAATTAAGTACACCTAAAACAACCTAGCGCACACAACACAAATGGTTAAAAGATAAAAGGTTTTCTTCAACTGGTGCGAAGCAGTCTTGATCTCTAAAAGCTTCAATGCTATGGTAGACTGCTCCTGGAAGGTTGAGTGACTGAACATGAAGCTTGAGAAGTTTTGGAATATATCTGAGTTTCCTCTCGACTCTGTTCAGCAATGTCTTTATTCAGCCATACCTTCTATTTATAGATCTTGAGAATATATCTGTTGGGGAAGTATCCGTTGAAGGGGAACACTTCTCCATTTTGAATTCAAGTTTTGATCTCCAAGATCTTCTTTGTGGCCGCATTAAATGCTTCTGAGTTGCTCCTGACATGTGCATTTAATGCGCCCACCATTTGCTTCTGGACCTCTCTAACATTCTTGCTGACCTGTCAAGTCAGTATGGGTCCATGGCTGAAGTTCATGCAATGACTACTTGATGTCAGTTAGCTTTGCTCTTCTTCACACTACATGATCTTCCTGGTGCTGCTTCTTGTTGTCTTTGGCTTGTTGCTTCCTTCAGCTTGCTGCTTCTTGTAATCTGCTGACAGTTTCTGCTTCCTTCGTGCAGCTTTCAGCATGCCGTTTCCTACAGCTTGTTGTCTCCTTCTTGTAGCACCCTATCTGCTCCAAATGTGGATACTTCCTTCAGCTTGTTGTTTCCTACAGCTTGTTGACTCTTAGAAGATGTATTCCTATTTCTTCTAAGGTTGGTTTTCCTTAACACTTGGAAAACCATTACATGATCTTTTAACTTAAGATCATATAGACAGTATGGAAACTAGATACTGACATCTCTAAGCAAACTATTTTTGTCTCATCAATATAACTACTGAAATATCCCAACAAATATTTTAAAAGTTTTTAATTTATGTGTTTAGAAATTGTCGTAGTTTCCATTAATATCAATATTACTTGAAAAAATATTTTAAGATTTTTTTAATTGTACATAAGTTTAGAATTGTCTAAAAATTTCATATACTTGTAGATCTGTATGGAGTAATCTCAACCATCTATTTTGGATCTTTATGGAGTAATTTTAATTATCTATTTTGTTTGAATTGTACATGAGTTTAGAGTTTGTCTAGAAAATTTGTAGATCTATATGGATTAATCTCAACCATCTATTTTGGATCATTATGTATTTTGTTTCAATTGTACATGAGTTTAGAGTTTATCTAGAAAATTGTCTAAAAATTCTTGTTGATTTTATGGGGTAATCTCAACCATCTATTTTTTAATTATATTGTAGATCTTTATGGAGTAATCTCAACAATCTATTTTGTTTGAATTGTACATAAGTTTAGAATTTATCTAAAAAATCGTCTAATGGGTAATTTCAACCATCTATTTTTTAAAATTCTATATAACTTTAGAACTTGTCTAGAAATCAATCATCTATTTTTTTAAAAAAAATTCATGTACTTGTAGATCTCTATAAAATAATCTTCACAATGTTAAAAAATTTCATGTACTTGTAGATTTTTATAAAATAATATTCACAATGTATAAGGAGGAGACATGAATATCTATAAAACATTTAAATTAATCCAAACATTCTTATTTAAAAACCATCTAAACATTCTTAATATTCATGATGTATAAGGAGATGCCAAAAATATGGGTTAAATGCAAAAAACAACCTAAACTATTGACTTTTTTCATTTTGCAACCTAATTTTTTTTTTTATCAGATTGCAACCTGAACTATTAAAATTTATCAAATTGCAACTTTTGAACTATTTTTTGACAAAAACGAGAACACGTATCCGGCACACCGAAAACATAAAGATATTTTTGTAATCTTTTAATTAAATATGACCCTTATATGAAGTTAGCGTGTGTGTCACATGTTCTCGTTTTTGTCGAAAAATAGTTCAAAAGTTGCAATTTGATAAATTTTAATAGTTTAGGTTGCAATTTGATAAAAAAAAAAATTAGGTTGCAAAATGAAAAAAGTCAATAGTTTAGGTTGTTTTTTGCATTTAACCCCCAAAAATATTTATAAACCATTCAAATTAATCCAAACATTCTTTTTGTTTGTATACAAGTCTTCCAATTGAAATTAATTGGTATATATATATATATATATATATATATTGGGGTTGCATGGATGTTTTTGATAATAAAGGTTTTGTTAAAATGTAGTAATTTTTTTGAGTTATAATAATAAGGCAATCATAAGTCGAAGAAGAAAAGATACCCAGCTACTATTTGCTCCCTAGCAGGGGTGGTCTATGTGAACAATTAGCTTCGAAATCGAACATCATTTCTGACAGTAGTAATCTCGGTGAAGAAGAGATACCCTCAGCTGTTATTTGCTCCTAGCAGGGGTGGTCTTTGTGAACAATTAACTTCAAAATTGAACATCATTATTGACAGTAGTAATCTCATTGAAGACAAGATATCCAGTTGTTATTTGCTCCCTAGCAGGGTGGTTTTTTGTGAACAAGTAGCTTCGAAATCGAATATCATTTCTGACAGTAGTAATCTCGGTGAATAAAAGACACCCTATGTGAACAATTAGCTTTAAAATTAAACATCATTACTGACAGTAGTAATTTCGATGAAGAAAAGATATCTCATCTGCTATTTGTTCGGTGAAGAAAATATATTGTATCTGCTATTTGTTCCCTAGCAGGAGGTGGTCTATGTTAACAGTATGTAGGTTCTAAATCAGCATCCACCTGTGTTGGATTCAAAAATAAATAAGTAGCAGAAAAGATATCTCATCTGCTATTTGTTCCCTAGTAGGAGGTGGTCTGTTAACAATATGTAGGTTCTAAATCGGCATCCACCTGTTTTGGATTCAAAAATAAATAAGTAGCAGGAGTGGTCTATGTGAACAATTAACTTCAAAATTGAACATCATTACTGACAATAGTAATCTCATTGAATAAAATATACCCAATTGTTATTTGCTCCCTAGCAGGGTGGTTTTTGTGAACAAATAGCTTAGTTTTGAAATTGAACATCATTTCTGACAGTAGTAATCTCGGTGAATAAAAGATATCCTATGTCAACAATTAGCTTCAAAGTTAAATATTTACTGATAATAGTAATCTCGGTGAAGAAAAGATACCTCATCTGCTATTTGTTTCCTAGTAGGAGGTGGTCTTCAAAGTTAAATATCATTACTGATAATAGTAATCTCGGTGAAGAAAAAATATCCATCTGCTACTTGTTCTCTAGTAGGAGGTGGTCTATGTCAACAGTATGTAGATTCTAAATCAGCATCCACCTATTTTGGATCCAAAAATAAATTAAATATCATTACTGATAATAGTAATCTCGGTGAAGAAAAGATACCCCTAATAGGAGGTGGTCTATGTTAACGGTATGTAGATTCTAAATCAGCATCCACCTATTTTGGATCCAGATCCCCAGATCCAAAAATGAATAAGGACTTACGCATAGTTGAATGTAGTCATTTCATAGATACACAATCTGTCCCTTATATGCATTATTAAATAAGAGTCTCTCTTAAATTCCTTCAACCATAGTGTTTGAACACATGACTTTCTAATTATGGGACATTGAATAAGAAAAGTCGGTTTCTTATTTTAATATTTTCTAGCATTTTTAATATCTATTTGGAGTTCTCTTTATTTAATTCCCTTTTTATTACCAATGTAAAATATTACAATCATATGCAACATGAAATATTTATATATGATTTCATAAAAAAAAAAAATTAATCAAGTATGATGGAGTTAATTAATTCTAATACTATTAGCAACTTAGGTCCAAGAATTGCAAAAATTAAAAGAGATAATGCATTAAATTACGAGTTTTAAAGATGATTTAATTGCAAAAATCGATATTAGTCGTGTATTTTGTTGCAATTAACTTCATAAGATATCATCAGATATGCTGAACTATCATTCGGCACAAAATATCATATCAAATACTGAGCTGAATAATCAATTCGATTCACTTATTATCAAATAACAAAATGAGAACGAGTCATCCGGTCCCCTCAACTTTTAGTCAAATTATCGAACAAACACTGAATTCGGTTCATGGAAATTATAATTAAACCCACAAAGAAAAATCAAAAAGCTCATTAGCAAACAAATTAAACTGAATTCTTTGACGTAGAAATACAAGAAATCACAGAAAATGAACATCATCAGAAAATATTGAACTAAATGGGAACGATACCTGTAGATCTAAAACCAAACAAAAATGCAACACAGACAAGGCATTTATTTATAGATGCAGATATCACGGGGTGAAACGAGGTGTAAAAATCAGCCAAAACTCGTAGTCTTTTTCTAATGAGTTAAGAGTGAGAGTTGTTGAAAACAATTGTTTGAATATTCAACATCAGAACATGAAAAACACTCCCTCTTTTACAAAGAGCAACTATGCATCCAAAAAAAAAAAACCGGTTTGCGTTTCTAGAGTCATCACTGTAAGTTCCCTAGTCTGCTCCGGTTTTCTGTCAGTCTCCTCAAGACGGTTTTCCCACAACGTGCCAAAGTTATAATTGCCAAGACGTAGAGTAAAGGAATGCCAACAACGCAGCCTCCAGATGCAAGATTTATTATTGTCTGAGAGGAGCAGTAGGTTAAATTCAAGACTATACTAAATATTGTTTCAATTCCAGCATAAGGTAAGAAATCATCTGTAATTTCATAAACAAGACTTCCACAATCCATCTTCATTTTTTGAATGTTTTAACTTACTTCAATTTAGACTTTCCCTGTCTTACTAATCTCAGATCAAAAACAAATAAGTTTGTCCTAAACAAATCCCAATTATCGTTGAAATATGCAGAGATTGTTTGAAATAGCATAATGTTGTTATGACACACTGCCCAAGTGTTCCCCAAGGCAAGCAACAACTTCACATTCACAATGTAACCACAGTTGATGTCAATGCCACATCAAAAAAAATGTTTCAGGTTATACAGTTCAATCTCAGAAACTTAAATCAACTGGAAAGTGTTCGAGGGGGTAATAGGAGAACACATAAGAGCAGTAGCTTTAGCACTGATTCAATATCAGGTCATACCAATGGTTCACCAAATTGATGTGAATAGTAGTTACTTAGTCTGCACATTACTCATTCGTGAAGCAAAAACATCAATACACTACACACACACACACATGGCTAATATCAATCATATAGTCTATATAGTTTGTTAAGAATGGATAAGAAATGATACTTACAAGCATTCCTGCAGCAAGATGAACAACAGGAGCAAAATACTGGTCCTTTTTGTTTCCTTCTGAGTAACCACCAAATGCAATAACCATAGAGAAAGTGTGGATTGTAACAAATGCAAGTGCTATAATAGCTGCAAAGAGAAAAAGAACAAAAAAAAAAAAAAAAAAAACAGCAAAACAGAATCTCAGCTTCATAACCAGGTATATTAGCAGTACTAAGAAAATGTGCTCACTCATTTTTTGCATCATAAGTATTATAGTATAAAAACCAATGACGAAACTGTAGCAAAAGAACCTATGGACATTTCTGTTCTGCATCAAATGATTAAATTGCAATATGAATAATACTCTATACAACTGGATGAATTAACATAACCTTTAACAATAATTATTTTAAGTCAAATTTAAAGTATCACACCACATGTGTCATCCCTCTGAAGTACTGTACATCTATCAGAGAAAGGCTAGTGAATTTACACTTCTGAGATTGTAGAATGCACATAGGACAGATGTTTTCAACTATTTTACTTTTATCTCTGTCAGGACATAACACTATTGTATCAATAGCAATAAAAGAGTAAATGGCCCCTAATAATCTTCACGGTTCAATGAGTTGAGCTCTTTGCCTATATTTAATCTTATTCAAATTTGAGAATAAATATTTCAATAATAAAGATAATAAGAAAATGAATATTTAAGTGCTAAACAAGGTTTGCTAGTTTTATTCTTAATAGATAACAGTAACACAATTCTCATAGTCATATGGGCAAGTACTATCCTAAGACAGATAGAGCAACGAACGTTTTCAACTGAACCATGCAATTTCAACAAAACAAATGTAACATATCAAGAAAATGGGTAGGACCGAGTGAGCTTAAGAAGGGTTCGCCCCACTTCATATTTATATGTTCCATTTTTAGCGTTTTTGCCTCTTCTCTTTATTTTTCTTCTCTCACTTGACCAGCCCTCACCCCCTCCATAACATCTTTCACATATTCCTCCACCAGTGTACAGCAACTCATCTGCCAACTGCCATCTCTTTTTCCCTTAATGTCACCATCACCTCCCCCAACCATCCTAACATCCCAGCATCATCTGATAATCCATACGATGTGATGTCTCACTCCACTGTTAATGCCATTTCATCCATATACTTTTACTGAAAGGGTGGATAAGCTGACATAGTGCTCTCAAAATAAAATTACAGGATTGATTTTCTCCAATCCATAAAATTTGTAAGGGAAGTTTAAGATAATTACTGAATTGATTAGGCAACTCACGATTGTATGGACAAATAAGGTTTCTGAATTTTGAGGTGTGATTTATTATGTGAAGATGAGGATTGGTGGATCTGGTTAAAGATGATGGATATTGTCAAAATAGTGGGGTCAATACAGATTTTGGTGCTGAAGGATAAATTGTTCAGTGAATGCCTGCTGGGAAGTTCTGGACAGGCCATGTAAGCAGTACATTAAGAAGCAGACAATTAGTATCAATCAGTACGTATTGATAATATATATTAAGTATGAAGAGATTAGATGGAACAACAAGGTAACAAACTCCTATGTTAAATAGTCAGGGAAAGTTATACCCTTGTTGCAACCATTTTTAGGAAACCCTTTTTAAGCTTTTAAACCTAGGTCAAATGATGAAACAAACATGTAAACATATATGAGGTATCACAAAAAACAATTGTCATCATCAGGCAGGCTATGCTCTCATGTATGCAATGTAGAGAATATTATACCAAGAATAAAAAGTTCAAAATTTCAGTCAAAGTTGCACGATCTTAAAGCAACCAAACACTTACCGGAGACAAGAAAAAATGGTATATGCGCGCATTTTTCTACATAATATGTCCCTGGCCCAAAGGCAGGAGTTAAAAGGCTTATGCAGAAGAAAACAGCATGAGCCACACCATGACCCATTCCACCAGCTGCAATGGAAAACAATGGCATTTAAAACAGAATGATAGAAAAGGGCAGGGAAATTACTGTATCCAACTACCGGCTCAAACTCAACGGATGGAGGAGGGAGGTTTCAGATAGGTCTAAAGAAAACAAGCTGTCTCTTGTACATAAAGCTAGAGTTGGAGGTTTTCTAGATAAATTTTTATAACTCATCTTTATAATTTGAAATAACAATTGATAGAAACTTCATCGAGCATTAGATGACCTGTCAGTCCCTATCATGTGTTGCAACAAACAGGTATCCTCACCAAGCCCCTGTCTAAGCCAGGACAGCTAGTTGGCAAGTTGGGATTGATATATATATACAACTTAAGGAGGGGGCTATTGGCACGTAAACAAAGTCCTGATTATACAGAAATTAGTTTAGTCAACTCTTCAGCGGACCTGATTATAATTGCATAGTTAATTTCCTGACTTGTAGCTCTGAAATTTGGGGTTAGATTCTTTTTTCTGATTTGGAGTTTAGCTGACCATTTTATGTTCCTTTTTATAAAATCAGAGAAGGTATTGTAACTTACAAGTCATAAAAAAAAATAAAAAAAAGGTACTACAGTTTAAAAGTACAACATACCATAAAAACGCCACAAAAATTTAATTCATGGTCTAAAGTAGACATTAATTTTGGAGAAACAGGCTGCACAAACATCTTCGCAGAAAGGGACTTATGACTACTATATAGAGTTTGAACTCGTGGAAAGGTTTTTCATAAGAAATATGCTTTATTAAGAGGGAGGGGAGGACAGACATGTCTCAGCACCCTTGCACACTCAAGTACGAATATAAACCAACACTTACCAAGAGCAATTTGCATCTTATCGGTAATAAAGAGGCGAGGTTTGGAGACTCTATCAGCAAAAGCATCCAATATTTCCTCCATCCTCCTAGTACAGATTCAAAACAAATATGGTAAAAGATCAATGCTGCTAATATTCAGATGATTATATATTCAAGAACAATTAGGTAAGGAAAATACACATAAGCGGCAGAAAATAGAAAAGCAGAAGTCAAGCATACAGTCTGCTGAACAAGATATAAATGGTGCATATTCTAATAAAGGAACTCTTATAACTGCAACAGAAACTTTTCTGATTTGGTTGCATATTTATCTTTTATTATAGTGTCAAGAACACTGGAATGGATCAGATCTAAGCATTTCATAGCATCAGAAGCTTATCAAAAATTCACATACAATTAATATTTGAGGTGGTATTATGCATTATAAGAAGAATTGCACATCTGCATTCAGAAACTTTGGACGAAGTATGTCGTCCATTTTTTAAACTGTGTTTTTATAAAAATTGTTAGGTGGTTGGAAAATGTTCTCTAAATTCATCAGTCAAAGCAGGAAATTATCATATAGAAGAAAAGGCAAAACAACAATTGAATTTTGAGTTTAACTGAGCCACACTCTAACTTGAACTTTGATCTTTTATTAAAAAGTTTCATCTGCACAACCCATAGTCAATAGTTCGGGCCTAAACCAAAAACTCCAATCTCACTACCTTGAGTCTGACAGCGAGTAAGAAACACACATTGATACACAAATGGAATTAGTGTTGGGATAATTGTCTGTACTTAACCATCACCTTAAATGCATATAATAAATCATACACCTACGATTACAAATTCGATCAGCACAGTAAAACAATCAATAACTCATTAAAATAAATTCTCCTTCAAAAAACTATTTAGGGTAAATCAAACAAACTAACTTGCAGACTCTCCACAAGTAAAACCGAAGAGCTTCTTGAAAGGCAACAGAAGTGAGAATGAGAAGTGCATAGGGCCACCATGCTGCCGTTTTGAACGGGAGAAACGCTCTCCAGACTGCCGATAATGCAATGAGACTCATCAGCCATACCAATGTACTACAATCAACAGCACGAAGTACAAGCATTCAATTAATAAATTACCCTAACATGTATGTATTTTCCAAATTCAGCAGAAAGAGGGGAAAGAAACCTGGAAAGAAGTGTGAGGGTTAGAAAGGGCTTATGGGAAATAACGGCGATGAAGAGTGAGAGAGATGGGCCCAGTGCCAGCAGCGCGTAGCCGATCCCCGCCGCCACCGTCATCTTCCTCCGCCGGAACTGAACCTCTCTCCCTGAATTCACAAATTAATGGCTTCCGTTTGTATGATTCCTTCTGATTGGTAGTGGAATAAGTCTTCCTTGTACAACTTTACACTGCTCTTTCTTTCTCTAACGCGATTTTACGTGGGGTGGGACTGTTTACATCCCAGCTTTTCTTTTTCAATTAAATAAATTAAAAAATGATAAAAATCCAATTTTATTCTTGTAAATTCAAAAAAAAAAAAACTTGATTGGTCAAATACATATCAGACGTCGAACATGTCCATCATAAATATATCAGTTCTGATGATTCGTTCAATCTTGGTTGGTCGAACACATCGGTGTGTTCGAAATATATCAGTTCTGATGGTTCGTTCAATCTTAGTTAGTCGAACACACAATGTGTGTTCGATCACCAGAAGTCGAACACTTTATAGCTTCGTTCAATCTTGGTTGGTCGAACACACAGATGTGTGTTCGATCACCAGAAGTCGAACACTTTATAGCACGTTCAACGTCTAGTTGTCGAACACACAGATGTGTGTTCGATCACCAGAAGTCGAACACTTTATAGCACGTTCAACGTCTGGTTGTCGAACACACCTCTCTGTATGTTCGACCAACCAGGATCGAATGGAGCCATCAAATTTGATATTTTTTTTTTACATTTTTTTACACACAAAAACTCATGTGAGACCGTCGCACATGCGACGGGTATGCCTTTTTCGGCCATAAGTATGTCTTTTGACAAATATGTCTTTTTCGACCATAAGTATGTCTTGAAATCACATACTTATACTTGAAAATCATATACTTATGCCCGAAAATCACATACTTTTGACTGTCGCATGTGCGACGGTTGCACAGGAGACTTACTGTTTTTTACATGATTTTAAGAGTATTTTTACATATTTAGCTAACCCATAATATGATTTTTATTAATTGTTGTGTTATTATTTAAAAAATTTAAATGGGGAAAATGAAAGGAAAAAAAAAAGACGCAAAGGAGAGGGAAGGATGGGAGAGTTTTTTTTTTTAATTCATAAGGGTAATATTGGACTTTTATTATTTTTTTAAATGAAAATCCAAAAAATTGGGTTGTGTTTAGAAGACATTGGAATGTGGATAGTCTCACCCTTTTATGTATCAGACTATTAACCTCCATTTTTTATTTAAAAAAAACAAAAACAAAAACCTCCATTTCTAAATTAATAACTCAATCACAAGACAAAATATCTTACTAATAAATTAACTATAACATCTTTAGATATAAAAATTAAAATTATAAAACTACTTTTATTTTTTGAAAAACAAAAGGATAAATGATATACAATTGAGTTTGATGGAAAACATGGGGTTGGTAGGGGTGAGCATTCAGTCGGTTCGATCGAAAACCGAATCGAATCGAAAAAAATTGAAAATCAAAATGTATATATTTTTTAAATCGATCCGAACCAAACCAAACCCCTCCATTCGATTCGGTTTTTCGATTTTTAAGTGTAATTTGACAATTCAATCCAAAACCGAACAGAATAAAACCGAAACTGAAATAGTTCAATTTTGATAAACCAAACCGAACCAATATGTAGGTAAAAACGAACCGAACTGAATCACTCGATTAGATTTGGTTTCGGTTCGGTTTTGCTCACCCCTAAGGGTTGGGATGAAAATCGAAGGTTTTTGAGGTTTTTTTATGATAATGATTTGGCAGCCAACAACAGGTTGATGTTAGAGAAACAGATGCAGAAAGATCGAAATATCTTCAAAATATCAAGTGGAGCATTTTCAGGGAATATTCAACTGTCAAAACCACTTGCTATCAAATTGTTTCAATTTGCAAAGTTCAGACATCACTTAATGACACCCTAAAGTTTGAGTACTCAATGCAAAATGACAATAGTTGGACTTGAAAATTGTAATTTATTTTAAAATAATAATCAATTTTAGGTTGCACTTGATGTATCACACCCCTCAACCATCTTAACGTGTTGTGTTAGATTATCAATTTTTTAAGTGAGTCTTATCTATATCTTCGGTCGGATTTTAATGAACTGATTCTTAATGTTTTGAATTTTTGTCATTAATATTTAAGTATTGGATATTTTAATTAACAAAGACTTGTGATATATGTAAATCCAATCACTTACGAACCTATACATTTTTGGCCAAAACTTGTGTGTCCCCGGGACACGGATCTTAGATCCGTGTCCCCAACCCGACCCGCGCCCAACGCGCGCCCCACGCGCGCTCACGTGCGTCCACGCGCCCTGGACGCATGCGCGTGGGCACCTGGCGAGCCCTCCATGCGCGCACCTGATAGGTATCCATGGGATACATGATAAGTATCTCATGGATATCTTGATAGTATCCATGGGTAAGGTATCCACATGTATACTTGATGGTTTCCACATATATACTTGAAGGTATCCATGAACCTACTTCATGCTAATAGGTATCCATGGGATACTTGATAGGTATTCCATGGATATCTTGATAGTATCCATGGGTAAGGTATCCATATGTATACTTGATGGTTTCCACACCTATACTTGATAGGTATAGGTATCCCATGGATATCTTGATAGTATCCATGGGTAAGGTATCCATATGTATACTTGATGGTTTCCACACCTATACTTGATAGGTATCTCATGTATATGTTGAAGGTATCTCATA
Source organism: Scutellaria minor (assembly GCA_954870855.1). Classification (NCBI taxonomy): domain Eukaryota; kingdom Viridiplantae; phylum Streptophyta; class Magnoliopsida; order Lamiales; family Lamiaceae; genus Scutellaria; species Scutellaria minor. The sequence continues at coordinate 3,660,676 of OX940734.1, forward strand.
TATACCTTAAATGTATTCACATGTATACCTTCATGAATCCAGTCATGGATACCTTGAAGGTATATATGTGATACCTTGAAGGTATATATGTGATACCTTAAAGATATCTATGTGATACATGCGCGCACCTTGGTCACCAAGCCGCGCGCGCCCATACTTCCACGTCGCGCGCACACCGCGCGCCCACCCACGCCACGCGCGCCCACGCCATGGAAACCTGAAGGTATACATGTGGATACCTTGAAGATATTTCATGGATATCTTCAAGGTATCCATGGGATACCTTCAATATATACATTAAAAAAAAAACTGAGCGAAAAAAAAAAAAAATTATGTGGGGCCCGTGAATTGGGCTGGGGACACGGATTGGATCCGTGTCCCGGGGACACAAGAGACACACTCTACATTTTTTACTATGACATGTTTTAACCATTTTTTAAGAAGTAGCATCACATAGAATAGTCACATAAATTGGTCTACCTTCCAACAAAGTGGCGTCTCCTTCTTAGGGATGGCAACGAGGCGGGTCTGGGACGGGTTTGGCCTGTCCCAGCCCGTCCCAAATCCGCCCCGCCCAAAAAAATTTAGATCTGGGACCCATCCCGCCCCGCCAAAAAACCCACCAAAACCCGCCCCGTGAACCTGGCAGGTAAACCCGTCCCGACCCGCTTTATTTTTTATTTTTATTTTTTTTGTGTTTTTTTCCTATTTTTCTTTTGTTTTTCCTGAAATAATGTCTATTTGAAACATTATATAATATATATGAATCTTAATCACTTAAACTACATGAAAAAAATTCATCCATGTTATAATCATACAATTCAAATATTTAAACACAATCTCAACATGTCTTAAAATTTTAAAATCATACATATAATGTTTAATGCAAAATTACATAACAGAATTAAAAACATAACACAAATGTCTCATTTCTCAAATGATTAAATATTAATAACATATATAATTATATATATATATATATATATATTAAACGGGGCGGGTCCGACAAATACCAAGACCCGCCCCGGATCCGGGGTAGATCCGTTTGACCGGATCCAAACCCATCCCGGAACCTGTTTGACCGGATTTTTACCCGCCCCTAACGAGGCGGGTCCGAGTTTGAACCCGACCCATTGCTACCCCTACTCCTTCTACCTCATTTCTTCAAGGATTCTTTGTTCCAAAGTTTAATCAGCTCATTTAGATGTAATATAAACACATACCCTTGTCTGGATTTATGTTTTCCAACAACAAACAACAATTTCTACATATTAACCACATTAAAATGCATAAAATGTTTGCAAAAATCATACTTTTTGCTTCACTAATCCAAAAGTTAATTTAGAAGACGTATCGACAAAAATAAAATATCACGACAAAAATAGATTTTGTTCATTTTCTTGTTAGAGGACACATATTAGTTTTTTTTTATTTTATTATATTTTTATTTTTTGTATTAAATCCGTATCCGTGTTAACTTTGATAACTCAGTCTAACATGTGTTTGACTGTCATGAGTTGTTAGCGCAGCATTTTCCAACCCAATTTCGCTCCGGCCCGATAAGACCCGACCCGACTCCATTGCTGTTCAATAGGCTGACAGTTGAAACTTGAAAGCTTTTGTTTTGAGCTAAAGCAGAAGTGAACCCTCCAATTTCCTTTCTCAATTGATCAACAAGTGAAATAAGAAGATGCGTTGGTCCCCTTTTCTAGGGATCCCGATTTGCTTGGCTCTACTCTCTTTCTTCCTCTACAAATTTTTCCCTCTCAAATCTCCCAGCAATCCTCCTCCGCCTGTATGAATTTCATCCTCTCTCTCTCTCTCTCTCTGTACTATTCATTGGCAATCTAATATAGTAGTTGTTTTCTTTCAGAGGCTATTCACTGATGAGGAACTAGCTTTTTACAATGGAACTGATCCTCGATTGCCCCTTCTTCTTGGAATCCTAGGGTTCTGATTTCTTTCTACTTCAACTATACAAATGCTTATCTCTTTCTTCTTGTTCTCTCTGCTTGGGCTAATAATATTGTAATTTTTCACTACACAGGTCAGTTTTTGATGTGAGTAAAGGGAAAAGCCATTATGGTTCAGGAGGCGGCTACAGTCATTTTTGCGGAAGGTATGTTGGTTCTTTCTTAAATCTGCATTTATTTGTATGTATGAAAAGTGTGTGTATCAATGGTTGTCATATGTTCTTTGTCTAGTGTATGTTCCTGGATGTGCATTTTAATTATTATGCTAATAGATTAGTGTTTGAAAAGGTTATGTTGTCTGGTGAGAAAGATTATATATCTAGATAGTTCATGTAAATGTTTATGGTTTTGATGGCAAGAGGGTTCTTTGGATGGGATAAGCATGGATTACATTGAAAAGAGTGACAATTCTCCATTGATGAAAGCATTAAAACTTTGTGAATATGTGAATTTGTCGACAGATGTATCTCATAAATGGTGTGAAAAAATCACCATTTTGTTAAAGGAGGTTTTTTTGGCTATAACAATGTTGGATGCTGCAGATTTTAAATACATAAATGAAGGTTTAAGTCCCTCTGGATTTTTCTGGAAAACAATTGATATTGCAATGGAACAAAATGGACAAAAAAATATTCATAATCCGAAGCTTCAAGATCCAATTGTCTGTAGTACACGAATCCAGTCTTGAGTGATATGCAATTTCTTGTATATTCTATCCCATGAACTGATACAAGGGAGATGAAGTAGGAATTTTCAACATGATTGACAGATAAATTAAAATTCTTATATCTTAAACCTTTCTCATATTATCCAATAGAATATAAAATTAAAGGTTTTTTCTTTCTCAATCAAGTATAAGAAACTGAACCTTATTTTAGTTTCTTTCCTTTTTCATTTTTAAAAATCTTGCTTCTTGCCAATTTTCAATTTATTTATGAACACGTAATATTTCGTCAAGCTTAGTTAATGAAATGAAATTACTAACTATTTTTGGCACATTAATCTTTTGTTGGTGATTTGGTCAGGGATGCCTCCCGAGCTTTTGTCTCTGGAAATTTTACTGGTATGTAACTTTAATTATCACTCCTCTTCTTCGAAAATGGATGTACGCCAAGGGACAAAGAGAAAATGATTACATATGGATAGAAGACTAATGAACATACATAAGTACTTTATGTGTAGGGGTGAGCACAACTGAACCGTGACCAAAAACCAAACTGATAGATTCGGTTCAGTTTAGTGGACGAATTCAGTTCGGTTTGATTCTTTTAACCTCTCTATAGTCACTATCCTTTGGTTACCACTCCCCATCTCGTTCTTCTCTTAGTTCCATGGGTACTGACTAGAAGACCAGCACTTAGAAATAATACATAGTATAGCTTCAACAATCAAATGCTAACCCCTATATATGAACTTGTTTATGACTGGGCAGAAAGGAAGAGAAGGGAAGTAAAAAGCAATGGTAAAATTTTTTGATCAACCTTCTTCTCCTCCCAATCCTATCCTAACCTCAAAATCTTCTTGTATGAACAAAATTTTTTAGGTTTTCTCAATCCATTAGTTTTACTTTTTAACATATACAAAACTTTTCTTGCATCTCTTGGTATGTTACATATCAGTTCTTAAGCTGACAAACCAATCTGCAGCACTCTTTCTGCTCACTAAATTTTTCAGATATTAGCCTTTCTTGGACTATACCTGGATCTAACAAAATATCCCACCGTCAAATCATCTAGTTTTCTTTGTCACTTTCGTGATAGTTGGTGAAAATAGGCTATGAGTTGGCTGCATAATAGCAGTGACTGGGTTTTTGTGTTTTCCATTGTTAAGTTGGTGACTGATGATTTCCATGACAGTTGCCAGCAGCCAACATATTTTAAATATAATTTTTTCCTCAAGAAAAGCTAAAAATTAGCCAGCCAACTGGGTAGTGATAGAGTTGGTCCCACTAATTAGTATGAAAATAGTGATCACATCTATTCCTCCACAGAGCAAATTTTCAACTCATGCAGGTAACCAACTAAAAGAAATAATACTTGTAGTAAATATACCAATGATGATGATGATGAAATTAAAACAGCAACAACAATATATAGTAATAACAAGGACAGTAATATGTAGGTTGATTAAAATACTAGGAGGAATTCTTGCAGTCCTGTACCAAAAGTTTTGAGCTTATTGAGTTTGATTTTTTAGTTGTAAACTCTCTTTGATGCAAATATGCAGGAGAGGGGCTTACAGATAACCTGCATGGTTTGTCTAGCCCTGAGGTAATTCATTTTATTTCCTGCATTTTTTTTTTATTATTTGCTCATTTTCACCATGCTCAATTTGCATGCGGACATCATACACTTGTGAACTCTTAACAGTTCCTAGTACAGTTTTATCCAAATGCTTATTAAAAACATCATTTTAAAAGGTAATTTGGGACAGAGTATAATCATTAATAAGAATTATTTTCAATTTAGTGATCCTACCAGTCAAACCACCCCTTTCCAAAATATGTATCATTCTTTCTTTGCTTCCCTTTTGAACCACCAGTCACCAAAGTACTTGATAAGCAAAAATATACTTCTGAACCTTTTATGTTGGGTTGTTCTTGGATCATGTGTCTTGAGCACATCTTTTCTACCCGATTTTTTCGTCCCTCTCTTATAACTGTGTTAATTAATTTCCACAGGTGAAAAGCATCGTTGAATGGAGAGATTTCTACTTCAGAACATATATGTATGTGAGTAATGCCTGTATCTGTTATTTTAAAATCATGGCTCGAAATAAATCAAGATATACAAGGTGAAATCGTCCAAGCACCTGGAAGTATATTCTCTTGAAATACTTGATTGAGTCAGTTATGCCTTTTAGTCTCAGTTCATATTATTGTTATTTTCTCATTCCTGTCAATAAACCAAGATTTTGGTAACCACTTCCTGAAGACTTTAAAATTTTCGGAGAGAATTTGTTTTGCCCTTGTAAAATTGTTTCATTTACCCTATAAGCTCTCAATTGGTCCATTTTTCCCATAAACTCTAAAATGTGTTCCAAAATTGCAAATTTTGAATCAGCAGACTTTCTTTTAGTTGGGATAGCTTCATTTGCTCCATAATATAACAAAAGTTCGGTATTCAATGACAATATATATTACAGATTTGTGGGGAAGTTAGTTGGTCGATATTATGATGGTGAAGGGAACCCGACAAAATACTTGAAAGGGGTTGAAGCAAAGGCAGCCAGAGGCGCTCAGTTGCTTGAGAAACAGAAGAATGAAGAAGCTAAAGTAGCCAGCTGTAATTCAAGGTGGAGTCAGGACGAGGGATCTGAGGTATGACTTCCTTCTTGTAACTGTTTAGTAACTTTTTGCCAGTTATTGGCAGTTTAATGAGCTAGGAAATGATGTTAATTTGTTTGTCGAATTAAGGTTTCAATCAATTATTTGAAGTGAACGTGCATCTAATATAATTACTATGATCATATAAAACTGATGTCTGTCTTATGGAGCTACCTATGTGTTGTGCCTTTTATTATATTTTTTTACAACACGTAGTATGAGGACATTACGTTGAAGGTGGCTCCATAAGAAACTAGACATTGGGTTCTATATTGAAATTAGCCCTTATCAAAACATCACGTGTATTGAGCGCATTCTGGCTGCAAATATTAGGGTAGTATTTCTATAAATTTCATGATCGTGGTTGCATGATTATTGCTTTGGGAATGTATAGCTTAGCTAGAACAGTTTCTTTCAGGTATGGTGTGATGAAGGTTATCCAAGGTTAGTTCAGAGACCTATAGAAATAGCTTTGACGGGGAAAATGAGCAAACGCTGTGCTTGCTTCAAAGAAGATGAACTGGGCCAGGATGGTTTAGAAATCTATGAAGGATGTGATTACTTGGCCCAGAAATGCCGATTACACTAAGGGTACGTATACTTTGCTTGATATTGGGCGAATAACAAGAAACCCAGACATTATCTTGGAAATTGTGGACTAGTTGCATGATATGGATTCCAAGGGAGGTGGCGCGATTGAAATTATCCCAGACTTGAAATAATCCACAATCACACCCATTGTCCAAATTCTTATCAATGTCTATATATCCCGTTAGGCAAAGTAAATGAGTTCAAAGGTGTCGTATAAGATCTGAATATTTCAACGATTGAGCTTAGAGTGGACATATCAGTAACGAGTAAGACTGTCTATTGCAATTAAGAGTTTGCTTAATTAGTATATATGGTGTAATTCTGTTAACCTATGGTTTCGCAGTTGATGATACTTCGTTTTCTTTCTATTATAGTTTCTTCTTCAATTGAAGGTTAAATCAGGATCATAGGTTTCTTGTTGTTGAATTTTATTGTGATCAAAATATGCATAATGCTCTCTATATTTTGTTTGTTTAGTTGATTGTTAATCTATTTTTAGCTCGAAAGATGCCCAGATGAACATTTCAACGCACGAGATGGATGCTAGTCATTAGTCTTGTTATATGGAACATAAAGTGTAAATTAGCATAATATAAACGTGTTCCCTTTAAAGTTAAATGATAATCGAAATAAATACCAAATTCTTGATGAAAAGTTAAGAATGAATATTAAAATATTTAAAAAAATTATTAGGTTTTTTTTTTGATATAAAATTTATTTCTATATACTTCAGGTATTCAACTCGGTTTAATTCTCTCGAATCAATCTATTGAACCATGTATCACGCAAAAATATTGTTCATTTTTTAATACTGAATAAAAAAAAATCGGTTTTTTTCTGCTAATAGAGAAAGATAAGAAATAATTATATATACACAAGAGAGATGCTGCTGTGCAACTTGTGCACGGATCAGTGGATCCGTGCACAACAATCCGGATCAGTTCTGGCCCCACACGCATCACAGGACGCGCTCCAAACAGCTGGCGCGTGTTAACACACGCCATTAATTAAAAAAAAAAATCATTTTACTGTTCATCGTCTTCTCACGCGGATTTGGGGGAAAAACTAAGACAACCATTGTTCATGGTATGCTCTTCTTTTACCATGAAAACAGACTAATACTCTAATTTAATTTCGATCCATTGACATAACGTCCAATATTGATCAAATTTCGATCATAAACACATAAATATTGTTTCTAAAAAAACAAAATTCCGCCATTGATGAAGGTTTGAAGATGAGACAGTGGTTGATGAAGGTTTAAAGTTGATACAGTGTTCAAATACCCATTGATTGAAGGTTTTAGTGTTTGAATTGAAGATTGAAGGACGAATCTCAAAAAAATTTGGGAGAACTGCGATATCGATTAACAAAATCGCGAAGGAAAAATTTCCGCCATTGATACAGTGTTATGTATAAATTATATAGTACTGTTATATAAATTTATGTAGTACTGTTGTGTTATTTTAGTCATATGGTTGTGTTTATTGAGTGGTACTGTTATGTATAAGTTAGTAGTATTGTTATCTATAAATTATATAGAACTGTTATATTAATTTATGTAATACTGTTGTGTTATTTTAGTGATACGGTTGGGTTTATTGAGTGGTATTGTTATGTATAAGTTAGTAGTACTGTTATATATAAATTATATAGAACTTTTATATTAATTTATGCACTCAACAATAGAGGCACGAAATTTGTAAAAAATCAGAAGAAAAAAAAAACAGAGAACACGAAATTGAAAAATAAATCACGAAAAATAAAATAAAAATCACGAAAATGAAATTTTGAATGTCAGATAGAAGAACACGATTACAAATTCGAACTAAGTTTGCGGAGAGAAGAAGACGATTACTGAAATTTGCAATGTGAGAGAGAAGAAGACGCTGAAGAAAATGAGTTTGTACTGAAATTTTGAGAACTTGAGTTTTTCTTCTGAAAGAGAAGAAGACGCTGAAGAAGGAGAGAGATAAGAACTTGAGTTTTTCTTCTGAGAGAGAAGAAGACGCTGAAGAAGGAGAGAGAAGAAGACGCTGAAGACGCGTGAAACTTCTGTCTGTGTGTGAGAGAGAGAAAAAATAAATTGTGGTGGGCTGCATCATATAAGTTTGGACCTGAATTTATATATATGATGGGCCAGCTAGATTGGATACCAAATTATGGTGCACGGATCTTAGATCCGTGCACCTCGTGCACAAAAGTTTTTGCCTATACACAAATGTTTTTGTGCATAAAAGTGCATGGATCTAGGATCCGTGCACCCGGGTCGACCTGACTCGAGGGTGCATTTCATGCGTCCCACATGTGCCCTACGCGCCCAAACTCTAGTTTCACAGTTATATTAGTATAACCTTTTAGCTTGTCAAACCTAAACTTTTAGTTTGTCGAACCTAACATTTTAGTTATGTTTGCATACCTTTTTCTAGTGTATGACAGACTTATAATATTTTTGAAAACATTTATGTTGTAATAATATAACCTTTATGCATAATAATTTAACCCGACCCGCGCGCCTAGTTACATGGATCATGATTCATGCACCTGGTGCACACAAACACTACTCATATATTTTATATTCATGATTTGTCTACTTTTGTCATTAATTGTTTTTAACTAATTCTTGTTTATTATTTTATTTTTGCTAATTTATAATCTAGACAGTATATTAGAATACCAACAGATGTGTGAATAGAGAATACATGGGGAGCAATGTTGGCTATTCCCAACATTAAGTTTTACTAATTATGAGAATTGGAGTAAATATTAGTTGAAACAATCAATCAATTTCCATACATCCAATGTATATGGTTAAATCTTTGTATACAACTTGTGCGTTTAAAACTTCAATTTACTATGTGTTGATAAATTAATTTATACAAGAAAATGCCATTTATGTAAGAGTACAAAGGAGACATCATGCTAATCAATCAATGAGTAAAATACAATTAATGTACTGTAAATACTAATTAAGTTGCCATAAGAAGCCATGATTCTAGTTTTCTTTTGACAAATTATACTTTTATAGCAGCCAAAATTCACCTCTTATTTTGTTGGGATTTATTCCTTTATAATTCTAATGACAATATTAGAAAATTGAAACGGATAGGGTGAAATCTATTAATCCTCATTTTTAGAAGAAGAGATGAAAAAAAGAAAAAAAAAATTAGAAAATTGATGGAGTGTCACTAAATGAAAGGAGTGTAATAAATTATATTTTCCCTTCATTTAGAATTTACGTACATCAATTTTCACTTTAAGATCTAAAATCATATTAAAATAGGAAAAAGATATTTAAAATTTTTAACACCATTGTAAAGACCAGTAAAAGTGGCAGTAGAAAAACTGTTCGGACCAATTTTGCATGATTAAAATTGAGTTTTTTTTTTCTTTCTAAAAAAGATATTTATATAATATTTTTGAAAACCCTTCTAAAATCTAATTTAATATTACAGTAGTTTTTATGTATAAACTAATTCAAGAAAAAGAAGTTTTATTTATAATTTACGGTAATAAAAAAAAAAATTGGAAAAGGAATTCAAAAAAACACTTGTGCATATGTCTCTTAAAATTAATAATTTCAAACTACTTATTTATCCTTCAATTATAATTTTACGGATCCTTTCAAATCGTGCTTGCATCGAATACTTTGGAGATAAAAATGAAATTTTTTTCAAATTAAAGTATATATATTTAAAAGAGATATAAATTACTAAAATATAAGTTCAAAATAAAAATATTTATTTTCAAATCCTTAAATCCAAATCCCCACGCCAATTGTAACCTGAAATCCAAATCCAACCTAAAATTAATTATTTCAAAGACTATATATATTATTACAAAAAAGTTTATATAAAAAGGTCTCATGAATTGTAACCAAAAGATGGAGTGCAATACCCACTAACAAAGCACTGTCTCGTAAGCAAGGATGCAATCTTAATTTTACGGATATATCGATGGAGATATCGATACCGATATTGAGTAGTGTTCTTATGAGCAAAGATGAAAATATCGCGAAATATCGCGGATATATCGTAGATACGGATATTGCGATATGAATATTGGGTGTTAATGTATTTATTCCTGGGTATCGCAGATATATCGCAAATTATCATTACTGGTATCGATATCGGTTTAATGTAGTACAAAATTAGATGGAAATCGGGAAATATCACGGATATATCGCAAATTATCGCATATATATCAAAATTCGTGATTTTGATTCTAAAAATTGAAAAATGTGATTTTTTTTTACTTTGTATTGTGTATTTTGTTTGATAGTAGAAGAAATATATTCATATGTTCCTGATATCTTTGAAAATTCACAATTTGGTTGGAGTACTCAAGATGTTTTTCATCACCCACCTCCTCAAAAAATGTCGTATGAAGCTCAAAATGAGTATCAACAATATGATTGAATTAATATACACTATCCAATTGAGCGAGATAGAGAAACTTATGAATGACATGTGCATAACTATGTGATGAGTTGGTATCAGTACTGTCTGGACAAAGATGACATTCCATCTACTATGTTTGAATCTCATATGTCATCTTTTTGGTTCTAGTGTATTGTATCATGTAATTTTAGTAATTTTGTATTGTATTATGTAATATATTGTCAGTTTTTTTTATAAAGTATAATATTTATAAAGCTTATTATCTATATGTTAGTTTTAAATATATTATTTTATTGTGATTTTGGGTGGAATATATGTGTAATGATATGTTAAAATAATCCTTAAAATTTCATATTAAATTTCCAAAATTTTAATAAGATATCCGTCATTTTTTCAAATTTTTTGCCATATTGATATGCGATATCGATATATCCATCGATATATCCGTAAAATTAAGATTGCGATATCACTTGCGATATGGATATTTTCATATCACAGAGTTCCAATCTACCCCAAATTCTTTTACGATAAGATGTACATCTTGGCAGTGTTTCCTATACCATTACAAATACAAAAACCTGTTAATATCCAAACTTGTTCTAAACAGATTTCCTAACCCTCTACAACTTCACACGAACATCTCCTATATATATATCCTAAAAAATCCCATTAAAAAGAAAAAGCAAAGAAAAAAAAAACTTGTCAGATTCCAAAGATGGCTTCATTAGAAATAGACAGAGAAAAAGGGTTTCCAAGAAAAGACACTAATGATGAAGAAGAAGAGGTTTCACCCATAGAACAAGTCCGACTAGTCGCACCCACGGAAGACGACCCGACCCAGCCCGTGTACACGTTTCGGATGTGGTTTATTGGGATCGTGTCATGCATGGTCATGTCCTTTGCCAACACTTTCTTTGGCTACAGAACCGAGCCTCTCGTCATTAGCATGATTTCCATCCAGGTGGCATCGCTGCCCCTCGGCATTTTCATGGCCAAGGTGCTGCCCGCCACCAAGTTCGGGCTGCCCGGATTCGGAGACCGAGAATTCTCCCTGAATCCGGGCCCCTTTAACATGAAGGAACATGTGTTGATATCGGTGTTTGCTAATGCGGGCTCTGCCTTTAGCAATGGCACTGCTTATGCTGTTGGGATTGTTGATATTATTAAGGTTTTTTATAAGAGGAAAATCTCCTTTGGGGCTAGTTGGCTTCTTGTCATCACTACTCAGGTTTTTTTTTTTTTTTCTTTTCTATTTTTCCTTTTTTTTTTGTTGTAATTTTTTTCTCATATGATGAATTTAGTTTCAATTTTGTTGGTTGATATTGAGATTAAATATTAGGGTTAGATATTAATTTTGGTCCCGTATGTAAGTCAATTCTTGTTATAATTTTTTTCTCTTATAATGAATTAAGTTTTAATTTTGTTGGTTGATATTAGGATTAAATATTAGAGTTAATTTCAATTTTGATCTTGTAGTTGTATGTAAGTCAAATCTGTATAATTTTTTTTCCTCATATGATTGAATTAAGTTTCAATTTTGTTGGTTGATATTGGGATCAAATATTAGGGTTATTTCAATTTTGGTCTTGTATGTAAGACAATTTCCATTTTTTGATAACCAAGTATTTGTTTTCAAATTTTGGTCATTTGTATTTTAATTTTTTCTATTTCAGTTCAATTTTGATTTAATTTTCAAAATCGATGATGTGGCCGTCCAAAATTCAATGTTGATTTTTTTTTTTTTTTTTTGGGAATTTATGGATTTTATCTTTTAATGAAATAATTTAATTTTGGAGCAGGTATTGGGATATGGATGGGCTGGAATAATGAGGAAATATGTGATAGAGCCTGCAGAGATGTGGTGGCCCAGCAGTGTTGCTCAAGTTTCTCTCTTCAGGTATACCATTTTGAGGACTAGTTTGTTGGGCAATAATAGTGCAATTTTGTTTTAGATAATAAAATAATTATATGATGCCATTTTCTGAATGATATATGCCTTCTCAATTCTCATTGACAATATCAGTGCTTTTTATTAATGGAACAATGGATCAGCAATAGATTTATATTGCTGCTTAGAAGAATGTGATTATGCTATTAAATTTTAATTTAATTAAGCTTATAATTGAATACTGCAGACCAGATTCGATTGGGAATAATTCATGCATGTTACACTTGGTGAATCAAGTGTAATATCCATCACATATTTGTACACAAATACACACATACTCATATATATATGATCTGTTAATGAAGTGTAATGCACTAGATGTAGGATCTACCCGATTTGTGCTTTAAGTTCTTAAAACACTTTTTATAACATGATATTTAAGAAATATTAAGTTCTTAATATATTTTTTTGTTCTAAACAAAGTTTATGCATATATCTATCCAATGAACTCCCACAACATCTTAAAGATCTTGTCTTCTCCAACAACTTAACATGATCTTGTCTTTCTATGTGACAAAATGAGTAGTATACATGAACTTTTGAATTGATCTTTTCTACCCATTTTGCAGGGCCCTTCATGAGAAGGATGACAAGAAACATTCAAGATGGCGATTCTTCCTAATCGCCCTCGTTTGCAGCTTCATATGGTACCTCTTCCCCGGCTACCTCTTCCCAACGTTGTCCAACCTATCCGTGCTCTGTTTGCTCTTTTCCAAGTCCGTAACGGCCCAACAAATCGGGTCTGGCATGAAAGGTCTTGGCATCGGGTCCTTCACGTTTGATTGGTCCGTTGTGGCCTCATATCTTGCTAGCCCTCTTGTCACCCCATTCTTTGCCATCTTCAACATCTTTGTGGGCTATGTTGCTGTCATGTACGTGATGATCCCGACTGCCTATTGGGGCTTCGACCTCTACCAAGCACGAACCTTCCCCATCTTCTCCTCCCACTTGTTCAATAAGGAGGGCCAACTATACAATGTTTCCGCCATTGTTAACGACAAGTTTGAGATTGACATGGCGGCCTATGCCCAGCAGGGGCGCGTACATTTGAGCACGTTTTTTGCTCTAGCGTACGGCCTTAACTTTGCCGGGGTTGTGGCTACTATAACTCATGTCGCCCTCTTCCATGGAAGGTAACTTTTCGTTTCATTACTATGATATAAAGGCATGTCGAGTTTTTCTTCGGTGGAAATAGCTCTGAGCACCTTTTCAAATTAGTAATGAGTGGTAAATGAATCATGTTGAAACAGGGAAATCTATGAGAGGTGTAGAGCTTCACACAAAGGAAAGATAGACATTCATACAAGGCTTATGAAGAAGTACAAGGATGTCCCAGATTGGTGGTTTTATGTGTTGCTTTTGTTGTCTTTGGTGGTGGCTCTTTCACTCTGTATCTTTATGAATCATCAAGTTCAACTTCCATGGTGGGGCCTCCTTTTTGCTGCTGCTCTTGCACTTTTCTTCACTCTCCCCATAGCCATCATAACAGCAACCACAAATCAGGTGCAAATTCTTAATTTCTTCATATAATTAATATTCTTGATTTCTGTTAGTACAATGATCATGTCTAAAATTTGTGTTGTCATATATGAATTTCAGACACCAGGGCTTAATGTGCTCACAGAGTATGTAATGGGGCTGGTGTATCCAGGTAGACCTATAGCTAATGTGTGCTTCAAGACCTATGGCTATATAAGCATGACTCAAGCCATTTCCTTTCTTAACGATCTTAAGCTTGGCCATTACATGAAGGTTCCACCCATATCCATGTTCATTGTTCAGGTACTTGTACTAACTCTACATCTATATAATTATAGATTTATTTTTTCTCAAAGCATTGACCATCGATGTCTAAGATTTTGCACTAATTAAAAAAATTTGACATAGATCTCTTTTCTCAAATGCATAAGATTTTGCACTAACTACTATAACGAGTTGTTATGAAGTATATTTTTGGCAAAAACAGAGATGTTGAAGCTCAGATGCATCAAAATCAAAGCTACTCAGCATCGGGATTTGTTTTAATTTTTTGTTTCTTAAAACTTTAAAATTTAGTGGTCAATGCATTAACATCTAAGATCTTGAAGCTACACACAATAGAGATCCAACTAGTCTAAATTTAGATCATTTATGTTTTCTTATCGAACAAATATTTTTCACTCTCTCTTTTACCTACAATGTATAGAAAACCCTCCGAACTCTTAACTAACGTTAATCGAAAAAATGATAGTTCGTCGGCACCATGATCGCCGGAACGATGAACATCGGAGTGGCGTGGTATCTTCTAACCAACATACCAAACATATGCGACGACCAGCGGCTCCCGCCCAACAGCCCATGGACCTGCCCATCGGACCGCGTCTTCTACGGCGCTTCGGTCATCTGGGGCCTCATCGGACCCAAGCGAATGTTCGGCTCACTCGGAAACTACAGCGCCCTCAACTGGCTCTTCCTCGGCGGCGCGGTGGCCCCCGCCCTCGTCTGGCTCATGCACAGAGCCTTTCCGAAAAAGACGTGGATAAAGCTGATCAATCTTCCAGTGATTCTCGGAGCAACTGCTACCATGCCCCCCGCCACGTCACTCAACTTCAACAGTTGGCTGCTCATCGGAACCTTCTTCAACTTCTTTGTGTACCGGTACAGAAAGGGGTGGTGGCAGAAATACAACTACGTGCTCTCGGCGGCGCTGGACGCCGGAGTGGCGTTGATGGGGGTCGTGTTGTACTTCACGCTCGGGCTGCAGAACATTAGCCTCTCGTGGTGGGGGACTGGCGGAGAGTACTGTCCGTTGGCTTCTTGTCCGACGGCGAGAGGTGTCGCCGTTGATGGTTGTCCAGTCCGATGATTGATTTGCTCTCTTTTTCCAATTCGTTGAATAAGTACCATAAGGATTAAGGTTTATGGTTAGGGTTTTCTTTTTTTTTAGAATTCTTTTGTTAGTTTTTTTTATTTTATATTCATATATATGAAGAAGATGTTGGGATGATATATATATATATTTTTTAATTTCAAGTTATATATAAGATTGGTGTTGATTTGTCAGAGACTTGAGTTAGCATGTGATGTGGCAATGACGAGTACAAGATTTCAAAATTGGAGGTATAAACAAATAAACAATGGATAATAAAAAAAATCAACACATAAACAAAGTTTAACATTTAAATTGTACAACCAAAATATGTGAAAATTAATATAAGATATTACAAAAGATCAAATAAAAATTATAATTACAAAATATGTGAAAATTAATATAAGATATTACAAAAGATCAAATAAAAGTTATAATTACAAGCTACAATTTGGTCCATCAAGTCTTCATTTTTTAGAATCGATCTACAACATTATCATCAGATATTTATAAGAACACATAATTCTCAAAGAAAGTGGCCAACCAATTATTTGTTAATTGATCATCCATGCTATTCCACAATCTATTTTTAACATAGGTTATTTCTAAAAATACGATTTCCACACCTACATTAACATTAAATTGATGAAAATCGGGTTGATTTTCCATTACCTTGATTTTCTTTGATTTAAGAATACTATTCTTCATTTCAAATAAAATTAATAGTAATAATAAGAAAAAAATTATAAAAAAACAAATAACTTCACTTTTATATAGCAAAGTAACACCTACAATTACAACTCATGATCACCACAATTTCCATTGCCAATCACACATACCCTAAATTATGGCAAACATTCAAATTAATCAATTAATAAATTAAATTAAACAACTAATATTTGTACTGCTAAAATTTTAATAGATAAAATGTGTAAAAGAAAAGAAAAGGCAAACCTGAGGTTCTAAGCAGTATTTGGTTTGTAATGAAAATTGAAAATTTGCAAGTATTTAGGTTATAATGGTAATATTTTAATATTTGATTATTAAGGAAATATTAGTATTATAATATTTATATAACAAAAATTCAATTTGGGAGTACAGTTGTATCCCTTGTACCACACTGGATCCGCAGCTGTGATGTGGTATATTTTATTTTAATTTTTGATGAAAAAAATGGTACTCTGGTGTTGAAAAGTTTTCTGTTTTAATTATAGTTCCATTAATTCCATAATTTTTTTTTTTTAATTTCCAGTTTTCTGTGGTATTGCATGCAAAAGTTGGTGAGAGGTGCCCTTTATACAAAAATGAAATGTTAGAATAATAAATTTGTTTTATTATCACATCACACCCACCCTTAATTATATGCACTACTAATAAAAATTATAAGAATGAATTGTTCAATCCGTTAAAATAGTTGCAAGATAAATTAAATCAATCCGTTAAGTCTGAAATCTTATTTCTCTTATTTCAATATTATCAATACATTTAGACTTTGAAGTAAATGAATTTTAAATCTACTCAAGTTGAGGTGGATTTAAAATCCACCAATATTACTCAGAAATTAGTTCAAAATAAACGTGATGGATTTAAAATTTGCATCTATCCAAACACCATCGATGAATTTACGGCTAGAAATTTCAAATCTCTTCTCAACAGAGAGCATATAACTATATGTGTAGTTATTATAAGAGAATTTAAATATATCTGGATCATGAAAGTTTTGTAGTCTTTATTTCCTCCATTTCATTTTCTCTATCTTCTTAAAAATAAAAATAAAACACACACACATATCTATTATCTATTATCTATTTCTATTACCTATATAAAAGTGTGAATGTTTCTTACAAAATATGAATTGCCGAATATATCCTTATTAAAGATTATTATTTAAGGTTATAATAGTAATTTAGAATTTTCATATTTAAATAATTTTATATTAGAATTCTAATTTAAAATCATATAAAATCCTGTTATAATTAGAACTCTAATATATAAGGTATTTGTATTATTGTTTTCCAACTAGTATATATATATATATATATATAAAGATTTATTAGTTATAATTTTAGAGATTTCGGTAATATAATCACTTTACTAAACATCAATGGATAAAAGCAATTTTGATATTACATCTGTAGTTATGTTAGAGATTAGGGGTGAGCACAGTCTGGAGCAATTTGGGGATAAGAGAATCTCCGGAATTGCTCCAAAGTTCGGAGATTTTCGCAGAATATAAAAAAAAAAATCTCTGGAATTGCTCTGTCTATTCGGTTTGGTTCCTTCGAAGATTCATGTATAATGGATTGGATCAATTCGGATTTCAGAGATTCAAAAAATTTCAATTTAAAACAAATATTCATTTAAACAAATGCAACAGATAAATAAATATTATATGATGTTATCTAATTTAAATCTTAAAACAATTTATAAACTAATAAAATAGACTTGACAAATTACTAAATTAGGTCTTTTCTCGAAAACAATAGATTAAAGTAAAAAATTTATTCTTCGAAATCTTCTTGCTCTACACCTTATGAGTGGTCATCGGAAACTCCGTATTTTAAAAAGTAAATAAATATATCAAAATTAATTAGGTTGGACTCCCCTCTCCCCAATCACATACAAAACACAAAAGTTTAGTTTTAGATGATAATAAAACAAAAATGCTACTTAACACTCATGCAACAATGAATGACATTTGACTCAAAACTCCTGTAGACTGAATACACGATGGCAAACACTCATGTGCAACCGTCGCACTGTGCGACGGTTGCACTTATAGCACAAAAGAACATATTTATAGTCGTAAAAAACATATTTGAATAACTCATATTTACACTGTAAAAAACATATTTATAAAACACATATTTAAATCTGTAAAAGACATACTTGAATCATGTCCCATGTGAGACAGTCTCACAAGAGACCAACTCATACACGATTACATTACAGGTGGTATGGTAGGCAAAAAATTGTTGGAACAAATATATAGTATATATAGTTTCTACAAATAAAATTCTTACACAGAACATGAGTAGAAAATACATACTGACTTGTATTTTTATTAAAATTACGTTATTTTCAGATTCTCAGATTGATTGATCAATTGATCAGATCTACATTCTCTTATTTATACACATCTACAACACTTCTCAAAGACGTAAAACTCTTAGATTATCAACAAAAAATTTGTGAAAGGTGGCTTTTTAACAAATATGAAATGTGATGTTTTATCATCACATGTACACAGTACGCCCATATATATATATATATATATATATATATATATATATATAATGTTTAATATATCTTTATTTGATTATAAACCTACTTTTATTTGTTAAATATGAAGTACAATTATCTTTCTTATTTCAATAATATATATCAACACATTTTTACACTTTTGGTATTATATGTATCAAAAAATAATATTATCAATCGAGAGCATAAGAACACTTAAATAAATACAAAGGCAAATATCCGTACACAAAGATGAAATCAAACAAAATTCGATTAATATATAACTTGAAAACCACCACGAAACTTTCTACAAATCCAATTAGATCTTTCATAAAACTTTTTCAAAACGCTAGCTATTGGACAAATCAATAGAATAAGAAGTAAATCCACCAATCGTGGCACCCACATTAGCAAGTATAGAGATCATGGCATATTCTTTTAGGCCAAAGGGGCCATGATTTATTGAAAACTCCAATCCAAGTGTGGGATAATAAACCATCCTTTGTGGGATTAGCTTTGCCATTATGTATCCCAAAGGATACAATACCACTATTGTTGATATCATACCCATAATGCATTCACTTGTCTCCTTCACAAAATATTTGTTGAGGACTAATAGAAACAAGAATGATATAGAGCCTAGAAGCATCACACGAAATGTCCACACCGGTGCCTCCTCATTCTCCCTGCCACCACCCACATGAGGCCATGCCGCCGCCACATTGGTGGCGGCGGTGGTGGTGGTTCTTTTGTTAATGGTGGTGGCTCTTCTTCTTTGTGCTGCTTGGTTACACATTGGGGCCACGGATTTAGTTTGATATGTACAACATGCACATGCGTGGATTCAATGGTTTAAAATTATATTGAGAAGAATAAAATTAGTTAGAAATGTTGATAACAAAAATATAAATGTTGCGTATTTTTAGATCTCCGAAGTTACAAGCGTCCATCTCTCCTAGGTTGAAAAGTTCATATGGGAATCCTTATACCTAGCTCCAAAAAAAAAATTAATAACATTTTGAAAATGAGAGTATACAGTTTATCAAATCTAATAACATTGCAATATATTAGTACATATAAGGATGTCCAAACTATTACACTAGATTGTTAGGAAATTATATAACTGTATTCTGATTACAAGAATATTTATTTACTATTATGTCTTTAGAAGATTTTATATATAATATATTATTAAGAAATAATTGATTTGTAAGTGCTGAAAAAAAATTATTTCTTGAAGTTCTTTTACGGTTTTCATGACAATTCAAAATTATCCAACCATTTAATTTTTTTTAATTATTATAAACAATAGACTGTTGTAATAATAATAATAATAATAATAATAATAGCAGCAGCAGCTAGTAGTAGTAGTAGTAGTAGTAATAATAATAATAAAATGATTGTTGTATAAAAGCTTTAATAATTGTAATTAAATTGTGAATATATGTTTTAAATTTTTTTAAGAAAACTAAATATAGAATATTATTTAAATATTTAACATGACTTTATTATTATGACATTAATAAAGTTAAGAATGAGATTCTATAAACAATCAGTGTGTAGTATTTATTAGGTAAAATTATGAACAAGATTTTCATACATTGTTAATGTAATTAAATATTATTTACACATGCACAATCTAGATTATATAATGATATATTTTGATATATGATCCATATGTATATTAAAGATCTTCGAAAAGGTAAATCATCAGACACCTTAAACAATTTGTTAACGTTAAATTCATACAAATCAAGACCTTGTGCACTCTACATACTTTTTATACAAAATCTCGATTATTGGATTTTACTAGCCTATCTTATATTTTTTATTTTATTTTCTAGGCATTATAACCTAACATCACACGCAACACAAAAATACCTATATTATTAATAGAGCTTTTCCACAATTAATGGAACCATATATAAAAAGTTAATGCATACAACCTAATTGTAGATTATCTACGAATAACTTTATTTATAACATGTTATGATTTTTTCCTCATAGATACTTTTTTTTCTGCAAGTTAGGTATATATTAATAAGTGATTATTTAATTATATTGAACCGAACTTAATTTATTTAAATAATCTACAGTTATGATAATTTTAAGAATCTGAATTTTATATTATTTTCCTAATTCACAATTTATATGGATTATATTTGTTATCATTTTATAGGTTTTGGTAATACAAACACTTTATTTATTAATGGATAAATATTATTTTGATATACACATCTATAGTTATATTAGACCTCTAACAAGATATATAATTGACACTTTAACAAAATTGTAAATGTTAAATTCATGCAAATGAAGCTCTTGTTCCCTCAATCTCCAAACTTACGACACAAAGTCTCGTTTAATTGATTTCACTAGCCTACATTATACATTTTATTTTATTATTTAGACGTTATAGTGTAATAACATAATACACAATACATATATTTAATATAATTAATCCACAATTAATGAAAAGCAAAAAGAGCTAATACTTGCAAACTAATGGTATATCATCTTTGAATCACTTAATTAATATCATGCTACATATAACTTTTTCTCATTGATACTATATAATATATATATATATAGTATTTATATGTTAGGTATAAATTAATGAGTTATCATTTAGTTAAATTCAACCTAAGCTAATTTTTTAAAATAATCTAGAGTCATGTAAGTGAGATATAGTCATGATAATTTTATACATATATTTATTATATATTATTCACTATATATGTAGATCATACCCAAGCATAGAAGTTCACAATTTTTCGTTAGTGTTAAGAAAACAAGGGTGTTCATCGATCAAAATGGCTCATCTACGAGTATTCATTTTTGTTGTGACATTGATGGTCATCTATCTCTCATCTAATGATGCAACTCGTCTCCTAGGAGAGACAAACTCAACACCGGAAACCACAAGTTATCTTGGTGATGAAAAAATAGATCCCGCACTTCTTTGTTCTCTTGCAGGTGGTGGACTTGGATTTTGTGAACAATTAGCTTCGAGTGGGAGCTTATCTTCTGTATCTAATGACGTTAGTCAACAGAATCCGAGTAAGGTAGTAGAAATAAAGGATTCAGGCATTGCCGGAGCTAGTGATCTTGGAGATGAAAAAATAGATCCCGCACTTCTTTGTTCTCTTGCAGGTGGTGGACTTGGATTCTGTGAACAATTAGCTTCGAGTTAGAGCTTATCTTCTATATCAAGTGACTTCAATGAACAGACTCCGAGTAAGGTAGTAGAGATAAAGGATTCAGGCATTGGCGGAGCTAGTGATCTCGAAGATGAAAAAATAGATCCCGCACTTCTTTGTTCTCTTGCAGGTGGTGGACTTGGATTCTGTGAACAATTAGATTCGAAATCAAATATCATGAATGACAGTAGTAAGCTTGGTGAAGAGAAGATACCCATTATTCCTTAGTGGATGGATGTTAACATTAATTAGCTTCAAAATCAACATTCACCTGTTTTGGTATCCAAAAATAAATAAAGACGTACGCATGGTTGGACGTAGTCATCTTAGAAAATAAAAGATAAAAGATACTAATGAATGTGCGATTTGTTCCCATATGCATAATTAAATAAAAGTCCTTAAAAATTGTCAGCTATAAACTTTTAACAATTTGAGTTTGTAATAATAAGACAATTCAAGAATTTGGTACTTATGTGAACATTTTATCTAGCATCTTTAATCTCTATTTGGAGTTCTCCTTATTTTCCTTTTGTTACTAGTGCAAAAATTTAAAATCATATTAAATATGAACTATTTATATATGATTTCATAAAGGAATTAATTGAGTATGATAGATTTAAATATTCAATATTAAGGATTCAAAACAAATATATAATGGTTTACATTATAATTTCTTAACTACCAACAAAACTTAATCGGTGTTGAAAACGGAATTGCATACTATGAAATTAAGAAATTACATTTTTGCATATTACTTATATCATATTATTAATTCATTTTCTTGGAATTAGTGAAGAATATTTTGAAAATGAGAGTTTATAGTTTATTAAATATAATAACATTGGAATATATTAGTACATATATATATATATATAAGTATGATCCAGAATATTACACTAGATTGTTAGGAAATTATATAACTGTATTCTGATTACAAGAATATTTATTTACAACCTTATATTTTTTATTTTATTTTCTAGGCATTATAACCTAACATCACACGCAACACAAAATACCTATATTATTAATAGAACTTTTTCATAATTAATGGACCCATATATAAAAAGCTAATGCATACAATCTAATTGTAGATCATCTACGAATAACTTTATTTATAACATGTCATGATTTCTTCCTAGCTCATAAATACTTTTTTTTTCTACAAGTTAGATATATATTAATAAGTGATTATTTAATTATATTGAACCGAACTTAATTTATTTAAATAATCTACAGTTATGATAATTTTAAGCATCTGAATTTTATATTATTTTCCTAATTCACAATTTATATGGATTATATTTGTTATCATTTTATAGGTTTTGGTAATACAAACACTTTCATTATCAATGGATAAATATAATTTTGATATACACTTTCATTATCAATTTATATGCTTGTCATATAAAAGATTTAATAATGGTAATTAAATTAAACAACAGACTGTAATAAGAATAATAATAATAATAATAATTATTATTATTATATAAAAATTATAATAATAATATGCTTGCCGTCTAAATGCTTCCATAATTGTAATTAAATATTGAATATGTGATTTAAATTTTTTTAAAAATACTATAAATTTTCGGAAATTATATAACTGTATTGTGATGACAAGAATATTTATTTACAATTATGTCTTAGAAGATTTCATATATAATATATTATTAAACAATAATTTATTTGTAAGTCTTGAAAATAAATTATTTCTTGAAGTCCTTACACACACACACACACACACATATATATATATATATATATATATATATATATATATATATATATATATATATATAAAGTCGTTGATAATTTAAAGGCTTGGCTAAAACATAGGAAATTTTTGACTTGTAATAATAAAGTAAACATATATGTTGAAATTTTCCATATCCATACTATATATATATATATATATATATGTCATGATCTCTATACTTGCTAATGTGGGTGCCACGATTGGTGGATTAACTTCTTATTCTATTGATTTGTCCAATGGCTAGGGTTTTAAAAATATATATATTATGATAGATCTTGGATTTGTAAAAAGTTTCCTGGTGTTTTTAGTTGTTTTCAAAATAATTAATCGAATTTCGTTAAATTTTATCTTTATGATGAATATTTAAGTCGTCTGTTCCTTCTTTGCCTTTGTATATATAGCAACAAGATTTATTCGTTAATAACTTTGCGACGATATTGAATATTTTGTCGCAAAACAAACCATGGTTAGTGATGGACAGATGAGCCTGGCCACGAATTATTTTTGTCACTAAATAATGTTTGTGACGAAATTTATGAGGTTAGTGACGAATTATTTTGTCACTAAATTTCTATTTTCTTGTAGTGAGGTGTAGATTGTGATGATCATAGTTCGAATGTGTCACTGTCTTCCACTCCTCCTAGCATATTAAAAAAAAATTGTAGATCATCTTATAATCACTTGATTAATATCATACTAACATTTTATCATAGATCATATATATATATATATATATATATTCTTTACAAGTTAGGCATAAATTAATGAGTAGTCATTTAGGTAAATTGAACCTAACTTTATTATTTTAAAATAATCCGCAGTCACGTTGGTGAGGTATAATCATGATCATTTTATGCATATGTATTTTATATTATTTTCTCAGTTTGCTATTTATATGGATTATATCAAAGCGTAGAAGTTCATAATTTCTTTGTTAGTGTTAAGAAAACGAGGATGTTCATCTATCAAAACGGCTCATTTACAAATATTCTATTTTGTTGTGACGTTGATGATCATCTATCTTTCATCTAATGGTGCAACTCGTCTCCTATAAGAGACAAACTCAACATAAAAAACCACAAGTTATTTGGGAGATGAAAAAAATACCTCCTGAAGCTTATTGTACTCGTATAGGTATTGGTAGTGGTGGACCATGTGAACAATTAGCTTCAGAATCGAACGATCCAGACATTGTCGGATCAAGTGATTTCGGAGATTAAAAAATTTCTCCTGATGCTCTTTGTTCTCTTCTAGGGGCTGGAATATGTGACCAATTAGTTTTGAAATCGAACATCATGACTGACAATAGTAATCTCGATGAAGAAAAGATATCCACAAATAATATTTGTTTTCTGACGGGATATACATATCCATTACTATACATATCTCATTTAAAATAAATAAAAATTTAGTATATTCTAAAAGACATAAATGTCCTTACTATTCATTATTTATTTATTTATTTTTGTTATATAATTGAAAATATTAGAATGATAAGATTGTGAGGTGTGTATTAAAAAATTTGATAGTATTGAATCATGTGAATGTATGTGTATTTAGTAAATAGAGTGTGTTTAATAATGAATTAGGTGGGCATAGTCTCACCCTTTACAAAATTTAGGGGTCTGCATGTTCGTTCGGTTTCCAATCAAATTGAAAAAAATCAAAATCGAATTGATTTTTTATAGAAATGAAGGGAACTGAAAATGAGACATAAAACCATCAACTGAACCAAATTATTTCATAAGACATAAAATCGTTCTTTTTTTTAACTCATCCAAACTTTTTAAGTCCATAAAAGTCAAATCCAAAAGTGTATATCTAGTTAATCGATACATTTTGAATATTTCGGTGATGTTGCTCACAAAATTGAACCGAATTTCCTAAATTTGAAAACCAAAATCGAAATCAAACATTTAAAGTCAAACCCAAATATATTTTTCAATTCGTTATGATTCGATCAATTTTTGTCGACTTTTCGAGTTTAGTTGAGTAATGCACAATTGCACTCCCTTAAACAAAATCATAAAAAAAAATCTAAAAGTAAAAATACAATGGATAAAAGAGTCAGAAGCATAAACTGACAATAATAAAAGTACTTAAAAAAATGCAAAGTACAAACACAAAAACATTTGTGCATTTGGTGTACGGATTTAGGGTCCGTACATTCGGGTCAACCCGGTCCACCACGCGCTCGCATGAATCATCAGGTCGCATACAAATTCGTCCAAACATGCTTTCAGATATCATATATTTATGTTATATTAGTCATACATATTTTAGTAGTGTTAATCATTTTTTAGTTATCTTAGGAATTAAATGCATAAATTTTGAAAAGTTGGTGTCAGCTCCTTCCTCTGTTAAAAGAATGGCAAGGATAACACATGAGATATTAAAAATTCGACCTACACCCCATTTTTTTAAATTGGATTTAACATCATTATATTTTATTTTGAATTTTCCATTATATACTTAAAATAGAATTAAATTTTAATTCAAAAAAGAATTTTTCTCAAAAAAAAAAAAAAGAAATTAAAAACAAAGAGGAGAACAGCGCACAACCTTCCATTGCAGATTCAGAAAGAAGCTGAGCTCTTTTATATTTTATTCTTTGAATGATTGTTGATGAGATAAAAATAAGCACTTCTTACATTTTATTTCGTCGTCAGGATTTTTTTATCGAATCTTTTGTTTTTCAAAAAAAAAAAAGTCAAAATTTTCTATCGTATTTTGATCTAATTGATTCAAAATCGAATGATATTTCTGTAAATTAATATGGAGTTATGTTTGGGTTTGAAATTAAGATCATTTTGGTACAAATTTCATATATTTTGGTTGAAAATTGAGAAAAACCGAATTTTGGGACTTGTGGACAAACAATGGAGTTTTCCGGCGAGAGGTGACAACGGTGACGTTTATATTTAGTTATTTTCAACAATGTTTTTCTGAAAACTTGGAAGGAAAAATGTTTATAGGTTGATTTGGATTCATTTTGTGATGTTTGGCAAGATAAAAAAAAAATTGGTGTTTATCGGCGATGCACGATGATGGTTCGGAGGCACGGTGGCTAAAGTAGAAGAAAGGAGATGAAGATGATGTAGTTAATGAGAAATTCAAATAAATTTAAAATTAAACACTACAATTATCTAAAAATTAAAATAATACTTTATTGATTTAAAATTCATTTGATCAAATTTAAGTAGTTGTAAATTTATTATGCAAAATTATTCTAATTTCATGAATATATAAATATATATGTCTAGTAAATTTTCTTATCTTATTTGCAAATTTATGATTTTTTTTATTTAATTCCCACACATGTTAGATATTTCGAAGATTTGATCAATCTTTGATTTTTAATTTTTTAAATAATTTAATTCCTAATTTTGATATTATTTTTTCAAAAAATTATTTATTAGTTTTAATTTAATTAAAAAATAGGTTATATGTATATAAAGTTTAAAAGAAAATTTTAATCAAATAAAAAATATTTTGAGCATAAATTTTATAAGTATTAAATAATAAAAGCTAGTGAAGTGATAAAAAATATTTTGAGCATAAATTTTACAACAATAATAAAAGGTAGTGAAATAATAAAAAAATATTAAATAAACTTTTACAAGAAACTGTAAAATAAAATTCCAAATATTGACAAAAAATAAAGAGAATAAATAAAAGAATATTAAGTTACAAACTTTGTTGTGAAAAGGGGTTGGTGCAATTTATAGAAAAAAAGTTTAGATTAGAATAATCATCTAACACTTAAAAAGTGGTAAAAAAAACCAACAACTTTCGCACTTCAGGTGCATGCGATATACTGGCGTTAACGATTTTAGGGAAAATGAATAGATTTATGTATAACATACGTGTAATCGTTGTCATTCCTGTAATAGAGGGGAGCAACGCCGACTTTCCAAAACACAAGGGGTTTTATGCATTTAACCCGTTATGTTAGTCATACATTTAGGAATGCTAGCTATACCTTAACATTTTTTTTAGACATGCATATTAACTTTCATATTTTTTAGTTATGTTAGTCAAATCTTTTAGTTATGTCAATATACATTTTAATTATGTTAGTTGTACATATATATTGTATAAAGGTATGACTACGTTGATATTAAAGGTATAAGTAATATCACATAAAAGTATGAGTAATGTCACATAAAGATAAACATATACAAATTGTGGTGAAATTGTGATTTTTCTTAGAGTTAAAAGTATTAAATAAAGGTATGATATTTGGACATAAATGTATGACTAATATAACATAAATGTCAAGACAAAAAAAAAAAAAAAATACGCGGATTTAGATCGACCCGAATTCAAACTTAACCCAAACCCAAACCCAACCTGTATGTATGTGTGCAGCACAAGAATGCTAACTCTTAACCAATAAAACAATTAAAGGTGCAATAAATAAAAGATGCATTTTCCCTAAAAATAGGATTAAATGCAAAAGCAACCTAAACTATTGACATTTTTCATTTTTCAATCTAAACTTTTTTTTATCAAATTGCAACATGAACTATTAAAATTTATCAAATTGCAATTTTTAGACTATTTTACGGTAAAACCTGAACACATAATATGCATGCTGACTTCCTATGAAGGTCACCTTAAATTATAATATTACAAAAATATCCTTATATTTTCAGCATGCGGGTCATATGTTCACGTTTTCGTCGAAAAATGGATCGAAAATTACAATTTGATAAATTTTAAGTAGTTCAGATTGCAATCTGATAAAAAAAAAATGTAGATTGAAAAATAAAAAAAGTCAATATTTTGAGTTGTTTTTTACATTTAACTAAAGATGTTCAAACGGTTCGTCGGTTCCGGATTGGTGGAACCGAAACCGAACTGTGTGATGGGCGGTTCCGGTTTCGGTTCCAAACCGCCTGTTCAACCTGAATCGGACGGTTCGGCGGTTCCTTTTTTTTTTTTTTGATTTTTTGAAATTTTAAAAACCATAACTCCAAGTTTGATTTTTAATGTTTGTTTTGAAGTATATCATATCATGAGAAATTGAAATTTGGAATATAAAATATTGAAGTGAACAAACGTTTTCATTATAACTTGGAAAATTATTACAAGTTAGAACTCTATCTAATCTATGATCTAATCTATTACAAAAGTTCCTATATATTACAATTACAAAAGTTCATGTCTATCTAAAAGAAATAAACGTCTATCTTGAATTACAATTACAATCATCTATCTATCTTGAATTATATAATACAAGTCTAAGATTTAAGTATCTAACTAAGTACCTATTGAAACAACATTAGCCAAAGGAAGAGGGAAAAAAATTGAAAGAGCTTGAGTTTCATTCTAAGTTTGGAATTGAAATTCTAAACTTAAAATGAAATTTCCTACGTATTCTTAATTGAAATCGAATTAAGGAATCAAAACTCACGTAGTTCTCTTACCTCAACTTACCTTCTTCAATTGTCGAGGTTGTTGATGCCACTACCGCCGGAGGATGTTCTGTTTGAGTCGTAGTCATACAAATCCGGTTCACCTTCCTCAACGTGTGTGCAATCGAGGTTTTGTTGACGTTTGGCTGCTTTGACCCAATCCTCAAGAAGCATAAGGTTTTGGACATTCTCGGAGGCCAAGTTTGCTCGTCTCACACTCAAAGTGTGGCCCAATATGCTAAAGGCATGTTCAACCGAGACTGTGGAGGCGGGACATGCAAACATCTCCTTGACAATAATTGTTAGTATAGGATATATAGTGGTCCTTCATGACCATCACTTAATAGATTCAAATGGTTCTCGAAAGTAATAGATTCAAAAGTAACACTTAAATAAAAATCTAATTCTTGTGATGAGTTAGTACCTCTAACTCTTTTTTGTGTTCTAATGTCATAAAAGTTGTAATATTGACTAAGAGTACCACCAAAACTATATGAAGAAGAGGAATAACTACTATATCCTATATTTTGATCTCCTACTTCATCACCATGAATTATTTTATATTGTCTAAATAAATCATACAAATAACTTTTAACCCTAGCAACTACTTCCCTAGGATTAGACACATATTCGATTTGATCATATTCACTAATCACACCAAGTGGGAACAATGCATGTATTATAGTACATAATTAATAGTTCTTCTAATTTATCTTCTCTAATCCTAGGATCTAATAATTTAGCACATAAATATAGGGGTATCTCATGATAATATTTTAACCATTTTGTTTTCATCATAATAATTGCATCACATAAAATAGGATCATCTTTATAAGAGTTAATTACCAAAGTAATTTTAACACATTGATCTAAAGCTAAAGGAGATGTAGGATAATAACATCCACTTACTTTTTTAGTGGCTTCTTCAAAAAAATTTAACATACCCATCATGTTTATACAAGAATCCCAAGAATGGATAAATAACATAACATTACTATCACGAGTATCACCAAATTCCATAAAAAAAAACACATAAAAGTTCTCTATAATTATACGAATCTTTAAGCATGTAAAAAGTAGAATTCCACCTATGTGGCACATCTTTTACAAATTTTTTTACTTCTAATCCATTCATTTTACAAAATGTGGTCCATTTTTTTCGCATTTGTACGGTATGACAAATTAAATTAATTGTATCTCTAATTTTTTTCTATTTCTTCTTCTAAAGTTTTTAATCCATCTTGAACACATAAATTAAAAACATGACACATGCATCTAGTATGAAAAAAATCACCATTTAATGAAGGTTTACAAAATTCAATTAGTGTAGGCAAACTAGTTTTATTATTAGTTACATTATCTAAAGCTATAGCAAATACTTTTGTTAATATACCATAATCATTTAATACATGTATTACTTTTTGTGAAATATGTAAACCGGTATGTCTTTTATTAAAATCAATAAAAGCAATTAAACATTTTTTAACATCTCATGCATCATCAATCCAATGACAAGTAATGCCCATATAATCATTTTTATTATAAGGATACTTTTTGTTTAAGGTTAGCTAAATCTTGTAGTAATTTATATTTTCATTCACGTACTCTTTTATCAATATCCCTAGTGGTCGTGTTCTTATTTATCATTCTAGCAGGTGGTTGTAAATATGTGTTCACATAATCTTCATAAAGGTCATCGGAAGTAAATGAAAAAGGTAGATGTTTTGAAGCAATAAAATCGACGGTGCATTTCCTAAGTTCTAGTTGACTAAATTTAAAGGTTAAAGAATCCATACCTTGTGAAGACCCGGTGAATCCTCATAGTTGTGTTTGAGAAGCGTTCCAATCTAATCTTGTCAGGATGCTTCTTCGTGACGTGGTTAGTGAACGTTACATAGTCCCCTCCATACTTGAATTTGTATTGATTTCCACAATGGTTGCACGTCACTATATAGTCGACGTCACTATTAGGCACGACTTTCTTCTTGAAGTGAATGGAGAAAATATCACTTCGAAGTGAAGAAGGTGCTCTACTTGAGGTGGTTTGAGTGGCATTCAAACTCTCTTGTGTCGGCGACACCTCTTCTTCATCTTCTTCGGCTAAGGCTTGAGCGATTTGTTCCCCCAAATCGACATTTTCATCAAGGTCGTCACACTATCGATCAATGAGATCATCTTCATAGGATTATGGAGGTGGCATGGGACTCTTTCCCTTCCCACGAAAGGACGAAGTAGAAGAACCTCTTCTAGACATGATGAATGTAAAATAGAAAGAATAAAGTAGAAGTAGAACTAGAAGTAGATGATAATAAGAACTAGAAATTGAAATATAACAAGAATTTGAGAGGTTTTGAACTTGAAATATTAAAGTGAGTTAGAATACAAGAATTGAGAGAGAGTAAGAGAATTGGTATGAGCAAATACACAATTTGAACCCCTATTTATATAGATCTCAAAAATTCCAAAAAAAAAATCCTACGCTCCGGTTCCGGTTCGGTTGAACCGGCGGTTCGGACTCATCTCATCCGTCAATCACCAACGGCCACTTGATCTCGGCCGTTGGTTCAAAAAGTGTAACCAACCGGTGGTTCCTAAACCGGGCCGGTTCGGCCGGTTTCCAACGGTCATTTAATCTTGGTCATTCATCCCTAACGGCTATTTTCGTTTCAAATTTAGCCGTACATGTGACATCTTCAATTTAAAAAAAAATTATGAAAACCGCCGGTTGAACAGTCAGTTAGCCGGTTTGATATATTGCGGAACCGAAACCGAACCGATTCTTGGCGGTTTCCTGTTCCGGTTTGGAATCAAACCTGGTCAACGGCTCCCCGAATCGTTGATCACCGGTTCGAACCGGCCCGGTTCCGATTTTTCGAACCGTTTGAACGTCATTACATTTAACCCAAAAATAACATGGAAGTTCATGACTAAATAATAGATTTGTTTTACCTTTAAAAAAATTGAACAAGTGTCTATGTCACACGCGCTTCAAAGTAACGTGGAATCAAACCGAGTCGACGGCTCCCCGAACTGTTGATCACCGGTTCGAACCGGCCCGGTTTCGATTTTTCGAACCGTTTGAACGTCATTATATTTAACCCAAAAATAACATGGAAGTTCATGACTAAATAATAGATTTGTTTTACCTTTAAAAAAGCTGAACAAGTGTCTGTGTCACACGCGCTTCAAAGTAACGTGAAGAGGCGCGCGCACCTCAATCATAGAGAAGTCCTTGGTGTTGGTGGTTGCTTGGATGGTGCGATCAAACTCTTCGTCAAAGAGGACTCTCTCTCTCCTCTCACTCTCTCTCTCTCTCTCAAGTCTTTTTAGGTCCCAAGGTCTCCCCTTATTGGTAAAACCTAAAATCCCCTTACCTAATTTTTTTTTTTAATAATAAGTTTATTTTATTATTACCCAACAGTTCAAACCTATTTCCCTACCGGTCGATCTGATTGTCGCAGGAGTTGGATTACAAGTACAAGGTTGTCGTTCTTTTCGATGATCGCCGATGATTGAAATTTGTTCGCGTAATTTTCTTTCTCGTGTTTGATTTTGTTTTTTCTCGTATCTTATGTTTGTGAATTTTGTTCCATGTTGAAGGGTTTTCCCGTTCAAATTCTTAATTGGGGAAATAATGGCTGGAGTTTCTGATGATCAGGCAACCAGCATCTGCAGCCACTGGTAATTTTCTGTTTTTTTTTTTTTTTTCCGTAATTATATTTGAAAATTTATTCACTGTTTCTATTTTTTTTTTTCCCTTTTAGAACTGTTATTTCTTGGAATATTGGAAATTATTTAACAATGCATCATAGGATTTTTGTATTAGCAGTCTATGAAATTTACACAAAGAAATTGGTGCAGCTAAAAAAGAAATAAGTAATTACTGACTGAGTTAGGAGATTGTTTTGTGCTTATGGTAGCTGTTTGTAATGCGACATTATGATTTTTCGTTGAATTTAGCTTCTTTTTTTCGATCATATGATGAGTTGTCTATTTTCTGGTTGTAGTGTCAATTGTCATTTTGTGGTGTAGCTTCTTATGTTGTGTCAAATGTAAAGGGATGTTTGTACTATTGGTGTATGCAAGCTTAGACTTTTCGTTGATTATAATGTTCATTCAATCTTATATTTATTTTTCAATGACCAATTTGATCATCTTATTGAAGGTCCATCGGTACAGAGGTTGTTTGTGGTGACTGATGCTTTGCTTATTTTTCAGAGACGTATTTCTGAGTAATTTAGAACCTTAACAAATCGATAAGCTTGGGTGATGGCTGTTGTGTTCATTCAGTTATTCAATCTGAAAAACTGTATATATCTTCTGTTTGTGCTATGTTTTGGACTTGTCTTTTGATGCTATATATGTAAATGAGCTATTTATTGAATAGTTGAGCATGCAAAAGGTTATTTTGTGAGATTAAATTATCATTGTCATTCGATTGACATATTTACCCACTTCGCAAATGTCATATGAAGTTCAAGTTTATATTAACACTATCTCATCTATTGGAAATAGTTGATAGAGAAACAGACCAATAACTCTGATCATTTGTCATAATGACATACAATGTTTATATAATTTATTATCAATAGTTTTTTTTATAAATATATCATTTTGTTGAGATTTTAAATTAAAATATGTATTATAGTTTGTTATAATAATCTCTAAACTTTCATGCTAAATTTCCAAATACTTTTAAAAAATTCATGTCGTTTTTCGAAACCATTTCCTACATCAATATACCCATTGACATTTCTGTAAAATTAGGATTGTGATATTCCCATTGATATTGATATTTTAAACCTTGTATAGAATCATTTACGGTGTCATATCATATCAAATACATGGATGTACAATTTTACTTTGCTTCAGTGTTTTGGGTTGATTTGAAAGTGTTTTTTTTTTTTTGGCGGGGGTTGTAAACAACAGTTACTTGTGCTGTCATTTAAACTTTGTAAAACATATGACAATATTATTTACCTTGGTGCAAGATGTATTTTAAAGATACATCGATTACAAATTTCACTGTGTTAAATTTTGTGAATGACAGCTTCTGTTAGATTCATTATATAACTTTGACAATGCCTCAAAAAAAAAAAAATTAATAATAATAAAAAAATAATAATAATAATAATTCACCATGCAACTTGGTGACAGATATCCAGCTGCTCCATTCACTGCATGACCTATCCAAATGAAAACAAGCAACAAGTAAAATTGTATGGCTCTTTCTGCATCGTATTATACAGATTATCTGAACGATCTAAGGAAGTTTTGCTCTCTTTCATAGTTAAGCTTCAGGCCATCCTTTGTTCTTTTCTGTTTCTTGACCATATTTGAGCTTTGTGTTCAAGTTCTAACACTATGTTCTTATCAAAATATTTTCTGGACTAGGAAGGTATTCAAAAAATAAGAAAATAAAAAAAATAGAAAGAGAAAGGTGTTATTGTTGTTTGGTTGGGTGAAAGAACCTGAGGTTTGTAAAGAATTAACTCTCTTTGACATGCCAAATTGCACAATTTTATAAAGTGGCTAATTAGGTAAGACATTATTAGTTGGGAAAAGGTGATGGAAATGATAGGTGTAGTTGATATAGTTTGTTTTTCTTGAGTTCTAGAGTTTGGTTACATTAGAAACATTAAATTAATGGTGAGGTGCATTTTAGTAAACAATAAGATTAATAATGAATGATATCCATGCTATGATTCAACTAAAGAAAGATTTAACTGAAGTGAAACCTGAGTGCTGGCCAAACTGCATTCAGAAGTATTAAGTCTTGTTTTCTTGGCTTTTGTTTCATGTGGAGGAGTCTCTCTTTAGCACCAACTGGCCTGTATCCATAAATCACACTATATGCCATATTTCCCTTAGTTATTTAATTGAAGTGGTGATGTTGCTTAGCAGTGATATTTTCTATTTATGTTAAAGTTTATGTCATTCTGATTTTTTCAGTTATTGTTCTTGCAGTTTACCATTAATTTTCTCTTTACTGGCCATTAATTTTCTTGCAGTTTACCATTAATTTTTTCTGTACTGGCCATATAAGGGCTCTTAAATTACAATCAAGTTAAACTCAGAAAAATGTGTGATATTTTAACTAGTTGTCCCTGTTGATACCCTCAGTCAGAGACAAACAAGGAACCACTTAGGAATAGGCTCACCTTTGATACCCTACTACACTTTGTTTGGTTGAAAAAAGTGAAACTATGGGAGGAAGAGTAGGAATGGATCCATTAATGTGGTTTTAGTCCAGACCCAATTCTGTTGGGCCAAAATTCAACTTCATGGTCCAGATAGTGGAACTTTTTGAGTTAATGAACCTATATATCATTCCATAAATGATACAAGAAGTGCTATACAAACCCTAGGATAAGTAAAGTTAAGCCCCCCCTTCCTTCATTCTGCTGTGCCATCTCCCCCTCTTTGAATGTCAGTAGTTTTGCATTGATTATTTTAAATTCAACAAAGATAAGTTTCCTTAATACACTAGTCCGGTCTAAATTTATGACTCTTATTTATTATTTCTCATTCTTCCCCTGCTTGGATCTGTCCAAACCATCATATATATCTGCAAACTGTGATATGTGATGTTATATTTACATGTGTCACAATCAGTTGAGATTGTTTTGTTATTTTGATACTTGCATGAGTAATATCAGGTATAGCTACTGCATGGTAAAGTAAAGTTTTGGGCCAGCATGTTATTGTCTGAGCTTGTTTTCCTAGTTTGACGTGACTTTCACTTTAGATAGATCACAGAACTAGCCTTCAATACACACACACACATATATATATATATATCTAAGTGCGTTCATGCAATTTAATCTTTCCAGTATGCAATTTAACTGCAGATTTCACTTAAAATTGCTCCTTATGTTGTTTTTTACTGACTGGTTAACATGCACTAATATCCTGGCATGTGTCTAAATCTCTAAGTTAGCAATGAATTGGTCCACTCATCTTATAGAGCATCATCATGAGTTTTTTTATTTTTCAAATTTCTTTGTTTTGACTGGAAATCATAACCTCATTTTTGATATTATCATTTCCAGTGACAGAGCAATTCCTTCTTCCAATATTGACTTGCATTTTGCTCACTGCTCTCGGAATCTGGAGAAATGTAAAGTTTGTGGTGATATGGTTCCCAGGAAATTTGCAGAGGAACATTATCTAAGCACTCATGCTCCGGTAATTTTTTTTTATCTAAGCTGCTGAAATACCATGAATTTACTCAAAGAAATAATATAACTCAAAAGCATGCTTTATTTTCCCTTTAAGGGAAGTACTTCTGTTGTGTGGTTGGAGATACTCTTGGTGTGGATAAGTTCGTACCAGGAAGCAAACTAAAATAACCATCACATGCTTAATGCTATGTTCAAGTCTCCACTAAATTGCATCATGATTGTTCACTTATGTTGGGATTGGGCAAAGGTTAACATGGTACGGGTTTGGACAGCAAGAACCATACTTGTGAATTGTAACTACGGGAGAAGTGGCCTTCTGGGTGCTTGTGCCTTTTGACTTGGATATAACATTGGCTCTTCAACAAAGTGAATACATGGAGATAAATAGATAAATAAAAAGCATTGAAAGAAGAAAACTAGCATTTGCAAAAAGAAAAGTAGAAGGGAATAGGAAAAAGAATATGGAAAAGGAGAAAATAAAACATGAAAATCCTCTCAAGCATTGAACCAGATGCAAACTAGACATGTGTCCTACTAAACTGATCCTTAAAATCTCAATAGAAGTCTCGGTGTTTATTAATTCCCTTTCTGTAAAATCAGAACATTACGCATTAACCTTAAACTTTTGCAGGAAATTACTTTTAAAAAATAATTATAATACTAGATAGGTAAGACTCCTGTTAGAACTCAAATAATTATAGAAGTCTTAACTAAAAATTCATATAACAATTTACTATGATAACAAGTGTTGTGATGACTTGAAAGACAACTCTGAAACCACTGGTAGAGTATTACTTTGGACCAAAGAAGGCATTTTTCTTATGATGTGCCCTATAAGCTTCTGGATACACTTATTGATTCTGTTGTTTGCATTATTTAGTTTAGTTCAATAGGAACAAACTAAGCCATTATCCCACTATAATACACTTGTATTCTACCATAGACTTGCTCTCACTCATGTCATATGCGATCTAACATGTTAGAAAAGCTTGTGGTCATGTGGTATAAATTGATAAATTGGAGTGGCATAATAGAACCCAAAATAATAAAAAAGATGGCTAAATGTCAACAAATGAAAAGTTGAGGGGATCAATGAATGACTTTGTCCCACTTTCTTGTATTTGGGCATCTACCTATTGTAAGATATGTTAATATATATATATATATATATATATATATATATATTTATTTATTTTTTGGTTCTTTAAGGTTTATAATTAATTCTTTGTACTCCAATTACTTGGCAGGTGTCTTGTTCCCTGTGCAGTGAGACAATGGACCGTGACATATTAGATGTTCACAAAGGAGAAAATTGCCCACAAAGGATTGTGACTTGTGAATATTGCGAGTTTCCACTTCCTGCAGTTGATCTATTGGAGCATCAGGTAGTAATTTATTTGTATGATTTGGATGTTTTTTCATTTTATGTAATGTGCTTGTCATTGGCTATTCCAGGAAGTATGTGGGAATAGGACAGAGTTATGTCATATGTGCCATAAATATATTAGACTCCGAGAAAGGCATGGCCATGAAAGCAGATGCACTGGTTTTGTTAATAATATTGCTGAGTCTTCAAGGTAAGTAGAATTGCCTGATATTAATCTGGTCAGCTTCTTACCTTATGTTCTATTCATAAAGTTGGTGACATTTAATCCCTTATTGAGATAGAAGTTTAATCACTGTCAAGCAATAAACAATAAGTGCTAGTTTAATACCTCCTACGAGGGGTATGAGGAAATTCTTGTTGCACTGATTAGCGTTATGACTTTAGTCAGAAGTTGGTTATCTTACAGTCAAAGGAACCAAATTTGATGCAAATGGTGAGAATTACTGAAAAGGAACAATGGGTCTTAAGGAATGTGAGAATTTGGAAATTACTTCTTCAATAATGAGTAAGGATTTTGTAGATAATTTTTTATTCCTTGATCATCAAATGCATCTAAGTATGGAAGATAATAGTTCTCTTAGGGTTTTCTCTAGATGATTGATGAAGTATGTGATTATGGGATTGTGATTAAATATCCAAATAAACTCAGATGTGTGCATATGATTGTTTGGATAAGTAATCATAATTTTTTTTGTCAGATTTGTACTTTGGTGGATTATTATATGCATAACTGTGTCTTTGATTTATTTTCTCGATAAAACTTTCAAAAAGTATTGCCCATGGACCATGGTAATGTTTAGAGTTCTACATCCCCTAACTTCTGATGCAATACATAGATAAATTAATGTATCATCAAATAACCCTCAAGTTACTAATTTTAGAAACTAAAATATTTACTTCTCATGAAATAAATATTGAAATTAGCCTAGAGATTCTTTTAGTGTGTATCAGTATATCCCACATTATCATCATTTTTCCCATTCGAATAGAAATAATGAGTTCCAAACAAAGCATATCTTCATGTGAAGATCTTTCTGTGTATCATTACACTGCGTTTTGAATTCCTTGCTTCTCGGTTTCAATCTGATTCAGATTGCATTTAGTTGTTTGCTCATTGTTGATGGACATTATATCTTTGAAGGAACATACGAGCACCAGAAAGGCCCCCTCGTGCTCCAAGGAGGCAACCACGCGAGTTTGTACCAAAGCGCCTACTGTTTACCATTGCAATTACTGGGATTGCTGTTCTGTTAGGTTCGCTTTTCTTCCAAAGGAAACCAGATTCCACTCAAGTGAATTGATATTTTGAAGAATGCTTTAGCATTGTTCATATGATAAAGTCTCGGTAGGTTAATGATTTTACGTTTTCTTACTGTGTGTTTAACACGAGAGTATGATTCGGGACATGGTAGTGTTGAAAGATTATGTTTATGGATCATTTTTATCAAATGAGAATCGATGTTCGTTCAGTAAATAGGAGTATGTGTAATTAAATGAGAATCTTGATTGAACTGGGAAGGAATAAATGATTTTGTTGTACCCAAAATACCAATGTGATCTTGCTATTGTTTACTGAATACAGTTTATCTATTAGCTTAATCAAATAACCACAGAATGACAGAATATATCATAGATAACATATATCATATATTGCTGCTATTATATATACACACACACACACACAATGTAAAAAAAAAAAACAGTTCACTACTCATGATTCATGTATATGCATTGAACATACAATTTTAACTGTTCCATGATTTGGCAAAATGTATCTCACGTCTCTGAGCATCTCCTGCCCTGCTTTGATGTTTTTTTTCTCTAGTAGTGATGTAAAAATTTGTGTTATCAACTTTGCACTAGGTCAACACAGGTTTTGACTAGGTATTCTTTTTCGTTTTTCTTTTTCGATTTTTTAAATAATAATAATAATAATAATAATAATAATAATAATAAATATTTCATTTTAGTGCAACAAATAGTGGGACAACAATAAAATATTGTGCAGTATTGAAGATGTTCTAATATATTCATATTTGTTTTGAAAAGTTCCTAATACATCAATTTGTTTTAAATGATTCCTACAATATATATAAAAAGAAAAAAAAATTGTCATCTTTATGTTTGTTCAAAAGTAGACTAGAATTTGACAATATTACAACTTATTATTATAAATACCATTTGGGTTTGGATAGAAGGATTTGAAATTTAGGATTTGAAATGAATGGATTTCAATTTCTCGATTAAAATTACTCCAAAATTAATTTAAAATGAAAGTGATGGAATTGAAAACCACGTTCATCCAAACATCATCGATGGATTTACTACCATGAATTTCAAATCCCTCCTCAAATCCACCCATCCAAATGAACTTTATTTTCTCAAATATGTCAGTTATACCGTTAAAATTTTACAAATCAATATCTCTAATTTGTTGAATTTTCACGTGGGGTTTCATATGTCAATTTAAGTGTATTAATTTGACATCAATTTATTTATATTAGTATAAATGAGCAAGGGTGTTGGCTTTGCTTATCGACGATGTATGAAAGAATGAAGAACGATTTGAGTTTCAACTAAAGAAGAATTTTAGGCTGTTCTTTT
Source organism: Scutellaria minor (assembly GCA_954870855.1). Taxonomy (NCBI): domain Eukaryota; kingdom Viridiplantae; phylum Streptophyta; class Magnoliopsida; order Lamiales; family Lamiaceae; genus Scutellaria; species Scutellaria minor. Next base: position 3,700,552 of record OX940734.1, read on the forward strand.
GATATTGGACAAATGCCCTTCTAAAGTATTTATTTATTATAGGGCAAAAAATTAGGACCTTGTTTGGTACTCACCATTATAAAATATGAATTGTCGACCCCATCATCTAATCACCATTAATACATCACATGTGTCATTTAATTTATATGGATGTATATCGATCAGTATAGTTGTCGAATCTTGATTTGATATTATATTTTAATTCGAACGGAAAAATGATTTTAACCCCTTAAAAATAAGAATGATTGTATGTAAATTGCAAAGTTAATATAAAAATATATGCATAATAATCGTTTGATTCAATTAAGTTATTTCAATGATTTTCTCTCACAATCGAACCAAATCAAAGCAACCAAATTTGTTAAAATTGAAAATCAAAACCAAACCAAATACATTTTTTGATTTGATTTTTCGATTTTGGTCGAACAATGGACACTACTACTAATTTCTATGGGAGCTTGTTATAATAGTGCCTTGAAAACTTTTGATTACACTTCTTGATGCTTTAGAAACTTTTTAAAAGAACATGCCTTGGGTTGTGTTTGCAAGATACTACAACTCAATCCTACTTTTTTTTTTTCTCATTTTATTCATTTTTTTACAATTTCCAATAAAAATATTTATTTTTTCAAAATAAAATAAAACAATATCATTTTTTTTTTTACAATTTCCAATATGATGTGACATTTTAACTATAATCATGTCCTATAAAATTTTAAAACAAACACAAAATTATCAAAATCGATCCACTTTTTCAAAATCCATCTAAATCTTAACTTGCAAAAACCACATCCACCCTAATCTATAACATACCCTTAGATAACCTTAAAATTATGTTTTTATTTTTATTTTTTGAGTTGTATTAATGTTATGTCATTTAGAGAGAGAGAGTTATGATGCTTGATTAAATGCAAAAATTGCGAATCGTATGTTTCCAAACAGAGCACTACTCTGGAACTCAAGAAACACAGCATAAAACTTGCCAATTCTGAGAGAGGCAAACAAAACGCGAAAAAGGAATTGACAAGGTCAAAACAAAACAAAACTCCTCGTCTTGGAGGAAAAATAACCAACCAACTGCACTCTTTCTCTCACTCTCTCTCTCTAGATCAGAGCTTTCATAAAAGTCGGCGAAATGGGTGGTGGTGCTAAACTAAAGAAGACGATCAAGACATTTTGGAGGTGTGCGTGTGTGGGCCCTCCAGGTGATAATCCATATCCCACTACTACTAATACTACTTCACTTCTACGTTCAATTTTTATTTTTATTTTTATTGCTTCTCTTTTACTTTAATTCCATGTATTTTTATCAATTCCTTGTTATTGCATGCCCTTTCCCTTCAATGTTTGTCCTTTATTTGCTAATTTCTTGGGAATGGGATTCTCTAATATCTATCTTCTCTACTTTTGCTTTATTTGTTCATCCTAAAGGCTAACGTATGACTAATATGAAATCGGAATTTATGTACAATGTACTGATGAGTTTGTGAAAATTGGGTTTTGTTTGTGTGTAATTGGCTCTGTCTAGAAAGGGTGCATTGCTAAAGCTTAAGGCATAAATTTAAGATAATAAAAAATGCTTTCTTGCTTGTTAAGGGAAGTAAAACTCTTTGTGGATGGTATTTACTATATATTGAGAGAGAGAGAGACAGAGTTATACATAATCTTATAAATTTGTATGATTTGTGAGATATTAACAGTTTGAAGTTTGCCTTTCTTTCTCTGGAGATTGATTGCATAAATGTAAGAAGATTATGAAACTTTTTTTTTATTTTTTATTTTTTTTGCTAAAAGATTAAGAAATGCCAGGCAAAATGTGGCCTCTTTAATGGGGATAAAGCCAAAATTTTGTTGTGCATTGCAGAACGTTGTGGAGTTGGAGTTATGTCGCCTATAGGTGTTCGTTTGTATGTTCAAAACAACCATGTAAATTCACTTTCTCTTTCATTGTTAAGAATGAGATTCTACTTGTGCTTTTCTTCTGAGATTTCTGATTGATTTTCCATTGTCATGGTGGTTTTCAGGTGGTTTTGGATAATGGTATACTCCAAGTCACGTTGTCAAATCCCGAGGGTATTGTCACTGGAGTTTCCTATAACGGCATTGACAACTTGCTAGAAGTTCTCAATGACGAGTCTAACAGAGGGTAATATGCTTCTTCTGGATTCTTACAAGCTTTCAAAAGTACAAATCATGTCATGTGATTTGATGAATATAAGAATATTATTTTAGATGAAAAAATCAAGTATTGAAGCCCACTCATTTTGAAATGAATATGTAGGTATTGGGATGTTGTATGGAGTGCACTGGATGGAAGTAGCAAAGCAGGAGTGTTTGAAGTGTATGTACCCTGTTCGTGTTTACTACGTGTATTTCTGATGAATGTTTTATATCTTTTAAAAATGCTGTAAGAACTATTACACTAAAATGTAGTATCAAAGGAACAACGTTTAACGTTATAAAGGAAAGTGAGGAACAAGTAGAGGTGTCGTTTTCAAGACCATGGGATCCGTCTCTTCAGGGCAAGCTTATTCCATTAAACATAGACAAAAGGTATTCTCTTCACTCACACACAAATATGTGTAATCAGAAATGAAACTGATAGTCTTGTAGGTTTGTTCTGTTGTGTGGTTCCTCAGGATTCTACTCGTACGCTATATATGAACACGTTGGATCACCCGAGTGGCCTGCTTTCAGCCTTGGCGAAACCAGAATTGCATTCAAACTACGGAAAGACAAGTGAAGTTTTCTGCTTCTTTCTTATACTAATTGCTAGTCTGTTTTGTCTTTAAAAGGGATTATTCAAAAAATAGTATTCTTAATGTATAGCATAATGTGTAGATTTCACTACATGGCTGTGGCAGACAACAGACGGAGATTTATGCCCCTACCAGATGATCGATTACCTGGACGAGGCCAACCTCTCGCCTATCCAGAGGCGGTCCTCCTTGTCAATCCTGTGGAGCCTGAGCTTAAAGGAGAAGTGAGTTCATCTTCACTTCTCTTTCTCATTTATTGCATTAGATTACCGTAGACTTCATTGTGGATCGTTCTATACTCTTTTATAGGTTGATGACAAGTACCAATACACATGTGACAACAAAGATCTCAAGGTCCATGGATGGATTTCTATGAATCCAGCAGCTGGCTTCTGGCAAATCACACCTAGTGACGAGTTTCGTACAGGCGGACCCCTCAAACAGAATCTCGCGTCCCATGTGGGGCCCACGACACTGGCTGTATGCTGCCTATCTTTGCTTATCAAGTTTCTATTATTATTCGACATTAACATTAAATTATATGGTGCTACATTGTCTTGTGACTATGGTTCAATGACTGCTAATTGTGTCGAGATTATTACATGGATTACAGGTTTTCGTCGGTGCTCACTATGCTGGAGATGATTTGGTGCCAAAATTTGCTCAGGGAGAGCCATGGAAGAAAGTTTTTGGCCCGGTTTTCATCTATCTCAACTCTGTAATGGATGGAGAGGATCCACTGACCTTATGGGATGATGCTAAACGACAGGTTTACCAGTTTAAATTTTGTGTTTTGACAATCTAATAAACAAACATCCTTGCATAAATCTAATTCATTAAAATTTCTCTTCAGATGTTAGTTGAGGTCCAAAGCTGGCCTTACGACTTTCCAGCATCTGAGGATTACCAAAAAGCGAACGAGAGGGGCAATGTTAGTGGCAAACTATTGGTTTCAGACAGGTGATGTCTCATACATTTGGTCGAAAATCAAACCTTTTTCTTACATATAATGGATTGACAATTGTCTACTTTCTTCCTAGGTATGTTAGTAGTGATTATATTCCTGCTAACGGTGCATACGTAGGATTAGCAACTCCTGGAGATGCAGGATCCTGGCAAAGAGAATGCAAGGTATTTATTCTACAAATTCAAGAACTTATGTTGGTTGTTTATCCAAATGGTAATCATCTCTCAATTCATTTAAACGATCAGGACTACCAATTTTGGACAAGAGCAGATGAGATGGGCAATTTTTCCATCAACAATGTCAGAACTGGTAACTACAATCTTTATGCATGGAACCCCGGATTCATTGGAGACTATCAAAATGAAGCTGCTATCACTATAACCCCAGGTCTTATTTTCCTTACGTTCTTAATTTGAGGTTTAGATTATGCTCAAACATGTAAATGCCTGTATCCGATCAATGTGAGAACAGGCTGTCAGATTGATATGGGTGAGCTCGTATTCCAGCCTCCTAGAGACGGTCCCACATTGTGGGAAATAGGCGTTCCTGATCGTACTGCTGCAGAGTTTTACGTTCCTGATCCTGATCCCAAATATATCAACAAACTTTTCATTAATCATCCAGAGAGGTTAGTTTTATACTTCAAATATTTATCAGTTGACAAAACAGATATCATGAATCCATTTTATGAACAGATTCAGGCAGTATGGACTATGGGATAGGTACTCAGAGTTGTATCCAGTCGAAGACTTAGTTTATACAGTAGGCCAAAGCGACTACCGAAAGGATTGGTTCTTTGCACAGGTTAACAGGTACATTTCTAACAAGCATATATATATATATGACCGATTTTGCATTCATTTCTCTGAATTGGTTGAGGGATTTTCATCCCTGGGATACCAACAACGTTTCCGCACAATTTGATTTCATCAACATCGTCATCTCATTGTTAGAATCCGTCATGCCCACCTCAAACTCATCCAAATCTCAACTTTCCTCAAAAATTAACCAAAGTGTATGTTTCATGCGCCAAAACATTCTTCTCTTCAAGCTATAGCAAAACCCCAAATCAATTTACCGGTTTCAGTTCGAATTGACCGAGAATCGAATGAAATTTTCCATAAGCCCGAAATTGGGGATTCCGGGCCAATTTGTCTAAAATTTGCCAAATTAAAAAGGTCAGTGTCCTTTTTCTGAAGCCAGATAAGTTAATTCCTAATCTAAAGAGCCAAAAAAATTAGTGTCCTAAATTTACAATTTTCCGAAGAAAAACTTCGACTTTGATCACTCTTACATGCATATATATATATATATATGTGTGTGTGTGTGTGTGTGCGCCTTTGTCCAAGTTATCTATCCTCCTCATTGGTCATTACTAGTATTTGAATCAATCGTTTAACGGATGAAGGAAAAAACAAGACAACACGTATCAAGGAACGACATGGCAGATCAAATTCACACTAGACAGTGTGAATAAAAGTGGGGCGTATAAGTTACGAGTGGCTATTGCTTCTGCAGCTCTAGCTGAACTGCAGGTAAAACTAGTGAAATGTTCAGAAGATAGACTAATGTGGTTAGCATGTTCTGTCTGATCGATGGTTCTTTTGTAGGTTCGAGTGAACAATCCAAACACAAATAGACCATTGTTTTCGAGTGGACTGATTGGGAGGGAGAATGCAATAGCAAGGCATGGAATTCATGGGCTATATTGGTTGTACAATATAGACATACAAGGTGGTGTTCTTGTTGAAGGGGAGAACACCATTTTCTTGACTCAACCAAGGAATCAGAGTCCTTTCCAAGGCCTCATGTATGATTACATTCGACTCGAAGCTCCTCCACAGATACAGTGATATAGATTTTCATGTTTTTTTGTCAGAGTGTTTTGAGTGTTAATAATTTGTGCAATATGGCATACGGAATCTTTTATTTTCTATCATGTTTTAGTATAGTATTGATGGAGTGAAATGTAAGATCGAAACATGATAGAGAATAAAGGATTCGAAATTAGAATAAAGTTTTTTTTGATGTATTATAATTTTTTAAAAATTTCCTTTGAAATAAAAAGTTATACCGTTGATGCAGCACAATCTATTTACATAGTAAAACTTATTAGTACATTAAATCCATCATCTACGTTCTAAATGAAGTTCCATTTCACGAATTAAGATGTATGTTTAACAAGAGAATGACTCTCCAACCATTTAATATACTCATTTTAATTAACAATTTTTTTTTGAGGGAACATTTTAATTAATAATTATTCTAACTGTCATAAATTGATTTTTCTTCTTTCCTGTTAAAGTAAGTTGAATTACATAAATAAATAAATAAACTATACACAAATGTCATTCTCAATATTAAAAGTAGGTATTTTCAGGTAGGTTGCTATTGTGCATGTGAAGGAGAAATTTTGGCCTTATATGAAGCCCTATCATGAGTAACAATATGATATTTGGGATCAATGCAAAAAAAAAATGTTCCATGCTAGTGAAAATAAAATCTTCACATCTCTTAGAATTTAGTGTTATTATTCAAAGATGTTGCTCGTGAAAACAAAGTTTTTATATCTCTTGTTATTATTCTAAGATGTTATAAATTTAAACTGTTTCTAAATTTTAAATCTTCTCTTATTAGGCAACTAACAAACTTGATTGCCCATGTATTTGCCATGCAATCTCATTCTTATGTTAATCCTTTTGATTTTTTTTTTCTTTTGATTGGGTTGTTGTTTGATTGAATGATTAAATTTAGGTAGCAATTATTATGTTCGGATTTGTAATTCGAATTTAAATACAAAAACAAACATATTTTAGGATTTTGAAGTCCAAAATCATATCATGTGAATTTATTTCCAAACATACCCTTCAGTGATTGACCTAGCATTAAATTCATAATATATATATATATATATATATATATATATCTTATAGTTTGTTAAATGGGTTTAAAGTAGGAGCAGGGACCAAAGTGTCGCGAAATTTCAGCGATATTTCGCCAAAATTTCGATAAAATTGATGAACTGAAATAATAATACGCAACAGTTTTATTTCGTCAAAATATCGTCGATATTTTGGTAAAATATTGTTCAAATTTCGATTTCGGTGAGTCCCTTCATAAAAACACAGTATATTGCCGATATATCGGTCTTATGCATATGTTGGCGATATACTTTTTTTTTTTTTTTTTTCTTTTTTTTATGATTTTTTTGGGTGGAACATTAAATAATGGTTTTACATGAATTATAGATGAGATTTCTTATTCAAAAATTAGTCATATTGTCATAAAAGATAACGTTTATATAATAGTTTATTTATAAATTTGTTGTAAATATATCATTTTATTTGGAATTTAAGTCAATATATGTATTAATGTTAGTTAAAATATTCTGTAAACAACTAGATATATTTTTCAATTTCTTTTACAAAGTTTCCATATTTAAAAAAAAAAGTTCGATATTTCCATCGAAACCGATATATCCGTAAAATCAAGATATCGATATTTTTATCGATAACTATATTTTCGTCCTTTGAGTAGAAGGCAAGATTGTAAAAAGCAGGAGAGAGAAGTCCCTCCTTGAAGCTTGAAAGCATGGCAAGGAGCTGTTTTCTCACTCACGACTCAACCCATAAAGCATGAGAATGGCAGCATTATGAGCTCAGAGAGGCATTTCTCTGAACAGTTGGTGGACAATTGGTGAAGTTTGCTGAATTCGCCGCTAAGAGCCTAACGTCTTGCAAATAATGGCGACTCGCCTTGTCACTACAAAGCTTGAAGACTTGGTATAGTAATCTTTCTTGCTAGAGATTCATCACGTTGAATTTACAAATCGTACTCCTTTTGTATTGATTCCTTTCCGTTCTTTTCGTGCCTACTTCAAATCAATCCTGTGTTGGTGTGATTAATGTACTCCGCGAATACATTTTCATCTATTGGGTTTCAACTGAAGCCATTGAAGAAATACCTAGTAAAATGTATGTATAATTATTACTCGTGTTTGATATTTGTTTGTCTATGTTGTATTGTATAATTCCCTTACTCATTGGATGCGGAAATTTTAAAAGAAAAAGTTATGGTGATTATGATACAAAAGAAAATGTGAATTTGGATGGATTGCCCCTTTCCTGACGTTGCGTTTGTGCTGTAAACTGTTTGTGATATTGCAGTAATTCTCATCAGCAATCTAATAACCCTACAGCCTAATTATCAATAGTATTTTCTGAATATCATTCTATGATAATGCAAAATTCAGGTTGTGATTGATAATGGAGTACTCCAGCTCACTCTGTCCAATCCAGGGGGAATTATCAAGGGCATACAGTATAATGGAATTGATAATCTGCTTGAACTCCACAATGAAAACTTGAATGGCGGGTACACCTCTTGTTTTTTAATTTTCCATTGCTTCTCATGTTATCATGCCTTTACATGCTCACTTTACTCATACTTGTCGTTTTTTTATATCTAATTGCTATTTAATTAACATTGTATCACGTCGAAGAGTTCTTCTCTTATCAATCCAATTCACTGCTATATATTCTCTTTTATCTGTCTGCATGAATGTTCATGAGCTATTATTGTGATATTTACAGGTTTTGGGACCTTAATTGGAGTGAAGAAGGGAGTACTAAAACAAGGGGAAAGTTTGATACGTATGCCTTTGATATTGAGTCTAAATTTCTTGTCTTCTGTGGAAATTTCATTCAGTAATAATTTTCTGTCTTTTGACTTGATAAAGTTATTTAAATTGTCTGTATGGTAACTGCTTCCATAGGAGGGTAAGGAATGGAAGAATTTGATTCTTTTAAAAGTTTATCATCGTAGGATAAGAGGAAGAGTAAGTTGTCTGCCCATGATTCCTCCTTAGCTGTACATGGTATACAATTTACAATTTCAACCTTATAATTTGAGTTCTACAAATAGACGAGATAATTGGAAAGTTGGAGTCTTACTAACTATATCACACCCTTAATTGAGAAGATTTATTTCTGTATAGGATTGAAGGGACAAGTTCGAGAGTTATTGTAGAAAATGAGGAGCAAGTAGAGCTCTCATTCACAAGAACGTGGGATCCTTCAGTCCTAGGAGAACAATCACCTCTAACTATAGACAGGAGGTTCTCTCTTCTGTCTTACCTAATTTTCATCATGTATCTTACTATGTATCTTTTTATTCGAGATTGAGTTCTAACCCTGTTGAACTTTCAGGTTTGTGATGCTTCGTGATTGCCCAGGATTCTACTCTTATGCCATTTTTGAACATACAGCTGATTTTCCTGGTTTCAACCTTAACACTACCAGGATTGCTTTCATGCTTAGAAAAGATAAGTAAGAATTCCTTTACCCTGCCAAAGAAGACTGATTTGACAATGATCAGATACTATATGTTTCTCATAATAGCATAACATAGTGTTTCCTAGCTATCTATTTGGGTTGACAATTGGAATTAGGAGTTCTTGCATAAAACTTCAAATGGTTCAATGCCATAAGTTGAGCTTCATTATAGGAAATATAGAACTTGCAGGATTGATACACAGAAAATAATTTTTCCTTGTATCTTCTGAGTCGGAAATCAATGTGCTGTGATTCACAATTTTTTTTTTTTTTAACTTACCAGGTTCCAGTACATGGCTGTAGCAGATAATAGACAGAGATACATGCCCCTTCCAGATGATCGACTACCAGGAAGAGGTCAACAACTGGCTTACCCAGAAGCTGTTCTCCTTGTTGATCCTGTCGAACCCGAATTCAAAGGAGAGGTAAGTCAAATAGCTTTCATTTCAAGATTATTTCTAAATGGTATGTTCTATATGCATGCAGCATGCCTCAGCTTTCTGACTGTAACTTTATTGATCTATCCTGCGCAGGTGGATGATAAGTACCAATACTCATGTGAGAACAAAGATAATAAGGTGCATGGATGGATATGTTTTGACCCACCAGTTGGTTTTTGGCAAATTACACCTAGCAACGAATTTCGAAATGGTGGACCCTTAAAGCAAGATCTGACCTCCCACGTTAACCCTACCACCCTTGCAGTAAGTCAATGCTACTCTACTTTTCCTTAGTGATATATTTTTGTAACTACATCAATCCAGGAAGAAAGAATTTGGTAAAACTTATAACTTTAGGATAACCAGGAAAGACTTTCATGGAATGGAACTAATGTCTGGACATTGAATAAAAAATTTGTAGTTTCTCCCTTTTTTTTTTCCTTTTTTTTTTTTTTTTTTTTTGCATCTGCTTTTACATGAAACGGCTAGAATGTTGTAGAAAAGTTTATTTCCTTTGAGTCTTTCAAGATAAGAAATTTTAATCTGAAATGCGTACCAGATATTTGTTACATCACATTATGCAGGGGAGGATCTTATTCTGAAATTTAAACATGGGGAAATATGGAAGAAAGTTTTTGGTCCAGTTTTTATTTATCTCAATTCTGTGTCAGATGGACATGATGCACTTACGCTTTGGGATGATGCCAAAAAACAGGTAAATAATCAAACTTGAATGATAAATTAGTTGATACAAGATTGCATGTCATTCTACAAACTACCTGTATGGTTATTTTGGCAACTCAATTAATAGATGGCTGTATTAAATTCCAGATGAGAAAGGAAGTGGAATCATGGCCATATAGTTTTGCAGCTTCAGATGATTTTCCTAAATCTGACCAGAGGGGCACAGTAAGGGGTAAAATGCTTGTACATGACAGGTCTCTTTCTTTGTCACCTACATTCTTCTGATTGTCTTGTATACTGTTGTGCATTTTAATTTTGATAAGAACTCAAGTGTAGATGGTTTACATGGTATATTTGGCTGGCCTCTTGTATAAGCCAAGATGATATGAAGAGCTTATCACATTCGACCATGAGAAATAAGCCATAAGACAACCTGCTATAGCAAATGGAACATCATATTCTCAATTCTTTTTTAGACATACACCACTTAACTTGTCTTATAATATTCTCAGTTATTTATATAAACTTGTCCAGGTATATTAGCAGAGACATTATACCAGCAGAAGCAGCCTATGTTGGGCTGGCACCTCCAGGAGATAAGGGATCATGGCAAAGGGAATCCAAGGTAACACTTTGCTTCCTAAATCGAGCACAGCTTTTCTCTATCCCATGTTACACTTTCGCATGTTTGATTGTACAGGGTTATCAATTTTGGACCAGTGCTGATGAGGATGGTTGCTTTTGCATAACTAATATACGAGCTGGTGACTATAATCTGTATGCATGGGTGCCTGGATATATAGGAGATTACCAGTATGAAGAAGCATTGATCATAACCACAGGTTTTACATGTTCTGAAGTTTTTAATTTATAGCATCCATAATATCTCAATAGTGGTTTCCAACAAACTTTACACACTTGATTTCCTTATAGAAATATTGATTAAAACAATTTTCCTGACCATCAGTTATGATTTTCAACATAGATTGTGATATTGATATTGGCGAACTTACATTTGAGCCATCGAGAGACGGCCCCACATTGTGGGAAATTGGCATCCCTGATCGTACTGCATTGGAATTTTATGTTCCGGATCCCAACTCAATGTACACTAATAAACTATATGTAAATCATCCAGACAGGTTAGATTTTGTGCAACTTAATTTACTTATTCCAGTGGGATTTCCTTGGTGTATTTTCTTTCATATGTTTAAACTACTAGGACCTATTTAATGGTTTGTTTCTTGGCAGGTTTAGACAATATGGACTATGGGAACGATATGCTGATTTATATCCAGATAAAGATTTAGTGTACACTGTGGGTATCAGTGACTATAGAAAAGATTGGTTCTACGCTCAGGTTACAAGGTGGTTTATTCAATATTTATTCCTTTCATTCCGAAAATTCATCTAATAATATTTCCCAATTGAAAAGCACAACTTTCTGTCATCCTTCTTAAAAGTGTTATATCTCTAAGAGCTGGATTAATGGTCTTAGTTTATAGGATTATCCATTAATTGAGGCTGATATGCTTCATAAGAAAGTTATAGCAAGAAACTTCAGTGGGTTGGTTTCACTTGATGAACCAGGTATCTTTACTAGGAAATGTTATCTAATAATGGGAATATATGCCATCTCTTTGGATATAATGCTATTACTTTTATATCATACTGGTTAGAGGCCATTTCAGGAGTCATACAGTTTTTTTGCAAATAAGCATAGTTTTATTAGATAAATCATTTTGAACTGATTTTGAAAAAAAAAAAAAAAAAAAACCTTGAAATAGAAAAGGAAAAAGGAAAGATTTTCTGAGAGAAAGTCATTATAGATCATGCAGAGACTGGAGAATCAACAATGAACAAATTAAATGTGTGGGATTATAACTGGGGAAATACTAGTTTAATGCAGATAATGAGTGCTGAAGTTCTTCTAACTGGAGGGAGAGGGATTTATACTATGAAAATTTTAAATTGCATATTTATATCTCATTTATGATAGGGGCTCTTTCATTTGAGGAGCTATACAGTTGTCCAGCATCTTGTATAGTCTCTATGTTGCCTTAATTACAACCAACACCTGGTTCTTCCTTGTACAGGAAAATTGGTGACAGTGAATACAAGAGTACAACCTGGCAAATTAAATTCAGTATCGACAATGTTGATGAAGGAATCTACAAACTACGGTTGGCACTTGCATCAGTCCACAATTCTGATTTACAGGTTCAAATTCTAAAACTACTTTAGTTGTTGTGTACTATTATGATATTCTAGCATTTATATAATGAAAACACCACGGTCCTTCCTCAGTTACTCTCGGACAACAGTATTACCTTCAGATTTTTAACATTCACTCATCATATGACACTGAACTCTTTCCAGGTTCGGGTCAATGATGTTGATGCAAATCCTCCCTTATTTTCAACTGGAGTAATTGGCTCAGATAATGCAATTGCTAGGCATGGAATTCATGGAGTCTATTGGTTGTTTAATGTAGATGTACCAGCTGCTCAACTCATGCAAGGGGAAAACATCATATATCTAACACAAGCAAGGAGTAGCAGCCCTTTCCAAGGCATTATGTATGACTACATTCGTCTGGAAGGTCCGTCTTCTATTGATTCATTAGAGTTGAGTTGAAGGAAAATAAATATAGTAGCTTCTTTATTGCATTTAATATTTCGTATTATTAGTTCACCCAGCATGCACACTGAAGATGTCATCAGTGCATGTATAGCATGTACTGATGAAATGAAAAACCAGATTAACCAAGAAATTGTAAAATCAAGACAGCAAGGAGTTTTTATGAATCAGAATTAAAGGTGTCCTGCTTTGTAATGTGTTTGGTCTTGCTCCAAATTTTCTATTGCAATCTGATGCTGCACCTCATACTCTTCTATGCATCTCATCATGTGTAATATGTATTGATGAAATATTATATAAGGTGAAACACACACAAGAGTAAAGAAGCCAAAATAGTTTGGTCCATTCCCATGCATCAAACACAAATCTGTCTTTCTTGACCATAAATATATAATATAGGATAAATCATCTATCTGCATCAATGCAGACTTGATTGAATTAATGAGCATTCAAAGTGATTAACCATCTACGGGAGTGGGAGGAGCCTCAAAACGAATATAATCATACATGATTCCATGTAAAGCACTAGCATTCCTTGCTTGTGTGAGGTAAATTGTATTATCTCCTTCAATAAGTTGGGAACTCTCCATTTCCACATTGAACAACCAATACAGCCCATGAACCCCATGTCTTGCTATAGCATTGTCACTCCCAATTAATCCGCTTGAAAATAACTTGTCTCCCTGATTTGTTTCTCCATTGTTGTTGATCCTCACCTGCAATCAAGTCATCATCATAAGTTTTTTTCCACTAAATTTCTTAGTCTTCTTCTTTCCATTGTACTATTATGGCTTATGGAGAACATTCAACAGCAGAGCTGGCAATTGGACCACCCCACTCAGCCAAGGAGTGGAATCAGGCTGGTCGGGGTCAAATTGACTTCAAACCAGGATTTTTGTAGCCCAACCCGACCCTGTTTTAAGTGAAATAAAAACACAAATAATAATAATAACCGACTGACCAGCCCATGCGGGCAGGGTGAAATAGACCCAGTTTTTTTGGACCGCAAATAGGGAGGCAGTCCAGTCCATTAGTCGGACTGTTAGTGTCAGACTCAAATTTCCATCTCTATTCAATAGAAGGAATGTGTAATTTTTGGATGCACTCGAAATTACCTCTAGGATGGAGAAAGTCGCGGATGCTAGTGCAATTCGCAGAGTGTAGTTTCCACCATCTTCAACCTTGTCAAGTTTAAACTTTATTTGCCATGTTGTTCCTTGATATGCATTTTCTCCTACCTTTCTGTAGTTTAAGACCATGTTAACAGTGCAACTTAAACATCACAGTAGAAGCAGCTAAGTATCCTATTTGTTTCAGAAAATTATGAAATGCACCTTGTGACCTGAGCATAGAACCAGTCTTTCCTGTAATCACTAACACCAACTGTATAAACCAAGTCTTGATCTGGATACAAATCTGCATATCTCTCCCACAAACCGTACTGCCTAAACCTGTATAAGACAAATCAACCTCTTTACTTAAAGATAATCAAGAACTTAAAACTAGTAGAAACATTGTTATGGGTTGCAGTTATAACCTTTGTGAAGGATGATTTATGTAAAGCCTGTTGATATACATTGGATTAGGATCAGGAACAAAGAACTCTGCTGCTGATCTGTCGGGTATGCCTATTTCCCACAATGTAGGTCCATTTCTTGGAGGGACATATACAAGATCACCCACATTAATCTCACATTCTGAATGCCAAATTTGTATGTTTCTTACATTAGTTGCTCATCAAGTTCAATCACAAAAACATGTAAACTATTTAGGAAAATAAAGTGTGAATGCGGACCTGCTGTGACTACTATTTCTTGTTCACATCTATAGTCTCCAATGAAGCCAGGGATCCATGCATAAATATTGTAATTTCCAGGACAGATATCAGTAATGATGAAATAACCATCTTCATCTGCATTTACCCAGAACTGATATCCCTGAAATTCGATTTTGAAATAAACTTTTAAGTGATATTTACCTAATACAAGTAATACCCAAAAGAATAAAAAAAAAAAAAGTCGAAAGAAGCTGAAAATTTGAATACTTTTGCTTCCCTTTGAAATGATCCATCCTTTCCAGGTGGAGCCAGCCCCACATAAGCACCCTTTGCTGCTATTTTTTCCTCAGATATGTACCTTGCAAGTATGGTAATTCGATGAAAACACGAGTTATAAATTTCATATTTTGTGAATATTTCTGGTGTTATAAGGACTTTATGGAGATACACGATTAAAATACTAACCTGTCTAGAGTGAATAATCTACCAGTAATGCTACCCCTATCAGATTTGTGTGGAAAATCTTCTGAAGCAGGAAAGCTGTATGGCCACTTTTCAACTTCTTTCTTCATCTGATTCAGTATGTTAGAATTGATTTCTATTTGTTGGTTGTTAAGAGAGAAAGAGATGAGCAGAAACGGTGTTCCTACCTGCTCTTTAGAATCATCCCACAATAAAGTTGTGTCATTCTTGTCTGCAACTGAATTGAGGTATATGAAAACTGGACCGAAAACTTTCTTCCACTTTTCGCCTTCTCCAAATTTTATGATTACATCTTCTCCACCATAGTGAGTGCTTACAAACATCTAAAAACACTTAGTTATAAAGAAATTAACTATACTATGATTAAAGATGTAAGATAAATTTTATCTCATCAACTTCTGATTATAAGATTGGTAAATGGAAACATACAGCCAATGTAGTAGGATTCACATGAGAAGTGAGGTCCTGTTTGAAAGGTCCTCCGGTTCTAAACTCGTTGCTTGGAGTTATTTGCCAAAATCCCACAGAGGGATCAAAGCATATAAATCCATGGACTTTGTTATCTTTGTTTTCACAAGAATACTGATATTTATCATCAACCTGCAGATTAAAAAATAGAATCACATGCTATAGTTTCCAAGAACATGGAGCATCATTTAAAAGATGATTATTTTGTGTAGAAATTTCCTTACTTCTCCTTTAAATTCTGGCTCCACTGGATCAACGAGAAGAACAGCTTCTGGATAAGCTAATTCTCTGCCTCGTGGGGGAACACGATCTTCAGGGAGAGGTAGGTATCTTTGCCTATCATCAGCCATGGCCATGTATGCGAACCTAGTATCAAGTTTAAACATTTACGCTGACTATTTTTAGTTTCAAGAAACATCAGATGATTGAGTTGTAACTAGCAATGAAGAATGTCAGCCTACTTTTTTATCCTGAGCATGAAGGCAATTCTTGTTTCATTCAGATTGAATGCAGGCATCTCCTCGTCATGTAGGTAAATACTGTATGAATAGAAGCCCGATGAACCTCGTAGCATTATGAACCTGAGATCACATTCATCATCACATTAGTTACTACCAACATAAGTAGTGTGGAAAGATGCCATAAATATATATGTGAGTTTCAGAACAATGATGACCTTTTGTCTATAGTCAAGGGCGCATGCTCTCCCTGCATCGAACGATCCCACATTCTCTTAAATGATATTTCTATTTCTTCCTCATTTTCTACTATAACTTGGAACTCAGTTCCTTCAATCCTGCATGAAAGTTAGGTTATCTTCATTGATAATTGGATTCATTTTAAAATGTGTACAGTATTAGAATTTCTTTTGAGCATAATTGTCAAATGTAGCCTGTTTAGAGATAGATTCAGGGGAGACTTACACATCAAATTTTCCTCTTGTGCCTGAACTACCAGGTTCACTCCAATTAAGGTCCCAAAACCTGCATAGTTTTATAATATTGGCTTCAATTAAAAATATCCAATTTGGACCTTTAGCTTTGAGAATACTGAGTCTTTATTCCACTATATGAGGTCGGTTATATGGATCATACAGAAAGAGAAAAGTTTTAACTCAGAGCCATCATTCATTCTACACATATTAGTAAGTCTCTATATCTTTGAGAGTGGGTGGATGATGGATGTTATACAGATGGAATCTTGAATCAGTGTTTGTGAAATCGAATAGTACAACAAACTGGCTAGTCCATTGGTGTTCACTGTTCAACTCGGATTGAATAAATCGATGGTCCGATCGGTTCAATGAAGAGAAAATTAGTCGGAAAATGTTTGTGGACTTGGATCCCACATTGAATGAATTTAGAGGAAATGATATAGATATTCAATTAAAAAAAAAATAAAGCTAAAAGAAAACATTTGATAATTGCATATAGTCTCCCACGTCTATTTAAAATTGAGAGAGGAAATAATATAAAACGTGATATATGTTTGAACTTTGTTCCCACATCAAAATAAATGTTAAAGAACGCATGGAGAAATACAATATAAAAGGCTTATGTAATTAAAAAAAAAAAAAAGAACTTGTATGATGGCATATTTTCTCCCACATCGATTAGAAATCAAAAGATATTGAGGAATATAATATAAAACGTGTTAAAAGTGAAATTTTATCTTCACAAATATTAAAATTGGTTTTATTTGTTTTAGGTAGATCAATTTTCTCAATTTTGATTGTGTTTTTTGGTCCAACCATAAATCCGATTTTAAGTGTTAGCTGGATTGGATCAAACTGGAACAACAATGTGACAATTTTCATACTATTTATATTCAACTTAAATTGAATCAATGGTGTATTATACATTTACTGTCGGTCACATTTTTTTCCCAACCCTATTTTATCTAATACGTTGTTTTCAGTCATTCTTACCAAAAATGTCATTTCCAATATTGGTTTGAAATATTTGTGTACTAAAAAAAAAGGTTTGAATTATACACAAAATATGTGACCAGAAAAAGAGTCCTATTTAAGAGAAAGTAGCACTCATATGCACCTGATGCACACATGCACGTGGGGCGGGTTCGGGTTCAGATTGACCTGGATCCAAGCACTTTTACTTTTTTTTTTTTATCCTAACCTTTTAGTTATGTTAGTCATACATTTATTTAATACTTTTAACTTTAAAAAAACCCTAATTTCGGCACAATTTGTACATGTTTACCTTTATATGATATTACTCATATATTTATGTGATATTACTTATATTTTTATATCAACATAGTCATACCTTTATGTAATATATGATGATACAACTAACATAACTAAAAAATATATCTAACATATATGATTGTTATAACTAAAATGTATGAAAGGTTAATATATTTGTCTAAAAAAAATGTTAAGGTACAGTTAACCTTACAAAAGGTATGACTAATATAATTAAAATGTATTACTAACATTACTAAAATGTATAACTAATATAACATAAAAAAAGTATGACACGTGCACCTGCTGCACTTGTCTTAAAAGAATGACTGATTTTGCCATTCACACTCAATTAATTAAATTGACAAATTAATTCTTTAAGGAATATACAAATGTTTGATACCACTAAACTTGAAAGGAATTAGAATCATTTATTCAATAAATATCTTACTCTCAACTGACTTTTTTTTTGGGATAATTTAAAATAAACGTACCCGCCATTTAACTGAGGGTTATTAAGCTCAAGCAAGTTGTCAAGTCCATTATAGCATATTCTAATTATAAGGCCTCCTGGTTTTCTTAATGTAAGTTGAAGCAACCCATTGTCTAATACCACCTGCAATTAATATAAAAGTAATTCACTTATATAAGATAATTATTTGATTTTTGTAATATAATGATCGGGAATTTTTGATTACTGAAATTACAAGATGAGAATTGATTCGAGACAAAAATTAAATTCTTTTTCTCTATAAGATGAAATTGTCTACTAATGATGTTTAAAGTTTACTAACATTTTTTTCTTAAAATACTATGGTGTAACAATAGTAGCGTTACAAATTACAAGAAGCAATCATCCAAAATGGGTTTTAAACCCTCTTTTTGGACTGAGAAAAAATGAGGAAAAGAATTATAAATTTCTAATATGATTTTTGTAGAATTAATGGGTCAATTAATTGATGTTTAGTAGTCAATTACGAAGGTTCTTATTGCATTCTTTACGAATAGTCTTTACCTTTTAATAAAATAGTCAACATTTCAAAGAGAGTTTTCTTCTATTCACACCAAATTTCCAACATAAGTTGCAATCTTGTAAATACCAAATTGTGTGAATTGTATTAGCTAGGTATAACTGTAATATTAATATACCTATAAGTAAATATACTCTGTATAAATGATGAATAATGAACAATATGTTTAAATAGACAATAATCATAATTACTGCACAATTCCGTTTATACCCTAAAATGATCATACATCCATTGATTTTTATTTATAATATTTTAGAGATCAGCAAAGAAATCTCTCTCTCTCTCTCTCACTCCACAATTTTAATTTCATCCCTCTATTTTATAAATTACTTTTAAATTTCGAAATAAAAGAATTGAAATTGGACACAATTATTAGAGTGCATAAGTAAACTTCATATTTTAAATTTAGTAGGACTACTTTCACACAACATCCAAATTAAGAAGATTTTTTTTTTCCCGGATTCAGAAACCACAAGAAATGTGAAACTGAATAAATAAATAAATAAATTACCCGATCATCCTCGACAGTCAATTCCACAGAAGCAGACATGATAAATTGATAATGCTTAGCAAATTCTAATGTTCAATGAATTGATCATAAACTTAAATCTAGAGAGAGGAATTTAAACTCACATATATGAGCTACCTAATTTTCTTTTCATTTAAATCTTTTAAAGAACACATGTACACAGATACCCATTTATATATACATGTTAGTACAAAATTAATTTTAAAATATTCTTTATCTCATCTGTAAATAATTAAGTTATAGGTTGGTTTCTTGAAGCAAAATCAAGATGACCCATTTCTGTTATGGAGTAGATAATGACATATCAGTGGTGATTTAATTATAATGTTCCTTTCACTTCTTTGATGGGTAAGTATTTACGTCAACTTCCAGTTTTTGTGAAGAAAAATACCAAAAGTCGCAACGTAAAGCAAAGAAAAATAAATTAATTCTCCTATAATTAATTGAAGTTTCCTATGTATAATATAACCGTGGTCCCAATTACATTAGTTCAACATTTTTAACAAAAATTAAGGATATTGTTGGAAAAGCAAATTGTACAAGCCAAGTTTCTTTGTACACCGTTATTTAAACATAAGATGCCCATTAAGTGTAACAGAGGAGTCGAACTATCACATAATGAACAAATTATGCATATGAAGTTAGGCAAAATGCCTTAAATTACCATTAAATGTTTTAAAGAAGATATTTTTTTTAATATCCAATATAGTTTTCTTATATTTTTATCACAAAATGTTTTAAAGGTACTTTTCTACCACAAAATGCCTTGAAATACCTCTTATATATCATGTTTTAAATTTAAGGGTAAAATTATCATTTTATTGAACTGTGATAGAGTAGGTCTTATGTGAGACGATCTCACGGGAGACTTTATGTAAAACAAAGTTCATATGAATCGATAAAAGCACGTCAATTAAACTCATTCATCAAAGTCAATGTCGGTCTCACATAAGATTATATAAAGTTATGTCTCACGTCTCTTATAAGATCTTATATGAGACGATCTCATATGAGTTCTTATAAAAAAATATATTATTTATCTTGTGACTAATGAGTGTTATCTATCTCTGTTAAGTAATGTGTATAGAACTATAGTAAACAAAAACAAAAAAATTTAAATATGAAATCAAATAGAGAGTTTTCGAATAGTATAAAATTTAATTTTAAAGATATTAACATGCCAGATTCCTTCACGAAGGCGCAAATTGACTACTCTACAAAGATTTTTTTTTTTAACTTAAAGTTTTATTATTTTTAATCAAGAAAAGTATATTTATTAATTCACTTTTGTCCTCTATTAATTTGGTGGTTTGGACTGCACTAAAATTACATATATTTTTTAAATAATTTATAGTATGAGTTGGTGTAGCAAGATGATGTAAACTGTTGCTTTGGTAGTTTTGTCTGAGGTGGAACGATGTGTTTTATATGATATAGATTGAGATATACTCCATCCTAATATAAATGTATTTTTTTACATAAATTATGAAAGGTTTAATATTTAGTAGGAAGGAAAAAAAAAATCTTACATTTTGTTATCCTAGACAACGAGGTAAAGGAGAAGATGGTTTTTCTTTCATGAGAATTGATCGAAAGATTTATTAATCATTGAAATATATAAAAAAAATAAAAAAACAGCAATTTGAATTGAATTTAAACTCTTACAAACATAATAATAATAATAATAATAATAATAATATAATTAATGAGATCATCTCACAGATCTTTACAATCTTTATGCATACTTATATAATAAAGAATGACTTGTGATAATTTTAGATTATAGAGTGATTGATTCGTAAAGCGATCTTCTATAAATAGTAGTAGTAGTAGGCTACTTAATTGAAAATATTTGTATCCAAATGTTGGCAACGAATAGTTGCAAAGGTTTCGTGTAAAACTGGAAAAGTAAAGGGAGAAGAAATGAATAATATCCAAAGTCATCTGTTTTGATATATATCATCAAACATAGAGGTGTGTGTGATTCTTTTGGAGTAATCAAAATTATGGAGTAATCAGCAATCACTCCCACAAGGAGTAACTCCCATACAGACATTTGCTATTTTATCACTAATTTATTGCATTTTACATTAACTTGTGATTTCATTTGATAAATGTGATATATAATGATTATTTTTGAATATGAGATGAAATATAAAACAAAATAGAAGATTTGACATGCTTAAAGAGATCTAGTCTTATAAGAATTTGACAAAAACACATAAATTGAAAGTAAATAAAATAAAGAAAAAGAGTAATGTTTGTGTGCACCAAGTGCATGGATCATGATTCATGTAACTAGGCAAGCGGATCGGGTCCGGTCCGGTCCGACTCCGCACCCATGTTTTTTTTGTTTTTTAATATATGTCATAACATTTATATTAACCGACTATAACCTTTATGTTAACTGAATATAATTTTTATGTAAAGATATCTAACCTTTAAGTGAATAACTTAGACTTTTCAGCATAAAAAATCATGTAATATAGCTGAAACTTTTATGTTATATTAGTATAATCTTTATGTACAGATATCATAACCTTTAAGTAAAATTACTTAGACTTTTTTTAGTATAAATAACATAATTAAAAGTTATGTAACATTTATGTTATACGAGTATAACATTTATGTACATATATTATAACCTTTAAGTAAAACTATTTACACTTTTTTCAATATAAATAACATAAAAGTTATGTAACTTTTATGTTATACGAGTATAACCTTTATGTTACATTAATATAACCTTGATGTAAAGATTTCATAACCTTTAAGTGATATTACTTAAGACTTTTTTTAATAGAAATAAGATAAAAGGTTATGCGAACAGAACATAAAGGTTATGCAAACATAACTAAAATGTTAGGTTCGGAAAACTAAAAGGTTATACCAATATAACTGCAAAACTAGGGTTTGGGTTAGGATTTGGGCGTGCATAAAATGCACCCCTGATTGAGTTGACCTAGTTGCACGGATCTAGGAATCGTGCACCTGGTGCACATAAATAATTATGAAAGAAAAATTAACAATTTTCGTCAGATAACTTAAGGTCTTGTTCCCTTATCAATTACCAAATTTACGTATTTTAATTTTTGTCATCTAATTATCCCTTCTTCTTTTTTTTTTCTAATTGTGGTCTGATATCGAAATGTCAATTTATGCTTACATGGAATGTCGGAAACATTAGCAATTCCGAAGTCCCCATGAGCAGAAATTGACACTCTGAGCAAAATCGTATAAAAAATGGAAAAAGAAGTATTAGCTAGTTAGAGGATCAAAATTGAAATATATAAAATTGGTGATAAAAAAATGGACAAGGCCTAAATTATGTGATGAAAATTGAGATATTGTCTATAATAAAAGGGTTAATTGCCGAAAATCACAACTTTTATTCATAATGTCATTTTAACCAACATTTTCACTATTTGCAAAATGAAACGACCTTATATAAATAGGTACAATTTCGACTACCAATCAGTATTTGACTTTTAGATTGTTGTTGTGTCCGGTCTGAACATGTCAAATGTCAACATGGATATTAAAAAATATCTCAACCTTTGCAATTGATTTGCAATTTTAACCAAACATTTGAATAATTGCAAAAACAACAGTCTTATATGTGTGTAATTTCATTTACCAGTCAGTGTTTGAATTTTTCTTTACTGATATGTCCAGTTATCCGAACTACCAACATGAATAATAATAATAATAATAATAATAATAATAATAATAATAATAATAATAATAATAATAATAATAAAATACATTCATTAATGAAACTGTTGTTTGTCTCATACTTGGGCTCACATTTATTTTATGTTAGATGGAAATGATGTTGTTTCATGAATGTGTTCTTTTTTTACGGCAATTGTATATGTAATTATTCTTTTAATATTCATGTTAGAAGCTGACGTGTCTAGACTCCAGACACACTGTGAAGAAAAATTACCGATGATCGAAATTCCACCTTTGTATATAAGGTTATATTACTTTTGCATTAAAATTACAATTTAAGTAAAACTGGTGAATTTTTTTTAATATTTATGTTGGGAGCTGACGTATCCGTTTCAGAAAAAGTCATATACTGACTAGTGACCAAAATTATACATATATGTGTATATACAGTGGCGGATCCAAAAATTATAAATAAGATTTGCACAGTTATAAAAAATTCTAAAAAGTTAATAACATACAATTCAAAATGAAAAACAAGTTCTAAAAAAAGAAGTAGGGTAAATAAAATATAGACATTCCAGAACTTGAAAACATATAATATTAAGAATGACAAACAAAAAAGTTCTTAATTAAAATGATGTCATATTTTAATTAACTCCACAAAATAAGACATTTCTTAAAAAAAAAAAAATTGGGTATGCATTTGCATATCCACTTAACAATGTGGATCCACCACTGTATATATATGATCGAGTTATTTTTACAAATATTTAAAAAAATTAATTAAAATAACAATTTAACTAAATGTTGTGGTTCTTACAAAAATTAACACAATATATAATAGGATAAAAGAGAAGGAAAGATCTTTCTATCTTCCCATAATGAAATGACGGGGAGAATGAGAAAAATGTAAAGAAGATGATTGAAAAAATAATTGACAGAAGAAGACAAATAGGGTTGAGACTAGGGGTGAGTAATCGGTTCATTACTTTTAAAGTCGAATTGTACTAAAAATATCTAAAGAAAAAGAAATATAATCAATTATTTAAAGAAACTGAATCAAACTCGTATACACACAAAAACCGAAAAAACTAAATCACTTAGTTTGGTTCGGTGTTTATCACTTCTAATATAATTTATCATTTTTAAGGAATTTAATAGGTCCGATCTAAAATTGAATAAAACAACTAAAATCATTGTAGTTTCTAACAATAGAATTTTTTTTTTTTAAACATTAACAATTGGTATCATTGTAGTCTCCAGAGATAATTTCCCTTTTTTTTTTTTTTTTTGAAATGTTAACAATTGTCACTGTGAAGAATATATATATATATATATATATATATATATATATATATATATATATATATAATAGATCAATTTGCACACATCCTTTGTAAGCGGATATTTAATATAATTAGTAATAATTAATAATGAAAAATAATAGTATTGAATAACAACAAGTAAAAATTATGAATAGTAGTTTAGGTATAATTTTTTTTGTTTTATGAGGAAGTGTCTGATTGTTATTGTTGCTTTATATATAATATGTAAGGTTAATTATCAAAATTATCACAACATTTACTCGTATTATTATATTTGAATCAAAACTTTTCACTATTTGAATCAAAACTTTTCACTATTGACCAACTTAACATAATCTTATATATTTAGTATTTTTTTTTTTGACCTTGATCAGTTTTAAAAAACAAATATGTTACTGTGTCCAACTGCTTAAATGTGGTTAAAATTTTATTTGAGATCAAAAAAAAAATTGTGTTATTTTGATCAATAGTGAATATTTTGATTAAAATGACAATCCAAATAAAATTTGATGATTTAATTTTTTCTCTTATATATACGAGTAGTAGTGTCATTCGTTACACGACTTTTCATATAACATCTAATGATTTTAATTGTATATTATTTTAATTTAAAATATATAATATTTTTTATATTTGTGTTAATATAAATTTATAAATTTTAAAATTTAAAATATATTATTCTAAATAATTAGATTTTATAATGTTACAAATTTGACATACAAAGCACAACATACAAAATTTACAACATAGAAGGCGGTTACAATCGAAGGTGCTTCAACAATGTAAGTAGAATTAGGAAAACTTACAACATTGTGAACCAATGTGTGCAACTTGATTCGTTCGTTCTTCTACTAGAAGAAACAACAAACGATCCCTCAAGAAGGCTTAAGGAATGACGACAATCAGACACAGCAACATCAAATTCAGATTGATCTACATTTTTCCCATGAATCGCATCAAACACGTTCTTAACATCAAGCTCAAAAATTATGAGATGAAAGTCTAAATTCTTTATTCATATAATAGCCTCCAATAATGGAAAAGCTTCAACTTCATAGAATAGATCTCGGGCTTCACCAACATTTTAGATGCTATAAAATTAGCTTTGTGATCACGAATGACAAGGCCCATACATTTCTTAAAAATGAAGAATTTTTAATAATATACATATTAAATTATAGCTAGTTAAGAAAGGTTTTTTTTTCATTTCTTAATATCTTTTTTTATTACATGGCATTTTTTAAATAAGAAAATGACATTTTTATAATTTCCAGAACTTTTCTACTATTATATTAGTATAGATATAGATTTTCCCTACTCCTTGAAGAAAATTTTCTTTTTTCGTATTTATATTAGAATAAAAATCCACCAACAAGAAAAGAAGAGAAAACTTAATTAATCCAATCATTTTACCAAACTAGTTAGAATTGCAGTAATAAAATAAATAGTAGAAATACATATATAACAAAAAAAGCTTTAAAATTGCAGTAATAATGGCTGCTACATACACTTAACTTCGGCGTCAATCAAGTCTCTTCTTGACATCTTCGGCGTGGTCGGCGGCATCGACCTGCATCTTGGCCGCCTGCATGTCGGCGTCGGTGGCCTCCTTCTCACTTTTAGCGGTGAGTTTCTTCCCCAACCCAATCACCGACGCTTTCAAATACCCTAATCTCTCTTCAATGGACGCTGCTGTTACTAGACATCTTCTCTTTATGTGCTGGAATCGGCTCTCTTCTTTCCTCTTCTCTGCCTTTGATGATGCCTGTAAATCTTCCATTGTCAACTAGCTTTTGGGAAGATGAATTCCAATTTAAAATGAAAAATAAGTTTGAAGAGTGCCACGTTATGCATAACGTGTCTATACTTCTTTCTATCTACTCTCCACATGTAATATTTTTAGAGCTTGTTTGTTTTCATGTAATTTAGTAGGGTTTGACTAGGAATTTTTTTTTTGGAAGAGTCACTCTCTTGTGCAACAGGTGCATGGATCACTCGGGTCGGGTTGAATTGAATCGATCCGAATTTATGTATTTTTTTTTTTGTATAATTTTTTTTTTTGCCCTGACCTTTATGTTGTGTTAGTCATACCTTTATATTATATTAGTCATACATTTATGTTATATTAGTGATACCCTTATTTCCAGATTTCATACTTTTATATAATACTTTAACCCTAAACCCTAATTTCGGCACAATAAACCCTAATTTGACACAAGTTATAGATATTTACATTTATGTGATATTACTCATACATTTATATGAGATTATTTATACATTTATATCAACATAAACATACATTTATATAATATATATAAAGGTATGACTAACATAACTAAATGTATGTCTAATATAACTAAAATGTATGAAAGGTATTAATATGTTTGTCTAAAAAAAATGTTAAGGTACAACTAGCCTTACAAAAGGTATGTCTTAACATAACTAAAATATATGTCTAACACTATTAAAAAGTATACTTAACATAACACTAAAGGTATGACTAACATAACTAAAAGGTATGTCTAACACAACTAAAAAGTATAGTTAACATAACATAAAAGGTATGTCTAACATAACTAAAAGATATACCTAACACTACTAAAAGGTATGTTTAACATAACATAAAGGTCAGACACCTAGGAGCATGTTTGAGCGGATTTTATCTGCTACCTAGAGGCGCGTGCAGACACATCCGGACGCGTACGGACACGTGACAAGTCGACCCAACCCGAGTGCACCGATGTAGGGTCCGTGCACTAATTGTATAAAAGTTTTTGTCTTTATAGAATATGTTTTACTCCCAAATAAAATCCTTTTTAGGGCTGTGTTTGCCGTGGTCTTGCTATTTTTTTTTTTTTAATTAGTGTTCTTTTTAAGATATTATATAAGGAAATTAGGCATGTGATTTACAAGTTTTTTTTTTTTTTAAATAATAGGATATTTTTACAAATTAGGCTTCTTTTTAAGAAATTATTAAAGGCAGCTTTGTTCATGTATACACCTCTGGAATGTGTAATCTCGTTCCAAATATAACTAGTTCTATCAATTTCTTCATTTACATTCTATATTTTAGTTTTAACATTTTGTTGAGAATTATTAAAGATTGATTGATTTATCCTCCTACGCTGGATACACCAGAAAGTAGGAAGTCGATTTTGTTACTCAACTCATATTTTTATCCTCCTATACTGGATACATCAGAAAATAGTAAGTCAATTTTGTTATTCAATTCATATTTTTATCCTCCTACACCAGATACATCAAAAAGTTGTAAGTTGATTTTGTTACTCAATTTATATTATTTAATTTTAATTTTTGCGGATATATTGAGAATTGATTAAATATTTATTGAATCTAACTCTAATACCCTGACTATAAATAGAAACGAATTGGTCAAATGTTTGAATAGATAAATAGAAACTATGTTGTCTAATTGGTTAAATTTTTTAATAAATCATTGTCCTTTGACTCGATATATATATATATATACACACACGTATAATCTTCATCCCAAAAATTTATTCGAAATCTATTTCTAGCTTACTTATCTGTAAGTGTACGGTGTCAACTATAGATAGGATGAGTAAGATCGATCTCACGGAGACTAGTGATTTAGAGCAATGTTAATTACCTAATTAATTTATCTAACTCTATCTAGGCGACCGAATTATGAGAATTGATTTTAATTAACCTAAATCTAAAACAAATAAATGAAATCAAAAATCAAACAACCAAGTATTAAGAAAATCAAGATTCAAATAAGGATCCTAAGGCTACGATTTCATTCTACTTCAATCAAGTTTACTAATCTAGCAAAATCAAACTCAAATCTAAATTATCTTATGTGAGCAATCACGATTATAGATTAACCTCTCTCTCGAGCAACTTAACCCGTAGATTGATTATTAATGTTTGTATGTCTACCTCGCAGTTAATAACCTACTCCTAAAAGCTCATAAGATTGTATTTTCACCCCAATTTTAACTCCCAAAAGCTTCTAAGATTGTATTCTCACCCCAATTATTACCAATCTCTCGATCTAGCAATTAATTGAGTCATGCATTCTCAAATATATAATTAGATATCTTCTCTCGATCTCAATCCAATTAATTAAAACATGCATAAATTTGATCAGGATTTATACATGGAATAAGCATGAAAAAACATGAATAAGATATAATGGATTTAGAGGAAATATTAAAACTAGATATTTAACAAAATATTCATAGACCTACTCTCGTGCCCTAAGACCACGAGATCCCTAGCTAATAATCATGTTCGTAAAGAAAAATAAATTACAAGACAACATGATAAAAGCTAGAAATAAAATCAAACAAAACTTAATGAATTCGTGATTGGTTGCTTCCTCTTTGATCTTGAATCTTCAATTTCTTGATTCCTTGGTTGTTCTCAAGATGTATTTTGTGGATATGGGTGCTCGTAAGTTGATATGGGTTCCCAAAATTCCTATCAGGGTTCCAAAGTTCTTTATTTCGAGTCTCGAAACCTCAATTTATACCTAGGAGGGTTAGAATTGGATTTGGAGAAGAGTTTTAGTTGAAAAAAGGATCTAAAACGGGTAAAAGATACTTGACCTGGCCGGGTCCGGACAATCCGGACTGGATCAAAAAGTTTGACATCATTCTGGACAGGAAAACACATGACCCGACTGGGTCACGGGAGATCCAGACCGGGTCGAACATACTGACTTTGCTGCTACTTAAACTCTTGCATTGGGACCCAACCTTACCCAGGTTCTCTCTTTCGGCCTTATTTCGACCCGTTTACGCTTCGAATTTAACCTTAATTTCTTCATAAAAGTTGTAGTCGTTGAAGTTAGTATCCAATGCTACTTGTATCAATCCAAAATAAATTTCTTACACCAAGTTATGCCCCAAATACTCGAACTTTATCATAACGAAAATCAGAACATTTTTGCGCAACTCTCATCTTCTTATAATGTTGGGATATTTCAGTGGTTATTTTGATAAGACAGAACAATATGTGTAATAAGACAAAACAGTTTGCTAAGGGTATCAATACTTAAGTTTCCACTGATTACATGATCTGCAGCTTCTCTATCCTTGGATAAGATCATGTAATGGTTTTTCAAGAGTTGAGGAAAACCAACCTTAGAAGAATTAAGGATACATCTTCTAAGGGTCAGCGAGCTGTAGGGAACAGCAAGCTGAAGGAAGTATCTGTATAAGAAGCAGATAGGATGTTGCAAGTAGAAAACAAGTTGCGGGAACATCATGCTGGAAGATCAACGAAGATAACAGAAAGCTACAAGCAGGAAGTTGTCAACAAAGGAAACAGAAAGTTATAAGCAGGAAACTGTTAGCAAACTACAGAAGTCAGCAAGCTGAAGACAGCAAGAAGCAGCATCAGGAAGATCATGCAGTAAGAAGAAGAGAAAAACTAGCTGACATCAAACAGTCGTTGCATAAACTTCAGCCATGGGCCTATATCGACTTGACAGGTTAGCAGGAATGTCAGAGAGGTCCAGGAGCAAATAGTAGGCGCATTAAATGCACATGTCAGGAACAACTCAGAAGCATTTAATGCGGCCACAGAGAAGATCTTGGGAGATCAAAGCTCAGATTCAAAATGGAGAAGTATCTCTCTTCAACGGATACCTTCTTCCAACGGATATATTCTCAAGATCTATAAATAGAAGGTGTGGCTGACTGAAGACATTACTGAACAGAGTCGAGAGGAAAATCAGACATATTCCAAAGCTTCTCAAGCTTATCCATGTTCAGTCACTCAACCTTCCAAGAACAGTCTACCATAGCATTGAAGCCTTCAAAGATCAAGCCTGTTCCGCACCAGTTGAAGAACATTTTATTTCTTAATCATTGTGTTGTGTGCGCTAGGTTGTTCATGGTGTAACTTAGTTGAGAGGATTAGATCCTTGCTAAATGTGTAGTCTAGAGATAGACTACTTGCCCTTTATGGGATTGTGAACCTTTGTGGGTTGTGGCCTCGAACTAGAGTCTGGGATTCTAGTAGGCGTAGTTTGTTAGGAAGAAGTTTGTAAAACAAGACTTGTAATTCGAACTGACCTAACAGTTCCTCCTTGTGTGAAGGGGTAGAGTGGACGTAGAAGACTTACACCACCTTTGAACCACTATAAACCTTGTGTGTTTACATGCTTTGATTTACGTGCTTTATATCCTATGCATATCTATCCTATTGCATTCATCACAAGCATTCTGGAAAAGGTTTCTGCTAAAACCATATTTAAAAGGAAAACATGTTTGCCAATCAGAAACTCTATTAAGTTTATTCCGTTGCATTGCATTCTGATAAAGGGTCGGTAACCTGATTGAGCCTAGGGCCAGGTTGCTGATTCGAGACAGGTTACTGTCTTCTCTGTTGAGACAGAAACCTGTCAATCAAAAAAGTTTTCAAGAGTTTGCAAAATCGATAGAGGTTCATTCACCCCCCTCTGAACCTCTGACCACTTGGGACTTTTGGGACCAATATATAATTTTCTGCTTTCATGAAGCTAGAATTGGGAAAATTGTGTAACATGAAAGTTGTAGATCGCCTTCTTATTATTCAACCAAGACAAGAATCGTAGAATTTCACTACAAGAAAAATGGTCTTTAACAAGCCCTCAAAGACAACCATTTTTATGAATTTGTGTTGTCTTTTTGAATTAACAACCATTTTTTCCGAAAAGCGTTGTCTTTTTTAAAAAAAATGCGCTTAAAGACAATGTTTTTTTCAAGAAAGACAACACTTTTTACATAGGGTTGTCGTATAGCACATTTTTTTTTAAAAGACAACCCTTTTTTGCAACACTTTTTACATAGGGTTGTCGTATAACACTTTTTTTTTTAAAAAAAACAATCCTTTTATGCAACGCTTTTTATGCGTTATCTTTTAGTGGATTTTTAAAAAAAAAGACAACCCATTGTGCAACGCTTTTTTTATGTGTTGTGTTAATTGTGCACCTTTTCATAATATTAATTATTTTTTAATTAAATTAAATTTGAAAAATTTAATTATTTTATGATGTTATCTTATATAATTACTTACATTAATATTATCTTATATGAACAAACTCATAATTTTATAAAAATAGTATTTTTATAAAATATATTAAAAATATGCACTAGTATATTTTATAATTGTCTTAAAATGGAATTAGATTAAAAATTACTAAACATATTAATTAGTCATTAATCTTCCAATTATATATATATATATTGTTAACCTTTTAAAATATATGAAAAATACAAATAATATTGTGATTCTTCAATAACATTTTAGGTATATCTATATATGTACGTAAAAATATATGTAAATAAATCTATGAACGCAATATGAAAAATATATAGTCCAACAAATTAAAGTAAAGAATAATATTTTAATTGAGTCACATTTATATTTTGTATCGTGAGTACATTAACACATTGGGTTTTGAACATTCATATGTTGGCCATTGAAATCGAGTTAAATACAGTAATACATCAAAATTGGAAATCAATGACTTATATTAATAAGTAATGGTACTTTATTAAAATTCACAAAAAAATATTTGATAATATTAATTGTTTTTTAATTAAATTAAATTTGTAAAGTTTAATTATTTTATGATTTTATCTTATATTATTTGCATTAATATTATCTTATATGAACAAACTCATAATTTTATAAAAACAGTATTTTTATAAAATATATTAAAAATATGTACTAGTATTTTTATAATTGTCTTAAAATGAAATTAGATTAAATATTACTAAACATATTAATTAGTCATTAATCTTCCAATTATATATATATATATTTTTTTTTTTTTAACCTTTTAAAATATATTAAAAATACAAATAATAAAAATTAACAAAAAATATGTGATAATATTAATTATTTTTTAATTAAATTAAATTTGAAAATTTTAATTATTTTATGATGTTATCTTATATTATTTGCATTAATATTATCTTATACGAACAAACTCATAATTTTAAAAAATAGCATTTTCATAAAATATATTAAAAATATGCACTAGTATATTTTATAATTGTCTTAAAATGAAATTAGATTAAACATTACTAAACATATTAATTAGTCATTAATCTTCCAATTATATATATATATATATATATATTTAACCTTTTAAAATATATTAAAAATACAAATAATAAAAAATAACAAAAAAATATGTGATAATATTAATTTTTTTTAATTAAATTGAATTTGAAAAGTTTAATTATTTTATGATATTATCTTATATTATTTGCATTAATATTATCTTATATGAACAAACTCATAATTTTAAAAAATAGTATTTTTATAAAATATATTAAAAATATGCACTAGTATATTTTATAATTGTCTTAAAATGAAATTAGATTAAACATTACTAAACATATTAATTAGTCATTAATCTTCCAATTATATATATATATATATATATTTAACCTTTTAAAATATATTAAAAATACAAATAATAAAAATTAACAAAAAATATGTGATATAGAAAATTGAAAAATATCAAAAATTGAAATAAAAGAAATATATGTAGAATATTATTATATAAAACACTAGTGGTCTAGTGGTTGGAGTATCACCTTGTCACACGGGTTCAAATCCCAGACAACACACGATATTTGACATGATTCGTACAACGGTTTTTTATATTTATTTAAAAAAAGACAACGCTTTCAATGTGTTGTTAAATAGCGATTTTTTTTTTTTTTTGCAATGCTGGTTACGACAAAGCTCAAAAATTGGGTACGACAATGCTTTTAGTGTGTTGTTAAATAGTGATTTTTTTTTTTGCAACGCTGGATACGACAACACTCAAAAACTGGATACGACAACGGGTAAAAACCGTTGTAAAAAGGCTTTTTTTCTTGTAGTGAATTTGAACTTCTAGAACTCGAGATATCATGTTTCTCTCAGAACTGCACATTTTCGACATCGTATCTTGACTCCAACTTGACTTTTCAACCGATTGAGCTCACACTTTGTACTCAAATCTATCAAATTCCTCTCAAATTAAGAAAATACGTGAAATCTTAAAAAGATAATAAAATCTACATAAAATATCACGAATGCGTGTTTTTTAACACAAAATGATATGAAATTAAGGCCTGAAATTCATCAAATATCGCAAGTTATCATATATATATATATATATAATACGTCGAAGCAATTAATGTAAAGAAGAGTAGCATGCAAAACAGTTGCCAAATGTCCACTTGAATCAGCCACGTATTTAACATGCAAAATCTTCTTCAACTCCTATATAAATATAACCCTTTACAATATCATCTAATTCTAAGGTAAAATGGGAAGGTTGACAGTGTTTATTGTGTCAGCTCTGATAGTGGTTTTAGCAGGCACCGGAACAAGAGGAGAGATACTGAATCCGGGTTGCGTTCTTGCGAGGGATACCTGACGGATAGGAGTTTCCCTGTTGGAGCAGATTGATGAGCTGCGTGATGCTGTGAACAACGCCAATTAGGAAGAGATGTTGCTCACTGCACAATCTTTGCCTGCTTTATGTCCAATTCAACCTCACCACTATTGTCCTAATATTAGAGGAGATGCTATGTTTTTTTATTTTAATTCTCATCAATAATTATCAATAAAACCTGTTGCATCTCTCTGTTTTTATGAAAACAACACACGATTTATTTGTAACATTTTTTTTTTTTTTTTGTAAAACTTATCCCTGTATTTTAAACATTGAATTATTTGGAATAAAAACCTCAATTTATGTACATTAAATTATGAATCCATAGACAAGTCTTGTTATAATCTTGATGAAAACAAAAATATTTTGAGATGAAAATTTCAATAGATGAACTAATCTAGTGGCCAAACACAAGGCCTTAACATACGAAATTGGGTTTTATCCATGAAAGTATCGTAATTATTTGAATATGTATAACTGACCTAGATATAATCTAATTTTTGATAAATATATGTACGTGAAATTAAGAATTAATTTTTACCTCTAAACTACTCTTGAACAATAATTGATAGTGAAAAGGATCAAACAAACCAATCAAAATTTGAACTATCATTTAAGAATGAAATTGATAATCAAATACAATTTAGCATATATTTTAGTCTAATAATATGTCTAATAAACTTCGGATAAAGATGTCATCACTATTCATATCAAATTTAAAAGATTTTTTCCAATAATGACGAAACATATCATTTACTAGAACGATTTATTTAATAATAATAATATGAAAATTAAATAATATTGATGCATTTAATTACAAATTGATAAAAATCTCAAATTAAATAGAACGGTTATATATCAACGGAGTAACATCTTAACATTTAAAAAAAAAATTATCGATTCAAACCTTAAAGATAAGGCTATGAATGTGGGATATGAAAGCTAAATTGAAATAAGTAACTATCAATATGGGATATGAAAAATAAATTTTACTGATATTGAAAGATTGGAAACTATCAAATTAAGAAGATTTCTCTAATAGATTAATATACAATAATGTCCGTATTATATAATTCATAACTAAAAATGTGTATAAACTGAAAGTGTGTCTGTATGCTCCTGCACAAAAGAAAAACAGAAACTGTAAAAATACCAGAGACATAATGTTGTCTGTGATGTTGACAACACTACAAATAACACAACGGAAATATTAAAAACAAAATAACAACAAGAGAAATATCCACGAGTATATAATGATACTCGTGGAACGCCTACAGGGCAAAATGTCTTATTGATATATCTTGCAAGTACAAAGAAACTTAGAGATCCTTTGAAGAGAATCTCATAAAAAACACAAAGAGATCTTTTGGAGAAGAAACTATTTGACAAAACCAACACGTCCTAATATGTATCTAAGGAACCTAAAGACGTGTACACACTCAGTTGATCACTCAAAGACACCCTATCTAAGAAAAGAAGAAGAAGACTTGAGTATGCAAACTATTGAGAGATTTCTGTTTAGGTTTTGATGAGACAATGTAACTAATTAGATAGAAAGCTAGAGTACCCATTTTCCACAATTTATAAGTGGAACATAGACCTGCAAATGCATCTTCGAAAATAGTATGCCAGGTCTCTGAGAAAAATAAAGATAAATGCTTGAAACGAACTTTCAAAAAACAACAAGTGTTTAAAGAAGATAGAAGATCAGAAAGCTACAAGAAGACTGAACAAGACACTGATAAGAAAGCTGCTCAGGAATAGCAAGCAGTTATACATTAGAAAGCTGGCATCCAAGAAGCACGTGCACTAAAGATCAAAACAACAAGCTGACAACCTTCACTCAATTATCAAAGTACAAGGAATATACATTGAATGCAATACGAGGAAGGTTGCTGACAAAGATCCGTTTGACTGAAGTTAATGACAACCCAATTAGAAGATGCCACCTGGACAAGAAAGAGAAGAACTGCGGCCAAGGAGTGGCGCCATTAATGCAAATCAGACTAGGACAAGACTTCTTCTCTCAGTTGTTCAGTCACATTAATTGCAAAGATATTGAAGATCAAAATTGAATTGAATCAAGGACAATGCCTCATTCAACGGGCATTTTCCAAAGATCTATAAATAGAAGGATGGAGTGACCATGAAGACTACTGAAGCTTTGAAACACACATTGCAAAATCCCTCAAGTCTTTCATACACAAGTTCTTACTAAGCTCAGTCACTCAACCTTCGAGAAGCAGTCGACCATTCAAGCTCTCTAGCTATCAAGTTCAAGACTGGCTTCATCACCACAGTTGAAGAAGAACCTTTTATCTTTTAACCATTTGTGTTGTGTGCGCTAGGTTGTTTTAGGTATACTTAGTTGAGAGGATAATATCCTTGCTAAGTTTGGTAGTCTAGAAATAGACTACTTGCCCTTTGTGGGATTGTACCCTTTGTGGAATTGTACCCTATGTGGGTTGTGGCCTTCGACTAGAGTCTGTGATTCTAGTAGGCGTAGCTTGTTAGGAAGAAGTTTGTAAAGCGAGACTTGTAATTCGAATTGACCTAACGAAGTTCCTCCTTGGAAAGGAGTAGAGTGGACGTAGAAGGCTTACACCACCTTCGAACCACTATAAACCATAAGTGTTTATTGCTTTCATTTACTTACTGCATTGTACTTATCTTGCTATATTTTACAGACTGCATACTATAAGCATCCTGCATAAAAAAGTTTATAAAAGAGCATACTTGTAAAAGAAAACTATTTTTCCAAAGAGAAACCCTATCGTGTTATATCCGTTGCGTACTAAGAAAGCTGATTAGAAACCTGAATCAACATACTGTCAGGTTTCTGATCAAGTCAGGTTGCTGGTTTTCTTAAGAATCAGGAACCTGCATCTTTGATTGTTTTATAATTGAAAAATCGATAGAGGTTATTCACCCCCTCTGAACCTCTGACCACTTGGGACGTTTGGGACCAATACAAACTCTAAGTCTTTTATGAAAAGTGACAGAGATGTTGTGTGCTATGTGACCAACAAAGAAGACAACTTAGGCAAACTGTATCAGACTCGAAGTATCTCTCTTCTTGCTTTCTAGTTCTTGTCTTCGTGTCTTTTCTTCAGGAATGTAGTCTTCTATTTATAGACCTCAGGAGCCTTCATGTTCCATGTTCATAAGTGCTCCATGATCTCCAATTCTCTCTTGTTCTCCTCACTCCATGAAGTCCACTTCATGCTTCTTCCATGTTCTTCTTCTTCATGCTTCTATCACGTTCTTGTCTTCCCCATGATCTTCATCTCTCCACATTCTCTATCCATTTCTCTCTCATAAGTCACGTTCTCATCTTCTCATCTCTCCACGTTCTCTATCCATTTCTCTCTCATAAGTCACGTTCTCATCATCCAAATAAAATCACGTTTCCTTAAGTAAAAGAAGGAACAAAGAATAACAACTTATTCCTATAAACTAGGAATAGATGTTTGAAATTGTCAAAACTCTTTCTTTGATTCAATCTGCAAAACACGTGATAAATAAGAGATAACCAAATCTCCTAGATTAGGTTAAAAGATCTTCTACTAACAACCTTCCTTAAAAATCTCCAAGTTAAATAATTGATTTAATATAAGAAAAAAGGAAAAATAAATATATGTTGAAAAATTCAACATTAACATAAACATTAAAAAAAATAAAGTAGGACACCTTAAGTAATATCTATGTTTTAGTTATATAAGTAAATAACTTATGAGTAAACAACTAATATATTATGAATATACAACTAATACATTATGAATATACAGCTAATATGTTTCACTAAAACGTATATTTCAATTATACAAGTAATACCTTATGAATTTACAACTAATATGTTTCACTAAAACATATATTTCAATTATACAAGTAATACCTTATGAGTATACAACTAATACTTATGAGTATATAACTTAAACCAAACTAATAATACTTTGGGTACGTGTATACTGGTATATATAAGTTTCTGCCAAAAAAAAATCATTAGCGTGATTTGATATCCACATATGCGTGATTTGACAACCAGATTAGTTACAGGAAGATAATGAAATTCATTTTTGGAATTATAAAAGTTTCTGCCAAAAAATGTCATCAGTGTGATTTGATATCCACATCTGCATGATTTGATAACCAGATTAGTTACGGGAAGATAATGAAATACTACGACATTTCATTTTTGGAATTATATAAGTTTTTGCCAAAAAAAAATCAACAACCATGCTGATTTGACAGCCAGATCAATTACGGGAACATAATGAAATACCACGACATTTCAGTTTTGAAATCTTGATTTGATAGTTTTCAATCTTTCAAACCCTGGATTGATAAGAGAATGAGATAACGCCTAATAAGAGAATGAGATAACGCTTAATAGAGAAATACTAACGACATTTTTGGAATCTTGATTTTGATAGTTTTCAATCTTGAATTGATAAGATTTATCTTTCACATTGATAATTAACATATCTTTCGGGATTTGAATCGATAAAATCCAAAAAAAAATTAAAAAATAAAAGGTAGACATCTTTACTAAATTTGGATTGATAAAATCCTAAAAATAAAATATAAAATAAAAGGTTGACATCACAATTGCACCATGACTTTATGGTTTTACTAAATGACCCATGACAAATCTTAAGGTTCTAAATATGAAAAATCATTATGATACACATACAACCTTTTCAGTTTTAAATTATTGTGATTGAATAAGTAATTTCACGTATTGAAGGTTTCACTTTTTCGATGAGTTTGACTACTTACTTCGTCCACTTCTTCTCTTCTTTTCATATTTTATTCCAATAGAATCAACTGGGATTGTCATTCATTCTGAATATATTGAGCGGATCACCTGAGCTATGAGTTTGGTGGTAACATTTTTTTTTTTAATTTATGTTTTAAATGATTTTTGATTAGTAGATTTTTTCCTACTCAATTTGGGAACCCATCTTGTACATCGAAAGATTACTTTTAGTAGTGATCTATTCTCCATGAGAGATTTACTATCTAATCGAGGGTTATCCTTTTGAACAGAATTGTAATCTAGAATGGGGATGTATTTTGTGAGGAAGTAATCAAATATATATATTTTTTCCAATATCAAATATTTGAAAATATATAGGGTAGATCTTTATTTTCCACCGATAACATTAATAAATAATGTCAGATTTTTTTTTGTAAACAAAATATGATAACTATCAAATAAGATTATTAACTTATTAAATACAACATGTCTTTGTTCTTTTAATTTAGGGATATATTAATGTTTTTTTTTTTGTTTTCTAATATGGGGTACACTAATGTTATAGTGGGCTCTTTGGGCATTTACAAGATTATGAGCTTATTACAAATGGACGATCAACACGAACTTCTAGAAGTTATGGGTTTCTTAATGTATTAGACCAATTTGCATTATTTTAGTTTTGGTTGACATAAAATTGCCTAATAGACTCCAATAAAATAAAAACTTCAATTATTTGGCTAGGCTCACCGCTCACTATGTCATCATAAGAAAACCTTCATTTTTTTTCTCACGCTCGTGCGTTATACGGGATATATTTGCAATTTATATTTTAATATTTTTCCTAATAAAATTGATCTTGAATCTTCTTTTATAGTGATTTAGATTTTAATTTATATATATATATATATATATATATATATTGATCTTGATTTTTTTTTTATAGTTCTAAATTTTAATTTATATATATTGATCTTGATTTTTTTTTTATAGTTCTAAATTTTAATTTATATATATATATATATATATATTGATCTTGAATCTTCTTTTATAATGATTAAATTTTAATTTATATATATTTTTATTGATCATGAAGCAATTCTATCATTTGGTATGAATTTATTTGATATTATTCCCATTGGTATTAAAATAAGTTTGATATTTATACTTAATCCTCAAGAACAAAATCATCAACTACGTATATAAATAATGATTTCAATTAAATTTTAATTTATATATATTTTTGTTGATCATGAAACAATTCTATCATCTGGTATGAATTTATTTGATATTATTCACATTGGTATTAAAATAAGTTTGATATTTATACTTAAATCTCAAGAATAAAACCATCAACTCGTGCATCAATAAACTTTATAAAATAAAACTAAAAAAATGGTCATGCTCAACAAATATATGCCAAAACAGCTTTTGCAATGTTCACAAAATACTTCACATGACAGGTTCAACTTCTAATCTAAGAGGCTTGTTGGGAAGTCGGCATCCCTTAGGGTATGTTTGTTTCGGGTTTATGTAGGATTGACGAAATCCGGATCTTGAAATCTTGGGATTTGTAAATAAAGGTGAATAGTTAAAATCTGTGTTTGTTATGAGATTTTATAGGGTAGGATTATTACTGTAGATGTCAAATCAATGCTGGAAAAGTTAGTAAGTGTAATATTATATTATTAGTTGATGTAATGATTAAATAGAGTAGGATTTTGATAGATTTCATAATCCTTGTTTGTTTAAGGATTTACATCAAGGATTTGAGATTTTAAAATCTCAAATCCCGACCAGCCAACACTAATCCAAACATCACCTTACGAATGTCTAGTGAACCATTTTTCCAGCAATTATAGTACTAATGTTACATGATAAATAGTCTCCATAAAACATCGTTTCAGCAAAAAATTCAGGGGTTGAGTTATGATCAGTCATCCACATAAAATAAGTCAATACTGCTCCCTCAAATTTTACAAAGTTTGTACTCCAAAAATTTGCAAATCAATTAAATTATACTCCAAAAATAAATGCTAACTTGACTTTAAAAAAAAAACCAAAATATTGATTAGCAATTCAAGGATACCCAGCCCATGAATTTTGGAGATGTCAGCACCGAAGATGAACCTACAAAGTAATTAGCTAGATAAATTGGGTACAACATAA
Organism: Scutellaria minor; assembly: GCA_954870855.1. NCBI lineage: Eukaryota > Viridiplantae > Streptophyta > Magnoliopsida > Lamiales > Lamiaceae > Scutellaria > Scutellaria minor. Next base: position 3,741,227 of record OX940734.1, read on the forward strand.
AACAATAAAAATTGGGAGAATTCCATTCGATAAAACTGACTTTTCAAATGGTGTATTCTTTGAAATTGGATTTACACTTTCAAGTTAATCATATAATTTATAATTGATTGGAACATGAATTCTTTGTCAAGCCCATGGACGTACATACATCATCAATTTGATATAATCACTTGCTGAATTAAAAACGCCAACATCAAAACCCAAGTTTTCAGTTAACTAAGTCATGTAGAATTAACCTTGAGTTCAAAACCCAAAATTTCCAGTGGTGTAACTGGGATACTGCATAATAAAGAACACCATAGCAAAGTTCCGTTTCTTCTTTTCCACATCTCTCTATTTGTTTAGAATCCAATTTTTTTTTTTCAGATCACAATTTGAATACCATAATACTTTTCTTCTTATCTCTATACTATAATCATAATAATTAGAATGAAGGGATGGTATAATTAGATTACATTATGCCCATTTTGGATAATAAAATCAGATTCAAAGGCAGCAAATGTTGGTCTGGGAATGCTTCTATGCTTCTTCTTCAAAAATGATTGATCATCCTCATCATATATAGATTACGAAAGATCTTACTTCATTTCATAATTGATTATTCTCCTCCTAATCAATTTAAAAAATCATTGCTTTTTTATGTTTAACATATACTTTCATATCTAAAAATTCTTAGATCACATGAGATTTTTCTTCTTATTGAAAATTTCGTCTAAAACATTCAACATCGTCGCAAAACAAGTAAATATTATAAAAGCCAAATTAATCTTGAAATTACAAATAAAAACATTTGAAAAGAAAACATTTGTATTTTGCCAATTTAATTGTGCAATTTAATTTCAGTAATAATAGGATTATAAAGAAGAACCTATTAAGTCGTGTGCTGTTATAGTGTTATAATTTTTTTCTTTAAATGAATTCTTTAGTCCTCAGCCCATTTGTAAGGCCCAACGACAAGTATTATCTTTATCTTTACCAATAAATACATGGACGACATAGAATTTTTATTAAGTAAATATAATAATAATAAATAAATAATAAATAAAAACCTAGAGTGAAGACTTTTATTCGAGAAGAAAAGCCAAAAAAGAAAAAAATAGTCACAGCGTGATAGAAACGTAAATAGAATAAACAGGAAATAGAAGGACCAAATAGCAAAACCGCCTTCGCAAAATCAGAGTGAAAGACGCTTCGCTATATATGTCAGCCCTTGAGTGTGTGTTGTGTGTTAAAGGTTTGAACCCTTTGCTTTTTCCAGGGTTACAACAACAACATCGCACACAAAACAAATTAAACCCACCATTCCTTTGTTCTTGGAGTTTTCCGAAGACGATATCACGCCCCCCCCTCTCTCTCCCTATCTATTTCTCTCTATAAATACATAGTTTTCTATACATCATTCTGTACAGTACTTACCCGTTAGATGTGCAAGCATCCACCGGGTTTTGGATGGTGGGGCTCCATGTTGTTTTGTTAATTCGTTCAATTCAATTGATTATTGGGTTTTCATGTTCTGTATTTAATTTTTGATGTTATGTGTTTTTCAAATAATTAGGTTGTGATGCTGTTTTTGTTACAGTTAATAGAGTAGCAGAGGTGACCAAGAATGGCGAGTATAAGATCGAGTTTGCCATCGAGGCTTAGGCAACTCCTTTCCAGTGAAGGGGCAATTGGTCCCTCTGTTAAACTTGATTCCGAGCCTGTATGTACTTCTCACTCTGATTTTGTATTTCTTTTTAATGTGCTCTGTGCCATTGATTAATGCCTATGGGCTTTTGTTATACTAACTGGTAGTGGGTGAATTGAACCCTAACTGCTCATTCTACATTGAGGTCTAGGATATTTTGGAGAATAGTTTAGTAGAACGGTGGCTTCGTTTCGATGATTTGGTGTACAGTTATCTGGTCTTTCATGGTTTCTTGTTGTGTTTCATGGGTTTTGTTGTCTTTATGTTTCTAAGGGGAGAATGACCACATAGTAGATTGAGGAAATCAGATGAAGAAGCTTGTTACGTCTCATCGATAACTTATAATTTGGACATTATTTATTTGCATAGGGTTATTTGACTGTGCCTCAGTTCTGATTGGGAGATGCATCACTTTTCAGCATTGCAACAATTTCAGTTTTGTCCTTTTGAGATGTTATTTTCAATTTCATGACTTAGTAACTCATTTGTATGGTACTTAGGAATTCAGAACAAGGGTATATGAATATGTTGTGCATATGCTTACTTTCCTAGTAGTTAGGCTTGTCAAGAAAGTCTTGGAAATCTATATTTGCCGAAGTAATTGTTTTTAAGTGGGTTTGGTAAGAAGGAGAACAATATATTAAATATTATTCTTTCACCCTAGTTATTTTGAGTCTTTTGTGTTATGAGAATAAAAACATATTCTTGTCTGACATTTCATTGTAGTCTCCAATATGAGATGAATAATGTCTCCATTACATATAAAAATGAATCTACATAACCTTTTTTACTGTTGACTATGTTGTATGTATGTATTTAGGACATAATTGGGTAAATATTGTTATATTCATATAAAGTTCACGGATTAAAATCCTCTTCTGGGCATAATCGTGTGCCTCACTGTCTATGAAGGCTGCAATCCTGCATAATTTAATTATTAATCAACAGAAAATAAGAGTTTTGGTTTTGGCTGAACAGATTTGGATATATTATCAAAATGTCATAAGCTGCCTAATTAACTGGCACTTTGTATCTTACATTGCTATAATTTGTTTCTATTCTCGAGAATACGTCTGCTGAATAATTAGTAATGTTGAACACAACAAACAGCATCATAAGGATAAGGATTTGAAAGTGGAATATGCTTGTACAAAAACTTACAAATATATAAAATAATATGACCGATCAACATTGTTGGCTCTGAAAAAACACTTCTAGACATTTTGTTCCAGAAGCTGTAATATTGAAATATGCGAGACACCTGTGTTTTCCTTTTTTCTTCTAATGGAGATTGAAAATTCTCACTTGTCCTTTTTTCTGGTAGTGGCTCATAAGCGTTACTTCCTTAATTTCCAACAAATTTAAAGATACTGTTATATCCCTTACAATTACAAGTACAGAAATGTGGAAAGGAAAATCAACTATAAAAGCTGGTTAAGCTCATGACATGACCAGGAAGCCACAGATTCCAGATTCGTGTGAAGTAGAAGATTAGATGTTATGATCTGTAATTAGAATGTGCAGAAAAACGAAGTGTTAACTGGGATGTCTCTCTGATGTTTTGTATAGGTGTGACTAATTGTCCACCCTTACCTTGTGCTGATGGTCGCATAGACAAGCTTTGCAACCAAGTTTGAGATGCTATCTTGATGTTAACTTTGAGTGCATGATCTGTAGAGTGAAGTTTCTTGTAAAATGTGCACAATGACTAATATGGCAGTGGTCTTTAGCGAGATTAGTTGTTCTACTGGACCCAGCCCGGTACATTCCGATGGATCTGGTACTCCCGTTGGAGATATAAATAAATAAGTAGATGTTTCTTGGTTTACCTAGTGAACAGAACAATGATTAAGGATGAAGAGTAATTATTCTGTCAGGAAAAATATGACAATAAAATAAAATATAATGAAGTGAAGAATAATTGACAACAAAATCTGGTAAGAACTGTTGCATTTGAAGAATTAATTGTTCTGTCAGGAAAAGTGACAGTAAAATAAAGTATGACAAAGTGGAGTGTTTGACTAGAAGTTACAATAGCTATTCTTTTATGAAATAACACAGTTTAAAAGGTAAGGTGTAGCAACCTTGTTTTATGCCAAGGGAGATGGTTACGTATGCCACAGTGATTAGTGTTTTCTAAGCGTATCTTGATCTTGAATATCCACAAAGAGGTCTATAAAGAATTGATCAGAGACATGCATTATGTGTTAATGCTGGGTTATAGTTGTTTTGTTGCGAATGTTAAGAAACTGTAGAAACTTGTAGTTTGTGATAATAATTTGTTGGAACTGCTTGGATAGAATTGCAATCTACTAATCTTTACTGGTCATACTTTGGTCAAAGGAAAGCGACATAAATAAGCTTCCTGTGCAGGTTTTCGACATTTCTACAGTCATTGCTGAAATAATACATGTGAAGTTGTGAGTTGTTAGTTACATTGTTTATCCCTCTCCACTTGTGCATCATCCCTTTTTTATGCATCAATGAACAATTCCTTCGTCTCCACAGGGACAAAGCCTACTAGTTCGGATTATTATTTTGCTTATGTTTTAGTGGATAAAATTGTTGGTGGCTAGTATGTTATTTATCAGGTCTAGAGTCTAGACCATTGTGCTGAACTTTCTCGATCATGAAAGTGACTGCCCGATTTATCTGTATCCAACTCATCTTTAAGCATGAAAGTTTTACATTCTTTTCAATTTTGCCAATGGTATTGAACTTATTTAAAATGGGTTTTTTAAGCTTTTATTTAAAATCAATTATATTTTATATTTTGTCAGTGTATATTAACTTTGAAACTTTTGGGGGTTTTGAGTTCTATGATGTTTACCACTGGCTTTAACATAGTAGTCTTTAGCAATTTTTATTTTTCTTTTAAATTTATTTTTATTTATATTCAATCAGTTTAAGGTAACAATTGAAATTGTTGGAAGTTTGAGTTTTATGATGTTTACTTCTGGCTTTATCATAGGTATGCTTTAGCATTAATACTTTTCTTTTAAATCCTATTGTCATTTTCTAGATTTAGACAATGGACCTTGACAATATCTTCTTTTGCAGCCTCCAAGAATAAAGGCTTTTATCGACAAGGTGATTCAGTGCCCATTACAGGATATAGCAATACCTCTCTCTGGTTTTCAATGGGAGTATGGAAAGGTTGTAGATATATACTAGTTAATTTGTTTAATTCTTTTCTATTTTCATCTCTTTATTTTCTGCTCATTTTTTGCTTCTGTTACAGGGGAATTTTCACCATTGGAGACCTCTGTTTCTACATTTTGACACATATTTCAAGACCTATATATCTTGTAGAAGTGATCTTCTTTTGTCAGATGACGTTTTAGGAGACATCAGTCCATTTCCCAAACAAGCAGTTTTACAAATTCTGAGAGTTGTGCAGATCATCCTAGAAAATTGCCAAAACAAGAGTTCTTTTAGTGGTATAGAGGTAAGGTGGTGTCTGAAAATCACAACGATTTCCTTCATTATGGAGTAAAATATTATTGTCTTTGGTTGTGTACTATAGTAGCCCTACAAAAGGAACAAAAATGGTATTGTTGTGCTTCGCATATTGGATTTTATTTTATTTGGAACTGTATATGCCTTTGGGTTCGATGGTTTATGCTTATGGAAGTTTGTTAAATTCTTTTGTTTTTCTCTATACAGCATTTCAAGCTCTTGCTTGCTTCAACAGATCCTGAAATTCTCATATCTGCTCTCGAGACTCTCTGCGCCCTTGTGAAAATTACACCCTCAAAACTGCATGTCAGTGGAAAGCTGGTTGGATGTGGATCAGTGAACAGTTGTCTTTTATCCCTTGCACAAGGTTGGGGTAGTAAAGAAGAAGGCCTGGGTTTGTATTCATGTGTTAGTCTGCATGAGAGGACACATGACGATGGATTATGCCTGTTTCCATCTGAAGTTCAAAATGATTGTGACAAGTTACAGTATCGTGTAGGATCAACACTTTACTTTGAGTTGCGTGGCACAAATTCTCCAAGCCTTGTGGAAGCTAGTGATGGCATGAGTTCTTCTGGAGTGCGTGTGATTCATATCCCTGATCTTCAATTACGAGAAGAGGATGACTTGTCGCTTATGAAGTTATGTATTCAGCAGTATAATGTGCCTCTGGAGCTCAGGTTTCCATTATTAACCAGGATCAGATATGCCCGTGCATTCCGGTCCTCCAGAATATGCAGGCTCTACAGCAAGATTTGTCTACTTGGTTTTATTGTGCTAGTACAGTCTAGTGATTCACATGATGAGCTTGTCTCCTTTTTTGCTAATGAGCCAGAATATACAAATGAATTAATTAGAATTGTGAGGTCTGAGGAAAACATTTCAGGAAACATAAGAACACTTGCAATGACTGCTTTGGGAGCACAGTTAGCGGCATATTCTGCTTCCCATGAAAGGGCCCGGATATTGAGTGGATCAAGCATCAGTTTTGCAGGTGGTAATCGCATGATTCTTCTTAATGTACTGCAAAGAGCGATTATATCGTTGAATCACTCAGTTGATTTATCATCTGTTGCGTTCGTTGAAGCACTTCTACAATTTTACTTGCTTCATGTCATATCTTCTTCAAGTACTGGAAGTGTTGTTAGGGGATCTGGGATGGTGCCGACCTTTTTACCCCTTTTAGAAGATTCTGATCCTACTCGGTTGCATCTAGTCTGTTTAGCTGTGAAAACCCTGCAGAAGCTCATGGACTACAGCAATACAGCCGTCACTCTTTTCAGAGACTTGGGTGGTGTGGAGCTTTTGGTTCAAAGATTGCAAATTGAAGTACATAGAGTGATTGACTCTGCTGGATCAAATGATAGCTCTATGGTCATAGGTGAATGTCCTAAATACAATAGTGATCAGTTTTGCACTCAGAAGAGGTTGGTCAGGACATTGTTGAAAGCACTTGGTTCTGCCACTTATGCCACGGCAAACTCTGCGAGATCACAGAATTCTTATGATGTTTCTTTAACTCCTACCTTGTTAATGATTTTCAATAACAAGGAAAAATTTGGAGGTGAGATCTACTCCTCAGCTGTGACTCTTATGAGTGAAATGATTCACAAAGATCCAACATGTTTCAATGTTTTGTTTGACTTGGGTCTTCCTTCTGCATTTCTATCATCAGTGGTGTCTGGTATACTTCCTTCTTCGAAATCCATTACATGTATTCCCAATGGTCTTGGGGCAATTTGCCTCAACTCCAAGGGCCTGGAGGCTGTCAGAGAAATCTCTGCTTTACGCTTCCTTGTTGATATTTTCACAGACAAGAAATATGTGATGGCCATGAATGAAGGCATTATTCCTTTGGCAAATGCTTTGGAAGAGCTATTTCGGCATGTCTCTTCATTGAGGGGTAATGGTGTTGATCTAATAATTGAAATAATTAATAAGATAGCATTGCTCGGAGACACCAAGTGCTCTGGGTCATTGGTTAAACCTGATGGAAGTGATGCAATGGATATGGACTCTTGTGAATCTGAGGACAAGGAAAACACAAGTGGTTGCTCACAAATTGGTGCAGCAGATTGGGCTGTTCAAGGTATCAGTGATGAGCAGTGTGTACAGCTTTGCATCTTTCATGTGATAGTACTGGTTCACAGGACAATGGAAAATTCAGAAACATGTCGGTTGTTTGTGGAAAAGTCTGGTATTGAAGCTTTACTGAAACTTCTTTTACGCCCAAGTATTACTCAATCGTCTGAGGGAATGTCAATAGCTTTGCATAGCACTATGGTATTCAAGTGTTTTACCCAGCATCATTCTACTCCTCTGGCTCGTGCTATCTGTTCTTCACTACGTGACCATTTGAAAGAAACTTTGGCTGGTATCAGTGTTGTCTCTGGATCATTTTTACTGGACCCTAGGGCCAGTCCAGACCCTATGATATTTTCTTCCCTCTCGCTCGTGGAATTCCTCTTATTTCTTGCTGCCTCAAAAGATAGTCGTTGGGTAACTGCATTACTTACTGAATTTGGTAATGGAAATAAAGACGTTTTGGAAGATATTGGTCGTATTCATCGTGAAGTTCTGTGGCAAATTGCATTGCTCGAAGACACTAAGGCTGGAGCAGATGATCAGTTTGCTGTTGGTGGTAATGCTTCTCGGCATTCTGAATTGGGTATGAATGATGCAGACGACCCCAGGTTGAACTCCTTCAGGCAGTTTCTTGATCCTTTACTTAGAAGGCGAAGTTCTGGATGGAGCTTTGAATCCCAGTTTTTTGATCTTATAAATCTGTATCGTGATCTCACTCGCACTTCAAGTCTTCACCGACAGAATGTTGATGCACCTTCAAGCTTGCAGGTTGAAGCCAGTCAGGAACAACATGAATCTGGTTCTTCTGATGTGACTGAATCCAGTGCTAGAAAAGATGATAATCAGAGGTCATACCATCAATCTTGTTGTGATATGGTAACATCTTTGTCAATTCACATTACCCATTTGTTTCAAGAGTTGGGAAAAGTGATGTTGCTTCCTTCTCGTCGGAGGGATGATATACTAAATGTGTCTCCTCCTTCAAAATCAGTGGCTTCTACCTTTGCCTCAATAGCTATGGATCACATGAATTTTGGAGGACATGTAAATTCTTCTGGATCTGAGGCATCTGTTTCAACTAAATGTCGCTTCTTCGGCAAGGTTATTGAGTTCATTGATGGTATTCTTTTGGACAAACCTGACTCATGCAATCCTGTTATACTGAACTGTTTATATGGGCGTGGAGTTATTCAAACAGTGTTGACCACATTTGAGGCTACCAGTCAATTGCCTTTTGCCATTAGTAGAGCTCCTGCTTCTCCAATGGAAACTGATGAAGGAAGGCAAAATGAAGTTGAGGAAGCTGATCACTTGTGGGCTTATGGACCCTCAGCTAGCTATGGTAAACTTATGGACCACTTGGTGACTTCCTCTTATATACTATCACCATTCAATAAACATTTGCTTACCCAACCTCTAGTGCCTGGGGATATTCCATTTCCTCGAGATGCTGAAACATTTGTGAAAAATCTTCAGTCCATGGTATTGAAGGCTGTGCTTCCTGTTTGGACCCACCCACGGTTCCCTGAATGCAATTATGAGTTCATCACCACAGTTGTTAACATTTTTAGGCACGTTTTCTCTGGGGTGGAAGTGAAAAGTGTTGGTAGTAATGTGGGTCGTGTAGCTGGTCCTCCCCCTAATGAAACCACTATCTCAATGATAGTAGAGATGGGGTTTTCCAGGTCTCGAGCAGAAGAGGCTTTGAGGCAGGTTGGTTCAAATAGCGTGGAGCTGGCAATGGAATGGTTGTTCTCACATTCAGAGGAAACCCAGGAAGATGATGAACTTGCTCGAGCACTTGCAATGTCTCTTGGAAACTCTGCGACGGACACGAAGGAAGACGGCACAAATGAAAACACTCAGAATGTTGAAGAGGAATTGGTGCAACTCCCTCCGGTTGATGAGCTATTGTCAACATGCAGGAGACTTTTGCAAATGAAAGAGACTTTAGCTTTCCCTGTTAGGGATCTGCTTGTGATGATTTGCTCACAGAATGAAGGCCAGGAAAGACCAAGGGTAGTTTCGTTTATCATTGAACAAGTGAAACTTTGTGGTAACGTATCTGATAGTGGGAACCAGAAATTGCTTTCAGCCTTTTTCCATGTTCTTGCTTTAATTCTCAATGAAGACTCAGCAGCACGAGAATTAGCTTCCAAGAGTGGCTTGGTTAAAGTTGCATCAGATCTTCTTCTAATGTGGAGTCATTCAATTGAACAGGCATCGTCTCAAGTCCCGAAATGGGTAACTTCAGCTTTTATTGCTATTGATCGTCTTGCTCAAGTGGATACAAAGTTGAATGCTGATGTGTTGGAACTTCTGAAGAAGGATGATACGGGAAACCAAACTTCAATTGTTATTGATGAAGACAAGCAAAACAGAACACAGTCCTCCGGAACGCAGTTGAAGAATTTGGATGTACCGGAGCAAAAGAGACTTATTGATATAGCTTGTGTTTGCATCCGAAAGCAATTGCCTTCTGAAACAATGCATGCTGTTTTGCAGCTGTGTTCTATACTCACAAGAACTCACTCAGTTGCTGTTAGTTTTTTAGATGCTGGAGGTCTGCATTCCCTTCTTTCCTTGCCTGTGAGTAGCTTGTTTGTTGGTTTTGACAATGTTGCAGCTGCTATTATACGTCACATCCTTGAAGATTCTCAAACCCTTCAGCAAGCAATGGAGTCTGAGATACGGCATAGTTTTGCAACTGTAGCTAACCGGCAGTCTAGTGGAAGGCTTACTGCTCGAAATTTCCTATCAAATTTAAGTTCAGTTGTTCAAAGGGATCCAGTAACTTTTATGCAAGCTGCCAAGGCTGTGTGTCAGGTTGAGATGGTTGGTGAGAGGCCATATATAGTACTATTAAAAGATCGTGAGAAGGATAAGAAAGAGAAGGAGAAAGAGAAAACAGAGGAAAAGGAGAAACAAGCTAATGATGTGAAGGTAAGCACTGGAAATACAATTTCAGGGGCTCCTGGTAGTGGCCATGGGAAGCTTCTTGATACGAATTCCAAAAACTCCAAGATACATAGGAAACCTCCCCAGAGTTTTGTAAATGTAATTGAACTTCTATTGGATTCAGTTATTACTTTTGTACCTCCTCCTTTGGAAGATGAACCTGTTGTGAAAGTTGGCTCATCATCAACAGCCATGGAAATTGATGTTTCTGCAAACAAGGGTAAAGGAAAAGCTATCGTCTCTATGCCTGAATCAATTGAAACCAACAATCAAGAATCCTCTGTATCCTTGGCGAAGGTGGTATTTATATTGAAGCTCCTGACTGAGATTCTTTTAATGTATGCCTCATCTATTCATATTGTTCTACGGAAAGATGCCGAAGTTTGCAGCCTCAGGGGAATTCCTCAGCGTGGCTTTACTGGTGGAATCTTTCACCATGTTCTTTACAAATTCTTACCTTTTACTAAAAAACCCAAAAAGGAGAGGAAAACAGAAGTGGACTGGCACCATAAACTGGCTAGTAAAGCCAACCATTTTCTAGTGGCATCCTGTGTTCGCTCAACTGAGGCGAGGAAAAGAATCCTCACAGAGATCAGTAATGTCTTTAATGATTTTTTTGATTCTTTTAATGGGTTTAGGGCACCAAGAGCTGATATTCAGGCTCTCATTGAGTTGCTCAATGATGTCCTGACTGCTCGGACACCAACAGGTTCAAACATCTCTGCAGAAGCTTCTGCTACTTTCATAGAGGTTGGTCTTGTTCAGTCACTCACAAGAACACTTCATGTGTTGGACCTGGATCATACTGATTCACCAAAGGTTGTGATTGGAATTGTTAAAGTTCTGGAGTCAGTAACCAAAGAACATGTTCATGGTTTTGAGTCTACTAATGGAAGGGGAGAGCGATTGACAAAACCTACTGATCCTAGTCAACCTGGGGAAGGAAGTGGTGTTAGCTCACATACAGTAGATGCTACAAGTCATGCTAATGAGAATTTAATGCCAACAGACCAGATTGAGTCATTTCAAACTGCCCAGAACTATGGTGGTTCTGAGACTGTCACTGACGATATGGAGCATGACCAGGATATTCATGGGGGCTTTGCTGCCACTGAAGATGATTACATGCAGGAAAATACTGAGGGGACACAAAATCTCGGGAGTGGCCTTGACACTGTGGGCATGAGATTCGATATTCACTCTGGCGTACAAGGGAATCTTGATGAAGATGAGGATGAGGATGAAGATGAGATGTCTGGAGATGAAGCAGACGAAGTCGATGAAGATGACGATGAAGATGCTGATGATGAACATAATGATATAGAAGAAGATGAAGCACATCACCTCCCACACCCTGATACAGATCAAGATGACCATGAAATTGATGAAGATGAGTTTGATGAGGAGGTAATGGAAGAAGATGAAGATGAAGAGGACGATGAGGATGGTGTAATTGTGCGATTGGGTGAGGGAATGAATGGGGTAAATGTATTTGATCACATAGAGGTCTTTGGCAGAGATAGCATGTCCAATGAAACATTTCATGTTATGCCAGTTGAAATATTTGGCTCCAGACGCCAGGGTCGAACCACATCCATCTATAATCTTTTGGGGAGAAGTGGTGATAGTACTACCCCTTCGCAGCATCCACTTCTGGTGGAACCACATTCCTCACCGACTACAGGTCCTCCTAGACTGTCAGGTGCCTTTGTTATATAATTGTCCCTTGTTTTTTCTTTGGTTTTATTTGAATTCTCTTGGATATTATTTCCATTTAGACTTCTCGACAGAAAATTATAATTGCCAACTGTCATCTTAATTCCTATCAGCCTTTCCATTTACAGAGAATGATCGTGATTCTTACTCAGAAAGGAACCCTGAGGGAACGTCAAGGTTGGATTCCATTTTTCGATCACTCAGGAATGGTCGCCAAGGACATAGGTTTAATTTATTGGCCAATGAAGGTCAGCTAAGTGGTGGATCAAACTCATCTGTTATACCCCAAGGTCTTGAGGAATTACTTGTTTCAAGTCTAAGGCGTCCTACTGAGAAATCCTCCAACAATACTACAGTTGTTGAATCGCAAACTAAAAATGAAGTGAGTCCTTCCTCTGAGTTTGCCGAGATGACTGCAGAAAATCAAGGCAGTAATGCACCACCCCCCTCAGAAATATTGGATAGCTCCAGAAGTGCTGATAATGCACCTACTGCAAATGACCCTAATCAGGGAACAGAAACATCTGGTAGACAATCTCAGCCTGTTGAAATTCAATATGACCATACTGATGTACTGCGTGATGTTGAAGCAGTGAGCCAAGAGAGCAGTGGTAGTGGGGCAACTTTAGGTGAGAGCTTAAGAAGTCTAGATGTTGAAATTGGAAGTGCTGATGGCCATGATGATGGTGGAGACAGACAAGGTGGTGGTGATATTCGAACGAGGAGAGTTGGTCCGTTATTTGGTAATAATCCATCTGTAGGTGGGAGAGATGCATCCCTCCATAGTGTTTCTGAAGTTTCAGAAGATCCTATTCGAGAAGCTGATCAAAGTGCCCCCACTGAGGAAGAGCAACATAATCGGGATGCTGAATCTATTGATCCTGCTTTTCTTGATGCACTTCCAGATGAGTTGCGTGCTGAGGTTCTTTCTACCCAACCAAGTGAAGCTATGCAATCGCAAAATCCGGAGCCACAAAATAATGGGGATATAGATCCAGAATTTCTTGCAGCACTGCCCCCTGACATACGGGAAGAAGTTCTGGCACAACAAAGGGCCCAGAGGCTGCATCAGTCCCAAGAATTGGAAGGTCAACCTGTTGAGATGGACACCGTTTCAATAATTGCTACTTTTCCTTCAGACATACGAGAAGAGGTATACATCATTTTAGAAATTGTCAATACATTTTTTTAGTTGTCACTTGTTCTGATACTTTGACCTTCCTGGAAATTCAGGTTCTTCTAACTTCCTCTGATGCTATTCTTGCAAATTTGACACCTGCTCTTGTTGCTGAAGCAAACATGTTGCGTGAAAGGTTTGCGCGTAGATATAATCAAACTCTATTTGGTATATATCCCCGGAACCGCAGGGGTGAGTCTTCTAGGCGAGGTGATGGCTTGGATAGGGTTGGTGGCGTCTTGTCTCGTCGATCTATGGGTGTTAAGCCAGTTGAAGCAGATGGCTCTCCTTTAGTAGACACAGAAGGTTTGAAAGCATTGGTCCGGTTGCTTCGTGTTGTCCAGGTATTCTTATTGTGTGCTTGAAGCTCTTCCGCTGGGTTCCTTTGCATGGTATGGATATGTAACTGATCTATCCTTTTGCAGCCACTTTACAAAAGTCAACAGAGACTCCTTCTAAATCTCTGTGCTCATGCTGAAACGAGAGTTGATTTGTTAAAGATTATGATGGACTTGTTGATGTTGGATAAAAAGAAATCTCTTGTTGATCTGAATGATACGGAACCACCTTACAGGTTATATGCTTGCCAGAGTCATGTGATGTATTCTCGCCCTCAATATGTTGATGGTAAGTATCTTTCCCAATTTTATTATTTTCTTTGATGGTAAGTATGTTTCCTAATTTTATTGTTTCTTCAATTGCATCAAGTTATTTTCTATTGCTAATTGAATCGTCTTTCATTGACTACCTACGTTTGCACAAATAATTGTTAGACTTTGTTTAGGAGTGCAGATTATTTATTGATAACTTATCTATTCTGAAATGCTGGAAGTATTTTTTGAGTTTCATCAGTGGATGGTGTAGAAAAAGGATTATATGGAGATGGATGTCTGCTTCTATGTTTGCATTTTGAGGATCTGGACTTCCTTTCTGTCCATTTTTCTTCACGTGTACCTTCCATTTTAAAGGAAGTTTTAGCTATGCCAGTTTCATTTATGCTTCTTTAACAGGTGTCCCACCTGTGGTGTCTCGGCGAGCTCTGGAGACTCTCACCTACTTGGCTCGCAATCATCCTTTGGTTGCCAAGCTATTACTTGAGTTCAGATTGCCACAATTGACCCTTAAGGTGTCACCGAGCTCTGTTGACAAAGGGGGGAAAGCTGTTATGATTCTTGATGAACAGGAGGAATACCAGGAAGGGCAGGCATCCTTTACATTGCTCCTTAGCTTGTTGAACCAATCCCTTTATCTAAGAAGTATAGCTCACCTGGAGCAGGTGCATATTTTAACTACTTTTGTAGTTGCTACTACAATTAGATTGACGTTTGGATTTATGTTTTTTTTTTTTGGTTGCAGCTGCTGAATTTATTAGATGTGGTTATTGACAATGCCGAGAGAAAAACAAATTCATCTCATGATCCAGGTTCATCTGTGCCTGAACAGCCTGAACAACCTGAACAACCATCTGATCTTCAGGTTTCCACATCAGGTGCTGAGATGAATGTTATCTCTACCACAACTTCTGTGGAGGGTGATGTTTCCATGAAAGCTTCATCTTCTGATGCAGATAAAGAGCAAAATGCTCGAAGTGTTTTGAACAATTTGCCGAAAGCAGAACTTCAACTACTTTGCTCACTTCTTGCTCGTGAAGGGTAAGCTAAAAATTTTGACATTTTTCTTCATTCTTAATTTTGCAAGATGTGTAATTACTTTTTAGTAGCATCCATTCTCTGTGTTTGAAAGTTCTGATATGTATGGCTTCTGGATCTTTTCTCGTTTTGGTGGCACTTTAATTAAGCAATAATTCAATTTTGAATTAGTTCTTCAAGTTTTAATAGTCTGGTTGAATTTAGTGATTGAGCTCTTAATGAGCTCTCCTTATGCAGATAATAAAACCAAGGTCTTTTAACGTGGTAATAATTTATGCCTTGTAACTTTCTAAAATTTTATGATTGTCTTGGTAGAAGCTTGTTTTTAGTAAAACTAGCATAAAAAGTTGTTTCTGAGACTTACTGTCCTTATTGAACTGGGTTGATAGTCTACTTCAACTAGGAATTTGACAATTGATGCTGTCCATTTGCTTAAATTCTCCTTCGCTTGTTGCCTGCACCTAAATCTGTATGGTTGCATTTTCCTCTGATGTTATATTGATGCTGATTGTTGCGCTAATATGTGCACTGATAACTTCTTTCTTCATTTCTGCAGTCTATCAGATAATGCATATACTCTCGTAGCGGATGTGTTGAGAAAATTGGTGGCTATTGCTCCTGTTCATTGTCATCTCTTTATAACTGAGCTTGCTGGTTCAGTTCAAAGCCTTACCCAGGCTGCGACGGAGGAGTTGCGTATATTTGGGGACATAAAGAAAGCACTCCTTTGTACTACAACTCATGGGGCTCCAGTTCTCAGGGTCTTGCAAGCATTGAGCTCTTTAGTTGTTTTACTTCTTGATAAGGACAAAAAACAACAGACTCTCCCTGATACTGAGAGCAGTGCTACTATTTCTCTGGTTTGGGATATTAATGCAGCTCTTGAACCCTTGTGGCTGGAGCTGAGCAGCTGCATAAGCAAAATAGAGAGCTATTCAGATATGGTACCTGATCCTTCACCTTCATCTGTTAAACTCTCCAGCTCAGTCCCTCCACTTCCTGCAGGTACCCAGAATGTATTGCCATATATAGAATCTTTCTTTGTAATGTGTGAGAAGCTGCATCCTGGCCAGTCAGGTGTGGGCCACGATTTCGGTATTACTTCTGTTTCTGATGTTGATGAGGCTGCTGCATCCGCTAGTCAACAAAAGACTGTAGGATCTTCTATGAAAGTCGATGAGAAACATGTTGCTTTCTTAAGGTTCTCAGAGAAGCACAGAAAGCTTCTCAATGCCTTCATCAGGCAAAATCCAGGATTACTTGAAAAGTCCTTCTCACTAATGCTGAAGGTTCCTCGGTTTATTGATTTTGATAATAAGCGATCCCACTTCCGATCCAAGATCAAGCATCAGCACGATCATCATCACAGTCCTCTCAGAATTTCTGTAAGAAGAGCTTACATTCTCGAAGATTCGTACAATCAGCTGCGAATGAGATCGGCGCAGGATTTGAAGGGTAGATTAACTGTTCATTTTCAAGGGGAAGAAGGGATTGATGCTGGTGGTCTTACCAGGGAATGGTATCAGTTGCTGTCCAGAGTAATTTTTGACAAGGGGGCCCTGCTATTTACAACAGTGGGAAATGAATCAACATTTCAGCCAAACCCCAACTCTGTTTACCAAACAGAACATCTTTCGTACTTCAAATTTGTTGGAAGAGTTGTGAGTATTTCTCATTTTCTTTGCTGTGAGACAGCAGCGTGCAGGCATATCTAACTTTTACACGCCATATTTCAGGTTGGGAAGGCGCTATTTGATGGACAGCTCCTTGATGTCCACTTTACCCGGTCCTTTTACAAGCACATTCTTGGGGTTAAAGTGACATATCATGACATTGAAGCTATTGATCCAGATTATTTTAAGAATTTGAAATGGATGCTTGAGGTTTGTCCCAAGGATAATCTTCCCTCTTTTCCTTTTTGATAATGTTTGATAAACTATTAAATGTAATTTTTTATTGTCCATTGCAGAATGATATAAGTGATATTTTAGACTTAACATTCAGCATCGATGCTGATGAAGAAAAGCTAATTTTGTATGAACGTGCTCAAGTAAGTAATTTTTCTTCTTGTTATGACTATAGCCTTGTGAAATATCTTGTTTTATTAAAGTATTATTGATTTTGATATGCAGGTAACTGACTATGAATTGATCCCTGGTGGTCGAAATATCAGAGTAACCGAGGAAAACAAGCACCAGTATGTCGATTTAGTTGCTGAACATCGGTTGACTACAGCCATTCGTCCTCAGATAAATGCATTTATGGAGGGTTTCAACGAGTTAATAGCTCGTGATCTGATATCTATTTTCAATGACAAGGAATTGGAACTCCTGATAAGTGGCCTCCCTGAAATCGACTGTGAGTTTCTATCTTTACACTTTGTTCTGGCAATTCCCAATTAACTGTGAATTTCTTTTCCCCTACCATCTCCTGAAAACCCCCATATTCATTGCTCGAGCTCACGCATTATCAACACTACCTTTCAGTGGATGATCTGAGGGCAAATACGGAGTACTCTGGGTATACTGCTGCTTCACCTGCCATTCAGTGGTTCTGGGAGGTTGTTCAGGGATTCAGCAAAGAAGATAAGGCTCGCCTGCTTCAATTTGTGACTGGAACCTCAAAGGTGCTTTTATTTTATTTTCTTTCATGATTTTGCCTTTGTGCTTCTGAAACATGTTCTTCAGGGGTGACTAAGCTATATATCATATCTAAACCTCACTTATGCATAGAAATTTACGGCTTTTTTCAAATAATGAATTGGCATGATGTCAAATTTCATAATCAACATCTCTTACTATGCGATCAACTTTCTCTTTCGATTATAGCACACTTGTACATTTTGTTAAGATGAAATGTCATTTTTTAAATCCCAGGTACCTTTAGAAGGATTTAGTGCGTTGCAAGGAATTTCTGGATCTCAAAAATTCCAGATCCACAAGGCATATGGCAGCCCTGACCACTTGCCTTCAGCTCACACATGGTGAAGAACTTTCTTAAATTCATTTCTTTTTACCATTGAATTGATTAGTTTTTTCTGCTATTAAAATATACTCACTCAACATTTTCCAACTTGATGCAGTTTCAATCAGTTGGATTTACCAGAATATCCTTCCAAACAGCGGCTGGAGGAGAGACTGCTACTCGCTATCCATGAAGCAAACGAAGGTTTTGGATTCGGTTAGGTGTGAAGTGATGTTAATTGTATAGAAGACGCGATGTCGAAAAAGAAAGACAACTCAGCTGAGGTAACTCTTTGAGGAGATCAATCACTTAGAAAGCTCTGCTTGGATAGACTGTCGATATACTGTACAGTGCGATATTGTTTTATCAAATTTTTGCTAGTTTTTTTTCTTTCAAATATTTATCAACACCTATCTATTCATGTCCAAGTTGGCAAGTTCTATGTGCTGCTCAAAATTTATTAATCGTTTTGCTGGTAATCAAGCATATGTTTTATCCTTTGTCCATGCTTTTCTAATTCTTACTCCATTCATTTTTTTGGTTATTTTGCAATGTCATTTCTTTATTGGACCAAGCTAATTTAATCAAACAGCTTATAGGGTCAGTAATTTTGTTACTTGGATTAATGTTTGTTCTATTTTGGGCAATCTTCTTAGGTTCCTTGTAAAATGTGATGTTTATAGTTGTTCTCTTGATTTGTAAATAGTGAGCAAACACATTGAAAATTTAAATCGACTGAAATTTTAATTGATTGCAAGTAACAATTACGACTAATTAATTAAATGGATTCAATAATTAAATCTACCGAATTTTTAATTCATTACAATTATCAATCTCAGTTACATTTAGAATTAATAATTATATACATTAACAATTTAATCCACTGAAATATATTCAATTACAATTAACGATTTCGATTATATATGTAAATACATTAATTAAATAAATTCACAATAAAACCCACTGAATTTTCAATTAATTACAATTTCAATTACAATTAAATACATCAATTAAATGCATTCAACAATTAAATCCAGTTACAATTAACAATTTCAATTACACTTAAATATATTAAATAAATACATCAAACAGTTAACAATTAAATACATCGATTAATTCCATCCAACAATTAATTAATAAATCCACTTAAAATTTTAATTAATTAAAAGTAACAATTTCAATTATAATGAAATCATTAATTACATACATTTAATAATTAAGTCCATTGAGATTTTAATTTATAACAATCACAATTAAAAGGCAAATACAACTACAAGCCCCACCTGTCGGCGCACTCCGCACAATTTGATATTTTTATTCTTTTTAACAACAATGTGTTAATGCAAAGAATGTGTTGATGCAAAGTAATTGCCTAGTCCGAACCCGCCATTAATAACTAACCGTTTTTTGGTTTTAATACTAAAGCAACATTATTGACTCCCTTTTTTTTTTTTTAAATTGGGATGTATTTAGTATTTTATGGATGGGTAAAGTCTCACCCTTTAAGGAAATTAGAAAATTTGTGGTTCAAAATAGAGCTGTTAAAATGGGCTAAATCTGTTGACCAGTCTGTCTCGCTCCAAAAAAATGATGAGTTGGAGTGAGTAATTAGAGGTTTGTAAGAAGATGAGTCTAAGTGGGTTTACCCAATGATAAGACCCGCGAACTAATGGGTTAACCCGTCTTTTTTTTTAAAATAATTTTATTTATCTAATGAAAATAATGATTTGTAAAATATTGACATTCATCATTTATTTATAGGGATGAATAAACTTTAATAAAAGAACTATTTTTTAAAATTTTAATTTGTATATATATGTAATCAACACATACATGTCATAATAAAAAAAAAAAAAAAATATATATATATATATATAATTTTTTTTTCTTTTAAAAAAATAAAATTATAGTGGTCGGTCTGCCTAACCCAAGATCCACTAATAATGAAGTTGGCATTTTTGAGTTTACCACATATAAAACCTGTCACACCCCATTGACCCATTTTGACAGTTCTATTAAAAAATGAATAGAACTTAAGTTAGATGATATTGGAATTCCACTTATTAAATATACTTGCATGTAATGTGAAATGCACGTTCGTCATGACTAAGTCTTATTAAACATCCATGCCAATTTTTTTCTCTTAACTTATTTTGTCATGACTTACAGCATTTACATTCTCGACCCAAGAATGAGTTATAACATTTTTAACTATAACTAATTGAGTGTATTGTCCAATTACTTTTCTCATATTACTCGCACCCCATCCGTCAAACCTACTAGTTAAGGCAGGTGAACCAACAAAAGTAAATAAAAAATAAGCAAGGTTGTCTTGTAGTGTGAGAATTGTAAACATCATTTTATTTTTTATTTTTTCTCCTAATTTTGATTGGACCAACTTAATTTTCTTTTCTTTCTTTTTTCTTTTTGGATAATTTGTGAAGCACAGCTTCCTTAATTTCTCATGATTTTTTTTTATTTGGTTAATTGTTAATTTTTGATTGGACCAAACCAATAAATATATATATATATATATTTTGTAAATGTAATTTAATGAGTCTGCAAGAAAATTATTTGTCTGGCTCAATAAGTCAGTGAATTGTGGGTTAGTTATAGTTATAACAAAAAATGACGAATGTAGTAGTTAAAAGGAATTGGTTATAGTTAATGGAATGATAATGTGGAGAAGAGACGAGTGAAAGAATGAGTTAATGAGTATAAATGCTCTAAGAGAGGTTTGTGATAGTGGGGAGAGATTTGTAGAAAAAATGATTATTTGCTTTTGATGTGGCCAAATGAAACCCACAAATGGTATGTAGAGTATGATCATTGAAGATGCTTTTTATTTATTATGAATTTAGGTTATGGCAAAACGCATAGTTTCTTGTCTTCTGCAAAAAGGAATTGCTTAAATCAATAGATACAGTTTGTTCTCACTCCCTGCATTTTGAAGGCACATTTCCAACTAAAAAAAAAAGGTCTCTCGCAATAGATACTCTACATTTAGAAACACGAAACGAAGCACGATTTTCTTACTCTTTGCATGCTGTGTCTTGCCGAAAGCAGAGCTGCAGCATCTCTACAATTTCAGCTTGCTAAAATCAACTTTCTTCAGAGGATATGTATATGCCTCATAATTGATCTTTTGGCCCAACGAACTCAGTTTTGTTAGAGTGGTGATGAGATCAACCTGTAAAATAACCACCATTAGTTTTAGAAATATACGGCTCTAACAAGTGCATGGATCGGAATATCCTGCACTTATAAGCAACGGGATGGGGAAGGGAAGGAAGGAGAAATGAAAGGTGTAAAGAAATGATTGATTGAAAAGAGATGAATATGGGAAAAGTAATATTGACCTCATAATCAGTTTGCGATACTGTTTCACGGCTACGTTGGTATTTCTGAACCCATGGCAACACCTGGGGGTCTGAGGCAAGTAGCGCTTCAGTTGCCAATTGATCGGGACCCAAGAACGCGGACATTACAGCTAGCTGGAACACAATGGCAACTCATAACATTTTCCATGTGCAAAAACTAAAAGGAAACTTAGATGCATATTAGGATTTTTAGATGCAAGAAGTTTATGAAATAACCAGATGAGCTCCACAGTGCCATTTTGCATGATTTCTGTATACTATTTTTATCGAAAATAGAAGAGAGAAGAGAGCAATGGTGACGGGGTGACCACGTACCTGGCGGGGGCCAAAGCCAATAGCAGAGAATTTATTCTTCATTTCCACAACACTAGATTTATCCCACTGAGGAACCCTTCCTTCTGGATCTGGTTGTTCAGTATCTGACCTCCCAAACTGCTTATCAAACAGGCTCCACTGCATGATAAAGAAGATTGTGAAATACATGCATAATCGTCAAAGAACTGATTCTCATATATTAACAAATCCATAATTTCTGTGCATGAAAATAAATCAACTGTGTATAAAGGAGACTGACAATAATCTTCCTCTAACAAAGCAATAGTTGAATATCTCGAGCTATTTAATTTCTTCCAAATTGAAATTAGAGATTGGCTAGTATATAGACAAAGTATCCCATATGAATTATAGGACATGTTTTCGACAAAACAAAAGGCCACCATAAGAAACTGAATAAGTGCTTAACTCTATCAAACAAAATCATATATTGTGCTTCTTCTGTTCTTTTCTAACTTCAGTTGGCCTTCCTTTGCTCGTGTTTCAATTGTCATGTTTCTTGCCAAGGGAAGTGGAAATAGACTCGTGGAGATAATAAAAAGATAGTATTGTGAATTGACCAACAAAGTTTGTCCAATGATTAAACCATGACGTAACTAACCTGCCCACTTGAACCATAAGCAGTGTACAGTAATGCCCCTTTCTCTTCATTCCCACCACATTTTCTAATGGCAGAAGACAGAAATGTAGATTTTACTGCACTTTGAGCTGCATTAAGAGAGGAATAGAACAATATCACTACAGCACATTGAGCCACAGGAAACGTTGAAAAGAGTAAAAGCTATTGTTCATCATAACAGGGTAAGTACAAAGCAGTAAATTACTCATGGAATGCTTGATAATCAATTAACCTGCAAATTGGATGAGATCTGCATACGATATAGGCCCTGCTTTAGAATATGAATCTATTTCCTTCTTTGCTTCCTCTAAAAAGTTTAAAGCAGCAGCAAGATTTTTATTTTCTGGTCGGCTAATCTCTGAGCTTCAAAAATACAAACAAAAAAAAAAGAAACAAAATTAAAGAAATGTTGAGCAAATTTTATACTCACAAAGATATCTTCTGAAAAGGATGGAATCAGTTGAGTACAAGCCCACTATTCAACAACAAATCAATGCCAAAATTTTAAGATTGTCTTTACAAAGGATTGGTCAATTCCAAGTTGCAACATACTCTTTAGTTTCATATAGAATCAGGTTTATTCTGAAAGAACTTTTATAATTTGTGGGAACCATTTTGTACTTGTGTAAAGTAGTGCCTTTTGGAACTCCAAAAATTAATTACAATCTGATTTAATGTAAAATCTCAAATGTGTTTCAAGTTACCTAAACCGTATTGATCCATTGGGGCCACCAGATTTTGTTGCCTGCAAACTTAATAAGAAAAGATGTAAGTTATTCCTTTTCCAAATCTTTGACAAAGTTAATGTGCAACATGCTGATCTATCTGACCTTGTCATAAGTTATAGCATCATTGAGTGCCAAAGTTAATACATAGGGGATGAGATCTGGATTTGCCTGCATGGACATGGACATATAAGCACAACAATGAATGTAAATATTTGCTCAAATAGATGCTAAGACAGATGACAGCCATATTTTTTACAGCTAGTTGTAAGAATGGATATCATTCTAGTGCTCAATATCTTTACCTTCAATGCTGTAGCGAAGGTCCCCTTCAGTTTTGCTACAAAATATAAAGAGGATTACCATGGCATTAGACATAAGAAAGAACTGTCATATTTTGCATTAAGATGCTGGAGTTTTCCATTAAGCTTACATTGAAATTCAGAACGTTGTCTGAGTTGTATTAAGTCAGCAGCATTAGCCACTTCAATTAACGAGCTGGATCTTGCTATCAAGTCCTGAGAACAGAAGACAAATTTATCACCATGTCGCTTCTGTTTGAAAATCTATCATCATCTCAATCTACCATCCTAACTGACAAATTTATCATCATCTCAATCAATTTTTGACTATCACTTCAAAAGAGGAGCAAAAATGTTTGTGGAAACTCTTGACTCCACTCTGCTCAACCATGTATTATATTTGCATTTGAGCCACATGCAAAAACCAACAGCCAGTTCATCCCAAGTGATGGAAGAATTACTTCTTACTGTAGAAATTCAATCCTTAATGATGCTAGTCTTACTCCACATTTCCTATAACATGAAATCATTATAAAGTTTCCCACCTTAATATCCTAAATTCGCTCTCTCTCTCTCTCTCTCTCTCTCTCTCTCTCTCTCATGCCTAAACATCTACAAAGTGTAGCTATGATAATCTTCTACAGATGCTAGCTTTTCTTTATGTCCATATGTCCATATCACCATCTCAACTCTCACTACACTCCATTACATAGTAGTTGCTTCATAACATACCAATACTCCATCTCAAACTACCATACGCCCCCTAATTGGTACTACTCAAGAACATTGTGGTATTCTGATTCTTGGATAATCACTGCCTTGCATACAAATATACAACTGGATTTAGATGTGGTTCACCAGACATTGTGATTGTTCAGCTTAATTCATGAAACCTCCTTAGATTCATCTGAAAAGGGATCATATGTGGACAACTAGAAGTCTAGATGTGTATTGTGAAAGTGATCGAGTAATTTTATACTCAAATATGCCAAAACGAGTAACATCGTGAATCCTTAAGTTCACAAACACACAATCACAGAAAAACTACAAAAATTTGCTGCAATTGAAGACAGTCAGAGGAAGAAACAAAAGACTCACGATCCCAACAGTAGCCCCAACGCAATGCAGAATGCGCCTTCGAGAGATGCAATCCTCATTACCAGAATCAGCTTCTATTTTGCAATTTACTGTGCGCTGATATTTCAACAGAGATTCCAGAAAATTATCGTAAAAATTAGAACTTACAATCACGATTTTACACACAAGAATATACATAACATCTAAAAAAGAAAACTGAAAAATGTATAACCAAAAATAGCTCAGCATTTCCCATCTATAGTGTGAGTGAGGAGAGAGAAAGAGGGAAGAGAGTGATTCCACATACTGGATGACGATACAAGTATGTAGGTGCTGAGCTAGATGGTGATGGAAGCAATGAAACCAATGAAGGTACAGTTGAAATGAAGGAGACCATTCCCATCTCTCTCTCTCTCTCTGAAAGATGTTGGAGGAGAGAGAAGATCGTTTGGTGTAGTATTTGTATAAGATTGGTTCTACGTTGCTCTTGTGTGGAATGCGGTAGAGTGCTGCTGATTTTGCGTTATCCTTATATCCTACATGGCACCTTTATGTTTATAGGTTTTTATTTTTTATTTAAAAAAAATATATATAGATTTTTTTTTTTCAAAATATTGTGGGTAAGTGTAACCATTAAAAAAAACAATATACATATAGTAACTTTTTTTTTCCTTATAATTGTAACAATTCAAAAAAATATCGGACAAAATGATATATGATTTTATTTTTTAAAAGTTACTTATTTTTAGTTACAAATACGATTGTGGGACCCAAACTCAAGATATTGTTTCAGTTGAGACATAAACACTTTGCGGGGTTAAGCTCACGATTTATTTTTAGGGTGGTTAGCTATTCGCTCTCCTATCCCTCGATTAAGTCCAAATCATGTTAGTAGTAATGAGCTGTGTTGGAGAAAACCTACCATGCCGTTTGTGAAATGCAACGTTGATGTTAGTGTTAATGGTGTAAGTAACACATTTTTGTATGATTTGGTTGTAAGAGATTGTAATGGCCAATTCCTAGCATGCAATTCAAGAAAACTTCATGGTAATTTGCTTGTCAAGGAAGTGGAGACTTTCACTATGGAAACACTAAGTTGGGTTAAGAATTTGAGATAAATTGATGTTCTTGTGGAATCAGGTTCAAATGTATTTGTGAATTCTATGAATTCATCGACATCTTTTACTTTTGGAGTGGAGGAATGTAATCTCACTACTTGAAGTTTTATAATATTGTTGATTTGATTAAAAAAAAAAAAACTCATTGGTACCTTTAAACCTTGCATGTTTTGTCATCTAGTATTTCCAATTTATTTTTATTTTATTTTCATTGAACCTGAGTTATTCACACCACAAAAATTACATATCTCACCACATATATTTAGTGCATCACTAAATTTTGAAATTTTAATCTTTATTTACTTAATACATCACTATTTTCCATTTGTGTTCCCAAAACATCCATTATTTCATCCCAATACACTAAGTTCTGTTTGTTACTTTTGTTCAAATGAAGATCAAACCACAAAATTGTTGGGGTTATTTGATATGCCCAAGATCCAATCTATTATGTTATGTTTGAACACATTGTAATCATTTATTATGGTATTTTTATGATCACATTTATTTAGTATGTGACTTATGTATTTGTGATAAAGTCCTTGATTAAATTTAGAGACATGATATCATGCTAGAGATCATGATAATGAGAGTTACATCTCATATGATTTAATCCAAATTATTCTTGATCAGTGGATTATTGAGATTGGACATTAATAATCCGGATAGATCAATATATATGTATTAGTCTTCATAAGATAGAGATTAGTAGATCTCATTTACTGAATTACATATATAAGTGATATATATATTGATATTATCATTGAACAGGCCCGATTGAGAATTTCTAGTGGTTATTATTACCTATAGACTGTCAATGGATATTCTCATAAAGAATGTGATGTTAGTGCATCCTTCGACCTGAGATCATTATAGTAATTAACAAGTTATTTGTTATACTTTGATTCCGGACACCTAACGCCCTAGGGTGTTAAATGAATGGTAATTGAGTATGATTAAATGCTTGTAGAATTAATAATTGATCAAGAAGGAATCCATCAACTTTTGGTAATGAGTTTGAGCTCTATGTTTTCATTAATTATATCGATTAAACAAAGACCTTGGCCGAGACGATTGAGTGAATGAAGAAATGAATTTCTTAGGTCACTCACTAGTTGATTATAATTGACATGAAACATAATTGGTAATCTATTGGGGTTTGACAGTTAAACCATACCCTAGGATTAATCTGGAGCTGAAATGATGGAAGGAAATACTACATTATTTTTATAAGAATATTATTTCATGCTATCCGGTCGTTAAGGAGTATTGCTAGATGCCAATCTCTTGATTGGTAAATTATTACAATTAATTTACTATCGGTTTAGTAATGAACCTATAGGTCACACACTTATGAGTGTTCTAATTTTTGCTAAGGATTATTTGATTTATTATAAGATAATTAAATTAAATATTTCAAATGAAATATTATAATATTCTTTGCTAGCACCAAGAATATTATTAATAATAGAATGATTTGTAGAAATCTTCAAATGTTTTTCTTCTCACGTATGTATATGATGATATACATTATATTTGGCTTATATATTAGTGATTCTCGTATATACATGTGCATGGAAAATATATATTGGTAAAAAAGCAAAGTTTGACTTTGCAAAGGGGTTTATATTTGGAAAAACTCAAATGAGAGCTTGTACGCATATATCTCAATGAATATATGGTAAAAGATTCCTTCCATGGAGTAATTGGAGATCGATAAATTAAATGCTAATTTGCAAGTTTCCATTACACTATAATGTATAGTTAGGAAAGAAGTTTTATTACCATATAGATTGCTTTTGAAGATCTATATAAAATGGGTTCCTTGGAAGAGAAGAAGAATAATAATTCATTAAAAACACAAAGAGTTCCATTGTAAAAAATAGCAAAGGTTGGTCTCGGTGTGGATACGCATAGAGTCTTCATACGTTCGAAGAACAAGTTTTTAATCTAGAGCTCGCTCTAGGTATTTCGATTTGATCTCTACTTTGTTTGTAGATATATTTTAAACGCAAACGTATCTCTAGAATTGTAATTTTTATTTTCCGCTGCGTGTTATGAATTCATTGCGATCCTTTAAAAATAACAGTTTTTCTTTAGTGAACAAGATGCTCATAGGTGATGAAGATCATTTTGATGAGTCACTCTTTCATTTCATTCAATTTTATAGTAGTTTTGGTTCAGTCAGATGAAGGATAACGATTTAGTTATTAATGTAGACAAAAACTTATATACAACTGGTGCACGGACCCTACAACTGTGCACACAGGTCGACCCGACCCGTCAAGCGCCTCTAGGTCGCGGACAAAATCCACCCAAACATGTTCCCAGGTGTCTGAACTTTATGTTATGTTAAACATACCTTTTAGTAGTGTTAGACATATAACATAAAGGTATGACTTTTAGTAGTGTTAAACATACCTTTTAGTAGTGTTAGACATACCTTTTATGTTATGTTAACTATACTTTTTAGTTGTGTTAGACATACATTTTAGTTATGTTAGTCATACCTTTAGTGTTATGTTAAGTATACCTTTTAGTAGTGTTAGACATACATTTTAGTTATGTTAGACATACATTTTGTAAGACTAGTTGTACCTTAACATTTTTTTTAAACTGACATATTAATACCTTTCATACCTTTTAGTTATATTAGGCATACATTTAGTTATGTTAGTCATACATTTTAATTATGATAGTTGTACCTTTATATATATTACATAAATGTATAAATAATCTCATATAAATGTATGAGTAATATCATATAAATGTAAATATCTACAACTTGTGCCAAATTAGGATTTATTGTACCGAAATTAGGGTTAAAGTATGAAATCTGGAAATAAGGATATCATTAATATAACATAAAGGTATGACTAATATAATATAAAAATATGTCTAACACAACATAAAGGTCAGGACCAAAAAAAAAATACGTGGAAGAAAAAGAAGAAAATGTGCGGATTCGGGTCGGATTCAGCTCGACCCGACCCGAGTGCATGGATCTAAGATCCATGCACTAGTTGCACACCAGTCCAACTCATTAATGTATGACTAGTTTTTCTTTTTTTACTTTTAATATTAGATTGAACCAATATAGTCCCAGTGCAATGCACTAATTATAATATAATGAAAACATATTAAACTAAAAAATCATATAAATCATTTTCATATATACATATGTAATAATTTGTGGAAAAAAAACTTTTTTGATCCGATGTGTTTGCTCATTGAATTGTTCATTGTTTAGTCTTCTATATTAACAAAGATGTATTTCTTGGTCAATTTATTTATACAACAATTAGATTCTTTTTTTATAATTTTTTTACAAGTGGAATCTTCAACGATCAACTTTACAACATATGACTCTCTTAAAATTTAAAGTATAATGATATAATATGATATCAACAAAAGGAGTTTGAGCCAAAATACTCAAAAATTGTTCCAAATATTACCCGAGTGTTTTTAGTTTTTTTTCATAATTAAATGGTTTGTTGTGATTTTCACAAACCATAACCTATTTGGTAGTTTCATCAAACTTGGAAGGTAATAGATATATTTCATCCAAAGATGAAAAGGAAAAAAAATTGAATATTTTGTTGGGTGGAACTAAAGGCACCCTATGAAGTTCCAAGAGCACCCCATATTATCAAACAACACTTAAAATTATTTCTAAGGGCACCTCATTTATTTCCCACCCCACCCTTACCATACAAAAAAAAAACACAAAAATTTCTCACCTTCAACCTTCTTCTTCACTTGTTCGGTTCGTCACCATCTTCAAATCTTCATCACCTTCAATCTTGTTCGGTTGATTCGTCCGAACATCGGCCACAATGGAACGTCACTTTAAATAGATATTTGGAAAGCTAAATTTATTGGGTAAGTTAATTTTCAAGGTTTAGTTTCGATTTTGCAATTAATTACTTTATTTTTGTAGAAATTTCTTTACTTAGCTTTAGGGTTTGTTATGGGTTAATGAATTAATAGTTGAATTTGATGAAATTGTATGAAAAAACATATGTTCTTGGGTGAATTACTGAAAGAATCGAAAGATGTAACCTTGAAAATATGCAATCGGCGTGGGACTGGTTAGCCGAAAGTACAAGTTGTTGTTCGGCCCGACCTGACCGAACAGGTCTGCAATCGGTTGGGCGTGATGACCGAACATAAGTCGCACATGTTTGGCTACCTCGGCCAAACAGTAGCGCCCGTGCTCGGCTGTCTCGGCCGAACAATAACCTTTTTTTTCTCCAATTCGTTAATTTTTGTGGTCCGTTGTCATAATTATTTTTGTTTGTAATCTAGGTAAGACGTATGTTAGGAAGAATAGACCAACGACTTCAGAAAGGAAGCATAGGGTTGAAGAATTGGAGCATGATGAAGGTTCGGGCACGCTAGAACCTAGTCTGAATGTGCAGTTTCAGATAAAGCAAGAAGAAATTCCAGAAATTCCAGAAATTTCCGAAATCCCAGAAATATAAGAAATTCCTGAGGCCCATCATCTTGACTATGTCAAAGAGGTCACTTGTAATATTGAAGAGCAACAAGAAGATGAGCAAATAGAAGCTGAGACTGAGCTACTTACAGGACCTTTTCCTGGAGGCCCGATCGACCATCATCTTTTACCTAGTTTTAAGATGCATTGCATCGAATATATGGTTTGACGAGGAGAGAGATATCCTGAGATGCTTATGTCACACAACAAAGATGGATTCTTGGAAGTTGGATGACGACTTAAGTCAGTGATTTACGTTGCTCCGTTGTTAAAAAATCGTCGATTTACGATCCATATCGTATAAGAACCCGAACAAGAACTGATATGTGCTTTTGTTGAGTGTTGGCATCCGGAGACCAACAGCTTGCATATACCGTTCGATGAGATGAGAATAACATTGGACGATGTTTTTTGCATTACTGGACTTCCCATTACAAGAAAATCTATTGTCCAACGGGAAGAAATGGAGGAAACACCAACTGTAATGCTTCAATGGCTCTTAGGGTTGGATGCTGGTGAGAAAGGGTTGGATGCTTCAAATATTTCATCTGTGGTAAAGTCAACAATAAAATCAATTTGCATATACTGAGGATCTAAATCATCCGAATTCATCGGTTCTTCTTCATCCATCAGTTTTTCAACATCTATTCGGTTTATAAAGCTTATTTCAATAGAATATGAGATGTATTCCTATTATAAATGAGTAAATAACATCATAAGAATATAAAAAACAAGCTCATATTTTGTGAACGTCGAGAAATATACTGTTCAGCCAAGATGACCGAACATATAGGGAAAAATTCGGCTAACTTGACCGAACACCATTCAAAACGTTCGGTCAAGTTGGCCGAACACCGTTCAAAATATTCGGCTGTCTTGGCCGTCAACTAGGCTCAATGTTCGGCTGGCCTGACCGAACTTACGTAATAGTGTTCGGTCTATGCTAGCCGAACGCGTGAGTTTTGCGCGATTTTCATAAAAATGCAAAAACGAAACATATACTGCTTAAAACCCATCTACATTTATGCGAAATCTTACATTATTTGTCTCAAATGAATCTTCATCAGCCATTGTACTTTTCTTCACTAAATGAGGGGGCAAATGATGAATTTTTTTTAAGGGTTTATGTAGTATTAGAGAAGAGAAGAAGTAAAATGTAGATGATGGGTTGGGGTTTTTTTTACATATAATATATACATGGTGGGCATTTTAGTCTTTTAACATCTATTTAAATTGTATTAAAAAATTGTGGGGTGCCCTTGGAACTTCGTGGGGTGCCTTTAGTCCCACCCTATTTTGTTTTTGAGGAATAAATGAGGTGTGGGTGTTGACCACTTAACCTTAATTGGAGTGATGTATGAAAATAGATAAAAAAAAAATTGTGCATATGGGGCACAAACCCTAAATCCGTGCACTCGGTTGATCTAGCCGGTCACGCGTCCGCACGCATCATCAAGTCGTGGATAAAATCCGCTCAAACATGCTCCTAGATGTCAGACCTTTATGTTATGTTAATTATATATTTTATTTATATTAATCATACATTTTGTAAGACTAACTGTACCTTAATATTTTTTTTAGACAGACATATTAACCTTTCATTCATTTTAGTTATAACAACCATATATTTTAGTTATGTTAGATATACATTTTAGTTATATTATTTGTACCTTTATATATTACATAAATGTATGACTATATTGATATAAAGATATAAGTAATATCACATAAAAGTATGAGTATTATCACATAAAGGTAAACATGTACAAATTATGGTGAAATTAGGGTTTTTTTAGAGTTAAAAATATTAAATAAATGTATGATATATGGACATAAAAGTATGACTAATACAACATAAATGTATAACTAATATAATATAAATGTATGTCAAATATAACATAGAGATCAAGACAAAAAAAAAAAAAAAAAAAACGTGTGCGCGTCAGGTGCACGGGAGTGCTACTCATCTTTATCTTTATTATTATTTATATAAAAGTAAAACCAAAGTGCCATATGTTAAGCATACAATATTTTCACATTAATTGTAGCTAATTAATTACTTCAAATTTTATGTTACTAAGAAATATTACTAATTAAATAATATAGTAATGTTAATAGATTTATCTAAATAACATATGCTAAAATTCAATAATATAAATTATTTACATAATTGAAATTTGTTAAATTTAAAAGTTTAAAGAAAATATATAAATAAATATAAAAATACTAAAATAAAGGTGAGGCTGATTGAAAATGGTTGTTCAAACTTATTAATTAATGAAATTGAATAAATTTTTTAAATATGTAATTTAAAAGAAATTACAAAATTTATTTCTAAAATTTCGACTTTCATTTTATATCGTTTATTTGAAAATAAAAATTGAGGATGGTTATAAACGTTGAAAAAAAAAGAAAAAAAATGGTGGGTATGATGAATAACATAATAGACATAATAATATATATTCTTTTTAAAATAAAAAAAAAAATTATGATTCTCTACAAATGGAACTAATTATAATTCAATAATTAAATAATTATTTAATCATATTATGTTATATTTAATGTTCAATTAAATGATATGTACTGCATAAACTATATATTTAATTTTAATATATAAATAATATTTACATTTTTCAAATTTACCAAATTTTATTTAATTTTTTTATAAAATCCCGTGTAGTACACACGGGCTATACTAGTAAAAATATAAATATAAGAGGGGTTAATACCCATAATTATTAAAATTAAGGGAGGGACTAATGACACCCAACAACTTCTAAGCCCACCCCAGTTTAATTAATTTTCAATTAAAAAATTATAATATTAAAAAATACCTTCTTTTTTTTTTGCGTTCTTTTGTATTTTTTTATGTTAAATCTTTTATTTTTTTGAAGAATGTAATGCCAACATAATAACAAACATTCCATGGATTTGTTAAATGTGTGAAAATCGTAGAAAAAAACGTAAAAAAACAATCAAACCCGAACAGTTTCGTTCGGCCCTAGTTGACCGAACATGTAGAAGTAATTTCGGTCACCTTAACCGAACACGAAAAAGTACGTTCGATCATAATAACCTAACGGAATCTAAGGATAAAATCTAATATTTTTTAATATTTAAGGATAAAACAAAATATAAGGATAAAATTAATATTTTTTAATTTTTTAATTTTTTTAATTAAAAATTAATTAAATTGGGGTGTCTTAGAAGTTGTTCGGTGACTTTAGTCCCTCCCTAAAATTAATTATTATTAACAAAGATAAATGGGGTTTCTGCAACACCAAAATTGATCAATTAGTTAAAATTCACAGTTGTCCTCATTTTGTCATTCAAATCCGAGTTTGCCTGGAAATTCTATACAGTGTTGATCGCTCAATCAGTTGGTGCGCCTCCCTCGCTCCAAATCTTCACAATTAATGCTCACATTTGAAGCCCTAGCTTGATCCCTCATTTCAGCAACTCTCACCACTTAATTCCTGTGATTTGATCCAGTTTGATTTGCAGGTTTGTGGATTGCATTATATTTCGATTGATTTTTAGTTAATTTTTTATAAAAGTCTAATTGAACTAGTTACTGACGCAAATCAAGCTGTGATTTGGCAGAGTTTAGGTGAGAATTTAAAATGCAGCGGCCACCGGCGACGATGGAGGAACAGTTGATTCTCAAAGCCATTGCAGAAGAAAGTCCGTGGGAGAGCCTTCCTAAGCGCCTTCAATCCACCTTGAATTCCAAGGAAGAATGGCATCGAAGGTTTTTCCCCCCCTCTCCCCATCTTAGTGTATGAGTTGATACTATTCTGCTTACTAAATATTTTGTTCCATGTACTGTGTTATATGTATTTCCTCTCCCCCCCCCCCCCCCCCAATGTGATCACCATCTCCAGTTTCCCTTTTAGGGCTTCTCAGTTCATACAGAGTGATCATAGTCATCTTAATAGGAACCTTTTGTGTTAACATATGCACAAAACTTGATGGAAAATGAAGTATCTTCTTAGATAGAGGGAATTAAACAATATAGCTCAATGATATATGAAGCAGTGATAGTCAAGTGTCAAATGAATTAGTTAATTGATATGGGATCTGAGTTAACTCGTGGAATAATGCGAATCTACTCTCTAAAGAAGTTTTTGTACCGTACATGGTTTTGATTTTATCTAAATAGCTTTGATTTATCTTTGTTGTTTCATGAAGGATAATTGAACACTGCATCAAGAAAAGACTCCTCTGGAACACTTGTTTTGCTCGCAGAGTGTGCAAAGAAGGTGAATATTATGAAGAAATGATGCGTTATCTACGAAGGAATCTAGCGGTGTGTTTAATGATATCCCTGTCTCCATTGATTCATTGTGCCTAGTTTCTGTTATTTAGCAGTGAAATTGCTAATAAAATTGTTGCAGAAGTAAAATGCCAAATAAACTGTGTTTCATCTTGAAAATTTTAACCATTGGCTAAGAAAATAAAATTTTATTCATGGGGAACGTAAATGGAGCAAACAGGATAATCAAGCAGCACAAGTTAGTGCGTACAATTTTCCTAGACATGTACAAACACAGGTAACTTTTGGAGAGAGAAAACATCATCCCAAAAAATGATATGGAAAATAGAAAGAAAGATGCATCGTGTTTATTTTCCAACTCCAGCCCTCTAGCACAGAACAAAAGTTTTGGTTTCTCCTGTTACTCGAGAAAACAATTTGGAACTGAGGGCTAAAATCATGAAGCTAAAGTATCTTTCCTATTACTTTAGAATCTCATAGCAAATTAAAAGGTGCTTAAGTCACCCCTTGGTTTTCTTTGAGGAGCAGTTTGATCTGTTCTATTTTAAACACTTCACTAAAACAATTGAATGATTTATACTAAGATTTTTAACTTACAACTAACCTGTTCATTGCTTTTGCAGCTATTTCCCTACCATCTTGCGGAGTATGTTTGCCGTGTGATGAGGGTTTCTCCTTTCAAATATTACTGTGATATGTTATTTGAAGTGATGAAAAATGGTATGGAAATTTCACAATGACCTCAATTGTATTCTCACTGCTTCTAGATTGCAAGAGTAAATGACTTATTTTCTATGATGGAAATTTTTTCGGTTTACTTTGATACAGAGTGCTCAAAGTACATATTTTACAGCGTACTTGTTAGGTCTCCACTTTACCCCCCTAAACTCTGTTTGAAAACCAAGGGGCATCTTTGCCCCTTATACTCTCAATTGAATGCTAATTAGAAACATGCAACATCTATTAGAATACTCATTAGATAAGAAAAAGAAAAAAACACACATAATTCTTAAATGTGGCTAGTCCTGTAGTTTCTATAAGATGGTTAATAAGAAAAATTAGACTGACTGAGAGCAAAAAAGAGAGTGATCCATTGGAAATTTAACGAAATAGATGAATACCAATGTAATAGGAACTGCCTATGCCCCATGAAGGCTGATATAAACATCTTTTATTACTAGGTAATAACGCTAAAATCGTTGTAACAACAGGGAAGCAGTTTGGCTATCTGGTTAATTACTTTGCTAATGGAAAAATTGTCCTTCTGTTCGGTAGACATCCATAGTGCATGGAACCTTTTGAACTGAACTAAATGTAATAGAAGAGCTTCCTCCCATGAATTATTTGGTTTTCAAAGAAATCATAGGAATTCAAATATAGAATTTTTAGGAAGATGTGCATCATGTTAACTTCACTATATACTAGATGTATTATGTGGTTAATAAACACCAAACAATGGAGTGAATAAGGGGATTAAATCTGAGAGAAGACTAGGTATTTGGTAATATCTCAATGCATGGTGCTATATTAGCCACTAGAATCTCCATCTTGATGAGATACGAGTAGCATATGACAAGCTGTAGTGATCTCAGTTACTTGATTGAGAGAACCGCACAAAGTCTTTAGTATTCCTTGGAGTCACATTATTCTACTGGCTGGTTTTCAAACTTGATTATCTTTTTTGATTTAATATGCATCAATTCAAATTTTATGTCTTTAGAGAAAATGGGGGCTATGATTTACTTTAAAATTTGATGCCAGTCTTGCTACTGTGCTTTTCTTAAGCTGTTTTGCTTTCATGAAGAGAGTTTCACTTTTCTGCTATATATTTGCAGAACAACCTTACGACAGCATCCCTAACTTTAGCGCAGCAGATGCCTTGCGACTCACAGGGATAGGAAGAAATGAATTCATTGACATCATGAACAAGTGCAGATCTAAGGTAGGGTTTACCACAGTTTATGATTGTTTGCATGCCATGTTAAAGATCAAAATAGATTCAATACACACAACAGTAAGATAAGTTGATAGATAACTCTCCCTGTTCGCATGCACAGTTAAAAGTTTTACTTCTTTGTTTGCACTTTTTACCATATACTGCTTGAAGCATCATGCTTCAGTCCAATAAGCAAAGTGAAGGAACAAGTCAGTATCGAGTTTATTTTCTAAACCACTTATTTAGGTATCTTTTTCATCTTTGTACTTTATCATGTATTGAAAATTGATGAGATTCTATGCAAGTGGCCGTCACCAGAATACTGAAATAAATGACGCTCAAGATAAGTAAATGAACTGCTATCCTGTCTATTCCAAAGTTAGGGTGCGGTTCTTAATCAGGAAGGCAGGCTGGAGAGTTAGAAATATTCATTTAAATGTGCCTACCAAGATAAACTCCACCGGGGAACTCAATCATTTCCTGAATCTTCCCAGTTTCACAGAGAATGATGAAATAGATTAAAAAAATAAAAGGAATGAAATGCACTGCTAGAAAATATTGTACACACTTTAATAATTCTAAGCAGAGTTTCCAGAATATCCTGCAACCGTTTTTAGCCTTAAAGTTGTATCTGGAGTGGGTGTTTACCATTGTGCCCAGATATCATGCTGCTGCTGAAGGTGAAGTAGTTGTTGAAGAAGCTCGATTCAGGTCCTTGTGGATTTTTTGGCTTCTCGTTAGGTGGTTTTGAAACCATTTGTATTTTCAGTAACTGCCACTTTGCAGAAATAGTTGATGTTCGTTATCATATATGACATGGATTATCCGCCCATCTATTCAGTATTTAACTTCTTGAATTATCTGCCCATCTATTCAGTATTTAACTTCTTGGATTATCTGGCCATCTAACCAGTATTTTACCTATTGGAGCCTTTCAGAAAATTATGTGGAAGCTAAACAAGTCGATAGCTAAAGAGCTCTTGCCAATAGAACCTGTGGAATTTGTAATTGAACCATGGTGGGGAGTTTGTTTAGTCAACTTTACTTTGGAAGAATTCAAGGTCAGTGATTTTTCAATAATTTTATCCAAATATTTGGAAAGTTAAAGCCTAACTGACACGACTCCTTAACCTCCTCTTTTCCACCTTTTCTGTAGAAACTCTCAGAAGAAGAAATGGCAACCATTGATAAAATCTGTAAGGAGGAAGCAAATTCATTTATCCTTTTTCATCCTGAAATTATTAAGGGTCTATATCGCCGGGGTCTTGTGTACTTTGATGTTCCTGTTTATCCCGATGATCGTTTCAAAGGTAATTTTGAGAGTTCCGTTTAAAAGTTTAGATGCAATTACAGTTACCCCCCTCTGCCCACAATGTATAAAATAAAGAGGAATATGAGAATGAATATTATATTTCTGAAATTGAAAAGTAATTTTTGGTTTTGATCTCCTTAATCTGTTAATAGAAAAGCTATTTTCAAATGAAATTCCTGCAACAAAGCATCATAAATGCTAAACATAACATGAAGTAGTACTTTGTGGACCGTGTATATGTTTACAAGCGAACTTTAGAGAGTTAAGTTTTTCTTTGTTTTGTGTTTTTCAGTTTCTAGGCTTGAAGGATTTGTTTCAAACAGGGAGCAGTTATATGAAGATCCCATTGAGGAGTAATAGTCCCATCCAATCTTCATTTTTTTTTAGGATTACATCTTTCAATATAAAAAATTTGATTTGTGATACTATGGTTACACAATCAGGCTGCTTTATGCTGTGTTTGTGGTGTCAAGTGAGAATTCAACCGTTGCAGAATTGGCAACAACTTTGCAAGCTGACATCTCTCAGCTACAGGCTGCAGCATCCTTTGCTTGTCGTCTGGGATGGGCTGTAAAACTTATTGATCCTGCATCTATTCTTCAAGAATCAAATGTGCCTGGATCTCCTAGAAGTCTGCTCAGTGATGAAGAAGTTGGTTCTCATGCTGCTATGGGCTCTGCAAACTTATTTAATGATGGCAGTGCTCCCCAATCAGGAGATGCATTATGGACTGAAAATTCTAGTCCAGCTGCTGATTGTTCTCGTGTAGCTTTTGTTGTTGATGCTAATATAACATCTTACCTAATGATGGGGTCTGTTTCACCAGGTCTGTCCTCAGTCTCTGTTGCATCTTCCTCTTTTCTTCATGCCACTCATGAACATCTAACATCTCTCTCGCATATGTTTTCCATTTCAATTCTGCCTTGCTTGATGTGCTTTAAGCAAACCTCTGATATTTGGAACACAGGGAACTCTTAGATTGTGAAATGTTTTCTTTATAGAATGTTAGAGATATGCAGGTTGAACAAACTGTTTCTTGTTGCTGGTGGTTTGTGCAGGGTCTCCGTTGGGGTTTGATGCCTCTGGGGGGAGCCAAGATGGGTTACTTCCTCATGTTTTTTTTTTTTTTTTTTTTTCAAGTTTTGTTCTAAACTTTATAATCTTACCTTTTCAACTTTTGTTTTTTTGAGGATTATATATATGCAAATATTTCCAGGTTGGTTGCAAAGGCACACTGATAGGCACATGCATGCAAAATTGTTGTCTTGACACCAAAACATTGGTTTTGTTTCAACAGTCTCAGTTTATATGCCTTTTATATTGCTTTCTTCCTGTCTTTTGACGGTTCTTGTGCAAGCATCTTGTAATGCAAAAATTCAGCTTGCTGGGTTATAGATGACTCGTTCAGCATCTGAATGTGACATCTGAATATTGCCTCTATTTATAGCTGAATTGATGTTTATGCTCTCAAATGTTCACCATAGGTTTGAAGTCTCATGCTGTGACACTGTATGAAGCTGGAAAACTAGGTCATGCAAGCATTGCAGATCTTTGCCAGGATCTTATTACTCTAGAGGGGGCCAAATTTGAAGGAGAGTTACAGGAGTTCGCTAATCATGCTTTCAGCTTGAGGTGTATCCTGGAATGCCTAACTTCAGGTGGTATTGTTGCTGACGGGAGAGAAAGTACCGGGTCAACATCAGTGAATAAAGAGGAAGCCACTTCTTCTGTGACTGATGTTTCTCATGGTGATAAATATGGAGATTCTGGTCCAAATAAATCAGAAATAAATACGGAGGTTTGTGAGCAATCAGTAATGCTTGAGGGTAATGGTTCTGCTGAGCTACCAACTGGAAGTAGTAATGATGAAAATGTTTCTATTCCCATAACTGAGGAAACCAACTCTTGTGGTGAGAATTCTATATCAGATCTTAGTTCCAAGGTTGAAGAAAACTCAGATTCTGTTGAAGGAAAAGAGACAAAGAAACCAAGGAAATACAGAGTAGATATACTTCGCTGTGAGAGCTTGGCTTCCCTGGCTCCAGCTACATTGAATCGTCTATTTCACCGAGACTATGACATCATCATGTCCATGATTCCACTTCCTCATTCTTCTGTTTTACCTGGATCCAAGGGACCCATTCATTTCGGTCCTCCATCACATTCTTCAATGACACCCTGGATGAAGTTGGTATTGTATACAGCTCTCTCCAGTGGACCTCTTTCTGTTGTTCTGATGAAAGGTCAATGTTTAAGATTGCTTCCAGCACCATTGGCTGGTTGTGAGAAAGCCCTTTTATGGTCATGGGATGGATCTACAGTAGGGGGTTTGGGAGGAAAGTTTGAAGGGAATTTAGTTAAAGGAAGCATACTCTTACACTGTTTGAATTCTCTACTTAAATACTCTTCTGTGCTGGTTCAACCTTTAAGCAAACATGATCTTAATGATGGTGGTAATGTTGTTACTTTAGATGTTCCCTTGCCCTTGAAGAATAGTGATGGTTCAATGGCATGTATTGGGGAGGAACTGGGACTAAGCAGAGAGGAAAGTTCAAAGTTAAATTCACAGTTGCATGACATCTCAAAAAAAATTAATTTGTGGACTATAGGTTATATTCGCCTATTAAGGCTGTTTAAAGAGAGAGAGACAGAAAACTTATCACCTGATGATGAGAAGTATGAATGGGTTGTACTAGGTGTCGAATTTGGTATTCCACTTTTTAGTCCCAAATTATGCAACAACATATGTAAAAGGGTGGTTTCTTCAAAGTTACTTCAGACAGACTTGCCGAATGAGCATCATGAAGCAATGCAAGACTTAAGAAGCAGGTTACTTTATGTTTGTGCAGAGTACCAAGCAACAGGCCCAACTGCGAGACTTCTTTACCAGAAAGAGCATGTAAAGGAAAAAGATTCATCTCGACCACTGATGACTTATGCTAGTGGACGATGGAACCCACTTGCAGATCCTTCTTCTCCTATATCAGGAGCTTTGAGTGAGAACCAAAGATTAAAACTTGCTAACAGGCAGCGTTCTGGAACTGAAGTTCTGAGCTTTGACGGTACAATCCTAAGGTGCGGCTTCATTGGCTATGTCCTCCATGATCATGAATGACTAATGCTTTCCTTAAATTCTTTGAAATACAAACAGATAATATATAGATAAGTTGTTCTATGCCTCACACATCAAATAGAACTCTCTCTCTCTCTCTCTCTCTCTCTCTCTCTCTTTCTGGGAATTTGAATTTCCCCGTTCTCAACTCTGTGCTTGTATTGAATGGCCTCTTTGGGTATTTGAATCTTGTGTGTCAGTAGGCTGAAAGAATTCTTATGGTGCTTCTACATTTGCAAATTTAAACACTATGGTATTGTACATCATTACTCTGCCAAAATTGATCTAATTATCTGGTGCCTGGTGGTGGGGGCATTTGTCTCACATGACCAACAGCGATTTTCAGTTATTAATAGGTGCTGTTACTTACCAAAAATCTTGCTACCAGTTTAAAAAAGTGAAGTTGTCGTTATATGATTCATAAAATAGGTTTCCAATATGTAATGAAGGATCTGAAATATATTCTCTGTTTCAGGAGTTATAAACTTTTATATTTCTTTTATATAATTTATATTTTTGGCTTGTTTGAAGAAAGACCTTGTAATGTGTTATTTACTTCACAAACTCAAATTTGGTCAATATGGTATTGTCATGATTTTGCAGATCTTACTCTTTGAGTCCAATTTATGAGGCTTCCACTAGGCCCTTTGAAGATTCTCTCACTATGGGAACTGGAAAAGGTGAATCAGAGGATGCTGACAGCAAAGAAGTAACCCTCCCTGGAGTAAATCTTCTTTTTGATGGGTCTGAGTTGCGCCCTTTTGAGATTGGTGCTTGCCTTCAGGCTCGTCAACCTGTGTCCTTAATATCTGAGGCATCAGCAGCATCTGCATCTTTGGCAGTCATTCAAAAAGTTTAGAATTAAATTTCCCATACCTTGTTCTCGTTGAATTCCCTGTTAGATGGGATCACATACAGCATTGGTGTTTGCGGTGGCTGATTCGTAGATATGGCTTGTCTGTTTATCAAGTAAAGACAGCATGACAAGTCAGTTCTTAAGGTAAAGCTAAATTGTCTTTTATTTCTTCATTTATGCTTCTATCATATAACTTGCCTCAATTGACTAAATATGTCTCAAACACACTAGTTCATCTATTACTGTTGGCGTTTCTTGTTGTGCATTTCACTTGGCATGGATTTTAGATCGGTATTGAGAAGTGCGAAAATATAAAATAGAACTCTTAAATTCTTGTCAATTGTATTATGCACTTTTGGATTCACTAATTATCCCTTAAAAAAAAAAGGGAACCATGTTAGCAAAGGAATTGGACTACTTGATTCTGGACAAAGGAATAAATGTTCTGTTTAGGAATAGAAAATATGGTTTCACAGTCTCTATGATTATCGGTGCTTCTCACCTTGATCTTGATCCACTGTGCTGGTTTGGACCCAAAAAAAATTATTTGGGATATTTCAACCTTCACATTATGTGAGCGTATGTATTCTGTTTTGTACTTTATGGATCTCACAATATATTTCTAAACTGTGACTTTATGTATTTCTAGGGTATTTTCCTTTTCTGATTGTTTAGTAATATCTTCTTTCCCATTTTCAGCTTTCGTTTTTCTGGAGACGCTCTGCATTTGATGGCCTTGGTTGCTGCAGGTTATTACATAATAGAGAATATTCTTTTGTTCAGCATTTGCATTTTTTATGTTTTGCCTGAAATCTAACCACGATTCATTTGTTGTAGAGTAAAAGTATTCCTTACTCTTCTTTTGCTCTTCTTGTGCAAAAAACTCTGTATGTACACATGGTTATTAAGACGGATAACGAGTGAACATTCTATGTGGACATATTGTTCTCACTTTCTGGAGTGGTACGTTTATACCGAGCACTGTATTCTGTGGTGGTATCTTCAGCATTGATCCCAATATCTATATACCTTAATCTTTGATGCATATTCTGTGAGATGGCAGTAAGACCTCTCTCTCTCTCTCTCTCTCTCTGAGTTCAGTTGTGAAGTTAGATCGATTCTAATTTCTATCATTGGAGTTTGGATTTCAGAAAATGGATTTCCACATCCATATCTGAGTCTACTTGTTCTTTTGCAGTTGCCTTTTAGAGATGTAGATTCTTGTGTTGTTTCGTGATTGTCACCACTATAATGTACTTTTATTTCATTAAAATGTCCGATAGTACTGACCTTATCTTTAAAAGAAAAAAAAAGGGATGCTTAGCAGTTTCTTTTCTTTTTTATGTCAAAACATTATCATTCACGAATAATTTGTATTTCCTTGTTTGTAAAAAGCAAAAAACCATCTACATTTCAAATTCATTTTAAAAAGATTTCATTCCAGGTCAGGTTTTATGTGTGATAGGGTTTTGCTTCTCATGTGTGGCTTGGCTTTTGCAGTTGTCTTTCACACACTCTCTTACTGAAAACGATTTTTTACTTGAAAACCAACCTCTTTAAAAAACTCAGAACATATAATTTATTATTAAAATATTCATTTGTCAAGCTAAGAGGACACCTAAAAGAAATTGTTGCGACTCCATTATTCCCCACACTGTTTTTTTTTTTTAAAATACAAAAGTAGGTACTTGTGAATTGACTAAAGTACCTTTTATAAATAGTTGAAATGACACTCATATTATCCTCCTTCCTTTTGTTTTCTATTTCTCGGCTCTACTTCCACATTTTATATTTTTTCACCCGTAAACCTTAACTCTTCAAAAGATGTTTAACAAATGAGATATTAGTAGAAATCATCAATGTACAGATAACCGAATGTAGTTGAATACTATTTTTTTCCTACCAGTTCATGTTTTCTCCATGATGTTTTGCATATAGTGTTGAATTAAACAAAAAATGGTGGACGTATTAAAATAAAAAGATATAGAGGAGGTTGATGTTCAACCTGTTCATTTACTCATTATGGCATATATTAATGTATCAATTATTGACATGTTGCATATCTAATGTAACAAAATGTGTCCACGATCAACATGTGAACATTTTTGGTTGATGCATTTTGCAAAATGGTGAGTAGTAGTTTTTCTGGTGTAGATAGGTACATCCTTCTAATCTTATATTACTTTAAACTTTCTAGTTAAATTAGTTTTATATTAATATTTCAAAAAGTGTTTTAATTATATATTATTATAATTTTAATTA
This sequence comes from Scutellaria minor, assembly GCA_954870855.1. Lineage (NCBI taxonomy): Eukaryota > Viridiplantae > Streptophyta > Magnoliopsida > Lamiales > Lamiaceae > Scutellaria > Scutellaria minor. The sequence goes on from OX940734.1 coordinate 3,784,728, forward strand.
TATATTATTATAATACATTTGAAAACTTGTAATTATAACTAATTAAAGTTGAGTACTGAGCAAGATTTTGCTTCATGATTACCATTTTAGGTTAACAAAATACAATCAGTAAGAGAACGTGTTAAAATAAATTTGTTTTCATTGATTTTGAAATAGATGTAAGCATATGCAGCATTTCCAACAAACTCAAATGATGTCACCTCCTAATGATGATATGAAGATGTTCGGTGGTTATCTACCTTCAAATTTTTAGTAGTTTGATTACAATGAAAATACAAAACAATGTGTTTCTCACTTTATCATAACATGTAATAATATTGGGACATATAACAATTATTTGGTGAGACCATTTATTTATTACGTAAAAGGAAGCACATTTGACCATCACTCCTTCAAACAATTGAGTCAAAACCTTCGAAAAATTAGCTAATAAAGGTTTTATATGAAGTTTAGCATAACTACAAGTATGGTCAATGTAGATTATGTTGGACTTCTAAGGTACGGCATAAGAGCATCCACATCCATTTATTTTACCCATTAATAATTATATTATATTAATAAAATATTTATCATCCATTAACACAGGAGTGTCAGAATTAAGCAGCAATAATAATACTAATAATGGGAGAGGGAGATTGAGATGCATACTAGGTAGGGTCCTAACTATTAAAAAATATTATTTCTTTCTGGCCTTTTTCGACATTTTTTAATATATTATTAAAACCACCTCATTAACCAACAGACATGGATGAAAATGTCGTGAAATTTCGCTAAAATGGATGAATCGAAATAATAATACATAATTTTTTTTTTCGTCAAAATATCGTCGATATATTGTAAAATATCGTTCAAATGTCGATATCGGTGAGTCCCTTCATAAAACTGCGGTATATTGCCAATATCGGCAATATATCGGTGATATATCTGTCTTGCACATAGGTGGGCGATATTCTGTTTTATTTTTGATTTTTTTTAATTTTTTTCTTTTTTTAAGAATTTATTGAGTGGAACCACTTTCCACATCATTTATTAAAATGAAGATGAGATTTCTTATCCAAAAATTAATCATGGATTTTTTGTCAACCTTGTTTTATCTATATCTGTATGATATATTTTTATACATTTCATAACAATTTCAACTAGCAAAATCACACCCCACAAATATTCTCCTTCTACCAGTATTGTTCTACATCAATAGGATTCAAGATTCCTTCTACAAGTATTGTTCTACATCAAGAGGACTCAAGATTTTTAGAGAATAAAGAGGTTAGTTATTCAAATACTTTACTAAAATATATAATTTTTTCAAAGGATATTGTGATCTATATTTAATTTTTTGAAAGCAAATGAACATAGCAAACGACTCATTATAAGACTAAATTATAGTTAGTTATTTATTTAATGTTTTTTACTATTTTTTATATCTTGTGTACTTGTAATGCAATAATTTTTTGAAAGCAAATGAACATAGCAAACGACTCAATATTATTTGAATCAATATGACATGTCATCTTATTCATTTGACCCTCATACGAGTTCAAGCTATTACTAGTTCATGTATTAATTTTGTACAAAATTTGTCATGTTATCATAACATACAACGTTTATATAATAGTTTATCTCTATATTTGTTTTAAACATATAATTTTATTTGGAAGTTAAGTTCAATAGATGTATTAATGTTAGTTATAATATTCTGTGAACTACTAGATATATTTTTCAATTTTTTTACAAAATTTCCATATTTTTTTAAAAAATATCCGATATTTCCACCGAAATTGATATATCCGTCGATATTTCCGTAAAATAAAGGTATCAATATTTCTACCGATATCGATATTTTCGTCCTTGCCAACAGTTGCTCTAATAGTTTTTATTTATTTATTTATTTAAAGAAAAAACCTCAATAGTTGGGACATTCTATGGGGTTTTAAATTAGGGGAAATAGCCCTCTGTACCCAAAACCTTATATTGAATAGCAAAAATACCACCTCCAAGATAATAGTGACAAAAATACCACAAATCTAAACAAAAAGAATTTTGAACCTTTTGAACCCTTTGAACCCACTTTTCATTCATTTAATTCTTACTACTTCCAAACACTTTTTACTAATTCCAATCTATATTAAAATTTCCAATTTAATGAATAAATTCCACTCCAAATATTGATCGGATCTCGGAGCACCTTTAAAGATCGATTTTCTTCCGAAATAAGTATATAGGCTGGAATACTTTTCTCGTGCCGATACTATTTAAAAAACAGTGGTCTGGAATGTGTAACAATGTCACGTACGAATTTCTTCGGAAAAGGAATCTAAAAGGGTTTTAACATAAACATAGACGGATCCTGAAAATGGTATCAGAGCCTAGGTTTATTAAGAACTTTTATGTTATATTTATTACTGTTATGTAATTAACTTTTGGTGAGGAGAATTTCTCGCAAAATTATGGATCTGGACAATTGTCCAAGATGTATACCATACAGGAGATATCGTCAAATTTTGGCGATGTATAAACAAGAACACCAAGGCAAGATAATGTATTGGGAAGACCAATATGTTGAACGAGAAAATGCAGGAGCCTGCAGGGAAGCCCTGAGGCAATGCAATGTGCAAGCAGCATATCATTTGGATTACCTTGAGGTTAACCAAATGTTATATGCTGAATTGATGATCTTGCAAAGAAGCAGCCCATCAGAATCATGGTTCCTGAAGGAGAACCAGATTGGAGCGAGATACTTCCAGATACATCTAAGTTCTCTATAGATCTTAGAGAAATCCAGAAGACGGTGCAGAATTATGGCAACCGCCATAATCATCTACCTACACAAGTCCATCAGATCTAGAACCAGATGGAGACGATGGAAAAATATCAGAAGGAAACTCTTGAAATCCTTCATGATATACAAAAAAGAGTCAAAAATCTGGAGGACAGACCAAGTCTTTCCGGGGGGAAGAAAACATATAGATTTCGGAACGGTTCCCTATTTACACCAAAAAGGGAAACCAACTGAAGTCATACGACCAATGACCCGAGATGAAAAGCTCATTGCTACATCAAAGGAAAATCCATCATAAATTAAGGTGATGGATAGAGAGAGGATGAACCTTGAAGATCTACAAGAACTTGTCGAGTCCTTTGCAGGATTAGGTATTGTGGATCTAAAGATGCAAACAGGAGATAGTTCAGCCTTGGTTACTCATGACCAACACCCAAGACCACCTCCACAACCACCTGTAGATCCCAATGTGGCAGAAAGTTCAGGTTCACATCATGTGGATGAACCAATGCCGCACACTGGAGATTTTACGACAAAAGGAGATCCCATTGTAACAGGAACTCGAAACGTTCTAGAAGGCCAAATCTACTTAATACGCCATATGGAAAATCACAGCTTAATCCAATACATCCGTATGGATTAATGCTAAATCTGGATATTCCAGATTTCAAGAATCGAGAAGTCTTTATTGATGATTGGACATCGTCGATGAGAATTGCAGCAGGAACCCTTAATCTTACAAAGGAAGGATTCATGTTACTTCTTGAAATGAGTCTTGAAGAATCTGCAAAGAGAGCGTGGGATATGACGGCACCAGATATGAAGGATAATGTCACAGCTGGTGAGTCATTGAAATGAATTGTCGATAATATGACCAAATTATTCAAAATCCATTTTATCGGCATAGGCTATTTTGAGGGAATAGAAGAAGAAAAAAGAAAAAGATACAAACAAGCCCTCTACTGCCTAGAGTTACATGATATTTGTCATATTGATGAATATATCAAGTTATTCACCGAATACCGATGGAAGTCCAAGGTGGATGAAAAAGAAGCTTCGCAACTTTTCTTTGTGAAGATACCAAGTCCCTGGAGAGAAATGCTCATCAGGAAATACAAGAGTGCAGATGATTTGGATACTATAGCCAAAAGGATGTCTTCCCTAAGTGCAGATGATTTGGATACTATAGCCAAAAGGATGTCTTTCCTAAAGGCTAAGTTATCTGAATGGTGCTACCGGACAGCACTTTACAAAAATTACAAGAGACTTATAATGATATCCCAACAGTAGTGGAAGGCCAACCACGGAGGCATAAAAGAAGGAAACAAAGAAGCCATCCTTACAGCCGTGGAAGTAACAACAGAAGAAGAAGTCGTGGGTCTTCATGGAGACCTAGAAGAATGTGGTCTAAACAAAAAGTTCGGAGCTACAAGTCGGGGCAAAGACCAACACCAAGTAGGAGTAGAACCTCATCAACAGGTTCGAATCAAGGAGGTTCCAGCAGAGCTATAGGAAGAAAAACTTTCAGGCGTGCTCACACTAGAGCTAATGAAAGTTTCAAAGACTGTAATTGTTGGACTTGCGGAGCAATAGGACATATCTCAACGGATTGCCCAAACAACCAAAGGAGAGGTCTTAGACAGTTCGAAGCAACACCAGAATTCGAAGAAGCTGTCTATTATCAAGATCTTATACAGATGTATCAATTTGAGGATTTACCCTCAGATGAAAGCATCTATGAAAAAGAAATCTATTTGGATGATAGAAGTGAATCCACATCAGAATCGGAGTGAAAAAGAAATTCTTCAAATAATGAGAGAGGATATGTCAGGATTTTTCTCTCACACAACAGTCTCTCATAAGACTCTCATGAGGATTATGAAAGAGGATCCAAAGCTTCAGATCTACGATGGTTTTACCATTGGAGCTATGGAAAAGACCTTGGATAAGTTTGGAATTCGTAAAAGAAAACACCAAATTATCCATAGGGTTACTACGGGAGAATTTGTCATCCCAATGGAATTCACAAGTAACCTGATCGAGATGCAGTTGATCCCCTACCGAGAGGTTCAAGAGATCAGAAGCCAAGTTAAGAGAGAAGTTGCAAATACACTCTCATGGATTCATATCGGAGCCATAAGAGTTATTATTAAAGCAACCTTCAAAGAATGAATTGATTCGCCTCTCAATCTTGCCATTTTTGACAAACGAATCTCAAATCTCAAGGATTCATGCCTTGGAGCAGTCACAGGAAACTTGTGTGCAGGGAAATTGACATTCAATGTCTATCCTCGTATTGCATACAATTTGGGAGATCGAGACTTCAACAAAGTCTTAACTCTTCATCAAGATTTCAAAAGAGACGACTTGATGAAAGAAGGGAATAGACCTTACTCGATCACATATAAAATTTCCTATGCTCTCTCGAATACACATCATTCAGATGTATTCTTGAGAAAGGAATTTATCGAAGTTCCAAGAATCTTCGAGGATTTCGCTAGGGTGGTTTTGTCAGAACTCATTGAATCTCCAACTATAAAGGAGATAGATATGAAAATACAAGATCAACCTGTCTTCAATAAGAGTCAAAGCCTAAGAATGAAGACAATGAGAATATCTTTCCAACAAGACAGAATGTTAAGTAGCAGTCGTTGGAAAGAAAGAAGGCCTAGTACAGTTCAGTGAATCCCAGGAGTATTCAAAACACGAGGAGAGCTGAAATGTCCAGAAGGCTGGAGAGAGGTTGAAGTAATATTCGATATCACCCAAACAGAAAATATTTTTCCTTGTGATGGTTTATATTATCTACAACAGCCAATAGTCGGGAGATATCAAGGAAGCCTAAAGATGGGTGAAATTATTCTGACTATTACGGGTATTACAGGAGAAACCCCAGAAAAATTAATACTGGGTATCAACTTTCTTGAGGATCATAAACCTTGGGAAAGATTACAAGATGGAATGGAGTTTACAATGGCTGATAAAAGATATAGAATCAGATGACCACTAGTCCATTTTCCATATACATCTCTATAGGGATGATATATGCTGAATACAAGGCCGAGTATTTTGCGGCCTATGTTGATTTAGGAGCAGGGATTTGTACTGCAAAACGGGAGGTTTTTCCCAAAGAAATGGGAGAAGATCTACCAGCCATTGCAGGACGAGATTTCTCCAAAAGGATTCTTATCCTTAATAGAGGAATCAAGCAAGCAGAAATAATGATCGGAGGTGCAAGGGATACCCCATGGTATAAGGTGAAGACGCCACCAATCTATTTCCATGATACAGGAGCAGATGTTTTGCTAGGAAACAATTTCCTACAAACATTCAAGCGATTTACACAGGAAAATGAGACAAGAAGGCTTATTTTCACAATGTTATGTGATCATAAAATTATTGTCCAGAGACTGCGGGAAGCATTTTACAGAAAAATGCCCTTTACTTTTCGCAGCAAGCGTGGTGATGACTCCAAACTTCGACATCCAAAAATGGCGGATAAAAGAATATTTGGCAATGCTTTATTATCCTTTCGACAATTTGGTTCAAAACGAAAAGATACCAAGAGATGGAATAATATCATGTATTCATTCAGAATACAAAAGGATGAATGAGTTCCTCTAGAGGCTATTGCAGAATTGCGAAAAGCCATATTGGAGAATCCACAGGGTGATGTTACCATTGAAGAACAAATATCACTCGAGGATTTCAAGAAAATGATCCAAAGGAATTACAATGAAGATCCTTTAGTATGGTGGGATAGAAACGAGCTCAAAGCATTCTTAAAGGTTAAACCTGGAAAGGAACACGAGTTCGTGAGACTCAAACCAATCCTTATGAATCAGGATGATCGTGAGGATATGCAGAAAATACTTAAGGAACATCTGGACCTTAAGTTGATCTCACCAGGAGTTTCTCCATATGGCAGTCCGGGATTCCTTGTGAGGAATCATGGAGAAATCAAAAGAGGTAAACCTAGACTTGTTATTAATTACAAAGGGATTAATAACATTCTGGAGTTTGATGGATACTATATCCCGAGTAGAGAACACTTGGTTAACTATATTAAAGGTGCCAAGATATTCTCAAAATTCGATTGCAAGTCTGGATTCTACCAGATCAAGATGGAGGAAGAAAGTAAGAAGTTCACAACTTTCTCCACACCACAGGACACTGTGTTTGGAACGTAATGCCTATGAGATTGGCAAATGCACCCCAGATATATAAGAGAAAGATGGATAATCTGTTCAAAGATTATTTTAACTTCATGTTCGTATACATCAATGATATACTTATTGCATTAAAGAATATGAAGGAACATCTCAAACATTTGACGATTTTCTCAAATGTTTGCCATAAGGAAGGATTAGTGTTTTCCGAAAAGAAGGCAGTGATTGCTACAAGACAGATTGAATTCCTCGGAATTGAAACCGATGAATCTGGAATCATTTTACAAAGTCATATTGTAGAAAATATACAAGGATTTTCAGATGATCTCAAGGACAAGAAACAACTTCAAAGTTTTCTCGGAGTTGTTAATTTTGCTGGAATGTTCATCAACAATCTAGCATTTCACAGGAAGGTGTTCAGCCCATTACTTAAAAAGGATGTTATATTCAAATGGGAAGATGAACATCGAGAAGGTATAAAGCAACTTAAGGAAGTCTGCAAAAAGCTTCCGAAACTTGCTATACCTCAAGATGAGGATGAATTGGTTCTATACACGGATGCCAGCGACTATTGGTGGGCAGCAGTACTTATGAAAGCTACACCAAATGAAGAAATGCCATGTAGATATTGCAGCGGTCTGTTTGCAGATGGAGAAGCAAATCGATGGCATATCAACGAAAGGGAATTCTTTGCAGTCAGAAAGGTTTTTAAAAAATGGCCTCTCTTTTTACTAGCTAAAAAGTTTACGTTAAAAATTGATAATTCTAGTGTCAAAGCTTTTCTGAAAAATAAAATTGAATCAAAACCAGAAAATGCTAGATTACTTAGATGGCAAACTGAATGCCAATATTATGATTATGATATTGTCATTGTGAAATCTCATGAAAATGTTCTTGCAGATTTCTTAACACGAGATGGAAGGACACGTTGCTGACGAGATCCTTAAACGAGTAAGACATCTTAGGGAAAACCTGGAGAGTCTTGAACGAGAATTTGGGACGTTATGTCTCAATGCCGAAGTCGCCGGACGACTACAATGAGAAGATCAGAAATCCATTTCTGGTCTAATACGAGCATGCCAATACGCTCAGGGACATTTGTTCCAAGCGTTGCATAAGCCTATCCTCCAGGCTGCATCTCCCACGGTGCAAAAAGGAGCGATTAGAGATCGGGACTCTAACCTGAAGGCTATGGATTCAAATACCATGCCTACGAGTATTACAGGTGATGCATTCCTTGAGGATGTACAATCTGCAAAGAATGTTGAAGCTCCGGTGTCACAACATGAGTCTTCAAGTCAACCCAGCACCTCTAGGGTAAAAGAGGGAGAGTTGAACCTGAGGCCACAGACAGGCCAAAATAAGGTTCAAACTAACGAGATTAAAATTTCTCCTATGCAGGTATATCAAAGGCAATGAGAGAAGTTGGTAACCAGAAAGAGAATCAACCTAGAAAGAACGGTGGTTGATATCTCTGGAAAATACCCAAGAGTTTGGATGAAACATGGAAGTCATCCAAATGAAGTTCAAGAGTGGTATAATTTTGGAGCTTTGGTTTCGATTCATACCACGTCACCTGGTTTCCCAGAAATTTCAAAGTTACCGAAATGGATTGGGAAAGCGGTCCACGAGACTTGGACAAATAACCCACATTTGTCCAAAGGCGATATTTTGGAGCTATATTTTATTAGTGCAGCTCCAGAACCAGCCAAGAAAGGCTTCAATGAAGCTTTTCATTTCATCAAGCTGAGGAAGCCGGAGATAAATGCCTTAAAAAACATAAAGACAGCTTCACCGGAAGAAATCTCAATACTGGTAGGAGCATTTTCAGAAGATGAAGCTTCTACAAGACGAGTATGGGGACTTTGGGTTTGTCTAACCGAAATGGACAAAGTCAAATACCCTTTCAAGTTTTTCCAGAATTCAGCAAATAGATCATTCCTACTGAATTCAATGACTGGATCAACAATAGGATTCGCAGAGGAGCTCTTCAAAACTAAAAGAAGAACTCTCTGGGAAAACAAGATTCCGGCAAGCAAAGAAACTTACCGGAAGTTCTGCAACATGGCGCATGTGGGAAGATGGATTGATCGGATCTGTCAAGCATGCCCGGATCAGAAAGAGCCCGAGTTTGGGAAAGGATTCCGACCCAAACCCGACCGACAAGAACAAAGGTCTGAAAGATAAAAGGGTCCCGCCCAAAAGAAACGTTATCCGCGGGGACCATGCAGACCAAATTTTTAAGAGAAAGATACCCCGACAAACAAACATGAGGTGAGTCACGAGAAAGGACAAACATCACATGGGCTGAGCCATGTGAAGAAATAAATGATTCCCCGACAACTCCAACCACTATCACATGGGATGGGTCAAAGAGAAGAAAAAGAGGACGAGCACTAATAGCTGAAAGTGACTCCCCAACAAACTATCACATGAGAGCACTAAAGGAATAAGCCAGCTAGTGATCAACGAGCTTTGGAATCCGCATTTCAAGTTCGGATTCATGCCTATAAATAGAGAGTTAGAAGGAAGCTGAAGACATCGACCATTCCCCTTAGTTTTCTCTAAATAAAAACCTTTGTAATATTTTAAGTTCTTATAGTTTATGTGTGTACGAGTGCAGACCTCTTCTCATATGAGAGGCTAAACAAGTATTCTCCTCCCAACAGGAGATTACTAATGTAATAAATATTTCGTTTAAGTTCTTAATAAAATAAAGGTTTTTGCTTTCAACATGTGTTTTTAGTATGGTTAGTTCGTCCCCTGGAAGGAATACTTTGTACACCTGGTGTAGGAAACGAACCAAGGTTGTGCTGTGCAGTTGCTGAAGGAGCTGGATAACTTGCAGATCATCTTCCCCGAGGGTTGAAGTTGAACAGTGAGGAGTTGTTCGTAAAACGGTCTGGGGGCAGTGATTTTCCAGCTGGTGGCTTTGCAAACCATCTCACCCGGTGCTGTTACGGTCAAAGAAAGGTATGAATTTTAGGGGATAAATTAATTTTACGGAAGCATGTTGGGCCTGATTTTGATCAGTTTACGTTTTATCCGGATATAATTACTATTTGGAGTGGAAAAAGTGAATTAGCTTGTAAATTAATGCATAAGGACAAATCCTTGGAATTTGGTGTAAAGTAATAAATGAGTAATGATTGTTTTGTGGTAGAAAATGATATTTTATTAGAAAAGTGATATTTTTGTCAAATTTATATATGAAGTGGTAGTATTGTTCTAGATTACTAGTTTTGTGGTAGGACAAGCTATTAACCCTTTTAAATTAATTGGGGGGACCCACCCTAAATCCTAGAATTAATTGAACGTCAGTTTGAAAAATATTAAACCATGCATAATGCCCGTTGGAAATTGGAATGCAACGTGTCATAAATTCGAATATTTAAATCCAAAAAAAGATAACAATATTAAAAAAAAAAAAAGAAATAAAAAAGATAATCTTCCTAAAGAAATTAAAAAGTGAGAAAAAGAAGTTAGATGATTGATATTTTTTGCTAACAGTTAAAATGAAGGACATGGAACGTTCACGTGGCAGACATGGAACGTCCTCGCTTCTACGCTGCTCTCCCACCCATAAATCCCCACTTTTACTCTACAAATTCGTGTTCCGCCATTGATTTCTCTCTCTTTCTCTCGTGTTTGGCCTTTTCCTGTACAATCTTCCCCAACCACATACTCGCTTGCCTTCAACAATTGCACATTCAAGTGTGTGAGTTTCAGATGATCAGATTTTCTCTGCTTTCTCAGCAACAATTGCAGTGAATTGAGTTTTCGAAAAGGAGATTTGTTGCTCGCTCGATCAATTATGAAAGTACTGACGCTTCCGCATTGTACTCTGTGGAGCAGCACCAATTCCCCCCTCGTTCCCGCGCTTGGTGTCCGCCAACGGTAAAATCCAGTTCACTATTTTCGTTGCGTGTATGGTGATTGCAGAGACCACCGGTCTTAATTGATTTCCCTCTCTTGAGGTTTGATTGCAGTTGCAGATCAAAATCGAGTGAAAGAGCGTCCTATCTGAAGAGTTCCCAGCAGAGAGTCCTGGGTGAAGTATGCTCGTCCATTCTTGGATTGTAAATAATTTTTTGAAATTTCGAGTATTAAGAATTGGTTGACTGGTCTCAGGTCAGTCAAGAATCAAGTGGAAGTTATCGAATGAGTCAATTTGTGTCTGCAGCTCGAGGCGGTGAGCAGAGTGTAGTGGTGGAGGTATGGCTATTGATGACTTCTTGTATGGTAGTATTTTTTTTTGCAAATCCAATCCAGAAGAATTTATTTTGTATAGAGTTTCTGGGGGAGATATATGTGCGTGGACTACTGAAACTACTCTTACTTAGTTCATTTGAGTTGGAGAGTATTTGAAAGTGTACCAGATAGCATGACTGTGCTGTGGGGACGTTATAACCAATTTACTCCATTTTACTTAGATCTACTTCTTTAATTGTGTCACGGTCCCCTGTACCGAATTCTTTTCACTATTATTGACTCTACAATGCAAATACAATTATGATTGGTATAACTATCTCAGGATAATTTCAGTTGCTCTTGTTTGTAAAATGATTGTTTTTTCTGCTTGTTGCTCTTGATTCCAGGAAGAAGCAAGCCAGAAGTTAGAGGGTCCACCACAGAAAGTTCTGCCAGGTCAAGTGCATCCTTTAGGAGTGTCGGAGGTTGAAAATGGAATCAATTTTGCAATTTTCTCTCAAAATGCTACTGCTGTTACACTTTGTTTAGTTCTTCAAGCGAGGTTTGTATGCATCTTCTGCTGATACTGTTTATTAAAGTTTAAATTTGGTTCATGATCGATCTTTGCTATCTCTTCTGCTTTATGTGTGGAAGTTCATTCTTATTGAGTGTTTTCTTGTTATCGAATAAATTTTCAGTAATATGATAATATCCAAAATGTTGAGACAGAATCATAGAAGATCGAAATTGTTTTATTTTCTTAGTGCATAGATATAAGAAAAAATTCCTCTGGTTTTATGTTTAAAATGAACAGATTTCCAGATAATTATAGGGGGTGTTTGCAAGAAATTTTGACAGCTTTTCATCACTTATTTAAGTTTTATGAATCAGTTTTTAGTGTTTTAATTCTCTTCTAGAAAATTATAAAATCTACTAGAATCTATAATCCAGAAGCGGGCTGGGGGTTGCTTTGACAAATTCTCAATTAAATTTTAAAAAAATATCATTTTTTTATTCCAATTTTAATATTATTTTGCAAACACAATCTACTTTTGCTAGTAAGTGATTTCTCCATAATCACTAAATTTAATCACTTCCTCAACCATACAATTTTTTGCAAACACCCCCATAGTGTATATTTGTGACTTCTGAGGTTACTCTCAGTTTATGATCTGAAAGCATTTGCAGCTTATTAATTCCCCTAAAATTATTTCCATTTTCAGGGGTATACACAACAAACTTGATGAAGAGATGATTGAATTTTCTCTGGACCCACAAGTTAATAAGACAGGAGATATATGGCACATTTGTGTTGAGGTATGTATTTTTTGTTTTCTATTGAAGTTAGTAAATTGGATTCGATGATTTTTAAGTTTTCTTTACTCATCTTACCTTTTCATGAGAAAGGAAAAAAAAAAGTCTTGATGAAAACCTCAAATCAATGGTTGCTAAGAGGAACTAAGATGAAGCTAAAGCAATAACTCAGTTTTCCATAAAGTTGTCTTGTATGGCTAGAGAGTAAGGGCCATAATGTTAGCATGTCGATGACAGTATTGCTTTGGAGATATACATGGGTTTGAAATGTAATATGCAAAAAACTGAACTTAAGAGGATGGTCTATGTGCACCTGTGTTTGGCTATTGTATGAGTTGTCTCATGTACAGTTTCTTTGGCAGAGGAAAGCTACAGATAATAAGGTTTTAAAATTTCTGTTGGTTTCTTTGTAATTATCTGTGTGCTTCTCAAGCTTCACGAACAAATATTCAAAATGATTAGATTTTTGGCAAAAAATTTTGCTAGTTGGGACTTTTAGAGCTGTAGCCAAACCAGTGTTGCATTTTTCTGGGAGATACATTTATTGGAGGGAAGGAAGATTGATGGTAAACTATGGTTTCTCTTAAGTTTGAATTCAGTTGTATGGTCACTCTCACGATCGTCGGGTACTCTTAAAAATGCCCAAAGCTCTGTGATCTGGAAGAGGAAGTGCGTGTCCAATTATTAAATCATAATAGATTTCTGCGTTTTATGGGTAATTCAAAAGTTATCAGCTGTGGCCTATACTGTTTGCTTGTTTTGTATTTGTTGTACTTATCTCCACTAGTTTGCTACCATATTATATGGGGCTGACTTAGTTGCTTCTATTTTGTATCTTCATTCCTATGCTATTGTGGTGTTGTATTTTCTACACGGTTCACTTCATGGGGCTTAATTGGTTCAGAAACTTTTATTTGTTAGGATTTGCCTTGCAGCAATGTTTTATATGCCTACCGTGTTGATGGGCCTCGAGATTGGCATCAAGGACATCGTTTTGATCATGGCAATATCTTACTTGATCCATATGCAAAGTTGATTGAAGGACGCAGAGTATTTGGTGACGCCAGCAATAAGATGTCTAAATTTTTTGGGACATATGATTTTGATAGCTTGCCTTTTGACTGGGGAAAGAACTATAAGTTTCCAAACATACATGAGGTAAGGTGAACTAAGCACCAAAATGATTTAACTGCAATATTGTGTATATGTTTAGTTAAAGTTAGCTAAATACCCTTTAAACAACTATTAAATAGTTTCTGCATGGTTTTAATTTTTATAATTTTAGATTTAATTATTTTTTTCCACTTCGTACCCTTAAATTGGGGATATAAGGAGGGCCATGGAAAATAATGTTAGCCTTTAAAGTATGATTCTTGACTAGCAGCTTCTTTTGTTTGCATAACAGGTTTTAGAAATTAAAAGGATACACATTATGATTTCACCTGATTGATAATTGAAGCCATAACTTTGATGACTCCCAAATAGATTTTTTTGTTATCACTTCAATGCTTGTTAGGCTTATTCTGTTTTAGTTTTTTAGGTTTGAGAGTGGGAAATGAAGGGGATCAGGGTACTAAGTTGTTATTTACATTGTACAAAGTCTCATTCGTCTGAAACAATTGTAATTTTCTTGATGACTGCTTAATAGTTTTGTAAACCTATGACAACAATCTCATAGTTGAAAGTAATTGACATGGCTGTTTGCACATTGAACTTTGAAGGTCTTGAATCTTCCATTCTCCAATAGGAGCTGTGGATGAGTCAATACTCATGTGAATTAGCTTGTTAATGACAATCAACCAGCAATATACACTTGAATGACTTTCATCTTTTTTATAAGGATAATTTCCTACCGAAAATATTAGAGCAAATGATTTTGAAATTGCTACTTACATGTACATCGTGAGGTTTGTTTTTCTCTGTTTCTTGTACAACTTTTGCATTTTGACTGCATAAATCATATCCTGATTTTGCAGAAAAATCTTGTAATATATGAAATGAATGTCCGGGCCATTACAGCTGATGATTCTAGTGGGCTGGATCCGAAGATACGTGGCAGTTACCTTGGTGTGATAGAGAAGGTATTATTTGGATATTTTTGAAGTTTAAATGCTCTTTAATCTCTTCAGTCTCTATGTCGGCTGATGTGGACGGACTGCTAATTTTTTTGCACCAGTTTTGATGTTTTATGATTTTGCTTATCTTTCTGTGTAGGACGCCTTTGTTATGGAAACATGTTTTACCTATGCACAATTTATTTCGGGCCACCCAGATGAATGTTTTGTTTGTAATGTGTTTTACTCAGTTAAATATTGATAATAGGTTGAGGAGTAGTTTGGAATGACATTCATATATCAAGATGTTTTCCTTATGGGAAAATGATATATACCCAGGGCAGAATATCTGTTTGTTTGCCTTCTTTGGCTGTATTGTCTATCATGTGCTTTACTTAACAAAATATCTGAGATAGATTCTGATATTTACCTTATATGGATCCACTTGTGAAGATACCACATCTTTTGGAGCTTGGTGTCAATGCAGTTGAGCTGTTGCCTGTGTTTGAGTTTGATGAAATGGAACTACAGAGGCGCCCAAATCCAAGAGATCACTTGGTAAGTTTTAATGTGAGATTCTTTGGATAGATTTTCTGATTATTTGAATCACTTTGTGGCTTCAATTAACATATTTTAAGGTTCTATCTGTGTGACTTAAATGGTGCAAATATTGCCCATCCTTTTAAGGGTTGTCTGACCTGAATTTTTGTGATCATGCTCTTCAATTCTATTGGTTTGGTTTATGATGAATGCTAGATATGTTCAAAGAATGGATGTTCAAATACTTGAGAATATTACATGGGCATGTTCCCCTATATTCTTTTGAATAAGAATTTGAATTCATAAACTGATTGGAGAAGAATCCATTTGAATTTTTTTATTAAATGAAACATTACAACGATAACTTCAACTAGCAATGTAAAGTATTGGCTTTCCCAAGTTTACTCTGCCATGAGGAATGGAAAAGGAGAACCCCCTAGACTTGATGAATAAAAGAAAATGGAAATTACCTAGAATTTAGAAACTGTCTTTCTTAAGTGAAAAACAGAAGTCAAAGTGGCCCATTAAATTTTTATATTTCCTCTCAGGCAGGTAGGCATTATCCATCTCCTGCTTGGAGACAAATTTTCAATATAGGTTCTGTTTTTGATTGAGTTTCACTAAGAAGTATTGAGCTATTTACCAGTGAGTGGTATTATTGACTGATCTTTTGGTGGGAAATGTTCTTCTGCTGGATTGCTATGCCCTCTTTTAAGAACATCAATTAGTGGCAAGTTAGATGGGAAAGTGTGCTGATGAGACCACATTTGTGCTTTTCTTGATAAAATATCTATTCACTTTAATGTGTTTAGTTCGTCAAGGTGCACACAATTGTGATCAATGCTGATTGCATGCTTGTTGTCAAAATAGAATTTTGTAGGTTCATCATACATGGTTTGAAGTTTTCTAGGATGAGTTTCAGCTACAGTGCATTGAAGAACTCGAATTATGTGCTTGATCTTGCTACAACATTTATTTCTTACTCCTCCAAGTTCTAAGTATAAAACCCCTCTGACAATGTTGCTGTGTGCATCACAAATGTATAGTGCCTGATGTACTCCTCCAACAGATGAGTTTTTTTGGTGCTTATCATTAAGAAGAAATAATTATTAAACGGTGGAGTATATAGATGAACACAAGGTCTTAAACATTATTCTTGGCTTTAGAGAATGAAGGAGTTCTTGATGTAGGCATAAAGTGCGATATTTTTCTTCTAGTCTCCATGGCACCCCTATTGTTCTATTTCTGGGTAGTTCAGCCAGTTCATGGTGCTAGTTTTCCAGCACACAGGCTTTTGAGTTGAGAGTCAGATTATAGGGGGAACTCTAGGGTCTAAATTATGTGAAGCTGTAGATTTGTCTTTCAAGTCTTTTTATCAGAGTTGTGTCATATGCTTTTGTCAACGGACAAAGAAGAAGTAGAGAAATTCATTCTTATTTTATTAAGAGGCAGATACAACCTTTTAAATAGTACATAACTCAATTCTTAGGGTAAAAGATACGTAATAAGAAAAGCAGAGAAATAAGGCCCAATTAAATTCCTAATGGGCCGGTCTCTTTTAATTTTCCTACACTTCCCCTCAAGTTTGTGCATAGATATCAATCATGCCCAACTTGCTTATCAATCGCTCAAAAATAGATCTTGCAAGGCCCTTAGTCAAGATATCGACTATTTGTTGATTAGAGGCAATGTCTGTAAAATTGGGAAATATCGCCGAAAAATCGGCGATATTTCGGAAATTTGAGGCCATCGATACAAAAAACACTGACATACAATTTCGTTGCCATATCGGCGATTTATCGACGATAAATCGCCGATTTTTTGTTATCGAAAACCAGCAGTTCAATCTTGTCAATTTATCGCGAGAAATCGGCGAAATATCGTCGATTTCTCGCTAATATGAAGAAACAGAAGATGAAGAAGGAGAAGAATGTAATGGGATTGACGACCACGATTCAAGATTCGGTTTTGCATCCATGGGGGAGAAGATCGGATTTTGCTGCTGAAATTGGCTTGTGAATTTAAATAGTATTATTCAATTAAGATTTTTATGTAGTTTGAGATGGGCATTTCTGGGTATTGGATTATGTTCTTTGATTTGATGGCGAGGAGGAGGGCGAGGAGAAAGAAGGCAGGTGGAGAAGGAAGCAGACCAGAGGGGGCAGATTGGGGATTTGAGAGAAGGAGAGGGGCAAGATGGGAAACGGGGTTTGAGGAGAAAGGGTTTAATAAAGCATACGGGTTGGAAATGGATAGAGCGAGAGAGAAAGGAAGGCGGCCATGAGAAGAAAATATAATACTAGGAATCCTAGAACTAAAATAGGATAATAATTTATTTCTAAATTTGTTGTAAACATATCTTTTTATTTGAAATTTGAGTTTAATATATGTATTAATGTTACTTATAATATTATATAAAGTACTTGATATATTTTTCAAATTTTTTTCAAATTTTTTCAATTTTTTGCGCAAAAACCGATATATCCACCGATATCGATATATCCGTAAAATCAAGGTATCGATATATCCGTAAAATCAAGGTACCAATATATCCGTCGATATGGATATTTTAGTCCTTGATTAGAGGGCACAAAAGGCATGCAAATAATTCCGGCATCAAGTTTCTTCTTTATAAAGTGACGATCGATCTCAATGTGCTTTGTTTGATCATGCTGGACTGGATTGTGAGCTATACTTATTGCAGCCTTATTTTTACAATACAGTTTCAACGGAAGCTCCACATTTTCCTTTAGCTCCCCAAGAATTCTGTAAATCCATAACACCTCACAGATTCCTTGAGCCATTGCTCTAAACTCAGCTTCTACACTACTTCTAGCAACAACACCTTGTTTCTTGCTCCTCCAAGTTGCCAAATTTCCCCAAACAAAAGTGCAATATCCTGAAGTAGATCTTCTGTCAGTAACTGATCCTGCCCAATCTGCGTCAGTGAATACATCAATACTCCTTTGACTTGTCTTTCGAAAAAATAGACCTTTCCCAGGTGTAGCCTTCAAATATCTTAGGATTCGGTAGACATCCTTAAGATGTTCTTCATAAGGAGCGTGCATAAATTGGCTCACAACACTTACTGAAAAAGCAATGTCAGGTCGAGTGTGAGATAGATAAATTAGTTTACCCACTAATCACTAGTATCGACTGATATTAATAGGAACACTCCCTTCCTCCCATAGTTTCACATTAGGGTCAATAGGAGTCTCAACAGGTCTGCACCCACTCATCCTTGTTTCTTCCAAAAGATCAAGAATATACTTTCGTTGGGAAAGAACAATTCCTTTCTTAGAATGGGCAACCTCCATGCCAAGGAAATACCTCAACGCTCCCAAATCCTTGATCTCAAATTCTGTTGCTAAGCTCTTCTTTAGTCTTCCCATTTCTACTATGTCATCATCTGTGAGGATAATATCATCAACATAAACTATAAGTGCAGCAACTTTTCCTTCGGAGGAAAACTTAGTGAATAAGGTATGGTCTGCTTGTCCTTGAGAGTATCCTTGTTTTTTTATTGACCGAGTAAACTTTTCAAACCACGCTCTTGGAGACTATTTGAGACCATACAGGGACTTCCTTAGCTTGCACACCTTTGAACCAAATCTGTCCTTAAAGCCTAGAGGACTATCCATGTATACCTCTTCTTCTAAGTCTCCATTGAGAAAAGCATTTTTAACGTCTAATTGTTGTAACGGCCAATCCAGATTAGCTGCAAGGGATAAAAGTACTCTAACAGTGTTAAGTTTTGCAACTGGAGCAAAGGTCTCAGAGTAGTCGACACCATAAGTCTGAGTGAATCCCTTAGCAACCAATCTTGCCTTGTATCTCTCCACCGAACCATCAGAGTTATACTTCACAGTGAAGACCCACTTACAGCCTACAGTGGTCTTCCCAACAGGTAATGCCATAACACTCCAAGTGTTGTTCTTCTCAAGAGCCCTCATCTCCTCAAGAACAACTTTCTTCCACTTTGGAACTCTTAGAGCCTCCTGTACATTTTTTGGAATATCTACACTAGATAATTGAGAAGTGAAAAACAACAAGAGATGAGGATAAATTTGAATATGACATGAATTTAGACAAGGGGTGTTTAGTACAAGATCTAACACCTTTCCAAAGTGCTATTGGTATGTCAACTTCGGAAGGTTTGGAAGGAGATTCACCTGTATTGGATTCGAGTTGTGGATTTTTCCTCGGCTCGGAATCATGGATGTGTTGTAGAGTTGATTCATCTTCCCTTTTCCTATGGTTCTTCTTCAAGTACACTAGTCCCTTCCAGGTTCGATCACTATCCTTGAACCTGCTTTCTGTTTCTTTACAAGAATCATCATGTTGTGACATTAAAGTTGGTTCTTCCTTGTTTACAATGTCTAAAAGTTGTTTTTCAGAGTTTTGAAAAAATGTCGGCCTAGATTCAATGGGGATATCACTCATAATAAGAGGAGTCAAACATGATCCTCGGCCTTTTTCTGTTGGTGCAGTGGTACAAGTCTCAGAGTCTCGTGAATTAAACACATCATCTGAAAGAAACACATCTCCTATTTCACATGAGTCTTTCTTTGAATTCTCCCCCTGAGGATGAATGTCCTTAAAAAAAGGTTGTTTTTCAAAAAATGTGACATCCATAATTACAAAAACCTTTTTTGATATGGGATCAAAACATTTGTACCCTTTTTGTGTGGGGGAGTATCCAATAAAAACTCATTTTCTTGCATGTGGTTCAAGCTTTCCAATGTTCTTATGTTCATGAACAAATGCAGTACATCCAAAAAAAATTAAAGGTAGATTAGCCGAGAGACGTGCGTTGGAAAACATTTTGTGAATTCATGAAAAGGAGTTTGAAATTTTAAAACTTTAGATGGCATGCGGTTAATTAAATAGACAGCAGTTAAAACCGCCTCACCCCACAAGTACTTGGGAACTTTGGTTGAAAAAAGTAATGCACGAGCCACCTCTAATAGATGTTTGTTTTTCCTTTCAGCTATGTCATTCTGTTGAGGTGTATTTATGCAAGAACTTTGTTGGATTATTCTTTTTTCAAGGAAAAAATCGCCTAAGATCTTGTTAAAGTATTCTTTTCCATTGTCACTTCTGAAGACTTATATAGATGTTTGAAATTGCGTCCGCACCATTTTGAAAAAAAATTTAAACACTTGTTCAACCTCAGACATCTCCTTTAATAAGTACACCCAACAAAGTCTAGTATGACCATCTGTAAATGTAATGAACCATCTTTTTCCAGAAGGTGTACTTATCTTATTAGAACCCCAAACATCACTATGAATGGTGGTGAAAGGTTTTGATGGTTTATATGCACGGTGGTGTTTTGCAAATTCACATATTTCACAGTGAAATAAAAAAGGGTCTTTATTGCCAAATAAATTAGGAAATAAATGTTTCAAATATCGAAAACTTGGATGACCTAGTCTCAAATGCCATAACATGATATCACTATTATTCGAAACAGAAATAGATTCAAGGAGGAACTTATTGATTGAGATTGTTTTCTTGATTCAGAACCATCATCAAGGAAATAGAGTCCTCCACTCTGCTTAGCACTGCCAATCATCTTCCTTGAGTTCAAATCCTGAAAAACATAATGAGAAGGAAAAAATTTAGCTTCACATTTTTTATCTTGAGCTAATTTACTGATAGACAAAAGGTTACAAGATAGTTTAGGAACATGAAGGATATCATGAAGAGTGATTGTTGGAGATAACACAATAGAGCCTTTTCCTGCAATGGCTGAAAGAGAGCCATCTGCAATTTTAACTTTTTGGTTACCTGCACAGAGACTATATAAAGAAAAAAGGTTCGACATTCCTGTCATATGATCGGTTGCACCTGAATCAATAATCCAGGCACAATTAGGATTGACACTAAGGAGAGCCGTTGTCATATTATTACCTTTCTGTGCTATGGAATAGGAAGGGGTTTTTTGAGACTTGAGTAGTTTGTACAGTTGGTCTAATTGTTCCTTGGTGAAGGGGAACGAGCCTGAAGATGACTGCTTCTCTTGATCTGGAACACTAGCTTGAAGCGCACGACCATCATTCCCATTTTTCTTCCTCCAGTTTGGGGGCTTCCCATGAATTTTCCAGCATGTATCGATTGTATGCCAGTAACATTTGCATTTTTCACACCATGGCCTCTTGCCATCCTTCTTCGCTTCCTCATGAACACCTCTTGTAGCAAGAGCAGAACTTTCCGCTTCTAAGTTGGCTGAAATAGAGACAGATTTACTAAGCATAACACTTTGCCGTGCTTCTTCTCTTCGAACTTCTGAAAAAACTTCACAAATTGTTGGTAGTGGTATTTTCCCCAAGATTCGACCCCTCACTTCATCAAGTTCCTTATTGAGTCCAGCCAAGAACATAAAGACACGATCATTCTCCTACCTTTTCATAAACCGAACATTATCATCACCACACTTCCACACATCGTCATAACAGAGGTCTAACTCCTGCCACAAGGTCATTAGTTCGTTGTAGTAGGTAGTCACGTCCCTTTCACCTTGTTTAGCATGCCACAACCTCGATTTTAGGCCAAAAATTTGTGAGGAATTGTCGAGGTCTGAATATGTGTCCTTTACAGCCTTCCAAACTTCTCTAGCCGTAGGTAGAAACATAAAGGTTTTCCAATTGCAGGTTCCATGGAATTAACCAACCAAGCAATAATTAACGAGTTTTCAGATTTCCAAGCCTTAAAATTTGAGTCCTCATCTACTGGTTTTTTTACTTCCCCTGAGATGTAACCCAGTTTGCCCTTGTCTTCCAAGATTAGCCGAACGGTTTGAGACCACTTGTTATAATTCTTCCCATTGAAGCGCTGTATATTGACATGGAGAGAATTGGAAGAGCCCTCCTGGCCATTAATGGATACTGAAGAATTCATAGTGTTGCCTCCTGTTGCAGTTGATTTGTTACTGGTTGAGCTAGTTAGGGCAGTTTTCCATGGAGTCTTGTTCGCCATGAAAAGCACAAAGAAAAAGCGAATAGAAAATTCCCTAGATTCAAAACCTAGGGCTCTGATACCATGTCAGCGGACAAAGAAGAAGTAGAGAAATTCGTTCTTATTTTATTAAGAGGCGGATATAGACTTTTAAATAGTAAATAACTCAGTTCCTAGGGTAAAAGATACGTAATAAGAAAAGCAGAGAAATATGGCCCAATTAAATTCCTAATGGACTGGTCTCTTTTAATTTTCCTACACTTTGATATCTGCATCTATTTTAAAATTAATTGATGTTTGCCGTTTTTAACTGTTTTTATATGCAAGATCAACACGTGGGGTTATTCAACTATAAATTTCTTTGCACCTATGACTCGGTATGCAAGTAACGGCGGAGGACCAATTAATGCTTCCCGAGAATTTAAAGAAATGGTTAAGGCATTTCATGATTCTGGAATTGAGGTATTGTTCTTAGTTTTTATAGTTTGCACTTTAAGAATTCTTTTTAATGTTTAACAGTAAAAAATTTGTTCTTGATCTGGCCTTGTTACTTTAATTATTCTCAGGTCATTTTGGATGTTGTTTATAATCATACAAATGAGGCTGATGATAAAAATCCATATACTACTTCATTTCGTGGCATAGACAACAAGGTGATTTTCTTGTAATATAATAAGTGAGCAACATTCTTTTGTCTCTTGACTATTTCTTTACCTTATTCAGCATATCATCCATGACTTATTATGCATCATGTCGATTGACTTGACTTGAAAATTACTTCAAAATAGATCCATGCTTCAAATGGTTTACCAGATGATGTTTATTTACATGTCTGGACTTTGTTATATTGGATAAATTTTTTGCACATATCTCTACACCTATGAATTGTATACAATGAAATTGACTGCTGAAATGGTTTAAGGCATTTGTTCATTATTTCAATAACCAACAAATTTCCATATCCAATTCAATTTGAAAAGTTGGCATTCTAAAAATTGCCAAATACAGACTAAATTATGGAGACCATACTAAGCGTGTGGGTTTCCAAAAAGTAATTTTTCCGATGCATGTAGTCTTCAGATCTTTGTCTCTAGACATAGTGGCTGCCGTACCTTCTGTTGAAGTCTACTCTCAAGTTAATACATTCTAATTATATTAACAAGAACTATGGACATTTGTCCTTGTTGTAACAAAAGATTATGTGATGGAGTTACTTATTAGTTCTAATCTCATTTGTAATGTGGTGATTTTTTTTTTAGGTCTACTATATGCTGGACTTAGATAACAATGCTCAGTTGTTGAACTTCTCTGGCTGCGGTAACTTCATAAAATTATACCCCTTCTGCATTGCAGACATATGGCACTATATTATATCATTTTTCAGAGCAAGTTTTCTAATTCAACGAATCTGTTATTATTCATGCATGGTTATTTGTGATTTCTTAGTATTTGTTATCAATAGTTTTACTAATCTGATTAATCAATGAGCCATTTTTGTGATTAAAAGCATACATTTATGTGAACTGTTCCAATTGAACATGATTGACTGACCTACTCATCTTATATCAATGAAACCAGTGTACTTTTTCATATACGACCCTTTTCTGACACCCTCCCAATATAAACAATATGTATGGTATGCTCCACGTTGTTACTAATGTGATTACATATCAACTAACTAAATTTATATTGATTTTGCATGAGATGCACCGACATTTGCTGCAAGTTTTAACTCTGCATAACATAACAAAACTTAGTCTGTTTGGTATGAGAATAGGGTCGGTATATGAATCAGATTATAACTACTACAAAATACTCTCCTTCATAATTTTGACCAGTGATAATTCAGGTTGTTGGTGAAAAAATAAATTATTGAGCTTATGCATTCAAGAAAACTTTTCTTTGCTGTAATGAATGATTATGCTCATAGCTCTAATATGTAATCTGGTGTCTAGGTAATACGTTGAATTGTAACCATCCTGTCGTCATGGAGTTAATACTTGACAGCTTAAGGCACTGGTATGTATATATTCCCTTCAATGATCTTATATCCTTTGTGATGTTGTATAGTATGGTGTTTTAATTACTGAATTTACCTTTCATTATTCAGATGTATGAAAATAATTCCATATCACAGTATCAATGAACATGCAGCAAATGTTTTTTTTTTTTTTTTTTTTTTGTGTACTTTCTATATATCCATTGTTCGATAGTTGCATAGAGATCAGGCATCCTATAGCATGATTTAAACTGATGGAAAAGTAAAATAAGCAAGTAGTAATCCTGATACCCACAATGGCTGTCTTGTAAAAACTTCAATTACATTAGAGATGAAGTAATGGTCTTAGTGGACTTGCTGATTGATCATGTCAACCTCAGCTAAGTTATATATTTACCATCTACCGATGAAATCATTTGCATGGTCTTCTTCATAAGATTGTTCAGAAGTTGTACATTGTACTTCTTTAACCCAAACACTTGTGGCGGTCTCTAGTGGTATTTCTTGACTTTTTGCAATGGTCCCGATCATTTTGCTGGGGAGTACGTTCTGTTCTTTAGTTTATTAAGTTCAGTATGGTCACACTATTAGATGGAAATGATGTGCTTTGTCGTTACCTTTTCCATAACTCAAGATAATGTTTCTTTATCTTTTTTTCTCAGCATACTGCTTTTGAATGGTTTTTATTATAAATCTATATACTGATTGACTTTTCACTTTTTGCGATTGCCACTCTAATGGAAGGGTTACTGAATACCATGTGGATGGGTTCCGTTTTGACCTTGCAAGTGTGCTTTGTCGAGGAACTGATGGTTCTCCACTCAATGCTCCCCCATTGATCAAGGTAAGTCCTAACACCCTCAAATTAGAATTTGGATCGTTTGGTTGCTGAATATATCCTGGGTAACTGCAAGAAACCTTTTCTTTACCACCACCACCACGAGTCTACTACTGCACTGATTAAATGACTCGTAGCTTCAAAGAAGAACCTATGTATTCCTAACCACTTATTTGCTGTCATTATGCATGGTATGCCTGACATACTCAGAATCTTGGCATAGTTGCCTAACCCAATTAACCTTTGGTGTCCCTATTTTTTCATATTTTCGGTTCTTCCTATTTTGTGATTCCATATTCTTAACTTATTTGGGGCACAAACTCTTACCCTTGTCCAGCTGAAGGCTATCTTCCACAAGCTGTAAATTGTTACGTGGTTTTCATTGTCTTGGGGATTGAAAGTGAATGATATGCAACAAGATAGAACAAGGGTAATATGCAAATGGAGTTATAAAATATGGTGAAGGAAATCCAAAGCCTAACTCCTCACATTCTGATAAGAAATGTGTCCTAAACTACTGAATTTGAAATTTGGTTTTCTCAGGCCTTGTTTTATTAGTTCAAATACTCTTGAACTATTAAAAAAAGAATGTACACTGAACATCATGGTTGCGAGACTGGCTGTTTTACCTTGAGATGTTTGATCAGTTTATTCAATGAATATTGAATTCTAAAGTTTCAGTTTCTTACTCTTTTGCCAACAAAAGAGTGCAAAAATTTAATTGAGCTGGCTACAAGATGTGCCAATATCATGCACAGAGTAGAGATTGCTGCACTTTGAGTGATTTTTGAGATTCTCTTATTATGGTGATGTCTGCTGCTAGATTTCATATTATTCTATATCCTTATTTATGATAATGTAACCCAGAAGAACTCTGATTCTTTCTGGAAATGTGAATTTGTGATGATGCATGACTAACAAATAGCTTCCTTTCTCTTTGGATTTGTTATGTTTTATCTCAATTCACACAAGTGATTTGTTCTATTCTTCTGCATGCATGGTGTTGATTGCTTGAATGACGCAGGCGATAGCCAAAGATACTATCCTTTCAAGATGTAAGATCATTGCAGAACCTTGGGATTGTGGTGGCCTATATCTTGTTGGGAAATTTCCAAACTGGGATCGGTAAATTCTGCAAGTTTCAACTTTTTATATTTTGGCTGGAAACTTGTACATTGATGCAGCAATCGAAAAATATAGGAACATCTTATATTATCTGCGAAGATATATGGATCAAGAATTATGTGAACTGAATATTGTGCATCTAGCCTTCTTCAATGTTTTCATTGATTTGTCACTACAACTTTCTCAAAGAGTAAACTTTTGATATTACAATTGACCTTTTAACATGTTACATTATTAATCTTGAGCATGTTTATCAAAGTATCTTTTGATGACTACAAGTTGGCATCTTTTGGTTAGATGGTGTTTTTTCAACATTGATTGGAGAACTCTTACTGAGTGAATTCCATAGCTTACATCATTTTTTCTCTTGTTATGACCTTTTATGCATTTTTCTTCAATTATATGTACTTATATGAGAAGCTTGGTTGGATTTTTGCGGAATGTTTTTTGTGTCCTAATATTTGCAACAAGAGGCTCTAAAAAATATATTTGGGATCTTAAAAAAGAATAATGTGCACTAGTATCTTTAGACCTTAGAAAACCATAGCCGTTTTGCCATTTGATTTTCCTCATTATTCTCTATTAATGTTTATGCCTACATGTTTGTCAACACATATGAATACAAACATAACCATGTGAATTTTTGGTTTACAGGTGGGCTGAATGGAACGGGATGTATCGCGATGATATTAGAAGATTTATAAAGGTACAAAGTACTGCAACTGGAGAAACTCTCAAATAAGATGTTGACATTGAATTTCATTGGTATTTCCAAATTTGATCACTAAGTTAAAGAAAAAGATGAGTCTACGGAAGCCTTTCCTTGAACACTATACATAATGAGGACAAATTGTTTCGTCTAACTTTACTCATTTTCTTGGGAATTAATATCTTTGTATTATACTGATTAATATAGCTTTCAAGAAAATAATGTTGTTGGACCACAACTTATACATCTTAACAATTGGTTCCAGTGGTTCCAGTGATGCTTTTCTTGTTTAATTTGTGAATCATTTTTCTACTCAATGAATTTTTTCATATTTAGCAGTTATTTGCCTCCCCAATTATTTCAAGAATTCATGTTGAATTTTCTATTTCACTATGAAAATATTTTATTGATCAAGGTGGAAAATTACATTGAGACATTTTAATGTATATGCAAAATTATTTTCTTTCAAATAAATTGATTATTTGTAAGGTTTTGGATATACGCTTCATGATGGTGGTCATATGAACTTTATGGATTGTGGGAACTCTAGAAGTTTTTAGCATCTTTCTCTTATGTCTAATTGGTTTATGACAGCATGGTTCATGTATGACCTCTGTGGCTAAAATAGCTGGTTGCTTTTCTTGTTTCAATAGTTGGAATGTTTTAAATTCTGAGTACATTATTTTGTCACTTTATCTTAACAATTGGTTTTAATGATTAATGGTGCATATCATTTGTATTGAGTAGATCGTTGTACTACTTAATGAACTCTTTTTTCTTAACCAATCATGTCTGGCACATGTGTTCAAGTTTTTACTGAAAGTATTTTATCGATAATGTATCTCCTATGAGAAAAGGAAACATTTATTCATTTTCTTGTGTTTGTAAAGTTATCTTTGTTTCAAAAAATTGTGTTAAAACTTTGGATTAAATTTAGGGGGACACTGGTATGAAAGGAAGTTTTGCTACTAGGATTTCTGGTTCCGCTGATCTTTACCAAGTAAGCGTTTCTAATTCTCATGAGTTTTTCTTTTTCTTGTCATCTATGCTAATGAATATTTTGATGATGGCTTTTTATTTTTTAATTTTTTATATAAGATCAGTCCTGTATTTTGGCTCAAGGACTTGATCCTTTATTAGTAGATCTACCTTGTATGTGATCTTACCTTGTTGATCTTCTAGCGGTTTGATAGTGCAATAAGATATCTTTTCCTTTCTTCGGTTGGTTCTTTTAAGAATAGATTTAGTTTTGCCATTCTATTAGATTTGCCTTCCAAGGTAAGGCTATCCTTGCTAAGTGGTGTCTATCAATAAAAAGTATTTAACACAAACCAAACCCTGGATTTTTGTCCATTTCATGGCCTATCTTTGATGCATCCTGATGTTTTATTATACTATTTATTTTGCAGAGCTCATTCTCCAACTTCCCGTTTATAGTTTTTCCTCTGAAAATAGGATTAGTAGGATTTTGTACAGTTTCTTATCTAATTCTTTCTTTCAGTCTCCAACTTGATTCTCACTTGAAACTCTAAGCATATCTGAAGCTGCTCTTTCGATGTCTCTTTCTCTCTTCACTTCCAAAGACTCATCTAAAGCATCATCTTTGACAAATTTGACATTTCTGGAATATTCCTCCATTGTCCTCACCTTTTGAACTGAAATGCTATACTAGATTGTTATTGCCTTCTCTAGTCTATTTAATCTGCCTCCAAAGTCTTTTGACTTCAGCTAGAAGGTATTTAATTCAGATTTGCTTTCTACCATTGCATAATAATTTTCAACGAAGTTTTTATTGAATCTTTCTACCATATCTTAGGATTCCAATTAAGGAAGAAAAATATTAGAATTTGGATGAGACATGTTTAAATCTGCATAAACATGCAACTTTTAGAATGATATTATTCTTTTCAGTCTGTATCATGAATCCAAATTCTGTCTTCCAATAATAGTTGTCCAGGGCTCTATTTTTATGCATCAATTACAGTGGCAGCCTCAATTATTCCTCTCATTTAGTGTCATTTTATTGTGTATTTATAATGAACTCATGACCCTCCAATTCAGATTCTTTAGCATTACTATATCATTATTTTATTATATACCTGTTCTTTTAAAGTAAATCAGTCAACAAAATTTTATTAGTCATTGCTTAAACAAACATTTGATTATTCTTTTTTATTTTATTAAATAAAGGGATACACATCTTTTAACAAGAAATAACTATGTGATTCACATTTTAACGTTGAGTTTGTTTAAAAAAAAAACAAAATTGCTTTCTGGTTATGACCTTCATCTAACAAATAGCATTACATTATTTTGGCTTGTTTTGGGGCTATGTATAGCAATTATATGTGATCAATTATCTTCCCGGTCATCTAGTACTGTAGAATTTTCTTTAATTAAATGAATTTGACTTGATCGATTAAGGTATTCTGTGATTGTGCAGACACATGACTTTACGATTCTTTTTGTATTCAGGTTAATAATCGCAAGCCATATCATGGTATCAACTTTGTAATTGCTCATGATGGATTCACGCTCTATGACCTTGTCTCTTACAATTTTAAGGTATTACATTCCAAAATGGTTTTCAATCAATTTGGTCAATTTGCAAATCAGCTCCATGTTTACTATATTCCACTGAAACTTTAGCACAATGATGCCAATGGAGAAAGTGGGAATGATGGAAGCAATGACAGTTTTAGCTGGAACTGTGGTTTTGAAGGTAGATCTGGGCCCAATATTCTGAATTTTCCTCTTTTGTTTTTTATTATTTATTATTATTGTTTTTTTTGAACTAGTACTCATTGGTCAAATCGTTTACCTTCACATTTCATGTACATGACCATATGATCTAATGCACCCAAGTACTGAACTTAGCGTACTTTTACTTCGTTCACGTCAGGAGAAACTAAAGATGCAAATATAAAGGCATTGCGTTTGCGGCAAATGAAGAACTTCCAGGTAGCACTAATGATATCCCAGGTAAACATATACAAATACTCCATGATATCTCGCCTTTTCTTATGGGACCATCTTTTAAATTTTGTAAGTAATAGTAAATATCTGAATCAAATTTAACCATGACACAAATTTATATGGTATTTTAAGCTTCTAAACTTTTTGTTGAAATTTGTTCCCTCCGATTAGTTTGTATTATCTTCGACTGGAAAGAGTTATATGTGCTTTGTTTGTTGTTATTTTCAGTAATTTGGGGAATGTATTTTGGGTAGCGAGGTTGGAGAATTCGTGGAGAAAGGGAATGAGTTTGGTTGTTTTGTTCGGAAAAAATGATTGAATGTGTTTAAGTGATATTTTCAATTGTACATATGCTACCGATTTTTTCTGTAGTTAGAGGGATATAGTAGGAAACATCTGATTGAAAAATGATTGATAATTATCTGTGGATATGAAGATGTATTTCCCCAAAATAACTAATAACAGACACAGTTTTCTTATAGGATAAGGAAACATTCAGGGAAAGGACATTGGTTAAGGCCTTAGGTTTTATAAAGATTCGACCTTTTCTCTCCGAACATGTTAATCCCTGAAAATTTGAAACTTTGGTTTTTCACTTAGATAATTGTCTAGAAGGAACAGGTAAACATAGTATGAGAAAACATTTTTTTATGATTATTTTTCTATGTTTGTTTTTGGGTATAAAAGCTGAAAAGCTCACATCAAGTGTTCCAAATAAAAGATCCATAGATTAGCAAGACTGACGGAAGAAACTTTGTCCTATGAAACTTTTATTCAACATCCTTATGTAGATAATTTAATGGGGTAAAAATTCAGCAACTTTTTAAGTGATTTTCCCCAAGTTTATCAGTATGCTTTAGTAAGGGATATTAGTAAGGAATCCACTCATATTCTGCTTAAAAATCATAAAATTCTGAAACATGAGAAGGTACAACAACATTTAATGCTCATATCTATATATATATATATATATTTTTTTTTTTTTTAAAGTGAAGGATTATCTTTTGGAATTATCATTTTCTTTAACGTTGTCCAAAATGGAAAGGATTAAAAAGCTAAAGGGCAAGACATTTTCTTTTCAAAAGATGTGGTGATAAGAATAGGCATCTTGATATTATTTATTTTATAAAAACTAGGCAGACATTTTTTCAATCCAAGAAGTTGAGAGTATTTTGAACAACTTAGAGAGGATAACAAGACAAGACCAAACACTAAAACTAGATAAAACCTTATGGAATCCCCAGAGTGAAAAGCAAATTATAGATAAAGGCACACAATATTCTAAATCATATAAATGTTTTCCACCCTGTGCTTTCGAAAAATAGTTTATTTTTATATTGAAGTCTTTGACAATATGCATTACAGCAAAGAAGCAAGAACAATGTAAAGGTAACACTTAAAAGTAATCCATGACTTGTTTGCTCTATTTGTGAAAAGTGAAGATTCTGTATGTTCACATCCATGTACCTGCTTAGCTCATTATTCAAGATGGCTTATAACGGTGCATGGTTTATCAAGACAGTGGAGTTGGCTGGTCCTAGCAGTCCATGAATTCTTAATGCACAGCCCTTCAAATGCCAAGAAGTAAAAATCAAAAGAATAAGGAGAAGAAGGTCACTTTCAGAAGGATTGTTGGATTACAGACCTTAACAGGCCCAAAATATGTTATGAAAGCCCATACTACTTGCTTCCCATCATTTCTTACCTTATGACCTTGCAAACCAATGCTTCCACATCCTGTGGCACTATCTGTAGGCTAATTTGAAGACATAATCATTGACCCTTCATGGTGTGGATGAATTTAATGAGAGAAATGCTAGGCTCGTGAAGAGTGCATGCTGTCCAAATGCCTCCAATCCTTTCACATAATATATTTAGGTTGAAGAACAAAACCTGAGTGCAAAGTAGGCAACACTTGAGAGCGTTTTGGTTCTATCTTTAATAATGTATGGAAAACATAAAGGTCTTCGATTAAAAAGTTGTAATCAAGTAAATGGCTTATAAGTTTGATTTACAAGAACTTTGTGATCATATATAGAAGTCTATTGCAGATTAACCAAAGATTAAGATATGAATTTGGTCGGCTTGCATGGATCTAATATAGTTAATAAAGCCAATCTGAGTGTGTGAGGAACTCTTCTTTGCCCTTAGACTGGTATTAGATTACGACAGAAACTTTGTTGATTGTCTTTAGCTTTGGATTCTGCACGATATTTACTGAGATGGCCTTTGACAGAATAAGCGCATGCTCTATGTTTAAATGTTTCCTTTCAGGAATTCTATTTACAGATTGTGCAAATTTTGCATATTTGATTCTTATTTTTGATTGAACTGAGACCTAAGTTCAATCAATTCTTGTTCTTGTTCTTTTTTTTTTTTTGTCTGTGACTTCTTTATATAGCCTTTAAAATGTATTTAATTACAGTAGCAGTAGTAGTAATTTATAATAATAATTTTAACAATAACAATGCTGAGGTTGGCATCTGTATTTATCAATGCGTATTATACTAGAATATCTGTACTTTGCAAGGCATTCTTTTACTATTGTATTGTTATTTTCCTTTAAGCCATCTATAGCATTAAACTATTTCAATTTTCATGTATTTCCTGAACTTTTTTGCTTCTGTCTAGTGATAGAGATCTGGGAGCTTAGCCTGTTTATATCCTGCTGCAATGATCATTCATAGTTCCTTTTTTTGTAAATCTATTATTATTTCTGTTGTAATACAAGCATGATATCCCAATATGACTCATTTTTCTTTGAGGCAAGATTTCCCTGAATGTGAACTTTAAACTTTAATGACCTATTGTTAATAGTCGGGATTTTTTATTATTTTATTATTTTATTTTTGAAGGGAACTCCAATGATGCTAATGGGGGATGAATATGGCCATACTCGTTATGGAAATAATAACAGCTATGGACATGATAGTGCTCTTAATAATTTTCAGTGGGGACAAGTATAACTACACTCATTCTTATTCTTTTCACCCTCTCTCTTTATATATATATATATATATATATATGTATGTATGTATATGTATATGTATGTATGTATGTTCTCCGTGTGTAAGTATTACTTACAGAGATATGCATCCTATTAACTGTAAGATGACTTCGAATTTGGTGAGACAGTTGAAGGACAAGAAGGATGATCTTTTTAGATTTTTCTCTGAGATGATCAAGTTTAGAAAGAGTCATCATGTTTTCGCTAGAGAAAATTTCATTGGCAAGGTAAAAAGTTCATCTTTTTTACATGATTTATGGTTTGTTTTCTTGGCATAAGGATTTGTCAGTTATCATCTCTGTCTTTTTTTTCATATTGGATACAAATATATTTTTAGTGGATGATTCAGCTAAGAAACTCAACATTTTCTCTAAATACATGAGATTGTTTTAGAATAAGAGTTTGACTTAGTGGAGCCTGGTCATACTCATAAATGTTCTTTTTTTTTTCCCATACATTACCAGTATCATACTGGCTAATTACTTCCATCATCCCTAATAAAATGTCTTCACTGTGTTCTTGAAAAGTCCTGATTGATATTAAGTAACACAATTATGTAAGCTAAGCATGTCTCTTGATGAGACAACTCCTTTGAGTGTAATCTGGGAGGATATTTTTCTTACGACTCTTAAGTATTTACAAATATTCGCCAACAATTTTCTTGGGGTAAAAGAATGTGTTCCTTTGGTGAGGCAGAACAATCATGAGGAGAAAGGTGTGGCCAAATATGCACATAGATATAGCTTTCATTTTTTCTAACATAAGCAGAGGTGCTCTTAGATATTCTAATAGTTAACATGCAAATATAATCATACTATGAAGTGTTGACAGTCAGAGCAGCTGGTGCTACTGTGAACTGCCTAAGAATGATGGTAAAGACCATGCTGAAGTTAACCTTTGTGGAGGTCCATGCCCTTGCACCTGTTTTACTTGGTTTAGCTGCCATCAGAGATTGCCATCTGCAACAAAGAGACAGTTGTATGTTATGGCAAGGTGGAAGTTAGAGCACATAGCACAGTAATGGAAATGACTGCAGTAGTTGGGCAATTAACCAAATAATAGGTTCCTATTTGATAGGGTAAGGCTTTGTGGAAGAAGTCCGTACTCATTTTCTGTTGCAGATGAACTTGATATAGCAAGTAACCATTTTTCGTAATGGCTCTATGAAAATTCTATTAGTAAAACCCCTAATTAGGGGGAGTAAGGTATACTTTTTTGTTTTTTCAGATAAGGTTGCAAGAATGAAATGTTTAGTATAAACTACTAGTATTTATGTTCTTTATATTGAATGTACTTCCTTCAAATTTAAATTTTGCACTTTCTTCATGCAGAATGACGTGACATGGCATGAGGATAACTGGGGAAATTACGAGAGTAGATTCCTCGCTTTTACGTAAGGAATATGTCCTTTGCACCTCTTTAGTACATCATTGACTAATCTTTAGCAAGTTACTATTGTTTGATTGAAAATTTGCACCATGAGATTGGTTATTTTTAATCTATTCAATTTGCTTCAGAATTTTGATGATTTATTTAAACAGCAACCTAGAATTCAAACTCCTTGAGCTTGCAGATATAACAGATTCAGATATTAGATGAACAACCATCTGTTACTGGTCTGTCAAGGAGTTTGAATTTTTTTTTGCTATGTTTAGATGCTTATCTTGTGATTCTGTGTGCAAGACCCATGAATCATAACATCCCTAGATCAGTGCAATGCCCATGAGAAGCAGTTCTAGCGAGCAATTAATGCTAACCAGATATTTTTGGGGCAATATCTTACGTGTGCAAGTACAAGTAGTTTAGCTTGATTTTTAAGAAATATAATTTTCCTTCTTTTGCCAATTAAAAGAATTACCCTGAACTATGCACTGAGGATTGTGTAAATGAGTTTGTAGGTTCTTTTGAACATTGCATTTACTTTCTCCTAAGTTCCCTGTTTGTTTGGAAACTCGAAATTTTCTCTTGGAAAGTCCCCAGTTCACTAATCTCTCTCTCTCTCTCTCTCTCTCTCTCTCTCTCTCTCTCTCATGTATAAGCAAATGTGATGTTTCAGGCTTCATGGAGAAAATGGAGGTGATATTTATGTGGCATTCAATGCACACGACTACTTCATTAAAGCTTTAATACCCTCACCACCACATAAAGGACAATGGTATCGTGTGGTTAGTTTTCAAAACTCAACCTTATCCCTTTATTCCTAATATGCCATAACATGCTGGAATTGAAACCTCTGAACTATCTTCAATCTTTTTAGTTGAAAAATAGTATATTATATGCTTTCACTCTATGTTTTAATTTCATATCGTGCTAACTGATTTGTACAATCTCTTATCTGGAATTGGCGCAATAAGTATCCTGTACTTTTCTGCTTAGAATTTAGCTTCAATCTTTATTTGTACATCCATTTGCATGACAAATTTCTTTCCCAACCAACTTTACCGTTAATATGTCTTTCATCCTCATGAGGGTAACAAAAGCGTGAAAGTTTAATCTCCTTGTAGTTACATATTATCAGTAATACATTGACTATATCTAGGTTAGTTCTCAGTTTGCATCTCATTGTTGCATATGGAATCCGGGTAGAACATCTAGTTTTAGAAATGCATCAGCAGCTTTATATTGTAAATTGAAAAAATTAATAATTGTTTTTTGTAAAGCTTAGAAGTTTATTCTGATGTCACAACCTGGTCCTTTCCTTCATTCTTATTCTTATTTTAAGTAAAAGGTATAATAAAAAAAATTACCTTGTGGTCTGATCTATTTACAAACAAATTAAAAAAGAAAAAAAAATGAAAAAAGAAAGATAGCCTACTATGATCTGAAATTACAAAATACCCCCTGAGGTTTGTATTTCTCTTACAATCATCCTCCTAATACGTGTGTAGTGCTCAATCACATTTGAAATCTTTGTTTACTCTAAAATAGAATTGGAGCAAAGCCATGATTGAAGTTTGTTGTGTTTCCTCTTGATTTGAGCAAATAGTTGATTCTTTCCAAATCTTTATTTGTTTTACATGATACACCATCTGTCCAAAAGAATGTTAGTTATAATAACTCGACTCTTATTTTGGAATTGAGGAAGTCTATTCTTTGATTCATTTTCCTAATTTGGCAAGTGTTACCACTTACTACAACCAATGAAGCTGCTTTTTTAAAAAATGTGAATACATTCAGGTGGATACGAATCTGGAGTCCCCGAGTGACATTGTTCCAGAAGGCGTACAAGGCGTGGAGGAGATATATAATATTGCCCCATACTCTTCTATTATTCTAGAAGCAAAGCCATAAAATGCCACTTGCTGCTCGTGAACGTTTAGACGTGGAATAGGTCATATAAGAGGAGGTGGTTTCTTGTAAGAAACAAAAGGTATGGTTAGCTGTAAAAGAGCATCTCCTAATAAGAGAAGTGTGATGAGTATTATTTTTATGCATCAAACACCAAGTTATGGTAAATGGGGGAAATAAAACCAAGTAGCAGAGCATTGTGAAAGCACAAGGACAGGTTTCATTCAGCAATAAAAAGCTTAGTGAAAGTACAAGGTTGACCTTATTTAAATTCTGTTATATTTAATTCTATATGATGTCGAATCATTTTAAAATTTATAAAACACAAAAGTAGCTGCTAATAGTTGGATTGAGTATGAAATGGTGTAGCAGTATAATCTTTTATTAAAAGAGTGAGGTTGTTGTGCACTTGATGTATGGATTTGTGCATCCGGCCCGACCCGACCCGCCTGCTATATATTATCTTCCTTTTTTCCTCTCTCCCCCCCACTCCGCTAGCGCAACAATCTTTTTCTCTTACGTCTTCTTCGTCTTATTTTTTTTTTGTAGCATCTTGATGATTTTGAAACCTCAAATCAAGATTTTATGTCTGTAGATTCATTATGTTGTTCATCTTCTTCCTCATCTTCTTAGTAGATGTAGATGATTAATACATATGAACTACATTATGGATTAATCATAAACTCAACAGGAACCAAATATGATATTGTCCATGCAACAATAAGTTCATCTCAAATATGGAAAGATTGCAAAGTTACAAAGTTTACAGACTTAATACGTGTTTGCAAGTTACTGGGGGTGATCACGTCAATGAATTGAGTTCTCAATCAAACACAGGATACTCTATCACAAACTACATCATATCTGATTGCAACATTTTTTAAGGGTCAATATTCAACTTTTCAATACAATTCTAGCAATTCGGGTTTTCTTGAGAATCGAGCTATATTAGCTCTGACACTTGATCTAGTTGACAGTGTTAATGATTTTTTAATGATTTTACGATTGTTTTAAATCACAATGAAACAAGACCATATTTGAGTGTTAATGATTATATGACCGTCTTAAATCACAATGAAACAAGACAATTTTTGAGTGTTCATGCTCGTAAAGTTTATGATGTTTTTCAAATTACATTATGGAGTTATTTTTTTGATCATTTTTCAGTTAAAATCGAATTTGATGTCATAATTTTTACAGCCAATGTATATAAATGAAAAATACAACAAAACACTACGCATCTCAAGCCAAACTAAAATCTCAAATCAATTATGTAATTTTCATTCAATTTAAGCTTAATTTAAATAAAAATCAAACCGAATTTTTTTTTTTTTTTTTTTTTAAGAGAACGAAATCTTCATTGTTAAGCGAAAGGTCAGAGAAAATCATGAACCTTAGATTGTAATTTAAAAGAAAAGGAAAAAAAAAAGTAATTACAAATTGAGAAAAATGTTATATTTCACGTTGGTTTTTTATAAAAATCATTTTGATTTACAGCAAAATGGTAGAATCCACTAATTTTTGGGGAAGAGTATTGCAACATGGCTGAATTGATCTTAGGGCATTCAGAAATGGTGGAAAACCGGCGACTCATCCTTCGCAATTTCCTTTCACCAGACATCTGCAAGGTTCTTTCTCTCACTTCTCTTCCTCTGTTGTCTGTATATGTATAATCTCAGCTTATTTGCTGTATCTATGTATATATGTATGTATCTGGTTATTCTGTAACAAAAATATAATAATGTAGGAATTCGAGTTCATACACAAGAGTTGTTGCACAGTAGGGTACAGACCAAACGTCTTCTCCACCACTCTCTCTCATCTTATTGCCACCAACTCTTCTCATCTCATTATGCCCTTTGTCCCCATCCGAGGTCCTCATTTCTATTCTTTATTTATTTTATAGAACAGCGAAGAATTGTTTTCTTTGATTTGAGTTCCATTTCTGATGGTGGGCTGATTTGTAGAGAGGTTGAAGGAGAAAGTGGAGGAATATTTTGGATGTGAGTACGAATTGTTTGTGGAGTTCACTGGACTCATTAGGTATATATAGTTATGAGTTATGAAGAACAACTCCTATTTGTCAATGAATGCTCGAATTCCATGTGAATTTTTCAAATTAAGAATCCAAGAACTCTTAATTTTGAGCCTTATTTTACGAAGAAGGAAAATGTGAATTTTTTTTTTAGTTTTCGTTCGTAGTCTTCTTTTCCTTGTGAACCGGAGTTCCTATTACCATCGAGAACATGTTGGCTATGCTGGTAGTGGGCCCATCTAATCGTTGTTTGAGGTCTTATGCCTTAACTGAAAAAAAGTCATCAAATGAATTCTTATCTTATGCCATTTATATATATGATAGCTGGTGCAAGGGAGCTAGCATTGGATGGCACAGTGATGACAACAGAGATCATCTCAAACAAAGGGATTTTTCGGTGCGTTACTTTGCTTGTTAAAATGTTACTCATCTACATTTGGTTATTCGAAACCTTCTTGTGTTTCATGGTATTCCTTTTCATTTATGAATTATTATTATATGTTTATATTCTTTAGTTCAAGTTTCACCTAGTTCTTTATGATGACAATTTAGTTTCATAAAGCTACTGAAAAAGTAAATATGTTAAGTTTGGAGACTGGAGTGGAAATGCATTTCAGATGCACTATTGTGTCTACTACACCGCTTGCATCTACTAAGATTAATTTGAACATCATCGGCAGCATTGAAGAGTATACTTCCCTGCAAGTAATTGTTAAGATTGATAATTGTTTTTGACACTTGTTATCATACCAACTTAATTACCCTGGGAAAGTGTATTGCAGTTACATGAATATACTGCCTCCACGAAATTTTTTAGGTACTCATTTTCAATCAGTCATGGAACTTAGATAACAATTGAAAATGTAAAAATGTTTTTGTATTTTACTATTTTTACTTAATTGCTATGGCACCTGAAAATGAGTTGATACTGGTTGGTGGTGGCACGTCATTATGGTGTTTTTTTTAAATATAAACAATTTTCATTTTAGGATATTGAGCTTCATTATTAGACGTCCTAAAAATCAAGTAGAACGATTGCTGCAGTTATGTGTTTGGTGAACTTGGAAATCTACCTGATAGTTATCTTACTCTATTTGGTTGAAGGCTGTTTGCTATTTAAATAATTATGAGGTCGATTTCCATGGAGGTCTGTTTCACTTTCAGGATGGGGAACCCTCAACTATCGCACCCATGGCTGGGGTAAGTAATTTTCTTAGTACATATGACTATTCATAAAATCTTTATTTTAATTCTCTTCCTTAAATTTTTTTTTTTTTTGGCCAGTCATGATTTCCATGACCTATTCTGTTGTAAAACAGAACTGAACACATATCGTGCAGTCTAATTCTTTTTGTGCTCCTTAATCTGTTATTTTAGGAATAATTATTGTCATGTGTTCAGTACTTTTACTAGACTTGTGTAATATCATGTTAAAGTAGTGGTTGATGAGCCTAAGATATCGCTTGTACTCTTATAACGGATCTTCTGATATCTGATTCTACTAATGGCAATAGACATTTTTTATTTTTTTTTATATTGTTTACATGAAGTCCCTAGACCATATATGATAGAGTAAAGAGAAAGGAAGTAGAACTAAATATAAGATAAATCGATTTAATGATAAAAAAGGTGAACCTGAATGGTTCCCATCAGCCAAATATTGCCAACCAATGGCCGAATACAAAATAAATTTTCTGCCTGCTTCAATGCTTGACCACCTTCCATTATTTTTATGATACTATTTTTAATATCATGCCCTAAGATTAAGCTAGAAATATGCAAGTAGTTATACCCCAAGATTTAAGCTGGTAATATGCAAGTAGCTAGTAAAATGCTGAAAATTATTCTCTAAAATTAAGCTAGGAATATGCTAGGCCTTATCTTGTTGCTGTTGCCTTTTTTTATTTTTTTATTTACCATTTTCAACTGATCTGAGTTGCTTCTTTGCAGGATGTTATAATATACACAGCAGATGACAAAAACATTCACTCTGTTAGCGAGGTAGCTTCTCCATTTATTATATTCTTTCTCTCTGACTAGATCTAGTTTGTATCTTATCCAACTTCCGTTTTAGCTTGTAAGTGTATTTGGCCTTCAAATATCTAATTGTAAAATGTCTTTTCACGCTTAACTGTCACTTAGTTTTGACTATGTTAACTCTTATATTTCATCTCGTTTAGAGCTTTTGTTATTACATATGAGCATTTATTACAACCAGATAAGTGAAGTAGAAAGAATATCTTGTTCTTGCAAATTTTGTATATTTTTATTTAGTTTACCTTTTGGCTTCATTTTTTGATTTGTGTGTGTAAATGAGCATTTATTTTAAACAGATAACTGAAGGAGAAAGAATAACCCTTGCTATGTGGTTCAGTCGTGATGCATCTCACGACGAGGATGCTAAACTCCTAAAATCTCTCTCCGACCTTTCACTCAGCAGCCATATGGGCTCGACTACTACATATTTTCCTACGCTAGCATCAACCAACATGTACTGGTTTCCTCCTGAAGAAGCGTCAAGATTTCAGTCAGGGTTTTGTATATGCTATGCAAGATTACATCTTCTTGGATTCGACATTTATTCCTCTGACAAAGAATGTCATTCATTAGCAAGAGATTCATCTCACAACACGATGAAATTATTGGAGAAACCACTATATCTGGCGTGTGGAGATGAGTTACTCTCGTGTGAATTTGTCAACATACTGCATGCCCTTCAGGTACCTTCTGATGCTGAATCATTCGTAAATTTCAAGATTCGCAAAATGAGATCTTTTGTTGTAAAACAGGTGGTTCAGTTTAACTATTGGAATGTATCGGAGTTGGAGACAGATGAACTGAAGGGGCCATTTGTCAATATATTACCTGTATCTGAATCAGAGAGACAGAAAATCAACTGCTTGAAAGAAATGCTTTTGAAAGATTCTCAACTCGCTGAAACTCTTCTCGGACACACCAAGGGGACGAGCTTGCGAATGCCAGTCAGTAGGTTTAGATTTTCTTGTGTAGTTTCTGAGTGGGGAGATTATAGCTTAAATCTGCTAAAAGAAATGGTTATGAGGCTACCTTATTGGAGAAAACATCAATCTATTTTCTCTGTAGTCAATCTTGACTGAGATTCTATTTTAAGTTCTCTCTGTTGTTATCAGGCTTTCATTTTGGAAAATGGCAGTCGTTCTTTAGCATTTTCAAAGATTATGTTTGAATTCATTTCAAATCTATCCAAGTTAGAGTGCATTCAAAGTTCACCAATAATTGCTAAAGAATCAGTTCAAAATGAAAGTGTTGAATTTCGAATCAATATCAATCTAAACATCATCA
This sequence comes from Scutellaria minor, assembly GCA_954870855.1. Classification (NCBI taxonomy): domain Eukaryota; kingdom Viridiplantae; phylum Streptophyta; class Magnoliopsida; order Lamiales; family Lamiaceae; genus Scutellaria; species Scutellaria minor. The sequence goes on from OX940734.1 coordinate 3,826,033, forward strand.
GTGGTTGCTATTTGGAATCTATGCCCATAATGATTGTTGATTCATCAAAGTTACGTTGAGGTGGACTCTTGATTTTCGGATCTGAATAATTAAAACACAGCCATCAATGACTAGATAGGGTATCAAATTAAATCCTAAGACTTTAAATATATTGTGATTTTTGCATCATTTTTATAGACATTTTCATGTAAATTTTTGTGTTTTTATTTCCAAACGAAAGGGCAAGGGCATTCGATTGTAAATACCAAATACCACCAAGCTAGAAGATGAAGAATGAGTGAAGAGAATAAAATATAATAAAAAAAATTATATTTGACCGTCTCATTAAAACTCTAATCCAAAACAAATTTCAAAAGTCAATCTTTCATTTGTGAGTTATTGACTATGAACTAATCCATCTCACAAATTTAGAAGAACTTGACCTCTCATCTATTTTTGTTTTCATCTTGTTCTTCAACAACTCTATATTTGGTTTGAATTGTAAGGAGACTCCAAGTTGAAGAGCCCACTTTCCATCTTTGCGCTTCATTTAAGACCCATTTTATTACATAATTGATGAAATAAATTCGATTACATGTTTGGGCTCCATATCCCTCTTTACACATTTACATTGATTTTTAAAATATCTAATAAGATTCTCCATCACACGTCATATGTATAAAAATTATATTGTTAATTAACACGTAAATATATTAATAATGACATATTAAACAGTAATGTCAACATATAACAGAAGATCCAGGTAAATAAAATATAAGATGGATGCAATAATAAACTAAATGAGGAAATACAAAATTTGACGTTAGGGATTTCTTTGGTGCTTATAAATATATGCTGTTTGCTTCTGCATTATTGCTTCTCTCTCTCTCTCTCTCTCTCTCTCTCTCTCTCTCTCTCTCTCTAAATAGTTGCGTTGCGTGACAGGGGATCTTTTCTTTATATATTGCTACCTTCACGTTTCAACTAAACTGCCCATCTTCTTTTTTATTACAAAACAGGAAACCTACCATCTTTGTGTCTCATCTCAGCTAAGGTAGTTAGAAGATGAACAAGGATATGGTGGTGAGGATGATTATATATACATTAGTTATTGGGATGGTTTTGATAAATTTTAATAATGCTGAGCTTCAACGTTTTGAACACTCCACTAAAACCCATGCCTCCCTTACTCTTTTGGTGGTCGGAGATTGGGGAAGAAAGGGAAACTACAATCAGTCCAACGTTGCCTATCAGGTATGTTATACACACACATAGCTTTAAGTCTTGCCCACTTTTTTTAATCCTTCGTTTATGTGTTTCAGTTTTCAACTTTTGTTTAATTTTAATTCCACTTTGTTTGAAATATCAATTTTTGCAGTTATGGATGTCAAAATTGAAAAATTTACATAATCAGCATGCATTCCAACGTTCAGAAAAAAAAAAAGTTCGAGGACTATAATTTAAAATAAATAAATAGACAATACATATTTTTGGATCCTTAAACATTCATCTCCATGTATCATGGACTTATTTTTGTTACTAACCCAAAATCATATGAATTTACACTAAAATAAATTTTATTTTGTAAAACCACATATATTTTGAAATGAAGTAGTTACATTTGGTGGTATAAGTAAGTTGAAGGTGTTTATCTAAAAAGAAATTAATAAAATAAAAGTAAATTATAGAAAATGCTTGACTCGGAACATTAGGTGTGTGGTTTATTGCAGCTTTCAAGTTAGGATCTTCTGACGAATAGTTCTATATTTATTCGGATATTCTGTTTCAATCACTTCACTAATAATTTAAAATGATTTCGTGTATAGGTATCCTAACAAAATTCCACTTTCTGGGAATACTATTCAATTAAATGCTTTTCAAATCTAAAACAATTTCTTTCACATTAATACTAATATTAGTATAAACGTCGTGTGATAAACATAATTTTGTAAAATTAATATTTTTAAGAAATTAATATGAAGATTTAATATATTTTTGAGTAAGAAATAGTAATTTGGAGAATATGGTAATCAAAACTGTTTTTATCGAATAATGTTTTGATATTTTATTAATGATTTTATAATTTTTTTTTAACAAAATTTGTAATACATATTATACGTTATATTTAAATTAATTTTGAATCAAAATCCGCATAAAGACATAAAATACAATATATGTAGAGTTTTTTAATAAATATTACCATAAACTAACATCACATTTTTATTAGTATTTTATTAATTTTATATATTTATATTAGCAAACAATATTTTTTTCTTGAATTTAATAAGGTTAATTTATGTTTAAAAGTATTTTCATAATCATATGGCCTAAAAGGTAATTGTATTGTCAACTTATATACATAATTATCTTATTCATGATATCTATAAAATATAGAGTTTGTTTCTTTTTTTACCTAATAATTTATTGGATCTGACAATTTCAACCATTAATTTTTTGGGCTGACAATTTTATCATTTAACTTTGAAATTTGAAAATTTAGGTCAATTTAAGATTGAAAGGCCAAATTTGGCTCAAATTGGGCAATCAAGCCCTAATTTTGGGTTATTCAGCCTAATTTGTTGTTTTCGGGTTGACAATTTTATCTTTAACTTTTAAACTATTTTTATTTTTGTTTTACTTTTTTTAATACACTTGTATTAGTATAGTGTTATTTAGTAAAAATCATTAAATTGGCTGAATAACCTGAAATTAGTGATTTGAGCCCAATTTGGTCTTTCGGACTGAAATTGGCCAAAAAAATTTAATTTTCAAAAATTAAAAGATAAAATTGTCAGTCCAAAAAGTTAATGGCTGGAATTTCCAGACGTGATAAGTTATTGGGTAAAAATATAATTTCAATCTTTAATGATTATATATATAGAATTTTACTGCATGCATTTAAAATAATTGATTTGTATTTTTGCACATAAGATAAAATCATGAGCGCATTTAAAATTAGATTTTCTCTTGTTTCATTTGTTTCAAAAATATTTTAATTTTATCTCTATATGTAATAAAAGAATCACTATTAATGAATAAAATAATAAATAATTTTTTTTTTCTATTTCAACATTAAGAAAGTAAGTTAATATTGATTATATATTGATTGACAATTAATAATTTATTTAATTTAGCATTGATGATATAAAATAAGCTTAAATATAATTTAATAGTGATTTGGAAGGAAAACCAAATGAATGAGAGTGACATGTGTACTTTAGTGATTATTATTTTTTTAGTATATATTAAAGATTAAAGATAACACAATGTACTCTTATCTAGTTCTAATGGATACAAATTAATGTGTCGACTGTTAATGCGTAAAAAATCCAACACAATTATTAATTTTAAATTACAATATTTCAAGAGATGAGATCTTCAGACATCAACAACACAGTAGGTAGGGGGACATTATTTATGGATGGGGTAGGGATTGTTTAGGTTACTCGACAAGGGCCTATGACCCAGTGCCTATTATTTGTCTAACTCGGACCAACTTATTTATTACATGAGTCGAGTTAAGACTTTTTTATCTGTCAGGATCGAGCCTTAAAAATACATAGTTTTACAGTTGTACTACAATCATGTAATTATGAGTATGATTCTTATGAGATCGTCATACGAATCTAATTTTGTGAGATGATATAATTCACGATCCATAACCTAAATAATAAACACTGATTTGTGACAAACTTACTTTCACGACATCATAATTATAAGAAGATCTCACATAAATTTTTATAGATAATTATATAGTTTTGGTTTTATAAATTTCAATCCCATCATACATAAAATTAAAATAAGATATAACATGGATGATCTCGTATAGTCATTTTGGTGCCAATCAACAAGTATATACCACAAACTCCAACCCCCTATTTAATTAATTTGTTTCATATTTCCATTTCTTTTAAATAAAATAAAGAGCGTTAAGATTTAGTGGGTTTTTGGGTATTCTTATTTAAAAGATTTTATAAATTCTTAAACCTTATAAATGTTCTTTCTCAAAAAAATAAAAAAAATAAAAAAAATTGTTGAATTGTTTGAATAAAATAATAAACCTATATATGATGCTAATAACTGCTATTATGTAATTTAAATGATGAAATTAAAAGCATTTGTCAAAAATAAAATATTAATATAAAAATAAGATGTATTCTCACTCCTTACTTGAAATAAAAAACAAAAACAACTTACAAACTCTTTAAACAATTTATTATTAAAGATTTACCAACAAACACTATTGGGAAGCTAGATACACTCGTAAAAGAATCGATCAAAATCGCATCCTTCAGCTAGATATTGTCTAGTGAGTTTTAATATTATTATTACTTTTAATAATTAATAACGTTTAATTTCCTTTTTAATACTTCACAGATGGGTATAATTGCAGAGAAGATGGATATCGATTTTGTTATATCAACTGGAGACAACTTCTATCCGGATGGACTGAATGATGTAAATGATCCAGCTTTTGAACTATCATTTACAGATATCTACAATGCTCCCACTTTGCAAATGGAGTGGTACAATGGTATTTTTTTACTTAATTTATATTCACAAACATATATATTTTCTTCCACAATTACCTATTTGGTTTTCATAGTTTTAGTTTTACAATAAGTTCCATAAATTCCATAAATTCTAAGAAGTTTTAGCAATTAAGTATCATAACTTTTGATATGTTGAATTCTAATCCTGAATTTGTGGTCTTGCCGTATGTCTTATATCAATTATGAGTGAAATTGCAACATTTTAAGTGCTTTAGAACTGAATTATAACCTACTTTTAGAGTTGGGTAAAAAGAATTATTAAATATAATAAATCCGTTATTACAGTGCTGGGGAACCATGATTACAGAGGTGACGCATTAGCACAATTGAGTCCCATCCTCAAAGGAAAGGACAGCAGATGGTTTTGCATGAAATCATATATTCTCAACACAGGTTTATTAATTCATTTATCCATTAATAACTTTTCATTCCTTTTAATTAATTTAATTTATGCATAATATATGTCGTTCGTTTGACTTTGAATAGATATTGCGGAGTTTTTCTTCATTGATACGACGCCGTTCCAAGATAAATACTTCACGAATCCAGGAGATCATATGTATGACTGGAGAGGTGTCCTTCCAAGAGACAAATATCTTTCCAATCTCTTGCAGGTATCCATTACATACACAGATCATATAAATTTGAGTAAAGTTGAAATACTTCAAATGCTCAATTCATATAAAAACAGAGAAAATATAAGAAAGTCACCCTAATGATACAATCCCTTAAACCCTAAATCACCTTTGAATGAATTAGTGTAACTATTTAAAAATGTTATGTTAATAGGTTCATTATTATAAAAGATATTACTAGACATCAAATAGAAGTGTTAATATGGGTTAGCCCACAACTCAATATAATCAGAGACGGATCTATGTGTTCTCTTATGGGCCGTAATAAATAAATAAATATATATATATATATAATATATATATATATATATTTTTTTTTGATGTATATATATATGTTGTTGATTTGTTTTACCCAAAAAGTGCTCCAAATTCTAAAAATTGTATCCATCAATTTAAGTTAAATTGGGTCATTAAAAAAATAAGTTGGCTATTCATAAGTGGGCCTTTGATTAAAGTGGGTTTTATTTAGTAGTTAATAGATGTCAATTATTTGTATTGTCTATGTTATTTTTTTCACAAAAGAGAGAAAATGAGATATTTTGGTTGCCCCTCTTTGGATATATTGTATATATTGAGAAAAAAGTTTTTGATAGTGTTGATAATGAATTCATCATGCAAATGTTTATAGTCTATGAAACTTAATAGGTTTCAATTGTACTAATTGCTATGTTGTTTTGCAATGAAGATATTTTTATATTGTTTATAGTGTATTTGTGCTCCATTGAAAATTTTCTGAATCCATCTCTAAATGTAACCTACCATTTGGCGGGATGAGAAGGGTGGAACAAGCCTTCTTCTGACAGACTGCCAAAATCCCAACCCATCACAATTCTTAAGTGGGCAGCGGACTAGTCAAACCGGCCAGCCAATAATTTCTTAAATAGTTTTTTATTTTTGTTTTTCTAAAAAAAAAAAGATATGTGCAATATGCAGTATTAAAGTATTTTGTCATTTTTACTCACATCTCATCTATATTTTCAAGAAAAACAAATAATAGTAGTTCAATCCATTATGGGTGTGCCTCTAGATATTCATCTCAATCCACAATTTTGATATGACAATTGATCCACCCAACAGACCTAATTAACTCATTTTAACATTTCTAATATGAGTTGTTGACTTATTGCAATCTAACCAAGACATGATTTAGGCACATGTTACACACGTAGTTAGGTTTGATTACTAATTAATGTTGGAGATAATTTAATTTGAGTTAGGACTTGGAGTGGGCACTAAGAGAATCGTCGGCCAAATGGAAAATCGTGGTGGGCCACCACACAATTAAAAGCGCTAGTCATCATGGTAATACACAAGAGCTTATACAAAAGGTTCTTCCAATTCTTGAGGTATGTATTTCACTATATTATTTTCTTTCTTTAAATTAAATATTTGACTATTTTCAAGTATAACATTAACAATACATAAAAACTTATTAATTGCATAATAAAGATCTCGTCTATGACTACATCCCTCAAAATGCAGAATATGACTCTGTTGAGACGCGTCAACCCACAATTATAATTATTAATCCATATATAAATTTATGAAAATGATATTAATTTATAAACAGTGAAAGTCCATCTTACATATTTATATTCATGAAACCTTTAATGTGAATTTTATGGAAAATGCAGGCAAATGGTGTTGATCTTTACGTAAATGGACATGATCATTGTCTAGAGCACATTTCAAGTTCTATTAGGTAATTTAAAATCTCTTTAAAATCAAATTCAGTGAATTAATTAATGTGTGACTAAAGAAATCTTTTTTTTTTTTTTACAGCCCTCTTCAATTTCTAACAAGTGGAGGTGGTTCAAAGGCCTGGAGAGGTGATTACAATTGGTCAAATCCAAAGGACATGAAATTTTTCTATGATGGGCAAGGTTTTATGTCTATGCAAATTAATCAACATGAAATTAATATTAATTTCTATGACATTTTTGGCAACATATTGCACAAATGGAGCACATCAAAATCCTTCTCTGCAATTTAATGTACTAGATTGGTTCCAAAATATGTGGGATTTAGTAATTGTAAGATGTCATGATGCTATTTATTATTTGTAATTTATTGTCCTGTTTTGTATCTCTGCGTAATGTGATATATATAATTTTTCATATAATTCTAAATATAAAGTGTTACAGTATTCTGTCGTATCTATAATAAATTTACAATATGAGCCATTAGACTTAAATGATTCAGCCACATGAAATTAAAGTTGATTTGGCGTTCGATCGGTTCAAATGATTACTTTAAGTTTGTCGAGATGATCAGTATAATCTAATATTTATTTATTTCACACAATGTGCAGATTAATATATGTTTGCTACTGATGTGTCGTCAGATATCTAATATATCTATTAATTTCATTTTTCATAATTTTAAGGAATGAGATCATTATATATCATTAATGAATATATAAGAGTTGCCTACTATGGATATTTATCATTTTTGTTATTTATTTATTTTCAACATCATTTTGCACAAACTAAATTAGCAATTAATAAAAAATGTAATCAATAGTGAATTTAACAGGGAAATAAAATGAGAAGAAACCTCAAAGTGTATATTTGTGAGATGAATATTGCAAAGACTAAAGAGGATGAAAAAGTAAACTTTTACCTCTATTTCAATGTGTGTATGATCTCACATTGTCAAAATAGTCATCACACCTCGATATATAAATGATATTACTAATTAGAGTAGGTTTTAAAACAGTCTCATATAAATTTTTACGTACTAATTAATATTCGATGTTAATTTAATTAAAATAATGAAATATAAGATGAAATATCAAACTATAATAGAGAAAATGCATTAATTATGAAAAAACACCTATAGAAAATCATAATGAAATTGAAAAGACTGAAGTTAAAATAAATAAATAAATGAAAAACTAAATAAAAAGGTAAAAATTTGGTGAGATTAATTAATGGGTCATGTTATTGGAGACAGAATCCATCCAATTTTATTACACTTCATTATTAATTCAAAATTGGTCATTTACATCTATATTAAATGAGATTTCATCTCATGAATAAAGAGCCATAAAACGATTTTACAAGAGAGTGTTTCATTTAGAAAAGAAAACTTTGTACTAAATAAAATGTGTGTGTGTGTATATATATATATATATATATATAGTGGGTGGCTGGCCTTATATAGCTAGCTCATCCACCAGCTTGCAACTATGGTTTTGTGGTTCTTATATTTGATGAAATATAAGCCCAATATTTACTATCTATATGTGTGTATGTCTGAATGTGCACATGTGATTGTATGGATAGGATATAGAATTATTGACTTCTTGTATACCTCCACCCTAAAAATGAAGAACAAAACAGAGAAATAATCGTATTGCCATTTCTAATTATTGATCACTGAAATATTATGTAGATGTTTTGATTTGTTACAGAAATCATTAATGATGTTTCACTTTTGCATACATTATTTTTTTGAAATCTATAATTCAAAATGCTTTTGTTGTATATCATTTCATTGATCATGAGAGAGAGAGAGAGATTTGGAAGAAATTAAATAATTTTTTAAATTTAACTTTCTTTTCATTAGAAGGAGAACATTGCCTTTCTAAATTGAAAAAATCTCACAAATTTGAAGATAACAAACGACTCATCTAAATAACTATTATGTTAATCATACAATTTGCCTGAATATACTATGTTACGTTGTGCAACAAGGATCGATGTTGAATATATGAGTCCAAGAGCAATATTTATTTATTTGATAATAATTTAAAGGAATTCAAATACAAATAATAGCATTGAACAAAGAATTTAAAGGTAATATTCTTAGAGGTATTTTACAAGGAATTTTTAAAAGAAAGTCTATATACAATCAATTTTGAAGCCCTACTTATAGCCCTATATATCCAATTTAAACTATTAGATATAATTCATTTAATTCTTCGCCATTAGATTAAGAAAATAATAAGAAACTAATACTCATGTAAAATAGTACTTGAGTGGTGCACACCCACATGCATCACATAATTACCCTTAATTTTGATAACACATAAATATAAATTCGGGAGAACGAAATTCATTATTCACAATTAATATATTTTTAGGAATGAAACTCAGTGTTCATAACTAACACATTTTTACAAACTCATGTGTAGATCGAGAGTTGTGAAACATGACTATTTATTTGTATAGTATATATTTTACATTTCTTAAGTCTTCCAGAATCTCGATTTAGCTTATTATTGTTTGCCCCAGCCTAGAGGCCACCTAATTCTATAATATATAATCATTGAGGAGATCATATTATTTTAGACCACAATATTTCTTGCCCAGTGATTCTTTTGTTGGTCCACATGGACTTATCTGAATCGAATATTCATTGCAGATATGATCTCAAGATGATGATTAATAAATTATATTGACCTGACTAATTAGAAGCAATGAAAACAAGCTTATACTTAAATAGCTTTTAATTAGAGACAGATAGTTTACCAAAACCAAAGGTTATATAAATATATTCATTTATGTTAAATCATGATTTGTTGTAAAATTAAAATGATTTTATCAATATACATTATGCACAAAAATAATACCATCACTTAAAGAGTATAATGCAATTGAGGTTCACGGCGAGCCAACAAGTATTGAAATAATTTCATATGCTAATGATAAATGTAGACACTATATGTATACACACACAAAATTTAAAATTAATACCAAGCGAGATTTAATCGAAAATTGATAACTTATATTGAAAGAAGATTTAATATATATATATATATATATATATATAATAAAATAAACAAAAATATAATAAGAGATTCAACATTTCAACTAGTATATACGAAGCAGCACACTCTATAGAAAATGCTGAATATAGGCAAGCCTGGTTTGCAGTTCAGGAGAAATTACGTTGAAATAGGCCTAGTAACAAAAAGTATATAAATAACACAAAAACCGAGACGGTCTCACAGATAGTTTCCGTGAAACGGAACCCCATCACCCACAAACAATATGTGAATTGTAGGGTTTGGATGGTGGGTAATTGGGTTGTGGATTGACTCATCTCACGCACAATATTAAAAGTTCGTGAGACGATCTCACAAAAGACTTACTTTATAAATAATGGCTAACTGCTTTGAACACAAAAGAAAAAAAAATTAAAAAATTGAACGTGTAATGTAATGATGATATATCCATTCACATGTGTCCACTATTAAGTTTTTTTTTTTTTTTTAAATACTGTTAAGTGTATTAAAATCATATACCGTTTAGTGTTAAAATCATAAGACAGGGAGTTAATTTTCTTAATTATAAAAAATAGGGATGTAAGTTTCAACACATCAACAACAGTCATGAAAATATCATAAGGCCAAATTATATAAACGATGGTCATTTCCGTTATAATAATAATAGGAGCACAATTCAAAATAGAAAAATCAAAATTCTAGCATCTAATGAGAAAAGAGTCGTGTATATAACTTACACTTTATAATAAACCATATCTGGGTGATTAGTAAATAGAGTTACCATAAATGACAAAGCAATAAGTTAGATGGGTAAAATAAGAAATAATGATTTGGTGACTTGTAGATGTCCCATTACCATAAGTTACGTGGCAAAAACTTAGATGTATATACCTAAAAAGAGTAAATAATGTTGATCTAAGGAGAAAAAGTAAAAAATAAAAAATAAAAAATAGGGCCCACATTATCCAATGATGTAAGCACAATGTTCGCTTAAGTGGGCCCGGTTGGCGTGAGTCCTAATAGTAATGGCTGTCTCCAAATCATTCATTGCTTGTGAGTTGTGATTGCCCATACCTCTATTGTCCACCTCCAACTCTACTTTTTTTTATTTTAATAAAAACTCTCTCTGCGTGGAGTTATATTTATACTTAGGTTTTACATCAATATACCTCTCTCTCATCCCATGAGTAAGAAGATGATGAGTGAGAAGCATTTGGTGGTGGTGATGATGATGATGATATTAGCTATGGTTGAGGTTAATGGTGAGCTTCAACGCTTTGATCACCCACCAAAGCCAGATGGATCTCTCACTGTTTTTGTCATCGGAGATTGGGGAAGAAAGGGAGACTACAACCAGTCTCTTCTTGCTCATCAGGTATATACATATATTCCTTATTTACAGGTATACATGATACATATATATATCATCTCTCTCTCCCTTCTCTCTCTCTCTATATATATATATAACTACGTGTGTGTATGCATCACGTCTGTTTTTGTTGTAATACAATATATCCGTTCATGCATGTGTGTTTCTGTTTGTCAACGAAAGAATTATACCCTTTTGAGCTAATTCTTGTTAATTTTGGTTTTTCATTAATTTTGTTAATGCACGCTGATAATATCTTTTGATGTGTGAGGATTATTTTGTAATATAAGACAAAACATTGGGTGAATTAATAATAGGATTATTTTGTTATAAAAGACGAAACATTGAGTGAATTAAAAATAGTAAATTTATTGTACCAATGAGAGGGATTAACAAACTCGCAATATTAAAATAAAAAGAATTAAAAAAAAAAAGAATCGTGCATTGAAAATAGTCGGGTTTGGATGTCCGAACTATGCTTAAATTAGTTATATACTGTATGTGAGCTTCATATTTACATGTAAGCAACAATTTAAGAAAATAGTAAGTTTTACATGAGACTGTTTTACGTATCTAGTTATTTGACACAAATCAACTCATTATTCATATTTTATAATTTATATATGTGGAAATGAGTTTTGTTTGTAGATAACGAGAATCCGTCTCATGGTAACTATCCATGAAAACATTATTGTGTTAAGATAATAAGTTTTTTCCACGTTGAGAATATCTTTTAAGTCCAATTTTTATAATTAATTCAAGAAACCTACAAATTATTAGTAAATTGTTAGTACAAATATGTAATACTGTGCCTAATAATTGCCAGCTGACTCCTGTAATTACTAGAAGGAAAAAAAATAAAAATTCATCTTTGATCATTTATATTTATTTATCGTGTCCCTTTCATGAGTGATATATATATACATATGTGTGTGTGTCTTTTTATATGTATGTTATATGCACACACATACTCGAATCCGGATTTCTCAATTTTCTTTTTTGTAAATTTTCAGTAAATTTCAAAATAAAATAATGTATAAAGTAGACACGATGTAGGTCCACTTTTCCAATTTTAACCCACCCCTCACTATCACACACAAAGAAAATAGGAAAAATTACATATATCAGTTTCAAGATTTGACCAAATTAAATAGAACATGAGATTTGTTAAAAATATAATCAAATTCTTTAATTATGAAACAAAATATATATACGCATAGCGTCTTGATCAGTATCTATAAATAATTTGATTTAAACTCACCTAATTGACCAGGTCATACGATTGTAAATATGATCATGGAAGAAATTTAATTGTAATTTTTAGAAATTTTAATATGAGTATGATAATTTGACTAAATCTCGATGACATAGATGCAATTGTAAAAAATATGAAGAGAATCCATTCCAAGGCGTACTTTCTTGCCCTTCTTGGAAAGATGATCAATTATTGAGTCTGTAGAATATATATATATATATATATATATATATATATATATATATATATATATATATATCTTATCTTTTGAAAAGTTTATATTGAATTGAACAACTTTGATGTTTGCTTCTGTTTCTACTTTGTCGATGTGACTAAATTTTACACCTCATATCAATTATTGCCTGCTAGCTCTCACACATACATATACATATACAGTTAATATACTTTTAATCAAAGCTTGACAACTCATTATTTGATGTAGATTGTAACTTGTAAGTTAGAACACGTTAAAAAATATTTAATTCCTTGCGTATCACGCATTATCATTTTTAAAGTAACCCACTTTAATACCTTTGATATGATGCTATACCTAACGAAACCACTTCCGGAAAATAATGATATGATTTTATCACTATTGGTTCCCTTTTAATTAATTGTTATATTTGTCTTTTTCATCTTAATCCAAGACACTATTTTGCCTAGAATTTATATAAATTATAGGAGAATCATAGGAGTGTTCATGTGAGACGGAAATAATATATGAATTGTAGGGTTTGGGTAGTGGGTTATCATGTAATGCATTAGAATTTAGTGAGACGATCTCACAAAAGACTTACCCATTTTTAAATATGTAGGTAGTGATGACCAAACGGTTTGGAAAACCGGAACCGGGCCGGTTCAAACCGGCGGTCAACGGTTCGGGGAACCGTTGACCCGGTTTCGGTTCCAAACCAGAACCGGGAACCGCCGAGAACCGGTTCGGTTTCGGTTCTCAATTTGACAAACCGGCAAACCGGCGGTTCCAACCGCCGGTTAAACCGCCGGTTTTTGTATTTTTTTTGTATAAAATTGGGTCAGTACCGCGGTACTGGATATGAGTACCGCGGTACTGAGATTTTTTTTATATAAAATTGGTTCAGTACCGCGGTACCCAGTACCGCGGTACCCAGTACCGCGGTATTGAGACGCAAAATTCAGTGCTTTGGTTCTCTGCATCTCAGTACCGCGGTATCCATATCCAGTACCGCGGTACTGACCCAAATTTCTTCAGTTTTCTTCGAACCGCCGGTTCGAACCGGCCGAACCGTCCGGTTCCGGTTGAACCGGCGGTTTGGAACCTAAACCGGAACCGCCGATCACACGGTTCGGTTCCGGTTCCACCAATCCGGAACCGCCAAACCGGCGGTTCGAACCGGAACCGGAACTGGCGAACCGTTTGGACATCACTATATGTAGGTAATGTTAAAATCAATTATTATTTTGGGATAATAAAAACATAATATTACAATTTTGTATATGCAACCAATATGTACAATAATGCAGTTTCGTATATGGGTCCTATATATCCAATTAGTGAGAGACATGCATGATATAAAGGTATAACTGTATAGGGGACAAATTTAATCAAGGTTGCTATAACTGGTGATGGTTATCCGAAATTTGTATTATCCACCTTCCAATATAATTACCGTTTAACACGTTTTTCACAAATATTAGTAAATAATTAATATCTATAATTATGTGTTTATATAAAAATAATATGTTATTTAGCATTTAATAGACATATCAATATATACTGATACATTCCTAATACAATAACTAAGAAATTAACAGTCTAAGTGGTAGAATTATGATAGCATTCGATGAGATGGAGTCTCACTACCCACAACATTTCAAAACGATTTTTATAAGTCAAACTTTATTTATTTTGTGGGCGTGAGAAAATTTGATTAGAGTTTTATTGTTTTAGTTTATAGTTTTTATATAATCCTGAGTATTATGGATTTATAAAGGTTTATTTTCCCCTAATCATTTAAAATTATCACTGATATATTTTTGTTGGTCATGACAGATGGGTATGAGTGCAGAGAAGGTAGACATTGATTTTGTTATTTCCACTGGAGACAATTTTTATCCGAATGGATTGAGAGATGAAAATGACCCAGCTTTTGAACAATCATTTACAGATATCTACAATGCTCCCACTTTGCAGAAAGTGTGGTACTCTGGTATTTTCCATTTTATTTTCAGAATACATCTTCAAAAATTATTTTTATATTATAATTATAATTATATGATTTTTATTTTAGTTATTGTTTGAGTTATTCAGTGCTGGGGAACCACGACTATAGAGGTGACGCATTAGCGCAATCGAGCCCCATCCTCAAAGGAAAAGACAATAGATGGTTTTGTATGAAATCATTTATTCTCAACACAGGTACATTTGAAAGCAAATATTTTAATTAATTAATAATTTAATTGACGTGACACCTTAATATATCTTTTTTAATTACAGATATTGCAGAATTTTTCTTCATAGACACAACCCCCTTCCAAGATAAATATTTCACTGACCCAGAAGATCAAGTCTATGATTGGAGAGGCATTCTTCCAAGACACAAATATATTCCCACTCTCTTGGAGGTAATGTATATATATTTCACAATAACTTATATCATAATTATTTGTTTTATTAAATAATTAATGTTGGAGATAATTTCATTTGAAATAGGATTTGGATTCAGCACTAAGAGAATCTCCTGCAAAATGGAAAATTGTGGTGGGCCACCACACAATTAAAAGTGCTAGTCAGCATGGTAATACACGAGAGCTTTTACAAAGGCTTCTTCCAATCCTTGAGGTAATTAATTGTTTGGCTATTTTCCTTTTTCTTTAGACAAAAGTATTACACATAAAATCTTCTATTTATTCTAAAATAATTAACACATAACATTTGTAACAAGTTTATTTATAAGCTATAATGAAATATGAGATGAAATAGCAAGAAGATTCAGACTGAAAGTATCATATTTTCACTATTGTTAATTTTATGTTATATAGAAACATGCATGTTGGTGATCAAAATAATTATATCATGTTTGCTCATGGAACTTTGAGATTTAAATGATGAATTTTCCTGTAGTGATAAGTAATCTTGGGATGATCGATGGAGTACATTTATTAATTAGATTTCAAAGGTAAGGAAAAATAAAATTTTGGAGCTTTTCTCCATTTTAAAGAAATTAGTCTTCTATATATAAATTAGAAAAACACCTCGAATCTTTTCGTCACTAATTTTAAATAACACAAATGGACTTAAAATTTATATATATATATATATATATATATTATAGATTTGTCCATTGTCTAGTGATATTTGAGAAAATTGTTATTAATTATGTTTTATCTAGTTGAAATAATGAGGAAGATTAAAAGATTCACCATTAGGTAATTAATGATCAGCAAAAGATCACTTTCCATAACTTTTACATGCCAAGCTCATCAAGATCATAACATGACATATATGGAGGCTTACTATTGCATATTATAGATCTTGAATATGACTAATTAAATCGATCAAATTGCAGGCAAACGATGTTGATCTTTACATGAATGGACATGATCATTGTTTGGAGCATATCTCTAGTTCAGAAAGGTGACATTACTTATTTATTTAAAATTGATCAGAAACAATTAATTAATATGGATAATTGATGAAATAAAAATCAATTGTATTTTCCAGCCCTCTTCAATTTCTAACAAGTGGGGGTGGCTCAAAGGCATGGAGGGATTATTACAATTGGCCCAAACCAAAGGAGATGAAATTTTTCTATGATGGGCAAGGTTTCATGTCCCTGCAAATAACTCAACATGAAATTGACATCAATTTCTATGATGTTTTTGGGAATGTATTACACAAATGGAGTGTATCAAAATCCTTCTCTCCAATGTAGATTGGTGTGAAAATATGTACAACTTAGTGTATTATTGAATTTAATTCATGTGATCCAAAGGATCATTTCAATGTAATATATATCATCAACAAGGATAATTTTTTATGAATATAATTGATATTATATATTATTTTTACACCATAAATTTCTCTACTTCTACTTTTGATCATGTAAGTCACCAACTTTTAAATAGTCTATTTTAGGAAAATATTGTTTAATTTTTTATGAGACAAAACAAATAAAATAATGGGATCTAGTAAATAGAATTTATGTCGTATTTATTTTAGTTGGGAAATGGTAGTTAAAACATCGACATGAATAAAAGCTTACAAGTAGATGTGTCATGAGCTTATAGATAGACACATTATCTACCTAACTTATTAGAGATGTCAAACTCATTCCTTTAATTCAAAAATTAGCCAATAGAAGACTTGAACCTATACTAGCTTTTAAAATGAAATTTAAATAAGATTGGAGGAAGTACAAGTTAAAAACTTCACCATTCTCAAATCATATATTAAAAAAAAAATCACCATCTTTAATTCAACTATAAACTTAATCAAACCTTTGAGTTAGCTTGGCAACATAAGGCGAGGTATTAGTCTCTCATGTTTTGTGTTTTTTATTTTAAATTTTTTCTTAACTAATGACCCAACATATATATCTAAAGAGTTCCATTAATTCATCTACTTATTTATTTCAATTATTATAAGACTTGTTATACGAACAAAAAAAATAATGTCATCATTAATCATGATTGGATATATATATAAATAATATTGACATAAATACAACAATGTATAAGAATTTTTTTTCACAATTTTACCTAATAACTGCACATTGAACATTTATCGACTTAATTGTCAAGTTTACTAATTTATAATAATGAAGTCATGTTTAACATAATATTTAATCATAATATTCTATGCATAATATTTTTTTTAAATATAAAACCATATATTCACAATTTAATTACTATTATTCCAGTTATGTATATATATATATATATATATATATAAATTATTAGAGTTAATTGTTAATAAGTAACTTTGAATTGTTATTGAAACCAAATAAGGACTTTATGATATAAACCTTTCTCAGCACTAAAAATTAAAGACGGTTCAATAATTAATATATTATAAAATTATTTAAAATATAATTATAAATATATATATTTTTGTATGCACAACTTAGTTATATATTTTCCTTGCCATCTAATATAATTTTTTGGATAACTTTTTTAGTAATATATTATGATTTGATTAGATTTACTAAATTATATATTCTTATTTAAAAAAAAAAAAAACGTTCTTCTTTCATACCAAATTAAATAAATTAATAATCTGATACAAGTTTATATCATGCAAATATGTGATTCAATATTCCTAGTTTGATATTATGCGATTCCCGTTTCAACATCGACTTAAAGTTCATATTGTAAATGAAAATGAATCACTAATTTATTTTCTTATAAAATTAACCCCGATATATATAATATAGAGACATTAGACATACCTCAACATTTTTATCTGACTTCACAATTTTCTTGATGCGCATTATGGGCAGTGCTTGCTGACCATGAATATCTACAAAATAAAACGTGATGTCAAGAAAAGATTTAACATTTTGTTCAATCAAGAAACAAAGCTAATTATTTACTGTACAAACATAACATCTTTTGCAAAGTTAATTAGTGCAATGTATGAGCAATATATCTAATGCTCCGGTACATGTTAATGACATTGAATTAGATACTCATGATAAAATAATAAATGAAAATGAAGAAAGAAAATGAGAAAAAAAGTTTGCTAGTTCTCAAGTTCATGAGTCCTTGCCCTTGTAATATCACCCCAGCATAATTCAGTTCACTGCAAAAAAAAGATTTACAGTAGTTATTAAATTTAGTGAATACACATTTCAAATATTAATTAAATATCGATGAAAACAAAAAATGATAACCTGGTAACTGCTGTCCATGGGAATTATGTGTTTGAGGAAGAGTATATGTATTAGACACAGTTTTCCTCTCTCTCTCTCTCTCTCTCTCTCTCTCTCTACTTTGTATTATTATTACTATGATTGATGGATGTGAGTAGTACTAATGCAATTTTAGGTCTAATTCTAGCTTTAAAAATGTATATACTCTTACGTACTTTAATTAATGGGGTAAACTTGTTAAACTATATTCCTTAGATTTATTAGTATACATTTTCTAAAACAAATGAAAGATATATAGGATTTAATTGCATAAATGGGTAATAAACTTGTGATATATGGTGTTAATGTACAGTTCCTATTGTAAATGAAAATGAACCACAAGTTCATATTTTTTATGTAATTAACCAGCTACAAGAAATCACACTTTTCATGACAGATTTGTTTTTGCAACGCATAAATTTCATCACAATTTCTTACTTAATAGTGACTAATTCCATTTTCATCATTAATATATTTTTTTTCACGACGTTATTTATTTTCTCATCATTAATCATTTTTTTCGTCACTAATATTCATATTTTATGAGGATTAAAAAATATTCGTTACAATATTCTTATAAGGTTGAATTTCCAACCAAAATTTTAGAAGGAAATCTTTCAATGACAAATTGGTTATATTTTGTGACAATATTTGTCGTCACAAATTGTTTAATTTTCTTGACAATAACTTATTTGTCATGAATTATTTGAAACAAAAAGTGACACCATTAGTTCGTCACCATTGGTCATAGTTTGTGACGATAAACATTAATTCATCATTATTTCATTTGGATGCATAATGTTCTATTAAAAAATTTATCGGTGAATGAAAAATAATTGCAAAATATAATTACTTTGTCATTAATTAGTTGAATTAAAAAATGACGAAGTTGTTTCGGCATTAATGTTATATTTGATGACAATTTACACTAATTCGTTACAATTTAATTTGAAGGTATATTTTTATATTAATAATTTATGACAACTCCTATTTGTCACATATTTTGATTTTTATTACATATGATCATATAATGATTTGTTATTAATTAATTTATATTTCAATTATATACATTGTGAAAATTTATGTAAATTTCATATTTCAATTATATTATATGATAATAATTTGTCATTAATTAATTTTTTCAATAAGTAACTATTTTATATTTTCAATTATACAATTACATATAACGAAATAATAATTTGTCATTAGTTAATTGTTTCAATAAATAATAACAAAAAACAAACTAAAATTGAAATTTGTGGGGATCGAACCCAAGCTATTCTTTTCAAAATGAAACAATGATCCAATTGATTTTTCTAAACATTTGTTGTACAATATAAATAAGTATTATAAGAAAACAAACACATGTTGATTTTTCTAATATTTTTTTGTTAGCAAAATCTAAAATACTATTATTCAGACAAAAAAAAAAAAAAAAGTGTCGATAAAATATTAATTAAGATGTACATTGATTGATTCCAGCAAAAATTGTTGATTCTTAAGTAAAAATAAAAATATATATAAATGTAACCAAAACTTAAACCCTCAATCTCTCTACCTCTATTCTCTCTCTCTCTCTCTCTCTCTCTCTCTCTCTCTCTCCCTCCCTCCCTCCTACCCCAAGCCTTATCTGAAATCTCCCTCGTGCCTCTAGCTCGTGTTCAAGTACGTAAGAGGTATTATAAGTTTGAGATCTTTTCTCCTATCTACTATATTTCTTAATTTTTCTTGGATATGAACGAATTTGGAAATTAAGATTTATCGTGTCTGATTTTGTGATAATGTATTGAAGAAGATGGCAGACGTTGAGATTTAAGAAAGCCCGTAGTTGATTTATTTTTGTAGGGAGATTCAAACAACAAACGTTTGTGTTATTAATTCTTGATTTGTTATATTCTAGTTTTGAGTGGCAGAGCTTTGTATAAATCATATTCATTTTTGCAGTTACATTTTGTTTGTTTTTTTTTTTTTTGGGAACTATTTATCAATTTGTGAATATATTGAATTTATATTCTCTTTCAAAAATGAAGTGGCTTGAAGCGATGTGATTAGGTTGTGATCAGAGTCTGTTGAGTTGTTTTTATTTGACTAGAGACTTGTTGGAACTCTTAATGGGAGAAATTTCACTTTTTAAATAAATAATTGGGGATGCTTGCTGAAATATGTTATTTAATTATTGACTGGCTTGTTAATATGGCATTGCATTAACTTTTTTGTTATGATTGTTTTAACTTCATGATCATGTTAAGCATTATCTAGTTCTATCTATTCCAATGTTAACATCACTAGTTGTTGTGCTCTAATACTTCCTAGGAAAAATCTGAGCCAATTTTTGTTTTTTGTTTTGATGTTTTATTGAAGATGCTTTGAAGGAAGGAATTTGGAAATGAAAAGATAACTACAAATATGAAAATCGCTAGAATTTTTATGACTACATGAGTACAATTATAGAAGGCACGAACATAGGCTAAAGTGTCGAATTGCCAAGGAACTGTTTCTTGGCCCTTCTATGCATATACTGTAGTAAGTGAAAATAATTTTCAGTTTGCTAATTGGCTTTTTTTATTAATTTCATATATCAATAGCGATGCTCCTTTCTTTTTGCTAATATATAGATGTATGTTAAATTCTTGGAGATTTAGATGATCCAATGGCAATAGTATATTGTTTCATTGACAAGTGACATCAGGAAATTTATGTTGTTTGATAGATGTGTTGAAATTTCATTTTCTTCATTATTTCGGATTTTAGAATGTCATCCTGGCTATAGATTTTTCTGCACTGGACATTGATCAAGTTCAAAATCATATGAAACTCTGCATACTAAAGTAGAAATAGAGTTGCTAAAGGTGTTCTTCTTTTTTTCTTTCTTGTGTGCATTTCTGTTGGTGTGATGTAGCTCTCTTTATATCTGTGTCCCTTTGCATATGGACAAGAGTTCATGTTGTCACAATATTCTTAAGCTGAAATTGATTAAAGTCTCTAAGTAATTGTTGTAAATAACTAGATTCAGAAGTTTCAAATTCTTTACAATCTCTTATAATTTGAGCTTAAACTTTTGACAGTTGAAACATAGACAAGAGTCAACATGATGGTGCTACAATTTCAGTATTGCGCCTCAAAGAGGTTGCAACTAATTTCTACAGTCGAAATGTAACTCCTTTTCCCATCAAAAAGTAGAAAACTAGTGGCAAACAACTTTTCAAAAAATATATATACTTCTCATCCCAATACTTAGCCTTGAAAAGATATGTACATCTCTCAAAGTATCATTTAATGCTCATTTTCTTTTTCTTTTTTTCTTTCTTTATTTCTTTATTTTTTTTTTCAACTTCTTTGGAATTTTGTTGATCTGAAAAAGCATTATTAGGACTTAGCAAGGCTCCATAGATGAATGAATACTGTATAAAGTCTCATGATGAGGATGAATGAACACCTTATAAAGTCTCATGATGAGGATGAATAGCATGTAAGTTTTCTGATATAGTTTCACTTGGTTTGTTGAACAGAATTGGCAGGATTGATGGCATATAATAGAGCTTTTACTTGTTTTGAGCATCATTCACAATATTTCTTTCTCTCACATGTTTCTTTTTCAGCAACCTTTTTGCCATTGAGTCCCCTTTCTAAATGTGTTGCTCTTCTTTGCACATGGAATCATTTTGGTGGTTTTGAATTATAATTTGTAGCACAATGCTTGAGCTCAATCAAACACTATGACGCTGAGTCACAAATCAATGTGGATCTTACATACTTTTTTTATCAGCTTTTTATCATTAATCTAACTTATGTCTGTGTAGTTCAGGTTGCCTATGTTTTGGTTATACATGCGGAAATTTAAGGATCCATATATGTTCTGATCTTCATATAACTAGTGTTTATATATAAAATATGCAGATCGGATGGGATTTAGAAATAAGAATTAGCGCCGACCTGCTGGAATTTTTTTTTATATGAGGCTTTCTTGTATTATAATCTTCTTCTTCTTGTGGTCGGTTTACTTGTGTTCTTGAGGTATGATTTAGTGTTTTTGTTCTTCTTTCTATGTCTGTGATTCTTGTTTGAAATGTATTAATAGTTCTGAAATCTTTGTTTTCATTCATCAGTAAAATAGTCGAACCAAAAAATTCGTACTTAAATGAGATGGGAAGTCTGTAATTTGATGTGAATTTGATTGTATATAGTGCTCAATTTAGTGAAATATATTGAATGATGCTTATGGTGATAGTTTGCATTGTGCAATTCTGAGGAAGTATCATCAACCTCACATAGTATGCATAAATGGATTGAACTTTTTGGCTTCACTGTCAGTAAGTTTTATGGTGCCTTATTTCCTCCTAATCCTTACGTGTGTTTTCCTTTATTTTAAGAAGTGGTGATTTGTTCATATAGTGTTTGAGAATGATTATTTGTCTGCGATACTTCTGATGGCTCGTCGGCCTTGTGATTATGGAATCAAATTACAAAGAGTATCAAATTCATAATAGGTATAATATTGGAATAAAATTGTATAAAAGACTTAACAAAAGGATTTAACCTCTAAAACGACACTTAATTGAGTTCGAATAAAGTGCTAAATATTTAAAATAAACAAAATGTAAAAATGTATATAACATAAATAGATTTGAACAAGTTTGGACAGTACTCGAGTGTTAAAGTTCAGATTTTAGATGGATAAGATAGTCAAATTAGTTTTTTTAATTAGATTTGATGGATTCTATGAGTTCGTTCCCATGCACGAGATGCACGGATCCTAACATCTGTACAACTCAACCCACTCCGACTTGAATTGCAACCCGTTCATAACTTTTTTTCTCAAATTGAAAGTCTTGTGAATAGTCCATACAATATATATGAATGTCGTCTAGTGTATTTATTTATAGGGAGATCTGGAAAAAGAAAACAAATCTTAATTGAATTACAGTCAAATTTAGAATTCTATTGAATATATACCTCTAAAACATTGAGACGAATTAGTTGGATTGACTTTGTCCACTCTATCCACATGAGTATTACCCTAATACTAATCATTCGATTCTTTTAGAGAGTGACGCATGTCACACGTCCTATGGTGTTGAGGTATTACCAATATGGATATGGTGGAATTAGTCGGGTTCTATTGAATATATACATCTAAAACATCGGTTTTGATGACCTAAACTAATTAACAATAAAAATAACCAAAATTTTCTTACTTAAATTATTACTTAATGATATGCCAGCCCGTCAACACCAATTGACCCAATTGGCTGGGTCGTGGACTAATGGCTTTATTTTCTTTTAATTAAACTTTATACTTTATATATTGCTGACCATACAATTAAAAGTGGGAACAATTAGGGCAAGAATCAAAAGTGAACTTGAGAGAGGTATGTCTTTATTTTCTTAGCTTGAAATTCTTATCTTGTATTCATATTCAATTTCCGGCTGTACTTCGATGAATTGTGCTTGAAAACCCTTTTGTATAGAGACGCCTTTGCAGCTTGATGCCTCACCCCTTTGTGTTTTTTTCCCTAGAAAAATGGTGAACTAGAGACTTCCCTCCATTTTTCTTCTTTGTTTTTTGTTTAAAAAGGAATCCATCTATCCTGTAAGAATCCTCCATTCATGTTGAGAGTATTAATTATTTTGCTTGAATTGTTAAATATTGGTGTAATTTTTGAGGTCGAGGGATCTTGATTTTCATTGCAGGTAGGGATTTCGAAAGTACTTTCTTGCTTATGCTCATTAATTGCAGTTTTGGATTTCTATTTCTTGTAATGTAGTAATTGTGTATCTTATTTATTAGCGCTCATCATTTGTTTGTACTGTATAGATATATTTACATGCACATGGTGTGCACTAATAAGTGTTTCATGATTTTATTAGTTTGTATGTTTGGATCAAAATTATAATCCAAAAATTGTACAGAATGTTTGGGTTGAGCACATGCTTTTTTTGCGCTACATGCTTAAAGCACTGCAAATTTTTTGTGCCTTGGGTGCACTTTACGCTATTGACTATCTTGGCCCGGAACCTGGCCCATTGACATCCATGTAAAACTGTCTCGTTTCAAAATCTTTCTTGACAGCACAAACGAGGCTGGAGAAAAATGGTGACACTGCTAAGGTGTCGGCTGTTAAACCCCAATATCTCCACCCTTCTCAACCTCTCATCCTCCTATCCTCACACAAAACCACCCTTGTTGTTATCAATAGGCGCCTCCATTTCTGGAAACCCAAACTCCCACTACACCTCGACCGCCAAATTCTCTAAACAGGCGGCAGTCTCAGAAGCCGCTCGGACCGTGCTCTTTGTGCCGCCCGGAGTCGACCCTGATGAAGTCACAGATAGCATGGTCCTGCCTGGCTCGAATATTGTTGTAGGGCCCTACTCCGGTGATGCCAAAATCAAAGAGGTGGAATTTGTGAAAAGCAGTAACCGGCCCAAAGACTGCCCGAAAGATGATCGGCCCGAGTTTGCAATGTTGGGCAGGTCCAATGTTGGAAAATCTTCTCTCATCAACGTTTTGGTTCGCAAAAAGGATGTCGCTCTCACTTCTAAAAAGCCAGGTTTTACTCTTATATATTGACTCTATATATTTGTGGAATGGATCAGGAAAAGATAGTGGGAATGAGTTTTAATTATGATAATAATATATTAGTTTATATATTGGGATATTAATCTGATTGCATAATTTGCAGGAAAGACACAGTTGATTAATCATTTCTTGGTTAACAAGAGTTGGTACATTGTGGATTTGCCTGGATATGGGTAAGCTGTTATTTTCTCTGTTTAAATTGGGATTTATGCTTACTGATGCACTCTGTTATTGTACTAGGGGGTCTTATTTGGTTGTCAATGTTTGCAGTAACTTCGAGCTTTTAGTAGCTGAAAGTTAATGACGTTTGCTGTATTTTTTTGAATATTGATGTGGTTTTGTCAGTGTCACACTACGATTATGCTTGGATTTCAAAGTTTGATTAGTATATTTTGCAAATTTGGAAAATGTCAGGAGTTGGGTTGGTGCCCTGTTATCAGCACCCTGAATTACGAGTAAATTGATGCTGATTTGGTTGTTATCTGTTATAGTCCTGGTTAAATACTAGCATGCGTATCTGAATAAGATCACTAGAGGCAATAGTCATCACCACTAGATGAGTAAAGGCGAGAAGCATTTATCACTATCATGATGGAATGTTTCCTCAAGCTAATTACTTGCAAGTTTCTTTGAAAAGTTTTGGTTAAACTAGTTTTCAAAAGTAAGCTTTGACTGATCAATAAAATTGCTAATTCTTGTCTTTTTTTGGAACTCAAAAGGCCCTTGAACTAGATACAATGTACTTATTCTTAATTTGTTGTACTTGGTTGTGAATGTTATGAGTATGATCCATTTTACATATTGGTGTTTCTGAACTTTTAAGTCACATGCACTACCAATTGTATTTGCACGTTTGTATGGTATATTCTTGAATCTTAGGGATCGAATCTTAGACATCTTACTTTACCTGCAGATTTGCTAATGCCCCAGAATCTGCTAGAATGGATTGGTCCGCATTTACTAAAGGGTACTTTTTGAACCGAGACAGTCTCGTCTCCGTCCTACTTTTGATTGATGCAAGTGTCCCCCCTAAAAAGATCGACCTTGATTGTGCAAATTGGCTTGGAAGAAACAATGTAGGCTGGTCTTTTCCGTGAAGTTTTTACTATTAATGAAGAGTCAAGTTTTTGTATCTTACATTTCTTTGCATGCGTGTGTGTATGTTCTTGTAGATACCCATGACATTTGTTTTCACTAAATGTGATAAAACGAAAGGAGGCAAAGGGAAAAGGCCTGAAGATAACATCAGAGATTTTCAGGAGGTGATTATGGAAAACTATCGACAACATCCTCCTCCATGGATTATGACTAGCAGTGTGACGGGGTTGGGCAGAGACGAGCTTCTTCTGCACATGTCACAGCTTAGAAACTATTGGGATCGTGAGTAGTCTAAATACATGATTGCAAAACGTGGCAAGGTTATTTTCGGCTGTGCTGGATCATGTTTCCGCTCACCTTCAACTACGGTGACGAGGGCACGTGAATTTTTGCACTTGAAAGTTGAAACAATCTCGTGTTAACGTGGTGGAGCGGCACGTCGAGTCTTCATCTGTGGATTGATTGCAGGCAATCTGAAAATGAAAATGTAAATACACATGGAAATTGGAATGACTGGATATTTTCCTTCATCAAAGGGTTGTTCCATCTCCATTTCTTGTTTTGTATCGATGCTTTTGGAAATTAATGAAAGTTGAAACTTTCACATGCAGTTTATATATTTAATTTGATTTTAACATTGATGAGTTTGTTATAAAGTCAGCTCAACCAAAAGAAAATACATTTAAAATTGCATATATAAGGTTGCGTAGCTTTTGCAAATAATGAAAATTTTGGTTAAAACTGGGACATGTTCAGAAGACGCTTGTCTCTACCCAAACCATATTTTAGTAAACTTTATTAGCAATTTTTTGTGCAAGTTGAAATCATAGACTATGTTTGGATTGGACTTGTCCTAGTCAAAATCAATTGGTTCAGTCCAGTTCATGTTTGGACAAGGATTATCAAAATCTTACAATTCTACCCTATTTTTCTTTTCTTTTTTCTATAATTCTCAATAAAAATATTTATTTTTTCTACAACTCCCAACAAAAAAATCATTTATTTTATCTACAATGCTCCATATAAAAATGACATTTTAACTTTCTATTCAAGATTCATATTCACAAAATCCTTCTCAAATCCAAATCTAAATTTACAAAAGTCACCTTTAGTCTAGAAGAAACATAACTTTAATGTAAAAAATTATAATTGACATATGTAAAGGTGAAAATGTAATAAATTTTAAAATATAAAAAGAAACGAAAAAAATGTGATCTGTCGTTCTGCAATAATTACCTTATCGTTGTGGGGCCCGGGCTTGGAACAAAAGAAATTCCATTCTCAAAAGAAGGAAAGTCTATTTTCACCTACTTCACAAACTCACACTGTACCCATCTTTACCTGCTTCACGTGAAGGGTGGGTTCGAAAAACCTAAAACAAAAACCAAAAAAAAAAAGACAAATCATAGCTAAAGGGGTGTCTTATTTTTGAAGCAATTATCTTTATTTGATACATGTTGTGGTCTCGGCAACAATTAAAACTGCTTTGAAATTAGCATATATGTTTGGATATTTTAACAACCACAATAACATGGGTGTCACTTCATTAGGTATAAATTCTGATTTACGTAATTGACGCTTTATTCATATGATTTAATTAAATTATTTTTTATCACAATTTCATATCATCTGATCTTTTCATGATATGACCATTATATAGGTGGCTATAGCCTATTTATATATTTATATGATTATATCCATGAAAGTGTAGGCTAAAAACGACTTTAGTTAATTCAATTGATAAAAGGTAAGGGTGCGGCTATCCGCACCCCATAAAATGCTAAACACACCCCACCCCAAGTGTAAAGTAACACTTACAGTAACACCTGGGGTGGGGTGTGTTTAGCATTTTATGGGGTATGGATAGCCGCACCCTTACCTTTTATCAATTGAATTAACTAAAGTCACTTTTAGCCTACATCTGTGAACAGTAACACTTGGGATGTGATGTGTTTAGTAATTAGTGGGGTGCGGATAGCCGCACCCAAAAGATAATCTTGAATTCAAGCCATGCATGTTTTTTTCTAAATTTTATTGTTCCATTCCTTCCACTATCCCACACTTATTAAAAAAAGTGATAAAAGATAATCTAAATTTTTGGTCTCCTAACCTAGTTCTTATTCATTTTTAATTATCAATTTTATGTAATTCAATTTTAATATTTTTGGTCATCATTTTTTTCTAATTGAATTTTATATATGATTTTGATCGAAATGTCAATCCCTGCTTATATGGACGTTGTGATCAAAAAATTTACATAGCAATTAAAACTTCCACATAGGAAAATATCAAAATTTTGTGTAAAGATTAGTTGAAAATTTAAAGAAAGTGATAATTAAAACACCAAAATTGAAATACATAAAATTGATGATAAAAAAAGTTAGACAAAACCTAATTATTCCAATTCCTTATTAAAAATAGTATAGTTCTTCTTTTGTTTTAATAGTTTTTTTTCCCCAATCAAATTAATTATTAGTTGGAACATCGGCGTTTGGTAACTCAAATAAGATGTATACAATGATGTAGCTAGTGAGCAACTCCAACTTTCTCTCTCTTCTCTCTCTCCTCCCCAACTATATATATCATGAAACATTGCATGGGTTTTCATGTATCATCTGAAACCCACTCATTAGAACATCTAATCATCTACACCTCACCCCCATAATTCGAAGCTATTTTTTTCCTTTAAAAAAAAAAAAGATAGAAAGCAGTATTAGAGCAACATTAAAAAAGGAAAAATGAAGAGGAATGATAAAAAAGTGGTGTTGATGATAGTATTATGTAGTGTAATAATAGAAGCAGTTTCAGTTTCAGGAGTTTCTTACACAGTGGGGGACACTTCCGGTTGGTCCATCGGTGCTGACTATGCCACCTGGTCTTCTGACAAGACCTTTTCTGTTGGTGATACCCTTGGTAACTACTCTGTAACTGCTTCATTTTTCTTTTTCTTCATTAGTTTGGTCTAAATTTTCAAACCACATTTGCTTAGAATTCATGTATCACACTAATAGCCTCACACTTAATACCATTGTTGAGCTATCAACAGTTTAGATTTACAATAACATCGATACAATTTTATTTATTTCTACATTCAGCTCACACTTTAGGTACTTAGAGCACCAACAACAATGTAAAAAAATTACTGGAACTAAATTTTGTTAACTAATGTGAGTAAGCTTTAATGTGCTGATTTTGAGGTGTGTGTTTTACAACAAAAACATTAAGAGTGTGTGTGAGATGGGAGAGTAGAGAGAAAATACTTTAATTTTTGATGTAAAAGTGATGTGTGTTAAAAATAACACAAATTCTCCTGTGCACCTTGTGCACGGATCTAAGATCCGTTGACCCGACCCGGATCCGCAAATTTTGATATATATTTTTTTTTATGCGTTGACCTTTATAATATATTAGTATGAATTTTATGTACAAATGTTATCACCTCTATGTACTGTAACTTAGAAAAAAATTGAAGAATTTCAGTTTTTTTTATCAACATACATATATGTAATATTACTCATACATTTTAGTTATGTTAGTCGCACCTTTATATATTACATAAAGATATGACCATGTTAATATAAAAATATAAATAATATAACATAAATGTATGAGTAATATCACATAAAAGTATATATGTACAAATTATGCTCAAATTCGTCCTTTTTTTTTTAAAGTTCCAGTACATAAAGGTTAGCATACTTGTACATAAAGTTCATTTTAATAAAACATAAATGTCACACTTATACAACATAAAGATCAACACCTGAAGGCGAAAAAAAAAGGACACGCGGATCCGAATCGATCCGCGCCGACCCGAATTGCACAATGCACCAAATGCACACCCGACTTATTCTTAAAATAAAGGTGCTTTTAGGTTGATGAGGTATCAAGTGGGGCCCACAACACTGTATGTGGTTCACATTTTTTTCCAATTGGTCCAAGTATACTTGATCAGAATGTCATAGTATCTATATGGACATCGGAACTAAAAATTCCACATCAACAGTTTTAGAATCCATGTGTGCAAAAATCAAATTTCAATGAGATGAAAATTGGAAAAAAAAAAAATTGATATTGGTCAGACAACCAATAACGAAATACATATACATAAAATTGAGGTTAAAAAAAAGAAAGAGATTATCTGAATGATAGATGTTGTGTTGGTGCAGTATTCAACTATCCACCAGGGCACACAGTGGATGAAGTAAGTGCAAATGACTACAAAACATGCACCATCGGCAACGCCATCGCATCGGACAGCAGCGGCGCCACCTCCGTCGTGCTCAAGACGGCGGGCCCACACTACTTCATATGCGGCATCCCCGGCCACTGTGGCGGCGGAATGAAGCTCGCTGTCACCGTAGCAGCTGCTGCTTCGGGTGGCACTCCAACCGTTCCACCCACCACCACCACCTCTCCGGCCACCACCACCACTTCTCCGGCGACGCCTACCGGCGTGGTCAACCCTGCAGCTGGCACTATGACTGAGCCATATTCCTCGTCTGGAAGGCTGTTGCCACCTGTAGCTGCAGTTTTGGCATTTTGTGTTCATTTGATTTTAAAGTATTTTGTATGAGAAAACTGGGCTTTGTATGACCAGGATAGAGGCAGTGCGTCTTTCTCTCTGCGTATTACTCTTTCATGCATATTTCTTGTTTTATGTATCCATTACTATATATATGTATAAATATAGTTTTTTTTTTTTTTTGCTTGCATTTTATTTTTCATGGTTCTTTTGCTTTCTCTTGATTTAGAAAATATTGTTCAACAAGTCAATCCGAGTAGTACTGGCAAGCTCGAACTCGACTCTATGAGCTTGGCTCGATACCTGAAAAATATTTATAAAAAAATTGAAAATGAAAATTTTAGTGTAAAAAAATTAAATTTATTAAGGGCAAAATTGTAAAAAAAATTAACATATATTTGGTTATGCTCTATTAGTCTCAATTATGTTCATAAGCTTAAAGCTTGTAATTGAGTCGAGTATTAAAATGCTTGGGTTCAAGATCGAAAGCTACTCGGGTAGCTCGAGCTTGAATTATTTTCGAGCCGAATTCGATTTTTTTTCGAGTCAATCCCGAGTAGGCACGAGTTGTATTATCTCATTCACACCTCTATTGTACATGCACCATTTACTCCCACGATTTCTTCCATGTTTTTCTCTGATCAGTTTCTTGTTTGGTTTAATCTTGAACACAAAAGCATAGTACGTAACCCAAAGATGAGAGGATTTATGAGTTTTAACACATAATTTTCAGACAGTGCAAAACTAAGACACTCAATAGGATTAAGTGGAAATAAAGTTTTTGTTTAGGATATCCAAAATACTAGTGACAATATGATAAGTACGTAAATGGTACACAAAAGATATACTATAGAGACTATTTCATAGCAGTAATAAATGTTACAAGATTAGAAGTAAGTAAAGATGGGAGTGACTATATATGTATGTATATCTTAGTGTTCACGAAACTGATTGAGGTTGTTAAGCCTGGAAGTGTTGAAGCCTTTGTGGAAAATAAGGTTTCTATAACGGTCTCCGTCATGACTAATGCTATGGCGTCTCTTGCTCGTTGGCTCCACAACTTTCCTCTCGAAGCTGCTCCTCGATACCCGCCACTCCTGCATATAATGTTAACCAATTCATTGCTAAAACAACACATATAATAATAACGACATCATATCTACTCCAATGCTATATTTGAATGTACTGTCATTTGAGTGGATTTGAATTTCATTTATTTCATATCTCTGAAATCCTATACGGCCAAAATGATATTTATAAATTTAAGATAAAGACATTATTATATACATAGTTAGATCGATGAGTAGAAAAGGCAAAGTTGGAGAGGTTGTTCTTTACATCACGTTTTGCGGAATAGAAATCATGTATTTGTGGGCCTCCAAGACCAACTTTTTTGAATTCCTAAAGTTAAATGTGTCTTATTTGTGCCTTCACTTTTTTAGTATAATTCAATAATTTTGGATCTTGACTAATGGATTGGAATTAGATTTGGGAAAAAGAGAAGTTTATTTATTTGGGATAATTAGTTTTGAATTTGCTCCAAAAAAAAAAAAAAGTAATTAAGAAGAAGAAAAAATATATAACCCACCCATTGGGTGTGCATGTATCATCAATATATATATACTACTCTCACGAATGGTAAGGAACATTTCTCCAACGTCCAATATTAATTTATAGTTCTGATTCGATTTTATATTTAAAATTTTATGTGTTAATTGAAAAAAATTAAGGTTTAATATTCCTTTTATTATTAATTTAAGATTTTGATAATCATATCTTGATTAAGGCATTATACAGCTTCCTGGGTTAGGTCATGTGTCTTCCTACTTGTTCGATCAAGAAAGTGATTTTTTTTTTCTTTTTCCGATAACATTTAATATTTCATGATTTTTTCACATTGTAGCCTGATTGGTTATTTTTAGACCATTTTTCTAAGTAAAAACTTTTTGCTTTATTCACATTTCAAGGTCATTTTTAGACCTTTTTTAATGTCATGTTTAGAATGTTGTGTGCGATCACACATTTCATAGCATGCCAATGTTGATCTAATTAGTTCTCCTAACGTTAAAAAAAAAAAAAGATTGTTCATAGTCTGATTAGCATTTTGAAATCCGTTTTTAGGGTTAAATAATAGGATATTTCTCGACAAAAATATAGTGCCGAATGAAGCACGAAATCCTTACATTATTAAATTAAATATCTACAAAAGTATTATTACTTCCACACCACAGACAGTCTAATTGTAAGTACATCTTTCAATTTGAACAATGTTTCAGATTCAAAACTCCCACCCTTAACTATAATCCAAAAAAAAATGCACCATTTAAACATAACTCTTATAGGAAAGAAATATGTTACTCATGACCGTGCATATATCATGCAAGTTTTTGTAAATATTGTATAGAAGACATGGTAGTGTGTAGTGAATTGATGGCTAAAATATGTCACCTATATAACCATGCATATAATCGTGCATGGTTGTGTGTAGTGTATGTCTAGACAGTTAGGAATGTAATGAAACCTAGTCAAATTGAACTATAGAAAATTTGAGTTTGGTTAATTAATTATGAAACGAAAGTCAAATTTAATTTATCGAATATATTCATAATTCACAAGTTTGCTCGAATTTAATCGAATCCTAATGAGCTTGATGAACATAAATTATAAAAATATTATCCATCAATTCATGCATTAGCAAAATAAATTACATTCTAAAAAAATATAATATATTATCTAAATTATATAATTAATTATAAAAACACTTATATATTAATTATAAGTAAAAGTAATAACACATGAAGTGAAATTGACAATAGTGAGTAACAAATGATTGGTGCAAAGCAAAGGAAGAATAAAGAAACTCACATTAATGATAGAGGGATGAGGCAATGGACATTCCACCGGTTTTTCCCCCAGCGGCGGTTCAATTGGATGCTGCTGAACCGGCCAGAAACCGGTCGAACTTTCTAAACCGCCGCCATCAATCATCATCATTTCTGTGCTCTCACTGCTGCTTATACTTTTTCTACCAATCTATAATTCAAACATAAAAAAACACAACACAATTACTTAATTAACTACACACGATGAGAGAGAGAGAGAGAGAGATCTTACAGCATCCTTTTTAGGTGGGAAACCCATGCGTAAAAATGACATTAATTATAAGTTAGAGAAGAAGAAAAGGGGGGTCTTGGTGAGGTGAGTGAGAAATGAGAACAAAATGCATCGTTTATAATATATTGATGTGAAGAAGAAGAAGAAGAAGAAGAAGAAGAAAGAAGAAATAGGATTGGTGGATCTGATAATAGTGAAAGGTGAAAACAAAAATTCTTTTTTGGTTCTATAATCTTTGATGGGTCCCACACAATCTTTTTCTACTTTGGTTTACTTTGAGATGAGAAGAGCACCGTTTTGTTTGAAAATACACACCACTCTCTCACACTTTCCATTTTCCCTTTCTTGGTTTTGCAGAAACTGCCACTTTAGAGAGAGAAAGCTGAGTATGGCATCCAAGAAAGGAACCAAAGAGGCCTCACCCATTATTTATACAGCCGTTTCTCTATCCATCTTTTTTACTTTTGCAAATTGGGACAATATATTTTCTTAATGTTTTGTTTTGTGATTAGTGTAATTTTTTTATACTTACTGGGATTTATTCTTTTAATTGTTAACATCTTGTTAATATTACAGTATCGGTATGATAATTAGAAAATTTCGGTATTTCGATGTATATACCAAAATACCTAAAATATTAATATTAATTAAATATAATATATTTTTTATATTAATAAATTAAAAATATAATATTTTTCATTACCATATACCAGTATATCGAAGTTTTGGTATAACAGTATTTTTGATATATCGAAGTTTCATCATATATTATTCATTTCGATATAACGAAATTTTCAGTATACTTACCATACAGGCTACGTCACGTGTAATATCAAATTTTCAATATATCGGTTTTCAATATCAGTTTGGTAATCAAATGCATTTTTTCTATACTAAAATTTTCGATACAATATATTGTAACGAACCACCCCTACCCACAACGAATCACAAATAGATGCTAAGATATTCATCTCCATCCTATGCGGGTGGGGAGCGGTAGATTTGGCCACGCCGTCTCTTTTTTCTTTTCTTTTTTTTTTCTTTTTAAAAATGTCAAAATGTTAAAATGATGAATTTCAAATACATATCAATACAAACATTATTAATAAATTTATTATTTTAAATTTCAAATCACTCTTGAAATTTTTTTTAGCACAACGTTAAAGTATTTGTACCACTAAAATATTGTAGCAATTTCAGTTAATAATTAACTAAAACTTTTGAAACGCAAACCTGATCACAAAGAGCCCAATAAACCAATTTCTTTGACATGACCCACAAATATATATGGGCCTCAAGCTTAGCATTTCCAGCTTATGTACTAACTTGCTCGTCTCGATCTGTAGGTATCCAATTTGGCCCGAAATATTTGGGATGGGTCAGACCCGCTCTGTTCTTGAAATGGGACGAGATGGACCCAATCCGTGTGCGGGGCGGGATGGGTTTGGGTCTTTCTTACGCCCCACCCCGCTATTTATTATAATATGCTATGAATATATATTTTAATATGTATATATATGTGCATATATTTAAGATACATATATTTAAAAATATAAATTTAAGTTAATTATTTTAATTTTATCTTATTTGAGATGTGTTCATTATGATCAATAGTGTAATTGTACTAATAAATTAAAATTATTTCATTATAAATCTCATAAGATAAAATTTAAATGATTATAATTAACTTAATTTTCTATTTCTAAATATATGTATCAATATATGAAAATTTTGAAATACATTAATTTTTCATAATTTTGACATTTTAAAAAAATTTATATAAATGAGGCGGGGTGCAGGGCAATTTTTCTTGACTTGTCGCGGGGCAGTATGGGGCGGGCCTGATTATTCTACTACCCGCCCTACCCCGGCCCCATTGTCATCCCTAGCAATATCAATGCAAATCATAATTGATATTACTCGGTACATTGGAGTACATAAAAGCAACAACGCCTCAACAATATACTTCCACTCAAATATCTTTATAAACAATAAACCACAAAACATAATTAAATCATAGAAAATTATTCAATACACCAAAAACTTTTTACAAGAAAAACCCCTCAAGAAAATGATAAAAATCATGAGATCTAGTTCACGATATATTTTACGATATCAATAAGAGTTACGAATTCTCCTTCTCTATTAAAAATAGAGGAATCAACAATAATGTCATCAAACTATCTTCAAGAATACAATTATTGTCATTTGAAAAGAGGACAAACAAAATAGTACAATGAAAAGCAGTTTACCAATTTCTCGTTGTACCTCATGAAGATGACTTGTGAAAATATCAAAATAAAGAGCACGACATAACAAACTCCTCCTTAAAATTTGGAGTAAAACAATGAAAAAACGAACCATGAAATGACAAGCTCTTCTTCTCCTTTTTTTTTTCTTTCCCTCTTTCCTTTCTCTCCTTTTGCCACTCTTTTTTTTTTTTTTTTTTTGTTGCTGTTGAATCAGCCCCCAAATTTTAAATTTTTTATTGTCACATGGGCTTTTTTATTATTTCTTTTAAGGCCCAACTATTATTGGGTAGCCCAACAGTATGATTCTTTTGAAAACGTATTTGTATGAATTTTATCAAATAATTTCATAAAGGGAATAAAAGGAGTATTATATAATAAACCATTATATTAATATATTAAACTTTATACTGTAATAAATAGATCTCAAGATATATTACTAATCTATTTAAACTTTGATACTGTATGGGTCTAATTTATAATTTTATTTATGTCATATGCATTTTATGTATATCAAACTTTTTAACAATTTTGTGTATATCTTTTTAACAAAAAAAAAAAAAAAAGAATCTAGGTTATATAATATTTTTATTATCATTATAGTTATACTTGTACTTATTAAAATTATATTTGCAATGATTTTAAATACCAAAAATGATCGTTTCTTAATCCTGGCACAAATGTAATAGTTGTTGAAATCTTAAAATTTGTATAGAAACTCATGCATATGTTAAATATAATGATTTGATATAGTGATTCTGAAATACAATGGTTTTAAGTTCAATGGTTTGGAATACAATGATATTAAATTAAATGGTTTAAGTTACAATGATTTTAATTACAACCATTTTTGATACAATGATTCAAAATAGATTCATTTTAAATGCAATGGTTTTATCTACACCAGCTAAGTATCGGTCCATCTATTTAAAAAACCAGCTATCCATTTCATCACTAAATGTTGTGTAATCTAAATAATCATGTAACAATCAAAATCATCAATAGAATCCAAAAAGGTACTATCTAATAAAATCGAAAAAATTTATGGATAGATTTCAAATTTCCAGTATCTCCAGATTCAGTCTTCTAATTAATAAATATATTAGCCTAACAGTATAATACACCTTTTTTTGTTTTTTTGGCAAATCTTTTTTTCATGTTATCTATATTGTAATTTTATAGCATAATTGTAGTACAAATCAGCACATTTACTTATATTTAATCTATCTTAAATTGTCTCAAATTAAAATATAAGTGCTCTAATTTAAATGTTCAAAAAGTTATTAGGAAATGAATGACTCATCATTCTTAATTTGCGATGTTCCCTGTTTCCAAAACACCGTTTTTTCTAGAATATACATTTGCAATCTAAATTATTGCTTTTTTTTTCGATTGGTGTTTAAACTCAAAAAGTTTTCAAAATTTTCCAAATGATATTCCAAATTCAATTTTTGACATATTTTTTGTAAAACTTGATCGGATAACTCAAAAATGCAAAGTGCCTCCAAATATCAATCGAAAATGATAATTTATATGTCAAAATGACTCTCTTTCAAAATCAATTTAAACTTGAATCGAGGACCTAGAATGGTTTTTGTTCAAATTCACTCATTTTCACCTTGTTTAAAATTCCAAGCAATATAAATCTGAATAGCTGCCTATAATATCTGAGCATCCATCATTAATCACACATATCATCATCCCGAATAATTCAATCTTGATCAAACTACATATATATTGAAGTCACAGAAAAACAGACATTATTCACAACAGTTGCAGAATGAAAAATTGAAACTCAAATAATGAGAGATTAAAAGTTCATAAATGAAAAGAGAGGGAAAAAGACAAAAGAGTGAGCAGTGCAGTTGCAGCTTCCAAAAGAAAGTTGAAAGACAACGCCGCCTGCATTAAGCTTTCAATCACTCACCATAACATTACCCCTTTCATTGGATTGCGCGCACCTTTCTCTCTCTCCCTCTCTCGATCATCATCATCATCTTTCCATGTTTTCTTCCCTTTTACCCATTCTACCTTGTTCATATTCGACAAATCCATCCCACTTTTCAATCTCTTGCCTTTTTTTTTTTTTTTTTTTGCAGTCTCTGATTCTCTATCAGCGCATGCTTCTATGCTAGCTGGCACCCCCTTTGCACCCAATTCAATGATATATATATTCCATCTCTTTAACCAATTTATTATTTCCTCTTCTTTTTTTTCCTATCTAAATTTATAAATTTATGAACATGATTGATTGACTACACTGCAAGCTCTATACCAATGGATAATAACTTTATTTCTTGCTTTTCAACGCGTTAATGAATGATTAAAAAGCTGAAGCCGCGCAGTCAATTTTGAAATTTTGTAAAAGTTAAAACAAATCAGACTAAAATCTGACAAAAGATGAACATCTCGCTAGATTAATAATAACAACTAGGGAAGAAGATTTAATTAACTGATCATCAGTAAGGTGGTGGCGGAGGTGGTTGCTGCCGGGTGGCCGGAGCCCAGATCACGTCGGCAGATTGGTAGCTGTACATCGAAACCCCAGCGGAAGTCGCCGGCGCGCAGCCGGAGGCCGACTTCGGGGAGTCATCCACGCCGCCGTCGACGGCGGAGTCGTCCTGGTCGTTATCCACCTGCTTGAGCCGGTGGAAAGAAGGGTTGCTGAAGTTGGCGGCGATGAGGTAAATGGTCCCAGCGGAGACGAGTGGGCCCACCACGTGGCCACCCACAACCTGGCCCTGTGGGCCCGCGAGGGTGAGCGCGAAGGGGCCGTTGGCGGCGGCGGAGGAGGAGGGGAGGATGGTGACGGAGATGGAGAGGATGTCGAAGCGGCCGTGGAAGGTGACGGTGGCGCCGGGGGTGGTGGAGGGCTGCTTGAGGGTGACGTTCGAAACGACGCCGTTTCCGTTGAGGACGCAGAGGCCCATGTTGCGTTTCCGGCAGAAGGCGGCGGTGGACTCCACGATGTCGACGCCGGGGGGAAGCTCGAGGACGTAGGGGCTCATGGTCGGCTCGGCCGAGTCGCGCTGGATGATGATCGGCGGCTTCGGCTTGTTCTTCGAGCCGGGGGGGCGGCCGCGGGGGCGCCGGACTACCTCGATCGTGGCGCCGTCGTTCGGCGCCGGTAAGGCGGCATTGCGGTGGCCGTCGGAGCTCTGGCTGTCGGCGGCGGCGTCCTCGGTGGCGGCGGAGTGGTGGTGGTGGAATTTGGTGGTGGTGTTGGGGTTTTGATGATGGAGTTTGGAGAACATAGTGCTATCTTGTTGTTTATCTTCAAGGAATTCTCGCTTCATTATTGAATATTAATTAGGGATTTCTATTTTTATATGTTTGAATATGGGATGGGGATAGGGTTGATTGGCTGCATGTATTTTGAGAGCATTAAAATATGGTAAGTGTAAGCACAAGTAGGCTAAGGAGCCGGATAGAATAGACTATAGACTAGAGAGAAGGATAGATAGGGTTGGACTTTTTTTTTTTAATTTTTTTTTAAATTCTTTTTGGCATATATTCATTAATGTTTGTACTGTCTTTTTTGAGTCCACATTGTGCTGTAATTTGTACAGTTATACTTTTATTTCATGTTATGATTATGATGATATGAGGAATAACATTAGTATGTTTCTATTCCTTTATCACACGAAGAACAAAATAAATATAATGAGAGAGTATTAAAAAAGTTTAATTTAAATAAGCACATATTCAGCTATAAAAAGTTCTTAAGTTAGGTTTTATAATATTTAGGATTAATTATTGACTTTAATCAAATTTTCATTTTAATCAAATTTTCATTATTAATTAAAATAACACGATCTTATATATGTAGTGGTCATTTTAATTTTGATCGGTTTCTGAATTTTTTTGGTTGATGTGTATCAGGCACATTAGTTGCCAGATTCGATTTTCAAAAAAAAAATCAAATTTACAATTGTTGTAAAAATCACCACATTTACTTATATTGTAACTTTTTTGCAAAGACAACATGTATATTTGAAATAATATATTTTATTTCAAATACTAATAAAAATATATACTGAAATATATTTTAAATTAAAACATTTCTTTTACTCAGAATATTATATTAAAATATATTAAAAAATTTAATTTATAAAGAACTTTTGATAATTAAGTAAGTATTGTTGATCTGGACTTAGGGTTGATTTTTATTCTCCAAATGTGATGATCTTTAAAATAAATATTTTAATTTAACTTTAAAGGTGTTGATTTCTAAATATTTACTTTTTAAAAAAAAAAAAAAATCATCACCTTTACAGTTTTATTTTAATATTTTGAATAAAACAAATATTTTAAAATAACATAGATTTGAAAATTATAGTTTTATAATTTTAAATAAAATATACTACTTAGAGGTGATGATTTTTGCAGTAATGCAAAAGGTCCAATCAAAATTGCAGTTTAAGCAAATGTGATGATTTTTACAATACTTATAAATATGATGATTTATATATATATTTTAAAAAAATTCAATGTGAATTGTTGATGTTGTTAAAATATTTTTATTTTTCTTCAGCACTTTCTTTATACTGAAATTATTTTAGAGTTATCCGCTAAAATTGTTAATAACAAATGTAGGAGTGTGTTTGCATCTTTGCCCAATCAAATATATAACACTCTGTTATAAATTGATTGGTCTACTCTTAAAATACGCGAGATGTCTTAATATAAATAATATTTTATCTTATATTCTCATCTCATGATTGTGAGTAACGTGTCAAAGATAATTACTTAACAATATTACGTACTTATAAACTTTAAAAAGACCGTATAGGAAAAGTTGCTCAATAAATATTGAAAGCATCACAAATTTGGTCATTATACATTTACTTATTCACTTATTTTTACAATATCCTCATAATTTTATTTGTAAAAAACTATGTCGCTATTCTTTTTTATTTTTGTTAAATTTGAGCTTATGCTATTTTTTCTTGTAGATATTCAATATTTATAATAAATGTATATGAGTCAATTTAAGAAGAAAAGAAATAAAGTGAGACCTAAGAGGTGTTTGGACTAAGACGTGCTAATTCTAATTCAAATTTGGGATGAGCAAAATTTCAATCATGTTAGTTTTGTGATTTGCATGATTCTATAACTTTAATCTACTTTATTCTTTTCTTCTTTTACATAATTTTCAATAAAATTATTTATTTTTTCAAAACAAAATAATACTACAAAATCAGCTATTTTTTCTATAATTCTTAATATTAGATAACATCTAAACTATATATTATTTTATAAAATTTGAAAACAAACCTAAAATTATCAAAATTCACTTTTTACAAAATATATTTGAATCTCAAATTTAATCTAGCAAAATTAATATACATTCAATCCAAACACACCCAATTAATGGGTGTGGAGAGAGAGAGAGAGAGAGAGAGAGGGGGGGGTGGGTAGGAGTGGAGTAGTAGGGGGAATGGCGGTGGGAAAACTTGGAAACCAAGACAGGAAGATTTGATGCGCCGCTGAATGGAAAATATAGTGGGCTCCACTTCTTTATCACTACCCAAGACCCACAAATTAAAGCTAAATGGTGGCTTAGATTTGTCAACTCTACAATTTTGTCTCCAATTTGTTACCAAATTTCCATTATTTCTATAGTTTTTATTTTTTATTTTTGGTCACGAAGAGACGAGGAATTCTTTTCATTCGATTATAAATCCCTCAGCACAATAAAATGTAAGTCGAAAGAAATGTTCGACAGACCTGACTAATTTAAATATATATTATGTAAAAAAAACTTTAATAAAATTAATGAAATAATCATACTTAAATAAAATAAGTAAAATTGCAATATTTGCAATTTTAATGTCAAAGTCGCCACCATGAGGTGCAAATTAAAGATATTCAATTCACCATGCTTTCATAAAATGAATTGATATATGCAACATTTTATTAGAAGAATCGACAAAATTCACAATATTTTGGTGAATATTTATTCATACCCCTCACAAGGTTTGAACATGTGTTGGTGGAAGAATATTTCACCCCACATCACTACATATCTTACTAAGTTGGTTGTACTTCTAGTGGCCGATTAATTATATCATTAATTTCAAATATTTATGAGATTGCTAGTCTTTATGAACTAAATAAAACAAAATAACTGAGAAAGTGAACTAAAAATATTAAGAGTTGGTCTCTTTGTGAGACCGTCTCATGTGCAACGAGGTTTGAATATGTCTTTTACAGATATAAGTATGTGTTTTATAAGTATATTTTTTACAGTATAAGTATGAGTTTATTCAAGTATGTCTTTTATAGCTATAAGTATGTTTTTTTTCTGTTATAAGTGCAACCGTCTCACGTAAGGCCTTACGTGAAACGGTTTCACGTGAGTTTTTGCGAAATATTAATAACCCCACACATAGAACATATTCTCCCCAATTTAAAATAAATATCGTTTTAATTTTCTGTTATATATTAAGGAATACAAAAATTAGATAAGAATGATCTCAGATAATATCAATCTCATTAGTGATCATTTCTACATTAACATGGGATGACATGAAATTTAAAAGAAAACAAATTGAGGTAAAGAATAATTGTAGAATTTTTGTTTGAGTGAATTTTAAAGATATTAAATAGGTAGGTTCAAGATTAAGGAATATTTAAACTTGAAAAAAAAAAGATAAAATAATCAAAAAAAAATTAATTTAAGATAAAATTTAACCTCTAAACCGACATTTATTTTAAATAAGATCGAAGTAATCATCAACTCCAACAAACAAGTTTTTTACTAGATTGCATTTCCTTATATCGAAAATTTTACTAGATTGCATATCCTGTTTCTATATATATATAAAAATTTAATTTGTTGAATGATTTCGTTTATAATTCAGACTAACCGTGTATTTAAATAATTAATAATACTGCTATTCAAATTTAATGCCTTCAATTTTTTAAGTTAAAATGCATATTTTGTCCTTTGCATTTTATTTATTTATTTTTGCTTTGGTTTCTATATTTTAATTTATCTGATCTTGTCTCGCTTGCATACAATGTTTTTTATTTTGTACTTTGTTTCTTACTATTTTGCCCTATAAACTTATTAGAGTCCTAAACTTAATGTATCATCTTTTGCTCATTTTTAGCAAAGCAAATATGGCTCGAAGAATATAGAACAATGTAGAAAAAAAGAAAGATAAAAAAAAAAGTACAATGAGTGAAATAATGTTTCCTAAATTCGGATTACCCTTAGGATTCAATATAATTTTTGAGAGATAATTACAAAACCACACTTGAGGATGGATCGATCTATCTAAAAAAAACTAATAAAGTTTGTAAATTACAAATTTATTTCTTAATATATACTTGTTTATATTTTATAAAATATTATATTTAGTCGGATTTTTGTGCGTGTCAAAAATTTAAAAAATGAAAACATCAAGAAAGTGTTAGAATACTCAATGGGCGTTTATAATTAAAAATTAACATAATAAACTAATTCTAATAGGTTTGAGATAGGATGCTAGTTAATTTCTTATTAGTACATGGTGTGGTGATTAATATAAAATCGAGACAAGGTATATCTATCTCTATAAAATTCTATAAATTAAAATCAACTACTTTAAATAATCGCTTTTGTAAATAAATTAACTTCATGGATAATTGTTTACAATTTAGCCTGGCTAATATAAATCTTTCACCGAGAGAGTGTGCATTAGCCACACAATCATATACCAAATGAATCATAGTTTCAAAATTTAAAATATTCATTTGACTTTAAAAACTATAAAAATATTATTTATTATGTCATTAGCAAATTATCCATTAGTTTTAAATTATCACCACATATAATATTTCCAAAATATTCGAAAAATAAGTTTTGATCATACTACTTTTGTTAAATTAAATATTTCTATTTTAAATATTTAATTTTAATACAAAGAGTTCGTTACCGGTATTTGTATTAACTCGTATAATATCCTGCAATAATATTCAAAATTGATGTTTCACAGTTTTATATTTACAATATAATTTAATAATTTATATCCATATCTCTATATCTAGTAAAAAGAGTTAACAACATAAAACATCACTATGAGATGAAATTGTAATATTATAATATATGTCCTCCAATTTAGCATACATGAATTTCTAGTCATTTATCTATTCATTTTTATATTTTAGTCCGATAATTTAAAAAAAAAAAATTAAATCATATTTATAGACTTAATCTAATGGTAGGTAGATCAACCTGAGCAGTGTTAGATTCGAATCCCCACACTTCTATTTGCAAGTTAAAAAAAAAAAAACTTCAAATTGTTAACTTAATGATTATCCAAAATTATATATTGATCTATTTATTTTAATCTAGCTAATACCCATTTGAAATTTTTAATAACTCATCATGTTATTTTGATTTGATATGACTAGGGTGGGTCGATAAGGTATACTATTACAAAAATCTCATATAGTA
Organism: Scutellaria minor; assembly: GCA_954870855.1. NCBI lineage: Eukaryota > Viridiplantae > Streptophyta > Magnoliopsida > Lamiales > Lamiaceae > Scutellaria > Scutellaria minor. Next base: position 3,870,459 of record OX940734.1, read on the forward strand.
TATTATATTGAAAATTTTGATATGGAAAAACTTATACCGTTACCATACCGAAAATTTTGGTCGGTCTACCGAAATTTTTGGTATCATAACCAGCCATACTGTTACATATCGAAAATATCGTTATACAAAAATAAAAAATATATAACAAAATTTCGGTATACCAAAATGAAAATTACATACCGAAACTTCTGTATACCGAAATGAAAAATATTATATTTTTTAATTAATAATATATTTTCAGTATTTTGGTATATATCGAATATCGAAAATTTGAAAATATCATACTGATACCATATTGAAATTTTCGGTATTTTTTAGGTACGGAGCTCGGTAGTTCGGTATTTTTTACGGCAGTCCACCAAATTAAAAATTAAGAATTTTTAAAAATTCTAAAAAGAAAAAACAGATAAAGGGTTAATTAAATTTTTTAAAAGATAAGTTACAAGACTAAAATCTTTTTTTTTCTATAATTATATGCAACGTGCGTTGTTTATGGACCTTGAATAAGTGGTGCGTCGTATTCGAAAATGAAAATCATAGTTACAGACATAATAGTCATGAGATATACATATATGTTTGGTCTCGTTTATTACATACACCAATACAAATATTCCACGCTCACCTATTTTGACCAGAGTTATAGAAGTCCAACTCCCAACAGTATGGTCTTTAGATAATTGATGAAGGAAATAAATATCTTGTTTTTGGTTTTATTTCAATCATTTTCAAGCTTGGTTTTGATTATCTATTTTCATGATGAGAATATGCTTGAATATTAATTATCGACAAAGATGAGGCCATAGTATTTCAGATTTATTATTTTGATGTTGATATACATCGTTTTATTGTGGTTGGTTAGATATATTTGATTTGTAAATGTTTAATCGGTGTATTTTCATTTATTTACTGTAGTTAGCTATTATGTTTTGAAATAATATGTTGTGAGTGTGAAAACTTCTGTATTTAGCTGCTTGTGAAAAAATATATTTTTTCAGTCATAAGTTGAGTTTATTTTTAATTTGTTGGCCAAAGTTTTCAATTATAATGACTTGTTTTGTTGGTAATGATATTGTGGAACGTTTAAATTTTAGTGTTGTGATCTGACATATATTGTATATAATAAGGGATAATAATGTCAAAATTTTATCTTGAATAAAAAAAAAAAGAATTTTAAGATGTTATTTTTTCAAAAATCTTTTTAAATTGTAACTGGCTAAAATAAATGTGCCCCTAATTTTATTCTTGGCAGAATTAAAATATAAATTGGAAATGAAACAAAATAAAGATACGATTTTGAGTGATCTGTCATATTTGCACTTGCTAGTGAAAATAACATTTTAATTTCTTAGTTAAAAAAAAAAATTCATTTGAATTTGTAACTGCTGATGGAATGCTTATTTAAATTTGACTAAACTGGACTATTTACCTCATTTGATTTTATTTTTTATTTCTTTCTATTTGCACATTTCTTACAATTTCCCCTTTTTACCAGTTACCACTGGAGAAGGAGAAAAATAAACTAGTTATTAAATAAAGCTATGAGTTCGGTCACAATATCTTCTTGGTCGAATTTTTTAGATAAATTAAATGAGACTCAACCTCTAATTAGAGAGTGAAATTGATGACGGCTCCATTTATGATAAGAGTAGATATAGATTCAAATATCAAACACCAAACAAAACAATATTAATCACCTCTCAAAAAACACGTGTTAAATTAAAAGTAATCATTATAAATTTTATATCCACCATCATTTGCTTAAAAAAAAGTGAAATTATAATATGATTGTGTTATGAATTAGACACAATTTAAATCTACAAAATAAAAATTGATTTTGGAAAATATATATGATTTTTTTATAAAAGTTTTGTCTCACAAAATTATATCCATAAAACGGACCTATATATATTGGAAAAATCATCTTATTCAAAAAAAAAAAAAAAATATATATATATATATATTTATATATGGACCTATATATATTGGAAAAATCATCTTATTCAAAAAAAAAAAAAAATTTGAAATCCATATATATTGAATTTAGATTCATTGATTCTTGATTGTAAAAGTGTGAACACAAAAAATATGTCTATAATTCGGCGCCGATGTCTAATCTCTATCTCTGAAACCACCAAATCTGTATTTGGATTTTGGAATAAGACTGTTGGCAATTTTCTCTATCTATTTGAATATCAGATAATTACAATAAAAACATATGATCGTTAAAAATTAATTATGTTGTGATGGATAATAATCAGATGATTCGCACCCATAATCAGATAATTTTTTGTTAATGAGTCAATTATATTTTCCATGAGAAATGGCAACCAATGACGTGGCAGCAAGTAGATTCAAGTAATGTAGTAATGATTATGAATTGCTCACGCGTCACGTCTGACTTTTTGACAATGAGAAGACAAATCCAAAAGCATCAATAGCTAGTAGCCTTTCCTTTAGGACAAAGGGTTGGACATTTGCTAAACTTTTGATGATGGGGAGATGAAAAACTCAACCAATATTAGATAGCAGGTTTTTTAATGGGAAGAAATATAAATCGAGGGATATATTTGAGTGACAGATATTTGTAGGTAAGGATTAATTGAATAAAAATTTCAGGACAAAATTTTTATAATGTTTCGGTGAAAATCTATCTTAGAATCTATATTGCTGAAGGAATTATCCTCACATCACCACAAATCTTACAAATTCGATTGTTCTTGAAGGCAGAAAAATGCTAAACTTATCGATTTGCGGGATCCATTTTATGAAATTATTACATAAATTAATCCATAATTTATAAAATATAGATGTAGTTGTGAAAATGAGTTTAGGTTGTGGATAATAAAATTTTATCTCACTGTTCAATAAAATGATCTTATATAAGTTTTTGTGTGAGGGATTCTCAACTTTTACGCACTAAATAATAGTTTTTTACTATTTTCTTAATTTAATGATAAAAAAAAAAAACAACAACGCCTAATAATTCAAATTGAATGGGACATAATATTCAAAATGCACGGCAAAGGGACTTGTTACGGTAATTATACTTAAAGTTCGCTGCCCCAAATACCCAATTTGATAAAACATGTGCACAATTCTATCCACATATATAAACAATTGCCCCCAAATACCCACCAATAAAACATATTATCCCCAAATACCCAATTTTGATTTTAGTAATTATTTTATCTTTTTTTTTTCTTTTACTAATAAATATATTTGATAGACTCTATATCATATGCCCGTATTATACTTAATACTTATAAAAGTAAAGCATATTTTCGTTAAACTCCAAAAAATGAGGGTTTAACGAAAATTAAACCTAATTTTCGTTAAACCCTTATTTTGTGGGGTTAACGAAAATATCCAAAATGAGGTATTAAACCACAAAAATTATACTTATTGTTCGTTAAACCCTTATTTTTTGGGTTTAACGAAAATATCCAAAATATATATATTTTCGTTAAACCCTAAAAAAATAAGGGTTTAATGCCTAAAATTACACTTATTCGTTAAACCCCTAAAAATAGAGGTTTAACGAAAATTATAAATTATACCATAATTTTTGTTAAACCCTTACAAATAAGGGTTTAACGAAAACTAAACCCCTACTTCAATTCGTACCCTAATTTTATTTTATTTTACCCTACTTCAATTTCTATCATATATTTTTTTTTGTCATACATTATATCATTTTTCATGGTCAAATATTCTTATATTTGACCATACTTATAAAAGGAATATCATGGCCCCCACCCACCCCCACAACCACCTATCACTATTCTACTTTAATATGTATAGGACAAAAATTGATTCTTAGTGCTTTAAAGAAAATTTTCGAAAATTTCATTTCCTTCTCCCCTACCTCTCTCATAGCTCCTCTCCTCTCTTGTTTGGATTTTTTTTTTTTTTGGCTTCTTTTGTTGTGAAAAAATTCGTGAAGTTCATTGTCGGAAACAATAGGATAACGAACAATAGGGTATTGTTCGTTAAGCCTTGATTTTAAGGATTTCACGAACAATTACCTATTGTTCGTTAAACTATTCTTTGTTAAATAATTAAAAACATTCGTACATAATTAATTAATTTTTCATTCTTTTTTAATTAATTATTCATTATTTTTTAATTAAGATGTATTCTTCGTTAAATAATTAATAATATCTTGCATAATTATTCATTTTTTTGAATTAATTATTCATTCTTTTTTAATTAACAGGTATATGTATGTTAAATAATAAAAAATATGGTGAATAATTATTCATTCTTTTTTAATCATTTGGTATTGTCGGTTAAATAATGATATATATCATGCATAATTAACAAAAATAATGGTTTAGGGAGCAATAGGGTTTTAACACGTATTGTTCGTCAAATCATTTAAATTGATGCCAATTTTTTAGATTTTTGCTGCTAAGCTTTATTTTTTGAATTCTTGTTCATATGTTGATTTATTTAAATAGTTTGCTTATTTCTGTGTTTGTAAAATGTATAGTTGGAGTACGTTCGTGAGGCATGTCAGGGTACGGTCACTTACATCAATGGTTACGTTCATCTGTCGGTACTCGATGAGATCAAGACACGACTTCGAGCGATCGGCCGACAATGTCTACATGACTTCTGGAAGACCTGTTTCGAACATTTTTTGATGTGGAAGACGGAAACAGAGTCCTGCAAGGCTTTTTTACACGTCCTCATGTCATATGAGGTGCATGGGCAAGCGAGACCTATCGACGAGAGATGGTTTGCTATAGGGCAGGACCGGCGTATTTGTCGGTTCGGGAGGAAAGAGTTTGCCCTTGTGACTGGCTTGAAGTTCGGTGACTCGACTTTCAACCCGGGCGAGGATCACACCCCACCACAAGGGGTGATAAGAAATTAACTATCGCTTGTGGTTCGAAAATAATTTTTAGTCACAAGATCCTTTGCATTTTTTTTCTTTTTAAATCTTGAATATTATGCGACTATTGTAGAGTAATTGCGTTACATTGATGTGTTATAAGGATTTATTTGGAATGCAGTGGGAATTTGAATATTTATTTTGTTAGTACTACTCAGTGCTACATATGAAAAATTGAATCATACTAAACATCTTCTAATTGTTACTGGGCTAAATATACAGGGCACGTTCTTTTATTGTGTGTTTCTGACCCACAAATAGAACATCTTTTCTTTCTTCTTGACTTCTTACCACCTTGGTCGTCGGTTTGGTTAGTACTGTCAAGATGGGCTACCGGGACGGGCTGGCCCATAACCCACCAAAAAACCACAATTGGCGGGGTGGGGCGAGCCTAAAAAATCTCATCCCAGCCCAACCCACTGCGAGTTGCGGGCTAGGTGGGCCAACCCGCCAATTTTTTTTTTTTTAATCTATGGATTTTTATTTGAATTGCTAGTTATGATTACATTAATTTGTAAACTTGACAACTTTCTAAACATTTGATATCTAAAATATTTATTAGTTTCTTGGATATTTCTAAAATATTTATGTTGTTTTTTGCATAATTCTAAAATATTTATTAGTTTCTTGGATATTTCTAAAATATTTATGTTGTTTTTTGGATAATTCTAAAATATTTATGTAGTTTCTAGGATAATAGGGCCTTTGGGATTGTTTTAGAAGAAATGTTTATACCATATTTAAACAATATAACCTCCAACCAAATGCATAAACTGAATAGACAAAATAAACATGCAATGACATGAAACACAAAAGTCAAAACCTACACATTAAAGTTTAATTGATAACATTCACCAAACATAATTTTAAGTAGTCTAGCAAATAGTTTGAATAACCAAACATAATTTTAAGTAGTCTAGCAAATAGTTTGAATAACAAATCTCAAATACGAAATGTAAATTTCATTCATTAAGAATTAGATCATCAAAATCATCTTCTTTTCCTTCTTCAATATCCTCCAAATCGTTGGAAGCCTCACTCGATAAAGTTGTTTTTGTACTTGCTTCCTCATCATCTACATACAAAATAAGCAAGTATATAATTAAAATCAAAGCATGCAAGACATAATTAAGAACATATAATATAAATATATATAAAATAATTTTACTTACCACCGTTAGATTTAAATCCATTCAACCAATTACGAGTGCAAATGAGAGCTTGAAAATTTTTAGGAAGCAAACAACTTCTATACTTGGTAAGTACACGAGCTCCAATTGAAAAGGTTGATTCCGATGCAACTGTAGTAATTGGGATGACCAAAACATCACATGCCATCATTGCAAGGTCGGGTAATCGATTACTCTTATCCTTCTAATATTCCAACACATCCAACTCTTCAAAATATGAAAACTCAAGTTTTGGCTCCTCCAAATAAAGATCCAATTGAGATTTTCCGGCACTTGTAATAGCTTGGCTCTCATAAGCCTTAATCTCCTACATTAATAAATAATTCTAACTACCACAGAACAAATATAAACAAGAATTCAAGAAAAAATAAATAAAAGAATACTCACATCATAAAGTCTTTTGCTCTTATTTTTTGTCTTTCCACTTTGATTTGATGTGAACAAATGCGAAGAAGAGAATGATTGTGAAGAACTTGACTTGCTACCATTATCATAACCCTAAAAAAGCTTGTAAAGTTTACTTTTTACAAGTGAAAGCTTCTCTTGACATGCAAAAGAATTAGTCTCAACCCTAGAATAAAAATACTCCAACATTTGAAGTTTAATTCTTGGGTCAAGAATAGCTCCAAATGCAAGGACTACACTATATTCACTCCAATACTTGTCAAATTTCTCAATCATAACTCTACACATACTACTTATCTTTTCATCTTCGTCTGACAAGTTCTCTTTCAACAAAGTTTCAATCTTCCAAACTTGCAAAAAGTACAAATTTGATGTAGGATAAGAAGAACCGGAAATTAAGTTGGTAGTCTCATAAAATGGCTCAAGGAATTCACATAGTTTTTCTCCTCTTTTCCAATCTTCATTAGGACACCACTTGCAGTTCCTATCATGCAACGGAAGAGAAACAAAAGCTTTCTTGTACTTAATGGCACTATCCAACATTAAATATGTTGAATTCCATCAAGTAGCCACATCCAATCTCAAGTCAACACTATTGTCAATATCTCCCACCGAGGCCACACATTTATTAAACATTTTCATCCTACTTTCTGAACTTTTCACATACTTCACAAATTTCCTTATATTAGTTAAAGCATTTGAGCACAATTTCAAACCATCTTGAACAATGAGATTCAATATATGAGCCGAGCAACGAATATGAAAAAACTCACCATCACATAACAAACTATTATGTAAAGACAATTGAGTTTTCAAAATACTCTGCATACAATCATTATTAGATGCATTATCAAGTGTCAACGAAAAAACTTTCTTCTCAATCCCCCATTCCTTAAAAAACTGGAATATGTTTGCTGCTAACTCAACTCCAGAGTGTGGTGGAGGCATACTATTAAAGTTAAGGATCTTGCAATTCAAATTCCAATTTTCATCCACAAAATGAGCAGTCAAGCAAATATAACCCTCACTGGTGCAAGAAGTCCACACATCTAAGGTCAAACATACTCTATGATTAACTTTAGCTAAAACTTGTTTAAGTTTTGCTTTCTCATCTAGATAGAGATTGTTAACATCAGAGACAAGAGTATTTCTAGAAACACATGGAAGTGTCGGATTTATATAATGTTGCCAAGCTCTAATACCTTCATATTCAACAAAGGCAAAGGGTAAGTCATGTTTAATGACTGCACTAGCTAGTAACTCACGTGAAATTTTAGGATTTATCTTTCTATTCTTTAACTTACCATCATGATTAACAAACATTGTCCCACATCATGAAACTTCAACTGTTTGCAATTTTCCATGTGACGTCTCAATGTAGAAGTCCCGTATCTTTTACCCCCACTCTTATACTCTTTCTTACACCCCTTGCATTCACAAATTATATCTTTTCCAACCATTTTTTTTGTAAAATAATTCCAAACATCAGAATATTCTCTAATCTTACCTTTCCCATCTGACTTATTGCTTTCACTTCCACCTTCATTGTCATCCAAACTAATACTTTCGTTCAAAGTACTAGATTCCATTTTTTTCTTCAAATCTGCAAAACGCAATAGACAAATATCTTTACATATGAAACAAATAAAGACAAATTTTATAGAGATTTCCAACAAACCAATCAGAAATTCTAAAAATTTTAATCAAGCAGAAAAGATAATCCATATAAGGCATTTGAAATGAGGCACGGGTGATCCAAGATGAATGATGAAAAAGCGTAGTAGATGAAAGCTGATCAAATCGTCACAAGAATTTTAAAACAAGATAACTGGAGAAATGAGAAATGATATATATATCAGAAAACCCAAAATCAATCTCAACTTCAACTTCAGGATATATACAATAAACATTATAACCATAAAAATTAAAGCTTCTGCTCTATGAAGTGTCATATATTGACCCAGAAAATCAAAGAAAAAATGATATATCCTATAAAAAACAGAGAACCCCTAAATCAATCTCAACTCCATAATATACAACAAACATAATATAACTACAAAAATTAAAGTTTCTGCTGCTATGAAGCTTTGAGTGATATATTAACTCATAAAATCAAAGAAAAAATGATATATCCTAAAAAAAAGAAATTATAATATAAACTTCCATTTACCTGTTCTTGCCACCGATTGGAACTACTGGAGATCTCGATGTCCAATGAGAGTAGACAACCACGACTCTACGAGAGTGTCAAATGTTGAAAATCTTGAGACAAGAACAATAAAGATTTGTGTGAATGAGAGAAGAATTGATGAACTAGGGTTTCACTTCACATTCAAAGTTGAATTTGGGGAAACGGCTGAACGAGAAAAGAAAATAGATTCATGGATTTTTTTCTCTCTCCTAGGCTATGTATAAATTATTAAATTATTTAATTAATATTTACTTATTTAATTATTAGGCGGGCTAGCCCGTCCCGCCTCAGCCCGCAACCCAAACGGGCCAGCCCGTTTAGGCCCGCCTTTTAGCGGGCTGTTAAATCTCTGGCCCAACCCACCTTTAATGCACGGCGGGGCAGGCTGGCCCAACGGGCTTGGCCCATTTTGACGGTTCTAGGTTTGGTAGTTGTGGCACTAAGTGGATGGGGGAATGTATTCAGAACAGGTAGTATAGTTATGGCCAGGTTTACCACAACGAGTACATCTCAGTCGGCGTACTCCGGAATGTTCACTAGTAGAAGGTATTCGCTTGCCTCTCGGTCGACCGGCCTGTTTTGGTTGATCCGGTGCTCAATAAATTGTTTTTCACGTCTTATCAGTGACAACCCACTCGTTCGGATCGGGCACAGGCAGAACTTCACAAGCCCACATTTCTCTCAACCAGTGGGTCGTATAGTAAGGGGCCACGTGCGAGACAATCTCCTCATTAACAACACTACAATAAACAAAGATTAACTTAATTTTTATGAACACTCTTTACTACTGTAATAAGTAAAAAAAAATTTATTGTCAGACAATATTTAGAGTACCTGATGGCTGCACATGCGTGCGAGCATGGAATCATCTCGATTTGGAAGAACATACAGCTGCACACACCGTCATTGAGGCCTACCAAATATATTTTTCGACCATTAGTCACCTTGAATTTCGCTCGTCCCATCCTTTGGACCTCCATCGCATGCCCTTGCTGCATGAATTCAGATAATTTTTCGTGTACAGACTTGGTGAAAGTGAGACCTCTTTCATCAGCGGTCAGTCTTCTTTCAGCAAACCATTTTTCAATAACCATTTGGGTAGCCTCCAAGAAGGAACAAACGGGCAACTTCCTTGCCCATACAAGACGAGCATTCCAAACCTCAGTAGTATTGAAGGTCATGAAGTTGAATCTTCAAACAGGACATTTGACACGAGACCACCTAGAAGCGTCAGCTTTTTCAAGCTATCAATCGCGCCCTGGAAACCACTCTCGTTGATGAAAGACATGTACCTGATTATACAAAAAGGGTAATCAGAGATATAAGATAGATATGTGCTCATAAACATGAGTAATATTTAAAAAATGAAGTTCGACATACCTATTAAATGTATCTTCATCGTAACAGTATGCCGCCGTATGGAACTGCCCAACCAAACGTGATCCATACTTGGCTAGATTTTGCTGAAGATGGAAACAACAAAAACAATGAGTAGCTTCGGGATATGCATGTTCTATTGCATTACCGATGCTAACATGTTGATCAGACACGATAACCAAGTCATCTGGGCAACCGAAGGCTTTTCGGACATTACGTAAAAACCATGTCCAAGATTCATCGTTCTCGACACTCCCTATCCCAATTGCGAGGGGGAAAACTTGATCGTTTCCATCTTTTGTCATAGCAACGAATCCAATCCTCTTGTACTGCCCCTTCAAATGACAACCATCCACCACTATAACAGGTCTAGAATATGCCTTAAATCCGGCAATGGATGCACCGAGTGCAAAAAACGCATACTTGAATTTTCCATTACTCTGAGTGTCTAATGCAGTATATGTACCAGGATTGCGTTCCTTCAAGACTTGTAAGTAAGCTGACAACATGTAGAATGACGTCTCTGGATCACCGTATGCATCTCTCATTGCAAGATGTTTTGCACTCCGAGCATGCTTGTAGCTCAAATGCAGTCCATGTCGCTCATTCATCTCTCGCATGATGTCCTTAGGAGTGATATCAAACTTATTTTTTCGGAGCCTCTGGACGAAATAATTACCAATCAAAGTGGACGGAAGTCTGCGGGAACCACTACCATTCAACTAATATGAACAGGTGTGGGGCAAGACAACTTTGGCGATTTTCCAAATACCGTTATTTTCTAATGCTGTGAGTACGAACTAACAATTATTTTGATTGCACTTCACAGTCTATCGGTGTTTGTCAGAATGGTCCACATGGAATTGGACTTGATTCTCCAGATGATAATACCCAACTACATTCTTCAGTTCAACCTTACTGCCAAACATCGCTCCTTTTTGCATACCAGTTGGAGCATGCTCAATCTCTGAAGTAGGGTCTTCGAATTCAGGTATGTCCGGAATATGCCACTGAGCTCTCATTGTGTCAGTGCAGAATTGCTCATATGCCGCTCGTTGCTCCTCATCCAAGTTTGCCTCAACATCTTCGTCCAGTACAAAGTCATCTTCTTCATCGTTTGGATCTACTAAAAAAAGATATATATCAACTTTTGTATATCGTATACACAAATTTATATATGATAAGTCCAGTAATACTTGATTACCTGTTCGATGATCATGGTCTTCTTGTTGGGCTCTATCTTCAGGTGCCGGTTTTTCAATTTCTTCAGTTGGTACCACATTCAGGACTTGAAAGTTTAAATCACTGTACACAACACGTTCAGGTGAGGGCGGCCAAGGTTTCCACGGTTCATTTGAATACTCCAAATCTATATCCCATCTGCGATAAAAATCTTGGTCGTCGTGTAGCCCTACCGGAACACGTGACATATTCAAATTTAGAACGTCCTCACTGAACGGTTTAAAACTTTGACCACCTACATGTGTCTCCTCATCTGCTGAACACTGTTGTTCATGATAAGAAGATCCACCCAAAACTCCTACTCCGACGTCCATCTTTTTCAACGAAACGAAAAGAACCAATAGTCCATACTGCTCTGAAAAAGAATCTTGCAAATCAAAATCATTTTTTATTTTTTTCTTCTTCAATCTTCCATTCGTTTCCACTAGAGAATTGAGCAAATACCCCCAACAATTCAAATCGGTAAGAACGACCCAATGAACTGAGCTCAATAAATCTTGATATGTAAATCTTTCAAGATTAATCACTGCTTGAATACCATTTACATACTCTAAACCTTGCCAGTAACCTCCATACCATAATGCCACTGAGAAAGTCATCTCTATAATTAAACTGAAAAATATAAACAAAGGATGTGATGTGTTACCAAGTATACTAGAAGAGAAACAAAGTACAAGTATACTAGAATTATTAATTCGAACGATTAGAAATATAAATTTTCGTTAATTTTCATAAATATAAATATACTAGAGAAATATAAATATAATTTCATAATTTTCGTTAAATATAAATATAAATTCATAATTTTCGTTAAACCATCAAAAATTAAGGTTTAACAAAAATGAAACCATAATTTTCGTTAAACACTAATAAATTAGGGATTAACGAAAATTATGGTTTAATTTTCGTTAAACCCTAAAAAATAGGGGTTTAACGAAAATGAAACCATAATTTTCGTTAATAAATATTAGTGTTTAACGAAAATTATGGTTTCATTTTTGTTAAATAATTAACGAAAAATCCTAATTTTCGTTAAGTTTTTTTGTTAATTCCTTATTTTACGGATTAATACTTTTTAGGGTTTAACGAAATTTAAACATTCTAAAATTCTATAATTATTCGTGAAACCTAAAAATTTAGGGTTAGTTTCGTGATATGATTATTAAATACTAATTCTTCCCGTTGTTTCGCGAAAAATTACATTTTGTTCATGAATTAACAATCAATTTATTTCGTCAAAACTAGAAAGAAAAATTACTTGTCCAACATTAACTAAACTATTCTCTACAATAACTAAACAAATTAAACTTTAAATAAACTAAACTATTCTCTACAATAACTAAACTACTGAATTGTTAAATAACAATTCTTACTTGATTTCAAGCTCGATCTCGATGAATACTCTAAATTTAGGGTCGGATGAATCTTCAAAAACTTCAAAAATTTTAGAGAATCTTATTGAATGGTGAATTTTGTTGAATGAATGGAATTGTAAATTTCATGCCATTTTAATAGTTTCAAAATTGATATTTATTGCTCGTGAATGAATGATCAAATCATTGAAAAATCACTAAAAAGAAGTAAAACACAAAAAGTTAAAAAAAAATTGTCATAAGGTAATAAATGAATACATGAATAGTAAAAGGAAAAGAGAAAGAGAAAATTAAACCTAGGAGACTAATTTTTGTTAAACCCTAAAAAATAAGGGTTTAACGAAAATTATAGTTAATTTTCGTTAAAGCCCAAAAAGTAGGGTTTAACGAAAATTAGGTTTAATTTTCGTTAAACCCTTACTTTTTTGGGGTTTAACGAAAATATGCATTCATACGATATACCGTATATCTTCGTATATCAAATAAATAATGAATAGTAAAAGAAAAAAATGATAAATTAATTAGTAAAACCAAAATTGGGTATTTGGGGATAATATGTTTTATTAGTGGGTATATGGGGGCAATTGTTTATATATGTGGCTAGAATTGTTAATATGTTTTATGAAATTGGGTATTTGGGGCAATTTTCTCATGAGTAAGTCTCTTGTGAGACCGTCTCATGAAATTTTAATGTATTGCGTGAGACGGGTCAACCCATAATCCAATTACCCACCACCCAAACCCTATAATTCATGTGTTGTTTGTGAGTGATGGGGCTCCGTCTCACGGAAACTATTCGTGAGACCGTCTCACATGAGTTTTTGTGTTTTCTCATTATACTTAAATCATTCAAAATATTCAATTTCTTACACTTCACAATCTATTTTTCTGTTTTTATATGTGATGATTTGAAATGTACAATTTTACATTTCACCATATTGGCTTAGTTTCAAAATTTATGTGTCTTGATTTTAAGATAAATGTTTGTTAACAAATGATTCGAGATTTTGAAGTGTAAATTTTCCTATATCTAAACTAAGAAAAAAGAAGAATGGCATAAATTTAAATTCATAGTATGATAAAATATAATTAAGCTAAACGAAATGGTAAATAATAAATATTTGGATCATATCTTGAAATTGAGTGACAAAATTGAGAATCTCTCTCATAAGAGTCGAATTCAATTTCAATTTATTGGTGTTGTTAGTGGTTGGAAAATGTCAAAAATGTCCCTAAAGGGAAAGGTAAATAGCTGTTTTCACACGACATTTTAGAGGGGATCGGTTGACTCTTTCTATTCCGATGAGGACGTAGTAGACTACCAGTGCTCCTATAGTCCGTCCATAGTCGTATTTGGAAGCAAATTTTGATAGCTAATAAACTTGGGTGATTCATCAAAAAATTATATGTAACACCTAGAATAAAACGATGCATAATTGACTAATTAAATAATTAAATCTATAATTGTTTGATTTAATTACATGCGTTTCAAAAAAACGAAATAATACATGATTAATTTGTCAAATGTATACTTTAATCGAAAGCATATATTATAAATTATTAAAAGATATCGTAAATTGAAACCAAAAGTTAAAACGTTAAAAGACGGTCCGATAAGGGTCCATAGCCAAAACAAAGAGTATAAAGTCGATATGTTGGAACACAAGGGACAACTTTGGATCACTTTGAAAAAAGGTCTTTCTCTCTCTTCCTTTCTCTCTCTCTAATTTCCGGTTGGCCGGTCGGAGCGCCGCCGGCACCGCCCTCCCTCTCCTCCGTTTCGCTCAATTTTTACGTCAAAACGAAGCTCTTGCCGAGTTCGTTCCAGATCCGGGCTCGAAATCCCCATCCGACAACGGCTTCACCGTGTATCGACCGGAGAAGATCCGGCCAAAACCCTTTTTTCTCTCCCTCTCTTCCTCCTCTCTCCTTCTCTCTCTCCCTCGCTGCTCGTCCCTGCCGTCGCCATCTTTCGCGTGTGTGAGTGCGGGTGTGGCCGGCACGAGATGCGCCGGCGTGTGTGTGTGCGTGCGTGGCTGCGCCGATCGCGCTGTGTGTGTGGGTGGTGCTGTGTAGCACTGTCGTGCTAGTGGAGGAGGGTGTCGGGCGGCGCTGGGGAAGCGCCGCCATGTGAGTGCGTGTGTGGTGGTGGCCGGCGACGTGGTGTCGCCGGCGTGTGGTGTTGAGCGATGGGCATGCGACGGAGGGAGAGGTGGGGGGAGGCAGGGTCTTTTTGCAATTTTCGAAAAATTCGGGGACTTGGGTGCAAACCCTAGGTTTTAAGTTTATTTACGATTTAGTCTATGAGCTTCCTAAAATATCGTTTTAGCCCTCAAACTTCCAAAAATTATGTTTTAACCTCCAAAAATTTTCAAGCTTTAGATTTTGACCCCAGAACTTTCAAAAATTGTGTTTTGACCCCCAAGATTTTGAAGACATGACTCTGTTGTCCGAATATTGTAGTTGCGGTTCCCACCTACGAATTACAATAGTTTGATAAAATCCTAAAAATTCCCATATTTTGATAATTGTTTATTTAATTTGTAATTTTTTGGTTATTTTAGTAAATCTAATTTTATTCTTACATCTTATGTAGACTTGACAATTTAGACAATCTGATTCAATTTGATGAATTTTGATATAAACGGGTCAGGTTTATTCATCATCTCGTCGGGTCTATAGTAATATTTATTTGGGTTGGTGGGTCAAATTGGTTCACACCCCTAATTAGATTTTTTGGCAAAAACTTATATACCCATGATTTACGTACCATAAATGTATTATTAGTTTGATATTAGCTATATACTCATAAGATATTAGTTGATACTCAAAAGGTATTACTTGTATAATTGAAATATATATTTTAGTGAAACATATTAGTTATATATTCATAATGTATTAATTGTTTACTCATAAGTTATTTACTTGTATAACTGAAATATATGATTTAGTGAAAGATATTACATAAAATATTACTTGTTATATGTAAATGTATTAATTATATTACTTAAAGATAATCGCGTTGGGATTGTGGGTACACCATACCCTAGGGACACATAAGTCCTATTTTTTTTTATTTTTTTTTTATAATTAAAGTATTGTTAATCAACAAAAAAATTGTGATATCATGTCAATACTCATCACAAAAAGGTCAAAGTCATCAATCATCATTACTCATCATAAATGGACTATATGTTTGGATTTTTTGAGTAGTAAATTTTATTGTTTAATGATTTAATTGACTTATGTAACATGTTATCTTTTTTTATTATTAAATCAAAAAATTAAAAATGTCAGGCCAAAACCAAACCTGATGGCCAATTTAACTCGAGTCCATCAAACCTGCTCAACAGTGGACCAGGCCAAATAAACCCGATTTTTAATACTCCTTTCTTCTTTTTGGCAATTTCTTAAGTTGCCCAACCGTGGACCAGGCCAAGTAAACCCGATTTTTGACACTCCTTTCTTCTTTTTGCCAATTTCTTAAGTATATATCAAATGTTAGTACTTTGTAGTGAAGTCCATGGCAATCCTTAAAAAGTAAATGGTGGGGTTTACTAGAATTGTTGAAGAGCTCAAAACATATATAATCACATGAAACTTTGATCACGAAGTTGGTGAATGTTGATACAGGTTTCATTTACAAAAAATTATATGATCGTCTCACGTAAGATTTTATATGAAATAGAGCTTTATAAAATTTTATGAAGATCGATAACATTGACCATATTGAATAGGTTGATCCGTTTTTTATTAATTCATATAAACTTTGTGTTACATAATGTCTCATATAAAAATGTTTCACATAAGACCTACAATGAGGATATACAATACACGTTATTCCTAATGATATGTTTGTTTCGAGTTTATGTAGGATTGAGGAAATCCGACTTGGAAATCCTGAGTTTTTAAAGTAAAAGTGAATAGTCAAAATTTGCTGTAGATGACAAATCAATGTTAGAAAAAATGTTATTATGTAATATTATATTGTAAGTTAATGTAATTGTAATGATTAGATGATTGCAATAGTAGAAATTTAAGTGTGTATTGAAATTTGTGTATTAATGAATTATAATATAGGATTAATAATTTTTTTTTATTTAAATAAAATATGATTTTGGTAGATTATATTATTCTCTTCTAATCTCAAAACAAATGAGGATTTGAGTGAATTCAAATTCCAAATCCTAACTAACAAACACTAATCTAAATATTGCGTAAAGAATTGAATAAATCTCATTTCTAAAGATGTGAATCTTATCGAAAAAAGTGATTCATCAACTGAAATAGTTTAGTATGAAAAATACATGATAAGGTATTAAGGTCGTTGGAATCTCCAAGTCGCCTATCAGTGCAATCACACGTCACTTTATTATTAAACCATTAAATAATATTATACATTTAATTTTTGTAAATGTGAAATTTATTTATTTATTTATAGAACTATTTGTTAATTTTAAAAATTTGAAAGATAATTTAAGATTATAAATTGGTAGTTTCTATGATTAATAAAATATATTTAGTTTCCTTTTAAAAAAATATGTACATATATATGTATTTAGTTTCCAAATTAGTATCTATGTAGTTGTTATTTAAATATTCAATTTTCAAATTTTATCTCATTTTTAGTTTATTTGGTAACTTTAAGATTGTTTGAATATTTTTTAATTTTTTAAAATTTTCATCTTTATTAAACAAATTTTAATAACTAGATGTCTAGATCTTATATCATAACGTTTTTGATTTATTAAAATAATTTTGAAACTATATTTTCTAATTTTCAGATTTTCTTAAATACCTTTTAGATTTTTTTTTCCGGATTTATTAAATATGTTTTATATTTATTTTGATAATTTTTAAATCTACTTAAACAATTTATATATTACAGTTCTGGTGTCTTGTGCACTATCGTGGAGATTTGAACCATCCAATACATTATTCTTAGTATTATTTTTCTAAAAAATACGGATCATTCAGATTTCACATATTTTTTAAATTTGAAACGATGAATACAAAAATTCTTAAAAAGAGGCAGTTTTACAATATTTTAAATACGGATCTTTCAGATTTTACATATTTTTTAAATTTGAAACGATCATTCAGATTTCACACATTTTTCAAATTTGAAACGATGAATACAAAAATTCTTAAAAAGAGGCAGTTTTATAACGTTTTAAATACGGATCTTTCATATTTTATATATTTTTTAAATTTGAAACAATGTATTCAAAAAATTCTTAAAAAAAAGCGGTTTTATATAAGTTTTTTTTTTTTTTTTAAAAAACCCGGGTTTTTTCAGTAATTTTAAAAAAACATTACATAATAAAAAATCTTGATTTTCTATTTTTAGTAAGAAAAATTTAGCAGGAAAAAAACTTGATTACTATATTTGAAATGACTTCTATTATCATATATATATATATATATATATATATATATATATATATATCTTTTTTGGACCAAATATACATAATTTTTTTAATTTTAGGAGACAAAGGCAACTGTTTGTACCATTTTAAATGGCCACGTATGTTAATGAAATGAAAACTGCAATTTCTCTTTCAATTTAAAGATTTTATAAAAATCAAATCCTCCGATCCACATACAAATTTAATATCTCATCTATGTTGTTTCTAAAGTCGCGACAAAAAAGAAATGGTGATGGGAGGATCTGTTCTATACATGCAAATTAAATTTGGTGTAGATCAAACCTAAAAAGGTATGAACAATTATTACTGTTATTATTATTTTTTTGATAAAGAATAAGAGAGGTGGAATTTATTTATTACTTAGCCATACAGAGATTAAAATCAACCCTATGAAATTCTCCATCACTAAAATTACATATTTCTAAAGCAAGAGGACTCTCCTACACAAGAATAGGAAGGCTCAATGTCATATACATGTACAAAGAAGTAAGGAACAAAAAAATCAAAGATGAGGAATCTACAGCCTTGTAAGAACAAAAAAATTCTTACCAACTGAAGCACTAAGCTCTAGGTCAAAGATGTTTAGAACTGATCGATTTGAGCTACGAAGGATTTCACCACTTCTCTCCCACCAACGTATCAGGCCAAAAATCGAGTATTGATCCATCACATGTCGATCTCTACGCAGTTGCAGGTGGTCCTAGTTGAGTGCTTTGAAGATGAATAGGAATATCAACGTCAATATTGAGAACTCAAGCATGAACTTGGGCCCAGTCACACGTTCAACCCAATATTGCCACCTGTAAGTTCAACCAGTAGATAGCCGCTGATAAAGCCTGCTAAGCATTGCCAGATTATGCACCATATTTAGAATGGTGACTATGTATTCATACAAGCAACCAAAGATACATTGATAAAGATAAACTGATGTCTTTAGCCCAACCAAATCCTGTAATACAGATACATGCAGGCATTTCTAATAAGAATTATTACGTAGACACCCTAGAGAACTGGTCATGTTCGTTCTCAGAAAACTCAATATATTTTGATATGTATTTCCTTCCTATTATTGAAGTTTATGAAATGAATAACTTTTCATTAACAATCACTAAATTAATAATTAGAAAACCTACTGCCTTCACCAATCTCCCTACCAGCTATCTCCACCCACCCTAGTGAACCCTCCAACCTGTGAGTCTGTGACCCCCTCAACTAACCAACAATGACCACCTCAAAACACACTCCGAGCCGCCCAACTTTCACTGCGGCTACAACCACATCCAAGTCCCATACACCATATTTCAGAATTTGTCACAGTCCAAATAACAAAATATGATAGAATCATCAATATGGGAGCCGTGTTCAGCAAGCAGTATAGGTCACTAGTAATTAACCATTTTTATTCAAACTTGTACTATTTGCCTAATTTTTATCATAGTCGTAGACTCATACAACTTCATGTCAATTAAAAGTTAAATGCAGAATTGTTAACATGTCATGGCATTGCGGCCCAAAAATATAACACAAGGAGTGGAGGGGTTATAAAAGACATTCACATTGGTACCTTTAGGCACTTAAAAAGACATGCAGATATAGACTCACCATCTTCCTTCAGCAGATGTGTTATTATTGTCCATTATTTCCTTCTCAAATTCTTCTAGTATAGCACGTTGTTTTTCAGTTACAGTCCTGAAGAAAATACAGAATAAACAAAAATCAAGCTTACAGGTAGCTATATTTCTTTTGCAGCAGTGTTGGTACATACATGGAGAAACCACATAAATATAAATATAAAATAGAACCAGAAGCATTTAAGAAATATAGCACCTCCAAAATATAAAAATCAAGAATCCCTGATTTATCTGGCCACCTAAATGACTAAGAAATACTTAATTAAATACCTAATTGCAAATATATATATATATATATACACAAAAAAAGTATTGCCACATTTTTCAAAATTGCAATTTAATCTCAACCTTTTGAATTTAGCAAAAAAAAAAGAAAAAGAAAAAAAAATCATTATCCTTTCAAAACTTGCAATTTAATCTTGACCTTTTGAATTTATTAAAACAAATAATGACTTTAACCCATTATTGCAATTCAAAGCACAATTGTATTCTCCGATGACCTAAGTTGATGTGACAAAGCAAAATAACATGTTAAAGTCGAATTTCAATTGTATTTTATTCTTATCTTCCACAATAATGTGTCAGTCCTGAAAATAAGGACTAGTAAAAGAACCTCATTATCCAGACTTTTTATCAACATATAGCAAATTTACAAAAGTATTTATTTTATATAATCATGAGTTTTTTTTTTTTAAAGGAAAGTGAAATCACTACTGGGGTCCGTGACTAAAAAATAAGAGAGAGAGAGGTTGTTTGAATTATTATTTAACTAGGAAAATTATGTTTGAGCTTGGTTTATTATCAAGAAAATCAAACTTGAATGGGCTTCAAACTAACATCAGCTGAGCTAGAGAGGTTTGATCATTTTACACTTTTTTCTTTCGTTTACTTATCAAGTTTCAGTTTGAGCCCATATTTAAATTTTATCAACAGTAAAAAATATGTCCAGGCTTGTCTATTATGTTTATCAAACCAATTAAACAATCTCGAGTCAAATATCGAGTAGTTTGATTTGATATTCAATCCTACATGAGATGTATACCTACTGCCACAAGCACTCTTCAGGGGCCATCAAAAAGACAGATCCTAATCCAGTATAGTCTTCCAAGTATTTATAGGGATGCATAATAAAGAAGACAGACAAGTAAGAAACTTACAAAGGAAGATTTATGCGGAAGCGTACATACTGATCTCCATGGTCCACCAAAAACCCACTCTTTGGCAATCCTTTAGTACATCATGCCATCAGCACATTGAAAGAGAGAACG
This sequence comes from Scutellaria minor, assembly GCA_954870855.1. Classification (NCBI taxonomy): domain Eukaryota; kingdom Viridiplantae; phylum Streptophyta; class Magnoliopsida; order Lamiales; family Lamiaceae; genus Scutellaria; species Scutellaria minor. The sequence continues at coordinate 3,891,462 of OX940734.1, forward strand.
ATAAGACTGGCCAAAAAGGGAAGAGTTCATCATACCTTTGCCTCTTAGCAAAACTAGTTGCCCATGTTGAACCCCCTTAGGTATCTGCAATGAACACAGTAATAAGAAAAATACATGGGCAAACTGTACTGAGCAATATTCAGAAACACTGGTCAAAATCAGGCAGGAGAAAAACCATAACCTCCATCAAGTCTACCTACCATATGAAAAAAAAAGAATATCTTTTGCAGAAGAGGTGGAGTGGAAGGGATAGCAAAATAGACCATGATGCTCTAATTCAAGCTTTTTATTTATAGATTTGTAACTTTTATTGTAGAGATATTTTATGTTCCATCATTGTATGAAACTTTTAACACGCAAGTCAATTATAAAGACTTCGAATTTCAGTTATCAACCCTGATGCGCGTTCAAGTGGAATCCAGAACAACCATTTTAAAATTTTTCCTATAAGATACAAAAAAAGAATCATCCCAGTACTTTGCAACTTCCTCATATATGAAGAAAGTGTTTGTCTTGGAAAGAACTAAATTTGAGGTTAGAAAACTAGAAGAAAAAGACATGAACATAGTTCTCTTCTCTTCTTTCACTAAATAAAGGGAGAATATGCAATGTTTAATTGGATAATAGTGAACAATTAGTGCCTATCATTTTTCTCTCCTTTGGTAATGGTATTTCAAACTATTGCCCATGTGTAATCCGAAACATTTACTAGATGTAGAATGTCCTAATAGTTCTAGAAATACCAATATGCATTTAAGAAGCACCAACGATCTCAATTCCTGGAGAACACTATATATCTCAACAAAAAGAACTATTTGATATAGATATAATTTATCCAAACAATCCTAGAGAGAAAACGAACAAACTGTCATCTCTTAGGATTGGAGCCAAAGGAGGGAGGTGTGTAGCACACCATGTTAAGGGTATCTTTAGCACTACGCACAATTTTAGTGTTTTTTTATTCTTTAGCACTACGCACAATTTTAGTGTTTTTTATTTTATTTTATTATTATTATTATTATTAATTTATTATTATTATTATTATTTTATTATTATTATTATTAATTTTTTATTATTATTTCATATATTTACTAATATTCATAATCATGATTTTTATTATCATTCAAATAACATATCATGTCATTTAACATCTCAATTGCATGTAATCAAAATACCTTTAATATTAATTTTTGATAGATAAATTGTGATCTAAACAAATTTACAACATTTAATAACACTCTGGAAAAAAAAAAAAAAAAAAAAGAATAACGCAATTTTGACCTACGCTACTTCTGGCGCAAAGAGAGAGGTTGAGAAAATTTGGCGCAAACTTCTAACACAGTGGTAGAGCAAAAAAACACCAAATCCGAAAAAAGTAGCACAGTGTTGGAGATGCCCTAATGACATGGCTTGGTATTTGATGGCTCAAGACATCAGTTATACGTGCATGTTGTTTTACCCATAGATATATTCCAACTGAACAAACTTGAAAGTTATAAATGCAACCCAATGTAGGAGTTGAGGATGAAGATAGCATCAAACAAACAAGGGCAAGAAGTTTTTTTCCCAAAAAGGGAATGAGATTTCAAGTTCAAGATGAAGATGGCCGTAGTCTCATTGTTGGCCCTACCTCTTGGACTTGGGGACTAAGGGGGTAGCATTTGAGCTGACTATGTAAACACTTTTGACATGGAAAGCCATCCAAATGCATTAAGTGGGACTCTACATTCCTTATCCTTAAGCAGCACTAGGCAGGAGATTATGATGTCAAGGATTGTGTTGGAGACTTTCAATTGAATTATCTCTTGATGCAAACAGCTTATTTACCACATTAAACAACATTTTGTATACACACACACATATATTTACACATGTCTATGTACATGTAGGGGGAGAGGAGCAAAGTTAAGCTAATCTCCATAGATAGGAGAGTTAATCTACTATACCTTGTTAATAGAGAAATTCCACCACTACTATCCCCCGCAGAAAAAAAAAAAAAGAAAAACAAATAAACTCAAGATAAACCTACTCTACTAATTGGGCCATGAGAAATATAAATCTTTTATATCAATTCAATGGATCTATAGCTGCCCTCATCATACAGAACCTTTGCAATGACTTTGTTACATATCATTTAGGTGATGTTACAATGCAAATTAATAGGGCATTCCCCGACACCCTAGGTAACAATCTTTTCCCCAAGATACCATATATTAATATGGAGAATAGTTAACAATATAATTATGGGTTAATTGCACTAACATCACCAAACTATCAGTGATTTTGCATATAAGCCACCAAACTTTATTTTTGGCATCGATACATATAAACTATACGGGATTGACACATAAACCACTAAACTTTTTTTCCGGCCATTTTTCGCCGGATTCCGGCACATGACATCACATATTTTAAAGGGGTATTTTTGTCCACACAATCGAGTTGTTGATATTTCCCTACACTTAGAAATTTCAATAGAGTTGTGTGGACAAAAATACCCCTTTAATATATGTCATGTGTATGTCGCATGCCGGAATCCGGCGAAAAATGGCCAGAAAAAAAGTTTAGTGGTTTATGTGCTAATTTCGTATAGTTTATATATATCGATGCCACAAAAAAAAGTTTGGTGGTTTATGTGCAAAATCACTGATAGTTTGGTGGTGTTAGTGCAATTAACCCTATAATTATTAACATGAAAGAAAATAGTGCTACCAGAAATATATTTAATGAAATGACATTAACACAAACTATCATATCGTAAAGCAATATAAATATCATACTCGCAGTTGCATCTTCCCAGATAATGTAGGAACCTCAACGCTACCACCAAGAATGGCCTGTCAGAAGCACCCAAAAATCAAACAGAATACTTGAAAGTTGTGTTTATGAACCAAATAAACTGAGTTTTTACTTTGCTGGAAGCACATATTCATCATTAAAATCAGCATAAAGTGTACAGATAAAACCTAATACAAGGAGAAAGATTTTGGTACAAGAAAGGTTGGGGAGAAAAGCAAAGACATTAGGAACAAAATGAATTAATAGCACTTACTTGTGTAAAGCTAATATAAGAGTCAACATAAAGGTCAGCACCTTGTCTAGAAAATATACGATCTTCTGCAACCTGGATAGAAAAATGAAAAAATAAAAAAAAACATTAATAGAATTAAAGACAACCAAAACACATTTTTTTAGCACAGATAAGAAAGCAGCACCAGTTCAAACGCCAATATGACAACCAAGATGAAATTTTCTGGTAAGATTATATAACCATGGGAGACCAACTGAGTAACTTATCCACCTAGTCAACTTATTTCATAACTTCAAAGACATACATATATGATATATTAAACTAAACTTGGTTATTAAGAGACACCTTTACCCCTTATAAACTATTACTCCAAACCAAGTTGTGCAATCACAAAGGTAAATATGAGTTCAGCAAGTAAAAGCTACTCAAATCATATTACAGGCAGCATTATGAGCACATACAATAACAGAAATCCAACCCATCATTATGGAATACTGCCCATTAGGTAGATTGAAGGGGAAAGGGTGAACAATAGTCAAATTTAGGAAACCGTCAATCTTCTATGTCTGGATAATACAAGATCAGCAAGTTAAGCTTATATACTCTGTGCAGATGCATACAAAAAGTTCATATTATAGTATAGCAAACAAAGAGATGACTTTTGTCCTGAATGATTTTGCTGAAAAGCATAATTGCTAGCCAGTTAGTTTATATCTTAATAAAAAGTGTACTTTAAGAATAGAAGATCTGGCGGCTGTACACATTAATCTAACTTGTTAACAGTAAACAGGTTTTTGAATTTAAAGCTGCAAAACATCAGACCTTTTTCACATTTGAAAATACGTTTAAATCAACTTGAAGATCACGTTTTCTGCTCTTCCCTTTTAAGTATTCTTTTCCTACGGCAACCCTTAATGATATTAAAGTACTTATGTCATTTAACCTTGTTCACTAATTGAGATTTAAAATTCTTTTACAAACAATTTTACCTCAAAGACTATTCCTGTATTAAAATTTTATTCGGGAAACAAGTATTTTAATCAAAAAAAATTTAAGATTTATTAGCATGTGAAGCAAAAATAAATGAGAGTTTTGTTAAAGAATTTCAAATATATACAAGAGAAGAATAGTGTTGCCTTTAGTTTTATAAACAGGTTGCCAGAGATCTTTCCCCGTCCACCAGAATTACCAGCTTTTGGTACACGAATTGTATCACCAGAGTCCACACCTAATCGATAAAAAATGTAGATGAATGTAAGAACTTGGGTGAAAGATCGGGATTGATTACTTACTAAAAATTTACAAGCAAGCAATCAGGATTGATTTATTCCTTGGATCAATATGACAACCATAAACTTGCAAATATAAACAAAATAATAATAATAATAATAATAATAATAATAATAATAATAATAATAATAATATTATTATTATTATTATTATTATAATAATAAAATCAGTAGGTGTAGAACAACCAAACAAGTTCATAGCTTATAAAGTTAAATAGTACATATGGACCTGCTGGTATAGTTACTTTAACATCCCTGACTCCTTTGCACACCCCTGATCCTTTGCACTCCATGCAGTATTCCTAAACAAGATATTGTTTCTTTCAAGCATTGAAGTTTGTGTGTATGTGTGTGAAAAGTAGTGATAAAAAGAAAATTACAACTGGACCTTAATTATCCGTCCAAAACCTTTACAAGCTCCACATGTTGTTGTAAAAGGTGGTATTGCTACCTAAAAATACAGTAACCAAACAAAGATAACAGCCATGAATAAGCATTCAAAACTTTGAATATTCTTGATATATCTAAATACTGACAAAAATGTTATTAAGAATGACCTTTTTTCATGAAAGGATCAATCAAAGAATACTCACTCTTCCAACTCCTTGGCAGGTAGGACAGATTTTTGTCTCAGCATTCAATGGGTGGCCGTGGCCATGGCCATCTGCATGACAAGATAAATGAATTAAAAAGAGGCAATTGCATTGTTGATTTCTTAATTTAGGTTCAATGTTGCTACATGTTAGAACAGAAAAATCATTTGCAGTCTTTACCACAAAACTAAGTCCACAGTATTTCTTATTGGGAATAGTGCAATATGGATGATGGTCATTGCTTAAGAATTGAATTCATTGCTAGCTAATAGTTCTGAAATGTGCTCCTGGTGATGGTTTTAGTGTAGTTTGTTGCTATTATAAAGTACCTTCATCAAAATTATCCTAGATAAATCCTGCATCAGAATACAATTTGGATCTTAACATTTTACCTTCATCACAACAGATATCTAACATAGTACTGTTGTAGACAAGTCCATTTGATTATATTTATGATGAAATGCTGATCAAATACTTAATATATTTAATGTAAAGTAAAATAATAAGTTATAATATAACATTAAAAGAAATGGATCGTTAAGAAAGGTGAAGTTTATTTCCCTATCTGGTCGTTAAGAAAGTCAACAAACACAATTTCAGCTATTTAATGAAACTACAATCTTGTTCCATTTGAGAGGAAAAATATACTAACATATAAATATATTTAACGTCTGTATCAAGCAAGGCTCAGCCACTCAGGAACAGAACTATTCAAAGTTATAAAGGACAATAAATCATAGTCAAATATGCCCAATTCAACAACTTCAATTAAGAGGACCAATAAGTAAAGTTGAAATATGTAGCTAGTAAAAAATAAGACATATTAGAAAACTACTTCACTTTTTACTCACAGCAAGAATCACATGGCACATCTGCATCAAAGGACAAATGCTTTGTGCATCCTTTAGCAGCTTCAGAAAATGTAAGCACAAGTTCCACCTAGGTTCCCAACAAAAATCAAAGAAAATCTTTAATTTTCAGACCACTGAAAACAGATTCAGTTGACAACTTATGATGACAGGAAATAAATAATTCACCTGAATATCACCACCCAGATTTTCCGTTTCATCTTCGAAAATCTGTAAGATGCCAATGAAGAAAGTCATTAGGACCGATTCTCCCATTTCCAATATCACATAGAAGCAGGATCAAAGTACCTCAGAGAAAATTTTGTGAAACGAATCAGAGAATTGAGTTTTACTAGCATATCTAAACTGATCCTCGTCCATGTTGGAATATCCTGCATTTTTAGCTCCTTTTGAACTCCCTCTCATCTGTTGAAAAGACATTTCATTAATTTCTAACATTTACACAAATGACCATAATGCCAGAAAATATTTAATAACTAAATCAGGCAGGAGCATAGATGTGGAGAAGCAAGCAAAAAAAAGTATATGGTAAATACAAGGAAAAGAAGAAAATACTCTACCCTGTCATAATGGTTTCTCTTTTCAGAATCTTGCAAAGTCTGGAATTACCTTACACAATAAAACAACAGATGCATTATTGATGTAGAAAAATAATGTAACGAATTACACCACTGCTTTGTGAAATTAAGATAAACGCTTGTGTTGACAGACCTCATATGCATCTCTTATCTCTTGAAATTTTCTCTTTGCAGAAGGATTATTCTTATTGGCATCAGGATGATACTTCTTAGCAAGCTACGCAACCAAAAAAAACAAGAGAACCAAAAACGGAAAAGGTCATTGCTAGTCACATCGTCCTACTGAAAGCCCAAGAAACTTCAAATAAAACAAAGAAACTACAATGCCTCAGCATAGAATATCCACACTAAAAAAGAGACTCATGAAACAAATTGAGCTCGAATACCATGACAATACATGCAATTACTTACAGCATGAAAAGCCTTCTTAATCCCATCTCGAGTGGAATCTTTAGAAACACCAAGAATCTCATAGTAATCATGTTCTGCAGATCGATAAGCTCCTGTAAAGTAGAATAATACCAACACAATAACCATAAGATGCCAATAATGCTACAATATCAGTACTTTCTAAACAATATCTCTCAACTTGAAATCTAACAAACCTGTGGCGTGGATGAAACGCTTCGACAATAGGAACTCATAAGGTGCAAAATCAACATTATTTCCAGCAAAACTGTACCAATACGGCTCTGATGAATGTCGTAGACGCCCTAAACAATAGTAATTATTACATTTATGCTCTTAAATTAATCAATTATTCATGAGAAAAACAACCAACGAGTATAACAATATACAATTAGAATCAGATATTAACACTACTTACTTTGAGAATGGATCAATGCCCGCTGAAATCGGGAATATTTTCCGCAAAAAACTCCATTGGATGATACTAAAGGAATTGTCTGCAGAGGATCATAACACTATTGGAGGCTGGATTGCGCTTGAAATGCTGAAGAATATCAAATGAGATTGAAGAATTTACCAGAAATTTCTCCAGAATTGATTTTGATGAAGAAGATAGCAATCGACCCATTTTAAATCTCTGCATCAAGAGGGACGAAAATCCGAGAGAGGGTTTTTGATTCCTTGTCTAAAACCCTTGTGGATTGTCGATTACCTTTTTTTTATTTTTTTACCAAGAAATTTATTACATGTTAATTGCAAAGCTAACTAAAGAGATTCCTTGAGTTATAGCGTTAGAAATGTCTGAATGGCAATATTTTTATTTAATTAAAACAGTTCCAATTGCAAAGTAAAATATAATTTTTTGTGAAATTGCAATTTTATGTAACTTTTCAAAATTTAACAAAATAAATCATGAATTAAACATTATTTTGCAATTGTGAATCAGTGTTCATTTTCTGGCTAAAACTTATAGACATATCCATCCAATCTGTCCATATTTGTTCCCACGTTATTAGTTAAACATATTTTTAAAAAATTATAATGAAGGGTAAATAAAATATAATAATTTTATTTTATCATTTGTATTATCCTAATAAAATTGAAATGAAGATGCAATATATTTTCTTTCATAGATTTATCTGCAAATTTTGAGTGCACTTTGTGTCATCTTTACACTCTACATCTAAACAAGTGTTGTTAGTAAAAACTACAATTACAATTGGCAATGTCGAACAGAAACAAAAACATCCTCTCTCCTTAAGATGAGATACGCTCAGGGTAGTGGTCACTGAAATTGTGCGTATCATCTTCCAAAGATAAAACGACTTCGTCTCTGGAATAGTAGCACCACAAAATCAAGAGTTCTGGCGAACTTTAGTGTTTTGAGAATTGAGCTGATGCAAAGATGGAAAACGATGCAAGGTTTTTGATTTCGATGTTGTAAAATAATGCATGACGACCCCTATATATAGGCCTCCAACATGGGGGGTTACAACTGAAATTGATGAGAATTTACTGCCCAAAAATAAGTCTTTTAATGCAAGTTAACGCCCCGTTCAAAAAAAAGAATGGTAAAAACGCTGCAATATGTTGCTGTTCACGGCGCTGCATCAATAAGCTCACATTATTGCACAAAATTATGTTGGGCACAGGCGCGTTTACTGCTCCCGTTGCAGTAAGTTGGGTGTGGATGCGTTTACTGCTTCTGTTGCACAATGCAGCTGCGCGCTTACTGCTCCTGTTGTAGTAAACTGCAGTTGCATTCTGCTCCTGGTGCCGTCAGCAAGCTACAACAAACAGCACCCGGTGCATCAGCATTCTGCAGCAAACACCAACAACATGTTGCTCCCGTTGCAGCAAGTACTGCTCCCGCTATATCCAAGCGCGGGAGCACAAATACCCGGCGTTGTTTGCCCTCCCGTTGCAGTAAGCTGCAGCTGCATTCTGCTCCCGACACCGTCAGCAATCTACTGCAGCAAACAACACCCGGCGCATCAGTATTCTGCAGTAAACACCAATAACATGCTGCTTCCGTTGCAGCAAGCACCAACAACAAGTACTGCTCCCGCTGCATCCCAGCGCGGGAGCACAAATACCCGACGTCGTTTGCCCTCCCACTGCAGTAAGCTGCAGCTGCATTCTGCTCCCGGCGCCGTCAATAAGCTGCTGCAGCAAATAGCACCCGGTGCATTAGCATTCTGTAGCAAACATCAACAGCATGTTGCTCCCATTACAACTCCTGTTGCAGCAAGCACCAACAACAAGTACTGCTCCCGCTGCATCCCAGCGCGGGAGTACAAATACCCGGCGTCGTTTGCCCTCCCGTTGCAGTAAGCTGCAGCTGCATTCTGCTCCCGATATCGTTAGCAAGCTGTTGCAGCAAACAACACCCGGCGCATCAGTATTCTGCAGCAAACACCAACAACATGCTGCTTCCGTTGCAGCAAGCACCAACAACAAGTACTGCTCCCGCTGCATCCCAGCGCGGGAGCACAAATACCCGACCACATTTGCCCTTCCATTGTAGTAAGCTGCAGCTGCATTCTGCTCCCGGAGCCGTCAACAAGCTGCTGCAGCAAACAGCACCCGGTGCATCAGCATTCTGCAGCAAACACCAACAACATGTTGTTCCCGTTGCAGCAAGCACCAACAACAAGTACTGCTCCCGCTGCATCCCAATGCGAGAGAGCACAAATACCCAACATCGTTTGTCCAAAAAGATAAACACGGATAGGGTAAAACTCGAGCTCGATCTGCCCAAGTCCAGCACAATTGCCAAGGACCAAAGCCCACGGTCGAGGTCGGGTCGGGCCCGGGCCGAGCCGAACATGCGTGTGTTGCACAAGCATACTACTCCAATAGTATACTAATTACTAAGCCTCTTCACATGACTTTTCTTATAATTGCATTTTCAAGATCTATTTTCCTATGTGGGATAGTTAAACACTACTCCTACATTCAAGATCATTCATTCCCATTTCAAGTGGTCAACTTTGATACTTAATTTCTCACTCACCAAAAATTGGTTTTGAGCGATTCAAAATGCCTCGATTATCTACTCCAAATGTAGATTAATCTTTTGACATCAAATTCTTAAAAGAATTAACTATTAGCCACTTAACTATTGGTTAAAGTGGTGTCACTCACCACTTTCAACAACCAATTTTCCAACAAGTGTATATGCTCCAAGTTTTCTTATTCTTTTTTACGATTAATTTGCTTTTTTTGTAAAGGTTGAGTGAAAAAGTTAGGAGGTTTAATATCATTTGGTTGACAATGTGGTAACCGTGATTGACAATTCACATGTCAGATTTTTTTTTATATCAAAAAATAGATTATAATTGAATTGCAAATAATATAAAGTTGATGTTTTATTTTGCTAAATTTCAAAGTTTGTGTTAAAGTTACAATTTTATGAAAATTCATATTTATTTTTCAATCAAGTCTTTAAAGTGTGATACTCCCTAATATTAGGAAACAATTATTTCTTTTAACATGTAATATAAGAGACTCAAATCATTTGAACTTTGAAATTATCAACGAACTTATATAGAGAAGTTCGGTGGAAGATCTACTCGTTGACTCGTACAAGAAGGATTTAATATATGATGTTTACCAAATTGTTAATCAAATTAAACCTTCATTCGAGTCGTGGCAATTAAGTTCAACCAACTAAGTTGTGCAACTATAAACAAGGTCGGGTTTGTAGTTAGAATTTATGTGCATTATTTGGAGCATAGGTTTCAAGTCTATGCTCTTAGATTACGCATAACCTTTAGCATATGTTTAGTTATACAAACCTGGTCTTGTTCTAGTCACTACACATTGTTCATCCATCTTATTTTTATAAACATATTGTAAGTTTATGGGCCACATTATATGTTTAGTGTTGGGCCCAACTTATTTAATCTCGGCAGCCCAAGTTGTATATTACCCACTTGCTAAGCCCAGTCCCAGCTCCTTTTAGTTGAGGGCTTTGATCTGAGCCCTCCACTTGAATCCCCTAGATCTTGGCCCTTGGTTGATCCCTTTATATACCTTATCCTTGCTGATCTTCTAAAAAAAACCCTTCATCTCCTCTTCTCTCTCTTCACGACGTCCTCCATCTCTCTCTCTCATCTGTACACGTCTTCGTACACCTACTCTGGTATGGCACCACCATGCTGTCGACCTTGTCCTAGCCGTTGTTCTGACACTCCTTGGTCGTGGCTTGTACCCTTTTGTGGGTTTTGGTGCTATTTATATCCCTGGTTAGAGAGAGAGAAGAGTTGAGAGGTTGAGAGGTTGAATCTTTGTACAAGTTGTCTCTGTGAGTGTCTTGTGTGTATAAGGGGATTCTTGAGCTTTCCCTAATCAGTTACATGTGTTGATAAACTGATTAGGGTTCCTTCGGGTTTGGGGCTTGAGATTTGGGCCTTTCTAGAGGGTTTCTTGGTGCTACCGCCAGTGACTTGGTGTTCTTGTGGTGCTGGACAGAAAGGGGACTGAACCAACCCCTCATTGGTCTGAGTTGGCTCTCAACTCTCTTCAGTCCATTTGTTGGACCTTTACTGGTGTTTTCTTTCCTTTGTACTCTCTGCTTTTCTGGTTTTGTTAGATTAGTTCTTTCAAACATATATTCTTGCTATGATTTCTGTAATAGCTTGTTTAGCTTTGTGTATCTGGACCGATGCCCAATAGTGGTATCAGAGCCCTGTTGTTGATAAAATCGGTCCAATGGTGCTGAGGTGCTGTGGTGGTCAAGTATCACGGCTATAACTCTCTCTTTCCTACCTTTCTATTTTTTTCCTGTGGATCTGTCCTTGGAGTCTGTCTCTTGGAGGTCAGCCTGTTGGTTTTGAGTTTGTCTTTCTGTGTGGAGGTTTTACTTATCTGTGTTGATCTTGTCTGTGTGTTTCTGATCTGTCTTCTTGTTTTCGCTGCCTATCTCTCTGGTTTCCCCGGTATACCCACCTTGTTCGAACCGTAAGTGTCCCTGGAATCTGGGATTGGAGGGGTTAACTAGGCCCTGTGTGCTCTCTTGTGTGATATTCTGATTCATCTTGTTGTTTGGTTCCTGTGTGATATTCTGGTGCTTTGTCTATCTATGTTATCCTTCTTCTTGTTGCCTAGTTGTGTGCTCTGTCCTCTTTGTGATCATGAATGCTTATACGGTTGCATCATTTGATGGAAAATGGGACTTCTCTATTTGACAACAGAAGATGAAGGGTGTGCTTGTACAACAAAAGTGTTTTAGAGCTATAACACTGAGTTATGATAATAAAGTCACTGATGAAGTAAAACTTGAACTTGTTGAACTGGCTTACTCCTTGATTATTCTTAATTTGTCTGATTCTATGATAAGAAAATTAGGAAAGCATGATTCAGCTAAATCTTTGTGGGACAAATTGGAAGAATTTTATACTGAAACCTCCTTGCCTTCTAAAATGTTTCTGTTGGAAAAGTTTTTCAGATTTAAACTTGATATGCATAAAGATATTGATGAGAATCTGGATGTTTTTACTAAACTTGTTCAGGATATTAAGTTAACTGAAGATAAAAATATTGATGAGTACACCCCCATTGTTCTTTTGAATGTCATTCCTGATGCATACAATGATGTAAAATCTGTTATTAAGTATGGTAGAGATAAGGTAACTCTTGACATTGTTATTAATGGTTTAAAAAGCAAGAAACTGGATTTAAAAAACACTAAGGATAATAGGTCTCTAGGTGATATTAACTTTTGAAAAACAAAACCAAGAACAAACCTAAAAACAACAATGCTTCCACCTCCAGTAATCCTGGTCCCAGTAGTAATGCATCTCAGAAAACTGAAAAAGAAAAATGAGGTAGTAAGTCTAAATTTAAAAACAGAAAATGTTATAATTGTGGAAAGCCTGGACATTATGCAAACAGATGTACTGAACCTAAAAGGGAAAAACCCAATGAACAGGCTAATAATGTATCTGAAAACATGGGTGATGTCTACATGATTTCTGATGAATGTGTTTCTGATCATGCTAATTTTGTGCTTGATAATCTGAGTGAAAACCATTGGTTGCTTGATTCTGCATGTTCTAATCATATAACTCCTCATCTAAGCATGTTTTCATCCTATGTGGAATTAAAGAAAGGTTCTATTTCTATGGCTGATAACAGTAAAAGTAATGTATTAGGTGTTGGTTCTGTTTGATTGAAACTTGAAAATGGAAATGTACTTAACTTGCAGAATGTAAGACATGTTCCAAACCTGAGTAATAATCTTATGTCTTATGCTATGCTTGAGGACTCTGGTTTCACAGGAGAATGGGGAAAATGAAAGATGAACATGATAAAAGAAAATGTTGTTATTTTCACTGCTGCTAGAATGCATAATATGTATGTTGTTTGTACTGAATCTGTTTCACATGTTAATTCTGTCCAACATGACTTAACTGATCTCTGGCATAAAAGATTATGTTACATAAGTAGTAAGAGATTAGTAATCTTGCATAAAAACAAGTACATATGTGGTGATCATGTGTCTGAACTGCCTGTGTGTGAAACATGCATTCTAGGTAAGCAAACCAGGTCTCAATTCTCTGTTTCCCTTTTTCCCAATCCATCTAAGTGTTTTGAAATCTTAGAGTACCTTCATGCTGATGTGTGGGGACCTGCATCTGTTGCTACTCCTGTTAGAAATAGATATTTTCTATTTGTTATTGATGACTTCTCCAGAAAAGTGTTTGTGTTTCTGCTTAAATAAAAATCTGATGTTATTGATAAGTTCAAAGCATGGAAGATCTTAATTGAAAACCAAACTGGTAAGAGGATAAAAGCTTTAAGAACTGATAATGGAACTGAGTTTTGCATTCATGAATTCAATGTTTTGTGTGCTGAACATGGAATTAAAAGACATAGAACTGTAACCTACACACCACAACAAAATGGTATTGCTGAGAGAATGAACAGAACCCTTCTGGAAAGGGTAAGATTTATACTATGTGCTTCTGGTTTACCTAAATTGTTTTGGGGTGAAGCTGTTTTGACTGCTGCCTATGTGATTAATAGATCTCCCTCTGTTCCTCTATGTGGTGAATTACCTGAAACTCTGTGGTCTGGAAAGCCTGTGAATCTGTCTAACTTAAGAATCTTTGGATGTTCTGTCTATGTGTATCAGAAAAATGATAAGTTAGAACCTAGATCTGTAAAATGTGTTTTTCTTGGCTATCCTGAAGATGTGAAAGGGTACAGATGTTGGCTAAAAGGTGAACATGGTTTCAAAACCATAATTAGCAGAGATGTTATATTTAGTGAAACTGAGTTTCCTTGTTTGTCTGTCTCTGTTCCTGTTATTCCCTCTATTGCTCCTAATGAGGTGGAGCAATCTGCCTCTATATCTCATTTTGCTGAAATTCATGATATGCCTGTTTTTGATCAAAGTGTTGATGAATCTGTTGAACCTGTGTTTGATGATTTAAGTGATTATCAATTGATTAGAGATAGAACTAGAAGGCAAATTAAAAGGCCACAACACCTTGATGATTTTCAACTTGCTTCTTTTGTGTACAATGTGATTGAAACCTTGGATGGTAATGAACCTAAGTCTGTGAATGATGTCTTAAAATCTAAAGAATCTGTTGCTTGGTTAAATGCTATGAATGATGAGATTAAATCCTTGCATGATAACCAAACTTAGATTCTTGTACCTAAACCTATTGCTTGCTCTATTGTTGACTGCAAATGGCTATTTAAGGTTAAAAGTGAATGTGATTCTATTAGATATAAGGCAAGACTTGTTGTCAAAGGTTTTACACAAAAAGAAGGGATTGATTATACTAAGATCTTTGCTCCTATTGTGAAATTCACCACTGTAAGAATGATGCTTGCCTTGATAACTCACTTTAACTGGGAATTAAAACAGATGAATGTTAAAACTGCCTTTTTGCATGGTGAATTGGATGAACAGATTTTTATGAAACAACTTGAGTGTTTTGTGGACAAAGTGCATCCTAATTATGTTTGTTTGCTAAAGAAATCTTTGTATGGCCTGAAGCAATCCCCAAGACAGTGGAACAAAAAGTTTGATGCATGCATGGTATCCTTAAAGTTTAAAAGAAGTTCTTATGATCCATGTTTATATTTCAATGAAAATGCTCAAGCACCTGTTTTCTTGATGATCTATGTGGATGATATGCTCTTGGCTAGTCCTTACTTGAAAGTTGTTGATCATGTGTCTAAGTGATAACTTTGACATGAAATTTCTTGGTGATGCAAAGAGGATTTTGGGTATGGACATAATTAGAAATATGGATGCATGCACATTGTCTCTTAATCAAACTGCTTATCTTCAAAAGATTCTTGGTAATTTCTCTATGACTGATGCTAGACCTGTATTTGTTCCTCTTGTTGCTCATTTCTTGCTAAGTAAAGATTAGTCTCCCAAGACTGATTCTGAAAAATCTGATATGCTATATGTGCCTTATGCGAGTGCTATTGATTCCGTTATGTATTTAATGGTTAGTACCAGGCCTGATATTGCCTACTCTGTTAGCTGTTTGAGTCGATACATGTCTAATCCTGGTATGCCTCATTGGGAGGCTGTTAAGTGGCTCTTGAGATACTTAAAAGGTTCTGCAAACATTGATATTGAATTTGGAAAATCAGATAATGGAATTGAACTCTGTGGCTATGTGGATTCCAACTTTGCAAATGAAAAGGACAACAGAAAATCAACTACATCATATGTATTCACTTTGTGTGGTGCCTGCATTTCTTGGAAATCCCAATTACAGCATATAGTTGTTTTATCTACAACTGAATCTGAGTATGTTGCTGCTACTGAAGCCATAAAAGAAGCTATTTGGTTTAAGGGATTACTTTCTGAAATTGGTTATCTTAAAAAGAAAGTTGTTGTATTTTCTAATAGTCAATCTGGTATACAACTTTGCAAAAATCCTGTTTTTCATGACAGGACTAAACATATTGATGTGAAATACCATTTCATTCGTGACATTGTTGAAAAGAATATCATTGGCCTTGAGAAAATTCCATCTAAATTCAACCCCACAGATATGGGCACGAAATGCTTGCCTCTGGTGAAATTTAGGTCCTGTTTACAGGCCCTAAACCTGTTACCTGCTCTGTGATGTTTGTTTGTTGTCCGCAGTTTTTGTGATTGCCCTATGTGATTTTTTTGTTGTTTCATTTCTGTGTTTTGTGCTCCCTTTGTGTGTTTTCTGTGTGATACTTTATCTGTCCTAACTTGGTGTTTTGTTACCTTTGTGTTTGCAGGTGAGAAAAATTGGTAATGATGACCCCTATCATTTTAGAATAGACCACAAAACCCATAATCTGGCCTAAGGTGGAGATTGTAAGTTTATGGGCCACATTATATGTTTAGTGTTGAGCCCAACTTATTTAATCTCGGCAGCCCAAGTTGTATTACCCACTTGCTAAGCCCAGACCTAGCTCCTTTTAGTTGAGGGCTTTGATCTGAACCCTCCATTTGAATCCCCTAGATATTGGCCCTTGGTTGATCCCTTTATATACCTTATCCTTGCTGATCTTCTCAAAAAAACCCTTCATCTCATCTTCTCTCTCTTCACGGCGCCCTCTGATGAGTGTCGTTTTTCACGTATTTTTGCGTATGTTTATGTATTCATGTGGATATGTTTAGATACATTTTTATGGTGATTTATGATATTATATTATATAAGTTGCATTTGATGGGTTTGTGCTTAGTTTCATGATTTTGATGAGAAAAGTGCAAGTTTCGAGTGTAATTGATGATCAAGGAGGGAATCACGGAAAACGAGGAAGAATAGAAGTGAAATACGAGACCGCGTGAAGAATTGGTGGCGCACGGTCTGGTCGTGCTGTGTAACACGATCGTGCGCTAGTGTCCAGTGAGTACCCGATGATGGGGCACGACTGTGCTGTGGGGCACGGTCGACTCTGTGAGAACGCCAGTGATCTCTTGGGAGGGCACGGTCGACCGTGCTGTAGGGCACGACCGTGCCCGGGTGGACAGGAGCTCGTACAATTTCGGTTTTCTTGGAGTGTTTCCATCTCTTACTTCACTTAGATGATTCCCAAAGCCATATAAATACTCAACATGAATATAAAGAGAGATATATAGATAGATAGAGGGAGATTCATAGAAAAAATACGGAGATAAAGAGATTCATACAGAGAAAAACATGAGGGTCGAAGAAGCAACGAGAGGAATTGAAGAAGGATTCAAGAGATCGAGGAATCGAGAGATCATCGTTATTTTAGAGTTTTTAATCTTTCCTCTCTTGTTAGATTTTAGTTGATATGATATTTTCAATCTTGTCTATGAGTTTGTTTATCATCATGTCTAGCTAATTTCCTAGGGTTTCTAAGGTTTGTTAGTAATTTAATTCGAATCTTAATGGATCTTTAATTTCAATTCAATGTTCATGATCGTTTCTCCTATTTGTGTGTTTATGATTTGATTGATTGTTTGATTATTCGGCCGGTAATTGAGCATGTTTTAGTAATTAGATCAAAATTCGGGAGATGAGATTTAATTATGGACGAATAAACACATGATATATAATTATATAAACGACTTAGATCGGGAGATTAAAGAATTTATGTAATGAGAAATCAATCTTAGATGCTTTTGGGAGTTGTTATGTTTCTATCAGATTGAGTAGGGATACCTCTGGTGGCATAATAATCAACCGGTTAACTGACTCGGAAGAGCTGTTAGTTCGACATATGTCATATAGGATGATTGATTAATGAACTTGAATTGGTTAAAGTGATGTTTTGATGAGAATTAGGTGAAAGCATGTCCTAGAAACTGTCTTAGATTATCTGTGATTCTTGAGTGAATTTATCTACATAGTTAGTTTTCTACTGAATTAATTTGCAATCAGTGTGATTTGTTTTCCCTAGATAAAACTGGAAACTGAATTTGAGTAATTAGTTAGTGCCTAGATAATTAGTCTCTGTGGGATCGACCTTGCTTACCACTTCTACACCATACACCGTACACTTGCGGAAGTAGCTAAAAGAAATTAGTGAACACCCTCCCTCTCTCTCTCACCTGTACATGTCTTCGTACACCTACTCTGGTATGGCACCACCATGTCGTCGACCTTGTCCTAGCCGTTGCTTTGACACTCTTTGGTCGTGGCTTGTACCCCTTTGTGGGTTTTGGTGCTATTTATATCCCTGGTTAGAGAGAGAAAAGGGTTGAGAGGTTGAATCTTTGTGCAAGTTGTCTCTGTGAGTGCCTTGTGTGTATAGGGGGGATTCTTGAGCTTTCCCTAATCAGTTACATGTGTTGATAAACTGATTAGGGTTCCTTCGGGTTTGGGGCTTGAGATTTGGGCCTTTTTAGAGGGTTCCTTGGTGCTACCGCCAGTGATTTGGTATTCTTGTGGTGCTGGACAGAAAGGGGACTGAACCAATCCCCTCCTTGGTCTGAGTTGGCTCTCAACTCTCATCAGTCCATTTGTTGGACTTTTACTGGTACTTTCTTTCCTTTGTACTCTCTGCTTTTCTGGTTTTGTTAGATTAGTTCTTTCAAACATATATTCTTGCTATGACTTCTGTAATAGCTTGTTTAGCTTTGTGTATCTGGACCGATGCCCAACACATATTTAGTTCAAAAGTGATATGATTTATCTACAAGTTCTCACACTTCATTTATCATATATTAGTTCAGTTCTTCTTATGATTTTAAGTCTAGCAATTGAAGCATAGGTTTCAAATAATGTTGAATGCAATTGTTTTTGTGAATTTGTATGGCTAAAAAATCAGAACTAATTATGATATTATGAAATGCACGATAGATAGAAAATATAATGATACTAAATGAGCGATGATTATGATGATGAACCGACTCTAATTAGGAAAATCATGACATGTGTTGAAGGATGGTTGGGGAGACTTAATACATCGACAAAGTTTTGTCTTAAAAGATCAATTTAAAAATTGTATTAAAGATAGAGGACCAGAATAAAAGAAAAAAATATGTAAATGATCAAAATCGAAATAAGTTGGAAGTAAATGACATTTTGTATTAATATCCCACATTTAGCAGTATGTATATATGTACTTTTTTAGGATTAACATTCAATTACACAACTAAATTTAAAGTTAGACAGGTTAAGAAAAAATCAAATATATTTTAAAATCATAAGCATTGGGGTACTTAAAGAATTATGTTTGTATGTGTCAACAAAGTAAAAAAAAAAATACACGCAAATATTAATGAGGTACTTATAATTTTTCAAAGTAAAATTTTATAATTAGCTCGTAATTTTATAAGTATAAACCTCATGTGCGATTTTTACAAAATTTTCATACTTGTATTGGATGTATATATACCTATATTATGGTCTTTTCAGATAGTTGTCAATTAGTATTTATTTTTCTTTTGTTCACCCCTATTTATGTTATTTTCATAATAATTAAAATAGCTGTTGATGTTACTTGTAATCTCATTCTTTGAAACAAACACGCGAAAAGCAACGAAAGAATTTTGAATATGATTGGTATTGAACCAAGACTATTAATTCTACACGCACCTCCCCTTCAATATGAATTGACACCAATATTTGTTTATACATATATAGAAAAGAAAAGGAGTTCATATGGTAGTTGCCTACTCATTGATTAGCATATTGTTAAAATAATCCATTAAATGAGTAGTACTCCATAAGCTTTAAAAAAATATTTGTTACTTTATAATATAGATTTTGTTTCAACTTATAGCATAAGTAATTCATATATAGATTAAAGACGAAATTTTTATGACATGTAGCATTGTTACTAAATGGTGACAAAATAGAGATAAATTAATGATAGAAAGTGGTATTTATATATGGTAAAAATTTGTATGCCCCAGGGACACGGATCTAAGATCCGTACCCCCAACCCGCCCACGCATACTATTATGGTGTGATCGCGCACACTTGATTAAATACTCTTCAGATATCACACATTTACTCTTTAGATATCAGGTATCATATTTACTCTTTAGGTATCATGTATCACACATTTACTCTTCAGGTATTTATGCAGAAATAGTGTTGTTTTCTTTTTTTTTTCTTTTTTTTTTCTTTCTCCTTCATTTTCTTAGTCTCTTTTTTTATTGATTTGTTATTCTTCTTATTTATTTAATACATTCTTCTTATTATTCTTATTGTATATCTTCTTGTTTCTTATTCTTCTTCAAATTGACATGAAATCATTTAAGATATTACATAATTATCTAATAGGTATTTGTATATGTTACTCTCAGGAGTATTACATAAATACATTTCAAGTATTATACAAGTATATCACACATATTTCCTTCGAGTATTACATAAACATCTTATAGGTATTTGTATAAGTTACTTTCATGTGGTATTATATAGGTATTTGTATATGTTACTTTCAGGTATTACACAAATATCTTTTAAGTATCACACATATTACTTCAGGTATTACATAAATTCCTTATAGGTATTTGTATATATTACTCTCATGTATTGCATAAATACCTTTTAGGTATTACATAAATACCTTATAAGTATTTGTATATATTACTCTCATGTATTACATAAATACCTTTTAGTGTATATATTACTCTCATGTATTACATAAATACCTTTTAGGTATTACATGAGTATCTTTTAAGTATCACACACACATATTACTTTCAGGTATTACATAAATACCTTATAGGTTTTTGTATATGTTACTCTTAGGTATTATATAAATAACTTTCAGGTATAATACAAGTAACTTATAAGTATTATAAGTATTTTTTTTCAGGTATTATTATTACTTTAACATCAAACCCAACCAAGAATCGGATCACAAAAAACCCTTATTTCAATCGCTCTCCATTGCCCAGAATCAAACGCCTAATTATGAGGCGCAAATGGTGGTTGAATGTCACACCCCCTCCAACTCAAGAATAGAAAATAATAAAATAATAACAAGTAATTATTAGCAATTAAGTGGATTCATTTATACAATAATTGGAACCCCAAAACACATCAGTTATCATCAATCGAAAAAGGATCCTTCCAAAACATAAGGGAAATCAATAAGAGATTAGGAAGAAGAATTGGGATGAGTGGATTAACATCAGAGCCAAGCCTTTTCCTTATCAATCTTCTCCTCACATACATTCTTCTCCCCTCATCTCCCTAGTTGTCTGCCTCCATCCCCTTTTCACTGTTTCTTCTTCACTTTTCCCAGTCCACAAGAAACATCACCGTCTTCTCCACTACTCAATTCCTACAACATGAGTAATCAAGCCGAGTCATCTGATTTCAATTCAAGTATCTTTAGGCGAATCGCTGTTTGTTAATCCCCTCGATTTTGGACGAATTGAATTCTGCAAATCTATGACCTTTTTCTTGTTTTGAACAGGAAAGGTGGGAAGAAGGACTTCTCGACAGTCGTTCTGTACTGCGATTTGATCTGGAGAAATGAGGTTTGCAACGACAACGGTGATGCGGTGGTGGAGGAGAGGAAGGAGACACGAGGTGAGGGGAACGCGAGGTGAGGGAAAAGAAAGCAAAAAAAAAAAAAAATTGAAAAATGTATATATACGCAGGTCGGGGCACGGATCCTAGGCACATAAGTGTCGCTCTTTATATATATATATATATATATATATATGATTTTATTATTGTATTACATCCGATTAATGGTACTGAATTAATGGGAGAATATTAAAGACATGCTTAATCCATCTCCACTTCGATGGTAATTCGATCTTTGACATTAAACTGTAGATGAAAATCCTATCACTAAATTTTATAGGAAAAAAAATTTGTTTCTAAATTTCCATCACTAAATTCTATGTACCTGCATTTTAATAACTAATGATTCTTTTTCAAATTTATAATTGATATACCTCAGACTTTTTTTTTTTGTTATTATTTTGATATTTTCTGGTTGTGTCACTTTTTGATTACTATGAAGATTTTTTTTTTTCCTAAGAAAATCCTCGTCTTATTCTTTTGTAAATTCTCGATACTGTACTGTTTGAAACCCCATTTTTTAGAATTTCTAAAAGAGATTTTGGGGTGGCTTTATACATATTATTATAGTTACCAAATAATTTCTTAATATACATGAAGCAGTGCTGAAATGAAAAGAAGGGAATACATTACAAGACATGGTTGCATCACGTGTCTCTCAAGACATTAGATATAAGTTAGGGCACAAGGAAAACAAAGAAATTAACCATGATAATAAATGAAATGAGAGAGTTTTTTAGTTTTACGTACTTTTTCCTAGGAAAAATCTCACATTTGAGTCATTTGACTATTAAAAAAATATGTAAATTATATATTTACAAGATCAGCCAAATGAAACATCATGATTTCCATGAAGTGAATCCATAAGAAACAATAAAGATTAATTAAGAAAAAAAAAAAACAAATTGGGAGATTTACATTTAATAGCCAAATGAAACATCATGATTTCCATAAAGTCAATCCATAAGAAACAATAGGATTTATTAAAGAAAAAACAAATTGGGAGGTTTACATTTAATATTATAAGGAGGTAGTCTCCTGTGCGGTGCCACCCAAATCCACACATTTTTCTTTTACCATTTTTTTAATTAATATATTACATTTATATTATATTAATGTGATCTAATAGTTGTCGGATCGGATCGATCTGTCCAACCGCAAACCGATCACAAGTTCAGTCCATTTGAGCATATAAAATTGTTTTACCGATTGACTCGATTAAAACTAGTCAAAACCGAACCAAATCGACCAAAAAAGATAAAAAAAATCAGTCCAAAAAACCGATTGAACCGGATGACTTAATTTTTTTTTTTTTTACTATTTTCAAAATTGTAGGATACTCACTAGTCAATACTAGGTATTTGCACCATTTTATAGTGTATGACCTCACTATTATTGATTCTAATCAATGTGGGACCAAAGTGATTAACACCATTTGCTTTGCAGTTCCTCAATGCTATTTGTTATTCTCAACCAATGTGAGACAAATTTACTTAGGCACTACCACCATGTATAGTGCAACC
Organism: Scutellaria minor; assembly: GCA_954870855.1. Lineage (NCBI taxonomy): Eukaryota > Viridiplantae > Streptophyta > Magnoliopsida > Lamiales > Lamiaceae > Scutellaria > Scutellaria minor. The sequence continues at coordinate 3,914,239 of OX940734.1, forward strand.
TCAAGATCATTTTTAACTCTCAACCAATGTTAGATAAGTTTGGACATTAACATCATTTATAATGCATGGTCTCAATGCTATTTTTTATTTACAATCAATGTATTACACTCATTTACTTGTACTATAATCTCTCTGTTTTTTTTTTTTTTTTGGATTTATTTTGGACGTGGGACAACTTGTAAATTTATAGTATTGTATCATGTATAAGTTATAGAACTAAGGAGAAATTCAAATTTTAAAGGGAAAATTTATATATTATTATGAACTTTTTTTTTTTTAATTGAAGAAATATAGTTTTGATTTTCTATCCTATTTATATGTTATTTATTATTTTTAATAATATTCATTATTATTATCATTATTACTAAAAATGATTTATTATTATTTTCCTCTAAAAATTTAGAAAATGATATATTATAACAAAACAAATTTAAAAAAAAAAGTTCTTAAATTTCTATTAACCGATCGAACCTCTTGGTTGAAATGGTGGAACCTTGAACCGGTGGTAAAAGCGGTTTGACCACTGTTCCGATTCCACAAACACTATTGTGGTTTTTATGTTATATTAATATGACATCTGTGTACAAATATCCTTACCTTTATGTAATACTTTAACTTCAAAAAAAAAAAAATTCAGTACAATTTGTACATACACACCTTTATGTGATATTACTCATACTTTTATGCGATATTACTTATATTTTTACTTCAATATAGTCATATATTTATGTAATATATAACGATACAACTAACATAATTAAAAAGTATGACTATATAACTATAAAGTATGAAAAGTATTAATGTTTGTCAAAAAAAATGTAAAGGTCTAAAAGTCTTAACATATATGTGTGAATGTTATAACTAAAAGGTATATGTATTTTTTTAGAAAATACAGAAAATAAAATAAACTAAATGTGTAGCGCCCTCTCTAAAGTGCGGGCTGTGCATGCACATGAGTTTTTGTGATATTATAAATGAATCGGTTCAACCACATTATTATTCAATTTTATTTACAAATTAAAAATTATGTTTGAATTTGTTTGATAATGAATCTGACTCAAGTGTAAATAAACTTTCATTGAGTTGAATATGATTTTTTGTTTCCTTTTTAGTTCATCCAGCTCGAGTTGAGCTGAGTTTATATCTTATCAAATATAAAATATGTTTAAACTTATTTGATATATCTGATACCAAACTTTTAACAAATGATGATCTCTCGAACAACTTGATTTGATTTCGAGCACTACTTACATCTCAACCATCCATACAAGATAAATATTAAAGGTAGAAAGTAGTGACCCACTTGCAATCAAAGAAGCCAACCAACAAATCTCATTTTCTAGGTCTCAACCAAAGAATGCATCAACCAATAAAGATTTCCAATTAAATATTTTTAATCTAAATCCCATGCTAATTAAACTAAAACAATAAACAATAATAATAATAATTCAATGAAACCACCATAATTAATAACTTCTAGAAACACCATGACCACAAACACAAGACGAAATGGACAAAGAGGAAATTGACCATTTCCTAGATCCCAAAACCCCATCTACATCCATCCATCCATCAATAATCAAACATCTCAGCAGAGGCCATGATTGGATACTGATTGAATCCCATCCATGAATTGCTCTGATCCCCAAACCCCTGCTGAAACTCCTCCGCCTCAAACACGCAGCTTCCGCCGCCGCCGCCGGAGTTGATATAATTCAAGATCTCGTTGAGAGATTGGAGCCGCTGAGTCAACTCCATCATCTGAGCATTCAGAACAGAGTTCTCACCCTTGACGTTCACATAGTGCTGCGTGGTTGAATTTATGCTGCTCAGAATCTGTGCGTTTTCCTTCTTCAATTGCGTCACCTGCGCCATCAGATCATCTAGATGCTTCTGTTTTCGCATCCTCGACCGCCTCGCCGATTCCCGGTTCGATAGCATTCGCTTCCTCTTCCTCTGATCCATCAGCATATCCCCATCCGAACCGGAGTTCTGAACCGGCGCCGAACCGGAGGAATTTCCGCTAGATGACGCCATTTTTGTACCTTTTTTGTGTGTGTTGTAAATTCAAATCTCAGATCAAAGAGCTTAAGCTTACAGTTATGGCTATGTGTTTATGAAAAAACGTAGAACCAGTAGAGAAAGACAACGGAGAAAGATTGAACGAGATGAGTTCTTCGCCTCAGAGAAGAGTTTATCATAAACCCGGACCTGAGGATTTCACTGAGTACAGCAGACATGAATTTCAAACATTAAGAACAATAATTTTCGCAGCATCAATAAATATTTTCCTTTTATATATATGATACGATTTGTCAATATTTTGGCAGAGTAACGCCGAGATTTCTACAAATCGAATCTATTTTGGCAGAGTAACGCCCAGATTTCTTCAATTCTATCTCTGATTGATTTCAAATCAAGCAGAGTCACAACTCAGAAACGAAGAAAATCTCTTCTGTTTCAGATTGATATTAAATCAAGCAGAATTACAACTCAGAAATGAAGGAAAACTACGAAGAAGAGAGAGAAAATGGAGAGAGAAGCAGAATAAGACCAGACGTAGAGAGATGAAAAGCAATAGAGAGAAGAGAGAGGCTTATGAGATGATAGAGGGGCATGATTTATAGATGGAAATGGAGGGCAAAATGGTCAAAGAAAATAGAAAACGAAAATAAAAAAACGAAGGCGGATGGAATCTCTCGTGAAGGATAGTTAGGTGGAGAGAGAGATGAGGCATGTGGGGTGGAGAAATAAGGTGAGAAACGTACAACAACAGCTGTGTGGAGACAATAGCATCAATTTTCACGCTCATTTCAGTACATGAATCAACCTTATTTCTGACAAAAAAAGACACTCGACCAACTTTTATTTTTCTTTTTCTTTTTCTGTTTTTTTTTTTACCTTGATTTCAGCAAACCTGCTATTTTTAAATTATTATTATTTTTAAATAAAAGGTATAAAAATTATTTTAAATTTGTTTTTATTTATTTATGTTTATTCTAAATTAAAATTCGCTTTTTAAGTATTATTAAATTTTTAATTGATTTAATTTTTATATCTAATACACTTTTATCTTCGAATTTCATTTTTCGACTGAGTGTTCTAATAGGAATTAAAATTTCTTTTTATCATTTTGGCTATTTTTTTTTCTCCAAACTTTGAGGTCCTGAATAGCGTAATGAAGGTTAATAATTAAAAATACTTATTTGTTTTGAGATTGTATATGGTATATATGATGATCTTTAGATGATAAATCATGTATACAAAATGTCCGTATTTGTACTATTTATGTGAAAATGTGTGGTTAATAGTAATGTTGTGTATGCATTTTATTGTGAAAAAAGTGGTTGGTAATAATGGTGTAAGAAAATGATAAAATGTCATTCCCTCCTTATATGAAAAGTGAAATTGATAAGTATATTAGATTTTTGACACATCATGGACACATCTTAACGTGTCCATGATGGGTAGGATAAAAGGACAGTAATAATGTATATATAATTTATAAGGAAGGATTTTGGTGGATGAAAATTTCGAATTGGAGTATTTAAAATATTTTAAATCAACGAAGATTTTGAATTTTGTAATCCAAAATCCCTCCTCCATAGAAAACTATAACTAAAATGATTATAGTTCCACTTAACTATAACTATTGTTGTGTACTTTTTACATACAAAATTAAAAAATTTGCCTCATGTTCAAATTATTTTTCATTTTATATTTGTTGACTAATTAGTTGCGTGCGATATATGGTTGTATGTGGAAAATATTCATTTTTCATCAGGTTAAATAAAAATGATCCCAAATATTTATATTAAGCTAAAATTATCAAATTTAATCATGTAATTCTAAAATTATTCAATTTAGCCTTTTAGTTTACAAGAATTTATAAAATAACTCAAAAATTTGGGGACTTCCAGCCAGTTATGTATTTATGTACATAACGTGGCCGGTGGTATAATGTTATCGAATTTGAAAAACTATTTTTGCGTTTCTTTCTCCTTTCACAAATTTTCACGTCAAAATCAGTCTACGATTTTCAGAATATTTTATAAATTCATTGAAAAAAACTAACATTAAACAATATCTAAAATTACAAAACTAAAATTGATATTTTAAATTTAACAGAATCATTTTCATAAACATTGTTCAGAAATCATTTTCAATCACTTGATTATTGTTTAGAAAACATGATAGGGAGGGGACTGGATCTTACTCGTAGAGGGTATTATATATATATATATATATATATATATATATATATATATATATATATATTGTGTGTGTGTGTGTTTTTTTTATGAAATAGTGACCCCTAAGTTTTTGGTTAAGAGAAAGGTCATGTTATTTGCACGAGATGTTCCATTTTGTTTGTGATTTTACAAAATACATTTATTTAATTTTAAATTCTATTTAGATTACTATAAAGACTAATATTTTATTCTCAACTTTTGTCTTTATCTTGAATTTTATGGTAAGTTTTCTCTTATCGGAGTGTTGATTCACCGAACTCTTTTAGATTACTTCCTCCATTGTTTGACGATATTAGTGTCAATAAAATAATTAATCTCATCAAATAAATAGGATATATATTTTGATGAATAAATAATTGTTAGACATGCATATTTGAAAACAACAGAATATAATAGGGCGTTTTGTATTGAATTATTATTACAAGGGAATATTAAAAAAAATTAGTAGAAAGTTGGAAGAATCTAGAAATGTTGAAATAATGAGTATGACCTTTGGGAATTGCAAAGGAAGACAATAATGTTTACTTATTAGTTTGGTAATCACGTTCAATGCACCATCACTGTCATTTTGAACATCTACATCTTTTTAATTTAATTAATTTAATATATAATTACCTTTTAATTTCTTAACATTCTTTTATATGAATTGTCAGGCCTTTCCGCTTATAACGGGTTTCACTCTAATTCTTGTGTTTAATTTTTTATATATCATAATAATATTCTTTATTCTTTAAACTGATTGGTGACCACAATTTTCACGCGTGAAAATATAATATCATGATTAATTTGTACAATATATATCGATTATATCAAGAAAGATCTCACTTTTCATGTGTTTGAAGTTTAGAGAGAGATAAATCATTTTATATAATTGTTTCATTTTATTCTCAAGTCATAAAATATGACATCCTCTCACAAATTTAGATTTGTGATATATATAAAGTTATTAAAAAGATTCAAATGTAGATGAATGTTTTAACTTAATAATGAAGTACAATATAATGTTAATATAATGTGATTTGTGAGACGATACCCTCATCTAAGTTTTTGTCATCAACCTAGTTACTAAATTATAATTTTTTAATTTTTTAATTTATTAGTTACCTAGCTTTTTTTATTTTAGATTTTGACTCATTTTAAAATTATTAAGTTAAAAAGGTTTTATTGTATATCAATATGATGGAATACAATCATAGCTTTTACCCTCTTCATAAGCTGGATAATTTTAATTTTTCATAAAAGGAGAAATATCACCATATATTATTATCATAATTGCTTAGCTTATAAGTCATCATTATAATTATTCAAACTATAGACTATGGTCCATGGTCATTAATCATTATCCGCACATCAATTATGAATTAGGTCATCTCTAAGGTAATTGGTTTAACCAAGTACCATAAAAGATGTTGTCCAGCTAGTTTAACCAATCATGTTAATTCAACTAACTTTTGACAAATTATCATTTGTGCTATGATTTTTATGATATTGTTTTATTATTTAATTTTGTGATCGATTAATCTATATCAATATTTTTGTAGGAGAGTTTTATAAAAAAAAACTTCTTTTTTGATTTGCTCCTATTAAGCTCACCTTCAACTAGCTCAAGGTACTTTGAGCTATATATACAAATATTTTGTGTAAGGATACAATATTTTATTGAATTTAAATTTAAATCATTTCAGTAATGCAAATAATTCCATTGAGAATAATGACCATGGAATATAAATAGTGTTGATGTTTTTAGAGTTTATAAGAGCTTATCTTATATTAAAATAAGTTGTTGAAGTATTGTTTGGATATATAAGATGGTGTTATAAGATGTTGGTAATGACAATTGTGTAATTTAAATGAACATATGAAGGAGCTATAAAAAAAAAATTAAAGTTTTATTTTAAAAATAATTGGAATCACGTTACTTAAAAAAAAAGATTTATAAGCTCCTAACATCTTATTTAAAATTATTACCAAACACTCTTGAAGAGCTAGCATATAAGCTCTTAAACAATTTACTTATAAAATGTTTTAAGGAGTTTATAAGCTGACCCAAACATTCTCACAGTTTGATATCGAAACAATAACAATTTTTTTTTTTTAAACTAGACCAACCCATAAACTTTACATATATGATCTTGACCGATGTTAGGTTTGTACTAATAATAAGCATGGAGTTGGTGAGACTGTCTCACATGCGACAAGATTCAAGTATGCAAGTATGCGTTTTCCAACTATAAGTATGTGTTTTATAAATATATTTTTTAAGTATAAGTATGAGTTATTCAAGTATGTCTTTTACGGCTATAAGTATGTCTTTTTGTGTTATAAGTACAACCGTCGCACGGTGCGACGGTTGCACATGAACTTTTACCGTAAGCATGTCCCAATTTCTGATTTTCTTATTGAGATAATTTCTATATATATTATATTAATACCGTACGTCATCTTTTTAAATTTTATTTTATGTTACATGTGTGTATGTATACATAAAATATATATGTATGCATTTTTAAATCAAACCACATTTCAGGTATTGATTTTAGCACTTATTACATAATTATTATTTTCAAAATTCTGAAGCAGCATTCAAATATTCAATCAATATTTATAGCTTGTCCATTTCTTATTTTCTCTAAATTAAGTCGAAATCACAAAAAAGTCAAAGATGCTAAATTTTTGAGAACCCAAGAGCTGATTGCCTATTCATTAGCAATAATTATTAAACTTGATAATTGATAAGATTAGTCAAGAATGAATATTCTGCTTTTTTAAGCTATGATTGTATTCAGAAAGCGTGTTTTTTGTTTTAATTTATGTTTCGTAATTTGGACACGACATCGCTTTAGCAGTTTAACGTCTCTTCATAAACATGTACATCTATGTATTTATTATCCGAAAAGTGATTTTTTCAGTTTTTTTATTTTAACCAAAGGATGAATTCAAAAACTTGAAGAATACTCAATTCTTTGGAATATTTGACAATTTTTTCGAGATTCATTTTTTTATTTTTTTGATATTCCTTAAAGCTCATAAGATCTGATGTTCAATATAATATAAGTCAACTTTCTTCCCAATCAATATATATATATATATATATATATATATATATATATATATATAACCTTTTAGTTATGTTCGCATAACCTTTTATGTTATTTATACTGAAAAAGTCTTAATATCACTTAAATATTATGAAATCTGTATTTAAAGGCCATACTCGTATAACATAAAGGTTACATAACGTTTATTTTATTGATACTGAAAAAAGTCTAAATAATATCACTTAAAGATTATATTAATATAACATAAAGTTAAATTATTATAATATAAATATTTCAACTATACTACATGAATTTTAATACTGAAAAAAGTCTTAGTTATTCACTTAAATGTTATGATATTTGTACATAAAGATTATACTAATATAACATAAAAGTTATGACATAAAAAAAATTTGGGCGTGGGTCTGGGCCGGACTCGACCTGACCCGACCCGCATGCTCCAAGTTGAACGGATCATGATTCGTGCACCTGGTTCACAATAACACTACTCTCTCTCTATATATATATAACTAGAGGGACCTAACATCTTATTAGTGTATTAAACTTTATTATTTGATTGATTGTATATTGGGGAAAATATTTAGATTTTTGCTTACCCAATAAGTTTCGTTCTAGTTCTTTTCTTTGTTTTATTTTTTAATATTGTTTTTCGATATATATAGTTGTTAATTTTTTTAGTGAAAGGATGGATGGCTGGCAAGATCATGGGCTGTCCCAAACATGTATCTCATCAACTTTTGAGCATATTCCTCTCCATTTCTTATAACCTGAATATCAAAGTTTTGGCATTGTACGATGTTGCTTAATTCGCACTAATATATTTGTTTTCTCGAATTCTTTTAAATCTAATAATTGTGTGGAAATCTTTCTTGATTGAAATAGTTAAATGTATGATGGTACTTTTGCAACTATTTTTTGATTTTTTTAATTAATGTTATGAAATATATTTATTGTATGTTGATTTGCCAATTTACCCGTGACTGCTCCCTTAAATTGTAACATGGATGTTATTTAACATATACTCAATTTTTGAGCAATTTCCAAATTCGAAAGAAAAGCAACTTCCTCATTCGAGACAGCAGGGTCCTCAATTGAATAAGATGTAAATTGATAAATATGTTCAAGTCACAGACACATGTGATAGAAAGTCAAGTGATACAAATCCTATGAGGTTAATGTAAATCGAGGGATATGTACGAGTGACATATATCTATGGAAGAGAGCCAATACAAATTCTAGAACTAACCTCTACACTATTTCAACAGAAATCTGTCCCAAAGTATTTGAACTTGTGTTGACAGTGGATTTTTCCCCACCAAAAGTTTTACCAACTCAACTATGTTTCTAGGGACATACACCGATTACTTTAGCCAATGCTTCGACCGATTGGGTGGGAAAGCATCTTCCTGACTGACTGTGTTGACCGAAGCAAATTGTGCAAAGACTTCTAATTTTGCAAATTACGTGAAAGGGCGATGGGTACACAAAAGTGACATGCAAGAGAAGTTTAACCATATGTTATAAGATGCTAAAAATATAATCAGTTTGGACTCTCAATTTTTTTTTTCTTTCGAAGAATGCATATTTTAGTTTCTACATATATATTTATTAATTCGTCATTGTAGTTTTATTTATAAAAATTAATTTTCGGCGTTAATTGAATTTAAATTGAGTTTATGTGTTTTATATTAAAATTGATTCTCTATACTTATATTCAAATATGGTCCTTACGAAGCAAATTGGCCACTAAATCCTAAAGGTTAGATTTTAATGCACGACCTCAATGTATGGTAAAATATAATAATCCCAACTTTAAAGTAAATAAATGTCCAAGAATTCATTATTTATAAACAAATAAAAAAATATATAATTACACTCTTAATTTAAAGATTTATAAAAATATAGGCGGTCCCAATATGCATTCCCCCTTTTACTTTTGTCTTCGTCTATCAACATCCACTGTCATGAAGTTTCCACAAGCTTCGCGAGGAAAAAAACATAAAATTGTTCACTATTTTGCGTTATTGTTTTATAAACTTAATTTATGACAAGTGAATTTACATTTTAAAATTTATAACCCATAAAATCAGAGTTTGATTTGTCACGCCCCATTTTCAAAGTTAAAATATTAGAGTTTTCTCGTGGACATGTAGGAAAAGAAGGGAAAGAAACATACTTTTTAAAATTTACAAATATGGTAAACAGATGAATATACAAAACAACGTTTGAATCAGAAGCTTCGAAAATAACGAAATATACAAATCAGAAATAGCGGAGATCGGTTAAAACATACAATTTTTATATATTCAAACCATCGACATATCGCCGGAAGAAAATATTTAAACTTAGCAGCGGAAAAATAAACAGGATCCATCAAATGAAAACAACATAGCTTTACAAACATGAAATATTAAAGTATCGTTTCAACAATAGGTTTCGAAAAGCAAAAGAGAAACTTGATAGGGCACCTCTCTTTCTGCGTATCTTAATTATCATCATTTTCTGTAGTATGAATACAGATAGGGGTGAGTGCATTTGAATACACTCATGGGAGTAATTTCATATTTCAAAGTTCGTTAAGCAATTAAGTCGTTCTAACATTTACAAATACAACAATTAGACACAACATGTAGAATGCATAACACATAACTTAAACACACACAACTGTAGATAGGTGCGGGAGCAGCCTGTCTTATCCTATAAACGGTTTTTAATATCATTGGTGCTTTTCATAGGCCACCAGTCTGTTGGTGTTTTTCACTGGCCACCAGTCCATTGGTGCTGACCACCAGTCCTTTGGTGCTTTTTATGGGCTACCAGTTCGTTGGTGTTTTTTACGGGTCACCAGTCTGTTCATAACGCGATCGTGGACTTCCGTCTTAATTTAACATATTCATAACGTATGCATGAACAATAAAACACATCACATAACTCAAGGCACATAAGGTTCAACAAATTCATAGCAATCAATAGTATTCTAATAACATCAAGTTTACATGCATGCATTCGTTCATCATCACTATACATTAAATATAGAAACGTAAAGCATTTAGAGATTTGAAATTACCCCCACCTAGTTCGGTGGTTATCCGCGTGTAAAATCAGGTCTTAAGTTCTAAATTGGTTATCCGATTGAAAGCCTACACATATAAAGAGGGTTCTTAGTTTCGTTATTATGATAATTAAATATATATACTCTCTCTTGAATATGAAACGATAGATTGGATGAAATAAAATGAAAGTTTTAGAGATCAAAAATGAAGAAACGAGTTTGAAAGGTTAAACATGTGATCAAAGGGTGAAAGGGAAATGATTAGGATTTGAACGGAGGAAAAACAGGCCAAAATGGAAGAAAAACGAGTTGAAACAGAGCGTTTAAAGGTATAGGGGCATTTTCGTAAATATCATAAAAGGGTTGACTTTGACCAAAACCTCATCCCGTAGCCACACACACAACCCAACACCCGGCAGGCAACAACATGCGCACACACACACATGAACAACAACACACGACTCGGCGAGTTGACCCAGCACACCTCCCGATGCTAGTACCTGGCGCTCGCACACGCGCGCCTCGGTGTCTGCCAGACGCGCACACAACGCGCCCACAACTTACCCGACGCGCGCGGCCGAGGCACAGCCCTATCCCGGCACTTGCGTGCGTGCACACCAGTAACAGTAGCAACGGGGGCACTGCAAGCGCCACCCCCAAACTCTACCATGGTCGGCGACTTCCCGTCGCTGGCGATACCACACCACCAGCAACGACGGCGTAATAAGGCGCCGCCCCAAACCCAACCCTGGTCGGCGACCTCCCGTCGCCGGCAACAACCAAACACCACCTAAACACGCACCAACACACAACCATAAACACACACATAGATACACAGCCACAGCGGCGCCGCCCCTGACACGTCACAGCACAACGCCGTCACTCACGACGCCGCCTCTAACACACACACACGACCAGACGACGACGACAGCAGGGGAGAAAACAGAGAGGGAGAAGATGAGGGAGAGAGAGAAAGAAGAGAAGGAGAAGGAAGCCGAGCTTTCGCCGGCCATTTCCGGCGAATGCGGCTGCGGCTCAGAACAGCGAGGGAGGGAGAGAAAGAGCAGGAAGGAGAGATCCGACGGGGAGAGAGAAGAGAGGAAGAAGAAAGAGAAAGAGGGTTTGCCGGCCGTCGAAATGGAAAATCGAGCCCGGATCTGGAACGGGCTCGGCGAAGGCTATAATCTTTGAAAAGATCGGCCGAAACGAAGTCGGAAGCTCCGGCGCCGGCGGTGACGCGGAGGCGGCACGACGGCCGCCAACCAGAAACAGATGAGAGAAGAGAGAGAAAAAGCTAAAAAAAATCTTACCCTATTCATGGTTGATCAAATTATTACTTTTACAATTCGATTTCTACGTATATATACAACTTTTGATTTTTAGTTTTCTTCGTGATTTGAGCTACGGGTCTCCGATTGGCCTCATTTTCGTTTCTATCTTTTCGATTTTCAATTATGAACCTTTTGATAAAATATAACCTATGTTTTTCGATTAAATTATACTCCGATAATTAATCATTCCTTATTTCATTTTTCTGAAACACACGTAATTAAATCAAATAATTAGGGGTTTAATTATTTAATTAGTCAATTATGCATCGTTTTTGTCCTAGACGTTACATAATTTGTGTAATGAATTTGGATTTTAGATTTTAGATCATGGTGCTCAATCACATGAAATTATATCAGTAAGACAAAGTCAAATAAATTCTACTTCTATTTTCTTGTGAAAAACATTGTGTTAATATTCAATTTGAAAGTCTCATTTTCTTTACTAAATGTTTCACTGTGCAATTTTATAGTGATGATAACGAATGCATATTTCTAAATAATAATAACAATGAAAATAATTGGAGGTTTCCTTATAGTGTCTGATAAATGTGGAAATAGAAAGAGTGGTCCACAAACACAGCAAAGTAAAGTGCAAATTAGATGAGATCTTGAATTAAAAGTTTTCAGGTCCACTTTTTGAAATTTTGTGAAAAAAAAAAATACTAAACTTCACATGTTACATTTCTTCTAATAAATCTCTCTCATCTGTCAAGGCAAGGCATGGGCCCTCCCAAACACCCCTTCCCTCCAACCCCACACAGGATTCCCAATACATCATATATGGCTTATTCTTCATTTGATATCATGATTTATATATAATGAAATAATGTTCGTGGAATTAAATCAATAGTCAAAGTATTTTGATCAGAGAAGGGTTGGTGTATGTTTGGGGTGCGATTTGCCCGACCCCAATTTTAATATTTTTAAATAATATGATTAATATATTTAATTATTATCTTTCATTAAAATATATATTTCACTTATACAAATAAATATTTTAAAAATAAACAACTAATATCTTATGAATATAAAACTAATATATAACTTTCACTAAAACATATATTTCAGTTATACGAAAATACCTTAAGAGTAAACAATTAATATATTATGAATATGCAACTAATATATTATAATGAACAAGTAAAATGTAAACATATATTTCAGTTGTACAAGTAATACCTTATGAATATACAACTAATACTTATAAGTATACAACTAATAACTTTTGAGATACACCACTAATATTTTATGAACATATAATTAATGTCAACCTAATACATTTGGGGTACATGATATTTCGGGGTATTTAAGTTTTAGCCATTTGGTGAACCAAGATTACTAGTTAACGCTTGAGTCGGTCAAACCGGTTCAATCAACAATCTTATGGTTATTTGATAATATTCTCTTTTTTTCTCTTTTTTACTTAACATTATTATGTAATATGTATTACATTTTCTACAAAATATTAAAAATATAATAAATTCAATATAAACTTTCTTTTCTAAATCCAAAAACATGTTTACAAATATGAATTTTATCGATTTAGGGCGTGAAAGATAGTCAAACTATTAATACTGAGTATGAAATATAAAATTTATCATTGCAAAATTTGAAATTATCAAACTAACATTTCTAAATTTAACTCAAATAGCATTCTCTCAAAATTCTCTCCATATGAGTTGACGTGATTGTCAATGATTTGTCAACCAAAAGATAAGAAAATATTTTGCAAATTATATATATATATATATATTATACAATATAATAATTGTATAAAATATATAAATACATATACAATTAGTTTTATCGCACTATCAATTAAATCAAGTCACCTCTATAATCAACTATGAAAATATTATGTGCACTATCGAATATATATATATATATATATATATATATATATATATATATATAAAGTATAGTCTTTCAAAAATAACAAAAGAATTTTCCCGCTGATTTTAACTTTTAATTCTAGGAAATTATATTTATTACTTTTCACATGCATTTATTGTATAGAAACTTGTAATTCATTTTTAATGCATTATATATCGAACTTACCATTTATTATAATATTTAATTTCATATTTACATAACAATATATCATAACTAATATTTAAATGTTAGTGCATTTGAGTTTTTTTTAATTGATTTGTAGTAGTAGTTTCGACTATAGTAGTAGACTAAAATGTGGGAGTTAAAAATACTTTTAAAGTTAAAATTATACCTACGAAAATTATAAGATCAAATAAAAATTACAATTATCAAAATTACCAAAAAAAATTCACAAACAATCTTTTGGTATAATGATTTGGTTTATTTATCTTAGTTTCAGTTGTTGAATATTAAACTTTCAATGATATTATTAAAAAACTTGACAATAGATATTGGGTATTTGTTGAGTTGATATATTTTTTATTGGATTTAGAATAATCAAGTTTTTTGGTGTTGATGGAACCGACATTTTCATTAAAATATATGTCTATTTATAGTTATTAATCAACACTAATAGAAGATATATTTATTAATATTAGTTCTTAAATTTATAATATTGTTCCAATACACATAGCAAATCCTTAGGAATTAAATATATTTTTTAAATTTTCAGTTATCGTGTAATATTATAACATAAAAATATTTTTTTAGTACTAAATTTAATTTATGTGATTAGTAAGTACTTTGTGTATAAATTTGGTCAAATTAGACACTTTTATTTATCTCTTTCTTATTTCGAATATAAATTTTTTCATTTATTTATTTAATGTTATTGAAATTTTAAAATTATTAGATCATATATAACAAACATGTGAATGCAAGGGTACACGACTAGTTACACAATATCAAAATATCGATATTAATATTATTCAGTCAACTATCAATATATATTACACAATATCACAATACTGTATAACAATATATGTATACATACACACATATAATATATTAGAACAAAGTTAAAAATGGTATTTATGTTGAAATTGAGATCAAAGTGATTTTATTTTTTTCTTGAGAAGACAGAAAACCGAGAATTTCATTTATAATCTATCCTCTAGAAAATCTACAATAACCTCTATAATATTTATGTATATTTTGTAATTATTTTTTCCACAATTGTGTTGATATTCATATGATAATTATATCCTTATAGATATTGGAATATAATACCAAAACCCTTAATTAAATTACACATCATTTTCACAATACTTAATATTTGATAAATATATTTTTCTAAAATAATCTATCTAAATATACATGAAATATAGTACCGAATTTCTTAGATGATTTAATCGTGATACAATTTTCACCTTTCATTTTCAAAATAAATTCAATCAGTTGAAACGATTAATAAATAGAAACTAAATGTATTATAACTGAATCAATAAAACATAATAATAAATAATATAAATTAAAACAAAACAAAGGAGAATGTTACATAAATTCAATCAGTTGAAACTATTAATAAATAGAAACTAAATGTATTATAACTGAATCAATAAAACATAATAATAAATAATATAAATTAAAACAAAACAAAGGAGAATGTTACATAAATTCAATCAGTTGAAACTATTAATAAATAGAAACTAAATGTATTATAACTGAATCAATAAAACATAATAATAAATAATATAAATTAAAACAAAACAAAAGGAGAATGTTAGCGTCTCCACTTATAATTGCACATCCAATTGAGATCATTGAAATCATAAGGAATTTTTTATAGCCCTCAAATATATAACGAATTCAAAAATAAGTTATCCAATGATAATTCAATTTAATAGTATGAATATAGCGAAGGAAATTTTATCATTCACAATATAACTGATGTAGCAGAAGCGTGATACAAAGCATGAAAGAAATTTATCATTCACAATATAACTTTTCTTTCCCAATATATCAGTGAAGGAAATTTATCATTCACAATATAACTGAAGCGCAATACAAGGCATGAATATCCATTGATTTTAAGAATACCCGGTATAACTAATGCCAAAATAAAACATGATCAAGGGATAACCCAATATTTCAATCTAGAATAAAATACAATCCAAAATAAAATACGATCAAGAATAACCCAATATTTCAATTCATATTCAACTATCTTACAATATTCCTGAGACTCCTATTTATAATAGATAAACTAGGGTTTTAGGACAGTAAACCTTAAAAGCCTGACCCACTAAAAACTAATAAAAAGCTAAGCAAAAACTTAAACTATATAAAATATAAATAATAAAAAATAATTAAAATACAATCTTATCTCCATCAATAACCCTCGTTCCACTATCATGCTTGATCGGAAATAGAGATCAAATTAATTTATATCATGATTGTTAATGTAATAATATATTATAAGTATTGTGAGGATGATGTGTTTACTTTAATTGAGGATTTTGATATTGTATTCAAATGACTCATTTGTTTTCATCATATTATTGTTAAAATATAAAAAATATATTCAACTTGTTTGAACTATTAAAAAATATATATATATAACTATATAGAGGGATTAAATTAATTTATATGGTTAATTTCATTTTCCAACATGTATTACTATGCACGTTTTTTAATTTTGTATCCTAAACTTTTTTTTTCTCCAATTACAACCTATACTACATGTTGTGTTCAATTTCGCAACCTCGGGTCAATAATTTCCGGCAAGAAAGTACCCACGTGATTTTCATGTGCTAGTTGAGGGTTATTTTCGTCATTTACATTTCTAAGACATGAGTAAATTGGCAAAAACTTTTGTGCACGAGGTGCACGGATCTAAGATCCGTGCACCATAATTTGGTATCCAACCCAACTGGCCCATCATATATATAAATTCAGGCCCAAACTTATATGATGCAGTCCACCACAATTTATTTTCTCTCTCTCACACACACAGACAGACAGTTTCACGCTTCTTCAGCGTCTTCTTCTCTCTCCTTCTTCAGCGTCTTCTTCTCTCTCACATTGCAAATTTCAGTAATCGTCTTCTTCTCTCCGCAAACTTAGTTCGAATTTGTAATCGTGTTCTTCTATCTGACATTCAAAATTTCATTTTCGTGAATTTTATTTTATTTTTCGTGATTTATTTTTCAATTTCGTGTTCTCTGTTTTTTTTTCTGATTTTTTACAAATTTCGTGCCTCTGTTGTTGAGTGCATAAATTAATATAACAGTTCTATATAATTTATACATAATAGTACTACTAACTTATACATAACAGTACCACTCAATAAACATAACAATATCATTAAAATAACACAACAGTGCTACATAAATTTATATAACAGTACTATATAATTTGTACATAACACTGTATCAATGACGGAAATTTTTCCTTCGCGATTTTGTTAATCGATGTCGCAGTTCTCCCAAATTTTTTTGAGATTCGTCCTTCAATCTTTAATTCAAACACTAAAACCTTCAATCAATGGGTATTTGAACACTGTATCAACTTTAAACCTTCATCAATCACTGTCTCATCTTCAAACCTTCATCAATGGCGGAATTTTATTTTTTCAGAAACAGTATTTATGTGTTTATGGTCGAAATTTGATCAATATTGGATGTTATGTCAATGGATCGAAATTAAATTAGAGTATTAGTCTTTTTTCATGGTCAAAGAAGAGCTTGCCTTCGTGATCAATGGTTGTCGCAGTTTTTCCCCCAAGTTGCCGAGAAGATGATGAACAGTGAAACAAATTTTTTTTTAATTGATGGCGCGTGTTATCACGCGCCATCTGTTTGGAGCGCGTCCTTTGTGCGAGTGGGGGCACCAGTGATTCGAATTGTTGTGCACGGATCCACTGATCCGTGCACAAGGTGCACAACAGCACGCCTCGAGTAAATTTGGTACATCAACTATTTTCAATGGTAAAGAGATCTTATTTTTCTTTGAACCTCATCTGTCATGCCCCATTTCTAAAACATATTTTTATCAGAGTTGCATAATGGGCATGCAGAGAAAGAGAACAAGAGCATACATTTTATATAGAAAGAAGAAGATAGAAGACGATAAAAAGATTGAAACTACAAAACATCGGCACCAGCCGAAATAAAACGTTTAAAACCTTGAGCAGGGAAAAATCTCATACAAGATCCATCAAAAGAAAATACGACATGGTTTTACAAACGTGAAATATTAAAGTATTGTTTCAACATCAAGCTTTTAAAAGCAAAAACAGAAAACTTGATACGACACCACCCTCTTTACGTATCTTGATTCTTGTCATTTCCTGTAGTGTGAATACAGATAGGAGTGAGTGCGTTGAATACACTCGTGGGGATAAAATTCTGTATAAATTAAGTTCATTAATTCTTTAACAAACAAATCAATCATAAATCAAAACATCAGTTAAACACGTCACATATATTGCACAACACGTAAATCGGTTCCTTAACGGACGACCCAGTTCGGAAGGTGTGGGTACAACCCATCTTACTCCTTCAATACGGATTTTTCTCCCACTGGTACCTTTACGGATGACCCAGTCCTTAAATAAATATCGGTGCCTTTACGGACGACCCAGTCCATCTCTAACATACTATCGGTGCCTTTACAGACGATCCAATCCATCCCTAATATACTATCGATTCCTTTATGAACGACCTAGTCCATCCATAATATAATAATATGAACACAGTATTCACAACATATAATCACGGCACATAGGGTTCAACAATTCATACATCAAATACTGAAAACATAAACACTTAGAGATTAGAAGTTACCCTACCTTGTTCGATGGTAATCCGCGTGTAAATCAAAATATCAAGTTCTAAAGTGTTTGTTCCGTTTGAGCCTTCACATATAAAGAGGTTTCTTAATTTCATTATTACGATAATTACGCATAATTAATTATATAAACTCTCTCTTGAAGAAGAAACGATAGGGTAAACGAAACAAAATAAAAGCTTTAGAGATCAAGAATGAAGAAACGAGTGGAAGGTTAAACATGTGATCATAGGGTGAAATGAGAAAGATTAGAGTTTTGAACTGAAGAAAAACGGGCTTAAACGGAGGAGAAACGAGCTTAAACGGAGCGTTTAAAGGTGCATGGGCGTTTTCGTAAATTTTGGTAAAGGGTTGACTTTGACCAGGGGTAAAATTATAAAAACAGAAGAGATTTGGGGTGTCTTTGGTATTTTCAAAACCTTGGGGGTCGAAATATAATTTTCAAAAGTTCTGGGGTCAAAGTCTAAAACTTGAAAACTTTAGGGGGTTAAAACATAGTTTTTTGAAAATTTGAGGACTAAAACGATATTTTAGAAGTTTCAGGGACCAAAGAGTAAAATTATTAAAAACCTGGGGTTTGCAAATCGGTCCCTAGACTTTTCAAATTTACGAGAGAAGTCCCTGCCCCCAAACCCCTAACCTCTATCGTCCTACTCGTCGCTTGTTGTCGTTACGCACTCGTCGGCGACACCACATTACCGGTAACCACCACAACCCACGCCGGCGCACCTAGCGTCGGCCACCACAACGCACGGCGGCGTTGGAAGCGCCGTCCTCACACACACTCACCAGTGCCGCCCTCACACACACTCACACACGCACCGAAACACACACAACCCGCAGCTCACTACAACACGCACGCGTCGGCACGACCACGCGTGCCGACCACCCATCACACACACAACAGCCGCCAGCCACGGCGGCTCCGCTCACGACGACGCCGCTCACGACGGCGCCCCACAACTAACCACACACACGGTTGCACGACCAGGTGCCGCCACAACACATAGCACGACGGCGACGAAAGCAGCGGGACGGGAGAGAGAGAGTTAACGAGGGAGAGAGAGAAGAAGAGAGGAAGAGAGAGAAAGGAAAAAAAGGAGAGAAAGAGGGTTTGTCGCCCCTTCGCAGGTCGATTTCCGGCGGATGAGACGTTGGTCCGATAAATTGAGCCCGAATCCGGGATGGGCTCGACGAGGGCTATGTTTCGTTGTAAAAATCAAACGAAACGGAGAAAGAAAGGGCGACACTGGCAACACGACGGCCGCCAACCGAAAAATGAGAGAGAGAAAAAAGAAATATCTTACTTTCACTTTTTGATTCGATTTTACTTTTACACCTCATTTCGTAATATATATATATATATATATATTCGATTTTTCATATTCTTTGTGTTTTTGGCCACGAATCTTTAACGAGTCGTCCTTTAACCTTTTAACTTTTGGTTTTCGACTACGATACCCTTGGGTTTTGTTTTACGACATCGTTATTAAACTATAACCTATGTTTTTTGATTTAATTATACAACCGATTAATTAACCATGTATTATTTCATTTTTTTGAAAAATACGTAATTAAATCAAACAATTAGAGGTTTAATTATTTAATTAGCCAATTATGCATCGTTTTGTCCTAGGTGTTACATCAACATTAATCTTCATTTGCTCAAATAATTTGCAGAAGAAATATGGAAAAAATTAGGACTAAATTTGATTTTGGAGGGAAAATTAGTTAATGATCAAGAAAATGATGAAAATAACACCTGAAAATCATGTGGTCATTTTCTCGTCAGAAAATAATGGTCGGAGGTTGCAAAAGCACACAAAACATATAGTATATATTGTGATCGGAGAAAAAAAATAGTTTAGGATGCAAAATTAAAAAATATGCATAATAAAGATTGAAAAATGAAATCAACCCTAATTTATATTGTAATTGTTATTGTAATAATATTTTGAGAATGATGTGTTTAATTTAATAGATGGTTTTGGTATTGATTTTAATATTTATAAGAATATAATTATAACTAGCAGTCCACCCGCGCGATGCACGATTTATTATTTATTGTGTTAATATTTGTAATTTGTAATAATATAATGAAGTTGCATAAACTAACAGATTATTTATAACATCTTTTATTATTTTAATTTAAAACATGTACCATATACAAATGATTTTTCATATTACACATGTGTGTTGCACGAATTGTCATATAATTTTAATAATTTTAATTTTTTTTAATTTTTTTTAATTTTATTTGCTGATTTTATATTTTTGTCAAATTAAAATTATTATATAAAATAATATTTCCTTCAATCATAATAATTAATCTTTCATTTTATATTTTTTATGTGTATATTTGACTCTCATACTTCAATCATCATATATAATTTTCTTACATCATTTCTTCATTTCTCTCGCACAAAATTATTTATTCAATTTGTATTTAGTATACAAAGACAATTTGGTGGGATCTCCTTATATGAAGATATGAGACAATAAGATCTGAAAGAATTTTTTTACCTTGTTTAGCAAATCTTGTATTCTTTCATTTTTTTTAAATTTTATATAGATTTGAGAAATTATTATATTTACGATTTTTTATTGTTCTTTTTCTTCAGACAATAAGATCTGGAAGAATTTTTCTACCTTTAAAAATTTAGCAAATTTTGTATTCTTTCATTTTTTTTTAGTTTCATATAGATTTGAGAAATAATTATATCTATGATTTTTTTTCTTCATTCTTTGTATATCTTGTTTTTTTGTTTTTTTTGTTTTCATTCTCTATGCATCTCTCTTTTGTTGGTAAATCAATGTATCTCTTCATTTCTTAGTTTTATATAAGTTATAAAATAGCTTCTAGAACAAGATTAATTTTTTTTAACTATTATTAAAAAAAATATTTATCAAGTAAGATTTACTATTTTTTTTATATTGACATGACACTTTTAGGCGGGAAAATGACATTCTTGTAATTTTTGTCAACTTTCTTACTTTAATAGATAGTATAGATATGAATATGGACATAAATACAATAGAGGATATTATATTGCAAATGAGATTTTAGTTTTCTCTGTTCTCAACGAACAAATAAAATCAGTTTGGTCTCATTTTCAACATAAATATATTGCATAATATGACAAAATAGCAAATTTATATAAATGTTAATTTGATAGTTTCAAATCTCAAAACTGATAAGATTTATCTCATTTTCTATCTCATTTTCAAGATGAAATAGCAAATTAAGATAAATTTTAATTTGATAGTTTCAAATCTGACAAGATTGATAAGTTATATTTCATTTTTCAACATAAAAATATTGCATAATGTAGCAAAATAGCAAATTAACATAAATCTTATACTTACAAATTTGACAAGATTGATAAGTTTTATCTCATTTTCAACATAAATATATTGCATAAATCAGCAAAATAGCAAATTAACATAAATCTTAATTTGATAGTTTCATATCTATCCATAAGTTTTATCTTTGATATTTGACAGGTTTGGACCCTAATCGTAAAATTATTTTAAAAAAGCATCTCAAAATATTTTCCTTCTTGAAAAAAATAAAAATTCCCAAGTTTTTAGATTATTCCGGATTCAATCTTATACTGGTTGAACCGTAGTTTTCAATTTTTTTTCCCTTACTAGAATCAAACTTGTCTTGATTGAACCTCTAGTTCAACAAACATTACTTACTTATATGTAATAATATTATTTTGTACATTAGTATTAATAATATTAAAATAGAAGATTTGTGCAACATTACTTATATGTAATAATAATATTATTTTATACAATTATTATTAATAATATTAAAACATAATATTTGTGTTTTGTCTTGCCTTTCGGAGGTTTCACAAATATATATCTGGATAAAATATTTTAATCCGGTTTCATAAATTTGAATTTTGAAAATACTAGCTAACAAGTATGAGATAGTAGATTTTCAACTTTCAAGTCTTCTGATTTGATCGACATGCAACGCCAACAATAATAATATTAAATTTTCTTAAGAGAATGAATATGTATGTGCATATGTACTATAATATATATACTTTTTACATGATTTAATTAGGGATGATAATAGGTGGGTTTCAAATTCGAACCTGCCACAAACCCAACCCGTGTGGGACGGATAGAATCTGGTCAAATGGCTCTCGAGGCAGGTTTGAACCCAGTCAAACGAGATTCCTTGAATTCGGACGGATCCTGGAATTTGTTGGACTGGTCCCGGACCCGTCCGTATATATATTATAAATATAATACATATTATATTTAATTCATATAATTTCTAAATATTGCAACAAAATACAAATTTAGGTTAAAGTATTTGAATAGTTAAATTTTGTTAAAACGTTTATAAATGTTTCAAAATATTTTTTATATTGAACAATATGTATGATTTTAAAATTTAAGATCCCTTTTATGTTGAGGTTAAGTTTAAATATTTGAATTTGATATGTTAGATGACTTATGACATGAATGATAGTTTTGTTATTGTAGTGTAAGCAATTATGAAAATTTTGGTTTCGATGGAAATATGATATCTTAATTTTATGGAAATATCGTGGAAATATCCATATCGGTGGAAATATCGGTATATAAATTTATCAATATTTTTCTGATATTTCTCCGACATTCCACCGATATTTATCGATATTTCAATGATATTTCACGGATTTTCATATAATTTGTACCACGAAACCACTGATATCGAAATCAATACCCATATTTATCGATATGTAGTGGATATTTCCCCAATATTTCGTCAATATTTTACCTATTTTCCTATAAATTATACCATGAAGTCACCGATATTAAAATCGATATTTCACCTATTTTCCTACAAATTGTAGGATGGAGTCACTGATATTGAAATATTGAAATCGATATTTCACCTATTTTCCTACAAATTGTAGGATGAAGTCACCGATATTGAAATCGATATTTCGCCGATATACCGATATTTTAACAAAATTTTACGTTTGTGGGATGAAGTCACCGATATTGAAATCGATATTTCGCCGATATTTTATCGATATTTTAACAAAATTTCTTGTTTCTTTACCGGTTATTTGGAAAAATAAAAATATCGGAGATATATCGATTGCACCCTATTTTATCGATCACGTGAAAAAATGAAAATATCGAGAAAATATCGAAGATATTTTCGGATATTTTCATCCATGAGTGTAAGTTTGAAAAAAAGGATTTATTGTCGATCCATATGAGCTAATTGATTTCAGGTTGAAAAGAATCCTAATCGGGATTTGGAAGTGAATTGTTTGAAGGACCGAAGGAAATGGACCTTTGGTGCTAGTCGGTTTGGTGGCCAGACTTTTTGTTGTGTAGCCATCATTAAGTATGAAACGCAAAGATGAAACCTGGTTTTATGAGTGGATGAGTGGGCTAAACACGGTAGTCACGCTGGGCTCGACCTGTACACATATGCTAAGACATGACCGAAAGGGCCAAAGATATGGTCAATCTTCAAAAGATCATAACAAATCTGTTCAAACAAAATTCTATATCTGTTCAATATTTTCTTAGAAAGTTGGGTTGTGACGTGTTTGCAGTCAATTGGTACACAAACAAATTTTGTTGGATGAACAAATTTTCAATAATAACAAATTTTAAGCGGTGTATATGATTCATTCAATTTCAATAGCAGATTCATTAATATTATATAATTTATAGGAATTATAGCAAATCACTAATATCATTAGATATTAAAATAATAGTGTAGCTTTTTCTACACGTTCCACTTCTATTAATTTCTCAATATTATAGTTAATTTTTTTTTATAGAACTTGTCTTGTTTCAAATAATTATATGAACAAATTTTATTGGATGAAAAAATCTTCCATAATAAAAAAATTTAAGCAGTATAGGTGATTCATTCAAATAATATTATAATTTTGTCTACACACGCACAACTTCTATTAGTTTCTCAATATTATAGTTAACTTTTTTATTTTTATTGTACTTATCTTGTTTCAAATAATTATATGAACACATTTTGTTGGATGAACAATCCTCAATAATAAACTTCTATTAATTTCTCAATATTATAGTTAACTTTTTTTTATTGTACTTGTCTTGTTTCAAATAATTATATGAACAAATTTTGTTGGATGAACATCTTCAATAATAAACTTCTATTAATTTCTCAATATAATAGTTAACTTTTTTTTATTGTACTTGTCTTGTTTCAAATAATTATATGAACAAATTTTATTGGATGAACAAATTCTTAATAATAACAAATTTTAAGTGATGTATATGATTAATTCAATTTCAATAGCAGATTCATTAATATTATATAATATATGAAAATTATATCAAATCACTAATATCATCTGATATTAAAATAATAGTGTAGTTTTGTCTACACACCAGTTCTATTAATTTCTCAATATTATAGTTAACTTTTTTTTTTTTATAATACTTGTCTTGTTTAAAATAATTATATAAACAAATTTTGTTGGATGAACAAATCATCAATAATAAAAAAAATTAAGCGGTGTAGTGATTTATTCAAATAATATTATAGTTTTGTCTACACACCACTTCTATTAATGTCTCAATATTATAGTTAACTTTTTTTATTGTACTTGTCTTGTTTCAAATATTTAAATGAACACATTTTGTTGGATGAACAATCCTCAATAATAAACTTCTATTAATTTCTCAATATTAATTAATTTCTCAATATTATAATTAACTTTTTTTATATTGCATTTGTCTTGTTGCAATATTATAGTTAACTTTTTTATTTTTATTGTACTTGTCTTGTTTCAAATAATTATATGAACAAATTTTGTTGGATGAACAATCCTCAATAATAAACTTCTATTAATTTCTCAATATAATAGTTAACTTTGTTTTATTGTACTTATCTTGTTTCAATCGGAGAAGAAGTTCCAGAATGAATTAATCATCCGAACTATTTAAAAGTAAGATTCATCAATCATCCGAGGAATCAAATTGTTCATGAATGATATGAACGGATATTGAAGGAGTATGTTCAAATTCTTGGAGGGAGTATATCAGTGAAGGACTATAATCTAGTGGAAAGATGTGTCCAGCTACTTTACAAATCAATTGTCCCCGAGAAATTGAAGCACATCATCTATAATCTGTTGGATTTCATCTTTGATATGCATAAGAGGGGAAAATGTATATCAAAATTCACCGAAGATAATTTGGTGGTGTGCGAGAATAACTTCTTCGAATTCGATGATGACAATTGCATCCATATTAAGAAGTTTGTGAAGTTTTGGAAGGTGGCTTCATGGACTTCACCATGACCAGAAAGCCAGAGATAAGGTCAATCTTCAAAAGATCATAACAAATCTGTTCAAATAAAATTCTATACCAGAAGATGTTCAACATTTTCTCAGAAAGTTGAGTTGTGACGTGTCTGCAGATAATTGGTACATAAACAATTTTTTGTTGGATGAACAAATCCTTAATAATAATAAATTTTAAGCTCTGTATATGATTCATTTAATTTCAATAGCAGATTCATTAATATTATATAATTTATAGGAATTATATCAAATCACTAATATCATTACATATTAAAATAATAGTGTAGTTTTGTCTACACACGTACAACTTCTATTAATTTCTCAATATTATAGTTAACTTTTTTCTTTATAGAATTTGTCTTATTTCAAATAATTATACTATTAATTTCTCAATATCATAGTTAACTTTTTTTCTTTATAGAACTTGTCTTGTTTCAAATAATTATATGAATAAATTTTGTTGGATGAAAAAATCTTCAATAATAAAAAAATTTAAGCAGGGTAGGTGATTCATTCAAATAATATTATAATTTTGTCTACACATTCAAATAATATTATAATTTTATCTACACACGCACAATTTCTATTAATTTCTCAATATTATAGTTAACTTTTTTTTATTGTACTTGTCTTGTTTCAAATAATTATATGAACACATTTTGTTGGATGAACAATCATCAATAATAAACTTCTATTAATTTCTCAATATTATAGTTAACTTTTTTCATTGTATTTGTCTTGTTTCAAATAATTATATACAAATTTTGTTGGATGAACAAAGATTAATATATGAACTTATGTGATGAAAATGTTTTAGTAATTGAATTAAAATTCAGGAGATAAATATAATTACAGAAGAATAAACTTAATTATGGAAGAATAAACACACGATGTATAAGTGAATTAGATTGAGAAACATATCATTGAATTATATTGAGATCGAGATTAATAAACTTATGTGATGAGAATGGTTTAGTAATTGAATCAAAATTCGGGAGTTATGGAAGAATAAACACACGACATATAAGTAAATTAGACTGAGAGATATCAAACGCATGTGATGAGAAAACACTATGATAAATAAATGAATTAGATTGAGAGATTAATAAAATAATGTGATGAGAAACCAATTTTAGGTGCTTTGAGAGTTGTTTGTTTATCAGATTGAATATGGATCACTCTGGTGACATATAATCAAATCGGTTAAATATCTTGGTAGAGTGGTTAATTTAATATTTGTGATTGCTCATATAATCTTGAGTTGGTCAAAATGATATGTTGATGAGAATTAGATGAAAACATGTCCTAGAACATATTTATTGTTATATTACTTAGTGTGTTGAATCGTAATTTGTTTATTTTATTTTTAAAATTTCTGAAATCTTAATATTCATTTATCTAAATAACATAATTAATTAGGTGTTGAATTTGAGTAATTAATTAGATTCTAATTCAATCGATAGTCTCGTGGAATTGATTTTTCTTACCATTTCTATAATGTGGAATTGATTTTTCTTACTATTTCTATAATTTAGACCGTACATTTGTACATGTAGCTAAATTTTTTAATGAACACATATTTATATCACAAAAACTCATGTGAGACGGTCTCACGGATAGTTTCCGTGAGATGGAGCCCCATCACCACAAATAACATGTGAATTGTAGGGTTTGGGTGGTGGGTAATTGGGTTGTGGGTTGATCCGTCTCACGCAATGCATTAAAATTCCGTGAGACGATCTCACAAGAGACTTACTCTATTTATATACCCCATGATATTAATATTTGGTTTGTCACCAGTTTTCAAGGAATAATTTACAATAATCGAAAATCGTTTAAATTTGGTTTTGTATTTAGGAAAACTGATTTATTTTTTTAATTGTGATATTTTAGGTAGAACATCTAAATTAGAATCCTGAAAGCATTAAGGTCATAACATTAGGGTTAACCGATATATGAGTTTCAAAGAAGAATTTAAAGAGAAGCTTTTAGATGTTTATAAAGGTATATTTCAATAACAGAATAGAAATAGCTTAAATTGAATATTGAGGATCTAATTAAGTTCATTAAAATGTGACATCACTCAAATACTAAAATCAATTAAAATAAATTTTAAATCTTACACTCCAAAGGATTTAATTCTAAATTGAAACATATAAGTTTAACAAACTGCCCACATCAATTGATTAGTTATAATAAGAAGATGAAAACTCAGACAACATTAGGTGGCTGGCATTAATGGCATGGTACGAATTATAATTGCAAAGAAACAAAGAATCTATGACATGTGAAGTTTATTAGATTTAAACAAGATTTCTGACAAAAGGCATCAAAATAATACTGTATACTGTCATGTACTTTGCAAAATTTTCTATTTATATATAGGCATATGTATTTATTTCATATATTATGATTTAATTTTGTTAGATGGTTAGCAATATGTGTGTGTATATATATAATGAGAAATCACATTGTATAATAATATCAACACTTTGAGGGACACACCAACCCCACAAAGGATGATACACAGAAAAACTAAAATTATTAAAAATATTCTATGGATGAAAAAATAATCAAAAGAAAAGAGAAAAAAAACAAACACTTCTCCTATCCTCCATGAAGGAATGATGAAGAAAATTCCTTTTGTGGGGGTGGGGTGGGGGGATGTAAATGTTATTGATCAATTGATGTTCTTTGTTGCAATTATTATTTTATTTTTTATTCACATACTATGTTAACACGTCATGTAAACTCTAATATTAATGGCATTTACTATATAGCTTCTGATCATAATATATAAGTACAAGAATGAAATTAAACACTTTATAGAGGATTGAGGTAGTAGGATTAATTGATACTCATTTTGTATAAGGAAATATGATTTATACCCATAACATAAGAAAAAAATTTACCCACCTTTTTTTTTAATTCATCAAATTTTCAGACTTACAAAATTTAGACATTCGAAACTTGAGTTTAAGGTTTCGAGTTTTGAGATCAGTCACATCTGAAAGTTCTTTATAATGGGTGGTGGACAAAAACACAACTTCAATAAATAAAACATCTTTACAACATGTTTATTTATGAGGTGAATATAAAATATATAATTGTATACATAAAGGGTATTTTTACATTTTTTGCTCCAGAGGATTTGACATGCTTTAAAATGGACCATTATTTGAAAAAGTAAATAAGAAAAAAAGAAAAAAGAAGACTTTTATAGATGTTAAGAGTTGATTGAACAATGAAAAGAGACAAAGGATGTATCCATTCTGGCATTCTATATATCTTTTCACAAAGAAAATATCATCCACATTATTACATCAATATTTATGATAAAGACATGAAGTAGCTGGTAAGATTCTTTTGCTTCCAAAGAATATACTTTTATATATACAACTCCACTAATTCAGATGTCATTTCCATAACTACTACACCTTAACTTCTAGAAAATAACTGCATTAGGTCATGCCATATTCATGTTAAGTATTGTATCTTGTCATATATACCTCTTTTCTCATTATCTCTTAATTAAGCTATATTTTTTCCTTGTCATTTTGGTGTAACAATAAAATGTTTATGTGGCACTTTGCACCTAAAAGTACTAAATATACTTTTAATATATATATATATATATATATATATATATATATATATATTCCCATCAATTATTCATTTTATTTCATATTTTACTAATTACATCCCAATTATATTTATTCCAATATTAGTTAGCTTCTCATCACAAAATCATAGTTCTTCTGTGTAGATATTGTCGGACACTTGTTTGTCGAACAAACAATAACATGTGTGGCTTCAATTGATTGAACAAACAACAATATTAATTTGCGTTCATATATACATTCAACAAGTATTCGTCAAAGAGTTTTATGAGTGTTTAATAGGTGTTAGTTAAACAATACTAGCTATTATGATTTTGTTTGCCATATATTGCTTAAACATAATATCATGTGTTCGAACTTATGGCAGAATACTTGTATTTTTTATCAAGAGCATGTGTCAAATAGACTATTTGACATTGCTTTGTTGAACTATAATATTTTGATGGGAAAAGAACATTACAAATGGATTATTTTTTTGAAAATGGTTGAAAATAACTTACATTTTTGTATGTTGATGATGGTTCGTTTGTTCTTCCAACAACAACATAGAAATTTTACATCAACAAGAGAAAGATAGAAAACGTAAATAAATGATTAGTCTATTACAAAACCTTATTTTTCTACTTCTTAAAAGCTCCAAAATTCAAGAAATTATAGTCACTTGAATCTTGGATTGGAGGTTAATTTCAGGCAGCAACAACAACTTACTAAGACGAGTTGAGATGATCATCTCTTCGCAATATTGAATAAGATTTGAATAGTGTTCACAAAATAATGTGTCATCTCCCAAAATGAAACAACATCATTTTTCGGATTGCAGCACCACAAAACGTATAAGTTCCGACAAATTAGAAAGATGCAATAACTCAAGAAAACACTTTATAAATGAAAAAGAAATGTATATTACTATTTATAGAACCCTATTTTTTTTAAAGAATGATTTAATACATGTAATCTCATTTATAATTTATTATCTTGTGCAAACGAGATTAACTTCAGCATTAATAGCTCTTGATGGCTCAAATTAACAACCAAGTAAAGGCTAGCTCTTGATAACAAAAACGTAACAATAAGATTGCTTATATGTAGATTGATCGTGTTCCTCAATTCATGTTAACACGTGATGGTTTCAAATGAATTTGAACACACACCTCATTCAAATGCGTACAGACTCTCCAAATAATAAAATAGTGAGGGTTGATTTTTCATGCATCTATTTTGAAGGTATATTATATATTATTATGATTATTATGATATAAAATATTAAATATAGAAAATATAAAAACTAGAATCAAATGAGATGATGATGAATACCTTCTCAATCCTATTTTCACTCATCATTTTATTTCACCCTATTTGATTGTGTCCCAAAAATATAAAGTAGGGGAGGAAAATAAAAAAAAAAGGTTGGTATGTAGGGTCAGTGGGGGGAGTGAGAGAGTGGGGCCCACCTAAAAAAAGACAGTAGGTGCACGGCTGAGTATTTATTTTCAGCTTTTCTTGAAATCAACTAGACGATGACTTTGAGTTACCACGTGAAAAGAAACAACAAGAACAACCAACAACAACAACAACAATAATAATAATAATAATAATAATAATAATAGTTAAATATAAAAATCAATCTAAAATATTGGATTTTTTCACTTTGCAATGTAATCTTTTTTTTAATTTGATTACAACATTGAAGTTTTGGAGTTTATCAAAATGCAACTTAAATCATTTTTCGGTCATATGATTTAATTTTTTCATTTTACGATCTAATTTTTTATATCCGATTGCAACTTCTGATTAGAATATATTTTGATGAATTTCAGAACTTGAGGTTGCGATTGGATTAAAAAATAAATAAAGTTATGTTGCAAAACGAAAAATTTAAATCAAGTGCGAGCCACGTGATGTCCACTTTGTGGGAAAAATGGTTTGAAGTGATTTAGTTTGCATTTTGATAAACTTTAAAACTTCAAAGTTATTCGAATAAAAAAAATTCGATTTTAACCTTATTAATGATGATGATGTAGTAATAACAATAATAATTGATTTATTAATCATAATTTTAACAATAATAATCGATTTATTTAATCTTGTAGAGCCTATGAAATTTAATAATGGTAATTAGTTCAGTAATGCTCTTTTAAGATCAGCTTGGTTGATTTTCTTTATATAGTCGCAAAGTCTTCATATTCCAATAAACTTTGTCAGCATCATTGTTGTTAATTCATTCAGAAAAAAAAAAAGATATCTGTAATTTTATTTTATTGGTAAATTAAAAAAACAAATTATTATACTGATCAAACTATAATAATAATCAACTATAATAATAATCACTACATCGCAAACAACGAGTCATAAATTTAAAATGTAATAATATTATATAAGCTATCACATCTTAGTTGTGCCTTCTATTCATTCATCATATAAATTATGATAAATTGAGTTATTTTTTTGGCATGGTGACATTTTGGATAAAATGTGATAATTAAAGATATTAGGCTTATACGTAAAAATAATTCCCCTTTAAACAATAAATTCCAAACTTAAACGTACCATGGTAAGATCTTTTACTTATAATAATGGTGTAGTTATAACTTATCAAGATTGGAACAACATAAATCCAACAAAATCATTTTCAATAAATAAAATAAATGCATCTATATATAAATTATAACCTGAAAATCAATGTTGGATATTTGTGCCATGTAAAATATATAGTATATTGTTTCATATCTTATTGCAACCGTATATACAATATATGTGTGTGCGTGTGTGTATATATATATATATGTGTAGTGTCTTTATATTATATATATATTTTCTTCAATAAATCATCACTACAAGTTGATATAACAAAATTGGAAATGCAATTCTATTTTACTACATGGAATTGGGAATAGATAGACTTAACATAGGCTTTTGTGGAGATGAACTTGTTGTACCTGCCTCATCAATTACCTTCTAAAGCTCTATCTTATCCACACTCTCCCAAATTGCTTCATTCCAAAGGTATACTTTAACAGATTTCATCTACCATTACTTGTCATTTTCGTATCTTTGCACATGCTAATATCTACTATTATTTATTTATTATTGGAAAATAATCTGATATGTGTAATATTAATTGCAAGAAACACAACAACTAAGATCTGAAGAAAAAAAAAAGACTATCTCTGTAAGCTAAATGTGCTTCTAATTTAGTATTCACAATTTTAAGAAACCGTCCCCAAGATACGACTATTAACATCTTGTGATGGTAGTACTCTGCATCACAAGAAACAACGAGTCTATTCACATTTTGAGTCTTCTTCTAGAGTCATGGTAAGTGAGGAAGAAAAAAAATGAAAGTCTTGTAAAATTCAATGTATTTTTAATTAATGTGTAGATTGATTTGTGCCATATGAATGGTCTATATATAGTTTTTTAGGTTTTCCATTAGATGCATCATTTGATTTAAACCAATCAAAACTATTTAACCGTGTAGCTTTATAAAAATTACAATCTAATACTTTTATCGAATCATTTACAAATACTGACCACTTCTAACTCATACCTATTTACAAATACCTTTTAATTTAATTTGGGACATTATTTCAAGATGACTTTTCTTGTCACTTAAAATTTTTAAAATTCTCCAACCTCAATGATAGACGTCTATTCAAACAAAAGAGTACTGAGATCACAATCAAATTTGGATTTCCTTTTCTTGTAGGTTCCACCAAACACTGTCTTAAACATAATTTTAATGACAAAAGAATTAGGGAAAGACAGTTGATTGGATAAGGTTAATTTTGACAAAATTCCACTCCCATTATTTTTCATCTATGAATGATCAAGCAAACATGACAATTAAAAAAAAAAAAAAAATCAAGAAACACATTAAAAGACAGAAAGGGCAACCTACGAATTTCATGTTTTTTTTCTTGAATTTTTTTTATAGTTTTGTTTCTGTCATTGCATATTGCAAATAGACGCGAACAATACTTTTGAGGACGATGTTTTTTGGATCATAACAAAGCCTTGTATACATCTTATATTTTATTATATTTAATACAGTCATATATTAAATAATATAAATAAATAAATAAATAAATAAATATATATATATATGTAACGATTATTTCGAAATATCAAAAGAAATACTCATTAAAATAAAAGATGTTCGTTAATTATCCTTCAACTGACAAAGAATCCATGTTCCTTTTTTTTATTTCTTCCATTTCTTTCTAGATCCAAAAACTTCTTCATTACTCCTACCAGTCAAATGTGCCGGCATTTTTACGATTTCATCTCTTTTAATTTTGTATTGATTTCGTGTGTTATTTTATACCACGTGTGTAATATTACTACAGATGTGACATGCGTTAATAATCAGATAAGATCCTTAAACGAATAAACTGAGTATGACTATATAGTTTTCAAGATTAGTTCTGCTTAGAATTTTGTTTTTAATTTAGGAAGATTGCTTTTTTTTTTTACTATGATTCATGAGGCTATGTTTGTGGGCTCTCCATATGACTGTTGATTCCAATATTTTTGTCTTTCTTTGTGACTGCATGCAACGCACCTATACATAAAGCTAGTCGCCTACTATCTATCTAATTATAAATATAAATTTATTAAAAGATATACTATATATATATATATATTGCCTTTTTAAGTTACATTGATGTTTAGCTTAGTTATCTCTTATTTCAAGGTCAAGTTATGAATAAATAGAGGCAGACTAAAATATATTTTAATTAATTGTTCATTGTTGACTATATATTTTCTTCTTGTATTGGAGTTTGTATATATGGTGCTATCTCAAAGTAGTATTAGCAAGTTGCAAATCCTTTACTATGGGAAAAAAGAAAGCATATATGAATTTCTGCCTGTTACACACTTACACTTAAGCTCGTGCTTCATATACATAATTCTATTTATCTAACCTCGAAGTTATGATACAAAATTTGATTTATAAATATTTTACTGATCAATAATGGGAAAATTGTAACAGAAAATATACTACTGGCCCCTCACCGAAGAAGAGGTTGAATTGAACTAATATATATAGTCTACAGAAATATAAGTATATTTAATTTGCTCGTGTGGGCTTCCACAGAAGGTGTGTTTGCAATGACGGAAGTCTAAAACCCCTGATCAATATCATTTTTTAAAAAATGGTTTATCGTCGGAAAAATTACAACCTTTATTTATATTGTTATTTTAACCAAATTTTTCATTATTTGTCAAATAACACAACATTATATATGTAGTGTGTTTTTTCGACTATGATGGTGAAAAAAAAAACATTCTTCCCAAGTTTACTAAAAAAATAAAAATCAACTTTTCCAAAGCTGATTTTAATCATAAAACATATAGTATATATATAGGTTATGTTATTTTAACCAATAGAGAAAATTTTGATTAAAATGAGAATTTAAATAAAGATTATGACTTTTTTTGGCAATTATTCTAAAAAAATAATAATAATTATGTCAGGGGATTCAAAATTATGTGTTTTTTTTTTTTTTTATGTGTTGTTTTTTTTTTTTATTATTATTATTATTATTATGATGGTATGTATATGGACTGAACGAATCAGGCCAAATGTAAAATTACAGCTAATTAAATCGTGTAAGTGTACAGCTCGCTTCATTTTCATATTCTTCTTAGTCAATACACATATTTTTCTTATTTTTTATTAAAAAAAAATTAAATGACTAAAATACTCTTAATTGTTTTTTAAAATTTCAGGGATCCCTCGTACCTCCCAAGTCCCAGCCCCAGATGGGTCCGTCCCTATGTGTATAGAGCTGGGCAAAATACTGAAAATTTCGATATACCGCACATACCGTGTCGAAAAATATCGAAAATGTCGAAAATTTTGGTACGGTATCGGCATAGCGAGATCAAAATATCGAAATATATTAATATTAATAATATGTATATATATTAACCTAGGGCTTTCAATAAATATTTCGGTGTATATATATATATATATATATATATATATATATATATATATTTTCGATAATTTCGATATGATATGACGGTAAAATTCGGTATACCAAAATATTCGGTATCAAACGGTATAGGCTATCAATATACCGAAAATTTCGTTACGGTACCGGTAAATTTTTTTGGCATACCGAATATTTCGGTACGGTATACGATATGGTATAAAATTTTCGATATACCGTACCGAACCAGCCCTATATGTGTATGATAATATATATATATATATATATATATATATATATAAATTATTTATTAATTTGTTCTTTCATGATACATGGTCAACTCATGTATGAAAAGACAACTAAGAATTTTGGGCCCGTTTTGTCAAGAAGAAAACATCAGAGAATTTGTTTAATTTTGTTTTTCTGCACACGTTTTAAATTCCTTTTCTGGAATTAATTAAAACCAGATCAGATCAGCGCAAAACGCAATTTCGCATGATCAATGATTTTGTCATGGGAAAATATAAAGTGATTATAGAGAAAAAGAAGAGTGCAGCCATTAATAAAGAAATAATGAATGGAAGTCGTTGGCTGCCATCTTGGAATAAATAATATCAAATTTGTAATTAATTACCATAGTAGCCAAGAGTCAATATTACACAACTAACTCTATTTCATAATATACTTTGTTTCCTCCAAGTTGGTTTGTGATGATAGGTAGGTCCATTTTCAAGATTTAAGTCCAATAATGATTGTGTGGATATGTTCGACATATGTGGTCTACTTTCAAATATTAACTCAAGATTTAATTACTAACTAAGATGCTTCGATGCTTTAATATTCATGTTGTTAGATATGGGCTCAACTGCAAAAAGCCCGGCCCATTGAGTTAGTGGATAACGTTGTCAACATATGCAATAACCCAAGGCACCTTGGTCCAGAAGAGCCCCAAAGAAGCCCAACTAGCTGGTTGATGGATTTTATTATAGTCTTGTTCTGTTTGTTATTTACTATTTAGTGGGTTCATTGTGGTATTATATTGGTAAAGGATAATATCATGTGGTTAGTGGTTTGTTATTTCCTTGCTATGTTATGTGTATATAAATGTGAGATGATTAATAAATAAATAAATAAAAACTCATAATAGGGTGACTTGTCATTGTCATGTCCCGTTTTCTTTCCTTAAAAATATCAGAGTTTTTCATTTTTGGGCGTGAAGAGAGAAAGGGGAAGAAGACGTACATGATATAAAATAGAAAGAAAAAATAGAGGACAAGAAGAGATACACTTAAAACATCGGATACGACCGATAAAATGGAGTTTGAAACCTTACGCAGCGGAAAAACATCAGGATCTTTTACAAAGAAGGAGAAATACAATTTTCTTTTACAAACGGACAACATAGCCTTAAAATACAAAACCAGAAGATGGACACAGCTGATAGGGCACCTCTCTCTCTACGCATCAAGATTTTCTTCGTCTCCTGTAGTGTGAGTACAAAATAGGGGTGAGTGCGTTGAATACACTCGTGGGGATACTTTCCTTGTTTTGAACAGTTATTAGGTGAGCGTAACAAATCCAACAAATACTAATTTGGCAAGTAGTCACAGCATATAAAATGCATAGCACACAATGTTAAGAACACACAGCTCTAAGAGCACTCAACTATACTCTGTGCATTCCTAACGTATGATGTTTTTTACTGGCCACCAGTCCATCCCTAACGTGACGTATGGTGCTTTTTACGGGCCACCAGTCCATCCCTAACATGTCTTAGGACATCCGTTCTCGTTCATCGTATCATAAGCTTTGCATGAAAACAATAATCATAAAATATGCATGTACATAATAATCACAGCATGTATTCACAGCACGTAAAGTTCAACAGTTCATTTATCAATTATGGAAAACATTAATCATGTTGAGTTTAGAAGTTACCCCTACCTCGTTCGGTGGTTACCACATGAGTAACGAGTATCAAAGATCTCGTGTCTCAAATCTCGTATCTCAAACCTCGTGTCTCAGATCTCGTGTCTCAAACCTCGTGGCTTAAAGTTCAATCCAACTGATAGCCTACATACGTTACAGTATTTTTAGATCCTTAATAATTATAATTAAAACTGTAAAAGACTCCGGCGGAGAAACGGTGGTTAAATACGCTACAGATCGAGAGCTCTAAAGATCGGAGTTGAAGAAATGAGAATGGATAATCAATCCATATAGTTGAGATGATAGAGAATGAAATTTGGGTCACGACGGAAAAAGAATGAGCTCAATCGGAGTTAAAACGAGCTCAAACGGAACATTTTAGGTTTAGGGGTATTTTGGTAATTTTGGTCAAATGGTTGACTTTGACCAGGCCCACGACCCTCGGTCAACGACGTCTCATCGGCGATGACTCGATAAAGACGAGCGATGAAAAAAACGGGGTTCGGATCGAAAATACGACGTCGCAAGCGACAGGGCACGCGCGGACCCGGCGCCGGGTGAAAAAACACGGCTGCCCCGGCATTGGCTCGGCAGCTGCCGAGTTCGGCAGGATGCCGAGTTTTCTTGGCAGCGGGGCGCGTCTCTCGGCGGTTGCCGAGATTTCTCGGCAGCTCGGTACCCGAAGTCTCCCGGCGTCGGCCCTGCTCGCCAGCCACTTTCCCGGCGGCACCGCCGTATGCCACCACCACTAGGTCTGCCGTAAAGCTTGCACCGCCGGCTATCACCTCCGGCCATCCCTCGCCGGATTCCAACGGTGAATAGTGTCCGAAACTTCGCCACAAAAACCTTCGACGTCACATTCGCAAAAACCAAACCCCACCCTTTTTTTTGCTCCGGCTGGCAACTCCCAGTCGCCGGCGACCCTTTCCGGACCCCCAACCTCCCGTCGCCGGCAACCTTTCCCGGCCACCCCAACACACATATACAACATATATATACACTTTCTCATACACACACACACGCGTACACACACTCCCAACCCTCAGCCTTGGCCGGCGGCCACCTGTCGCCGGCCACCACCACCACCCACCGGTAATCCTAGCCGGCGACCCTCAGTCGCCGACCGCCACCAGCCGTTGCGCACACACACACAGAATCAAGAATACACACACACGTATGGTAATCACACACACACACACCATCGGCTTTGCTTGGCCGACGACTTCCAATCGCCGGCCACCCATCGGAGCACCTCGCCGGCGCATCACCAGCGCCGGCCATCACTTCCTACATGACGGGGCCACCCGGCGCCGCCCACAACAGCAGCTTCACACACACACACACTAACACACCATCAAACTCACACACACATGCATGATGCATACAAACACACATTATTCCAGTCAGGCGCCACCACCTACAGCGGCGCCACCACTCCGGCAGCTCCCCACCATTCTCAGGTGGCCTCGCCAGCCACTGCTCCGGTAAGAAAAGGTAGAGAGAGAAAGAAAAACGAAGAGAGAGAAAGGGTGGCACCAAAGCTAGGGTTTAGGGTTTGAAGCTGTTTTTCGCCGTTTTCCGACGAACGAGAAATTGGAATTATATTTCGAGACCTATCCTAGATTCATCTCGTCGAAACGAACTTCGTGTGCAAAAATCGGTCGAAACCGACAACATTAGATTTTTTCGGCCATCGGCGGTGGCGCGTCGGAAACAGAAAACTGAAAAGAGAGAGAGACTTACGATTTTTCGTCGCTTTCAGCTCGTTCGGAAAAACGGTGATTTTCGAATCGAAACCACCCCTATTTATAGAAATCCGGAAATCACTATTCACCGAAAATATCCGAAACACTGTTCACCAGTAGAAAAGTCTCTGTTACTATTAATCGGTTGAAAAGTCTCCGTTTACTATTCATCGTAAATATCTTCCGGTTTTCCGGATCTTCGGGTTTTGCCCTTTTCGTCGCCGTTCGAGCTACAGGTCTCTAATTGACCCCTAATTCGTTTCTATCTTCTCGTTTCATCAATACGCATCTTATGGTATAAAAATATTCTATATACCATGTCCAAGAAAACTATCCGTCTATATTACGCGTTAAACACGTATCTGAAACGCACGTAATTAATTAGACAGTCAAAATATACACACATAATTATTAAGTCATGCGTTAAAATATTTAATTAACAAATTATATTTCGTTTTGGTCCGGGGCGCTACAGTCATTCTACTCTATAATTTGTGCATCAAAAATACATTTCATTCTCATTTTGTTCTTGGATATATTTGTGTGAGCCCAATAGAATTGTTATAGGGCTCGAGTATTTGCATGAGTGATGCATCTTGGCTTCAATTGACGTGTTGGGTCACTAGTCATTCTGCGATCTATAATTTGTGCAACCCTAATAAAATTTAAACAAAAACAGAACACAAATTTTACAAAACAATGTTTGTTTTGTTCTTTTGTCGTTGATTAAATTTAAAAATTATTTGACTGACAATATCACGTAAGTCAATTTCAACAAACTGATGGTTACATAATCGTGATTAATGGTGATTCGAATTGCAAAACTAAGGTTAAATTTGTGATTTATTTTGCTAAATTTAAAAGTTTAATTGTATTAAACTAGCAATTTATTGATACTACACGTTTTATTTTACAATTGAGCCTTAAAAATATTTGGATAATTTTAATTCTTTAAATATATTCTTTAACAATTAAAAATTAAAGACCTAAATTGGTGCCGATCAATTGTTATATAACATTAATTATTATAGAATAAATGTGACAACATGTGCGCTCTCGATATTATTATTTCAAGAAATTTGTGGATTTCACATTAGATTCGCACTGTCAATAGTGACACTAGCTAGCCATATAAGCCATATTCTTGATGACTTAAAATAAATTATATATACTTGTCAATAATTAATATATATATATATATATACTTGTCAATAATTTATATACATGTATATATGAAGAAGACCTTTGAAAAAAATTACAATCATGTCATTTTTCCATCGAAATCACAAAGATATTTTGGGAAATGATATTTTGCAAGTTAATAGGTATGTGTGTGGGACTAGGGTTGGTAGCTATTATAGGTCAACACGCATGATCAATAACCAATAAATGAATGATTTTAATGTTTTAGTTTTTTTTTTTTTTTTTTACCTAGAGTTTTAGGCTAAAATATAAAAATAAAACAATTCAAAGAAATATATAAAAATAAAACAATTCAAAGAAATAAGAAACAATTCTTCTTGATGCTAGAAAGAGGAGATGTATGTGAAGAGAAAAGAAAGGCAAAAAGCTTCCGTTAGATTTACTTATTTTTCATTCTAATTTTTTTTTTCCACACAGTTTAAATACTTTAAACTTTTTAATTTTAATTCCATTTTTTGTAAATTATATATCAAATTAATCCTCATTCAATAGCTCTAAATTAACATGGATATTAGATATATACAAATAAATGTAAAAAAATTTAAAATGGATTTTTTGGGTAAGTTTGTATTGGTTTTTTTTTTTTTCTTTTTTTAAAAATCTTTATGGTTAATTTGAAATTATAATGCTACTTTGGAGAATTTTAGGCTAAAATGTTGAAATCTAAAAGTAAAGATATATTCTATTTAATAAAATTACAAATAAAAATATTTTAAAAAATTGATAACTTTTAAACAAATTTATATTTTTCAATTCTTATGATATATAAACTCATATTTTTATTCTAAATGTAAGTTGCATAAGGTGATTAACAAAATAGGATTATCGGGCTTTAAATGGGTTAGAAATGAAAATTTATAATCAAAATTATTAAATTTAAAGGTGTTTGTGAAAATAAAATCTTATTTAATAAATAAGATAGATGTCACTTTACTATTTAAAAAATCATGAGTTCAAAACAACTAATTTGAAATTGAATAAGATATTTATTTAAAAATATTTACTAAATACAATTAAAGAGTTTATAAACTCATAAATATATTGCACCCTATCAAAGAGTTGTTAAACTCAATCAAACACCCTCAAAAATATTTCGAACAATTAAAGTCATTCATAAATATAAAATGAATTGTGAAATATATAGTTGTTTTGAATTTAATACAAGTTCGATTAAATTATAATCCATGCATCGCACAGGAACTACACTAGTATATATAATCGGACAAAGTGTGAAGGGTGGATTTTCTGATATGGGCACTAATTGGCCTATTGCCAAGCATGGACACTTCCATTAGGCTTATAGTTATCATCATTACTCGTATTATTATTATTACTTTTTTTTTTGGCCAATAGTAATTAGTGTGCTTTATTATTTATATTATGTAAGTTAAAGTAGTTAATTAATTTTTCATATGACCTAATTCAATCATCAGGAATTTGTTAGTTATACTAATTATTTAGAATTAAGATAGTGATCAAGTTTTATTTTAAATGTGTTTAAGATGGTTATAATATTTCAGTTTGTTTTTTAATAATTTTTTTTCTTTGAAACACGATAGAAAAATTTGAAAGATGGAATTGACAAAAATCTACACATTTTATATTTTATATGTTGGCTCCATGATAATTTTTATATTTAGAGTTTTCAATCTCTAAATTTTGTACTTTTGAAAGGGAAATGTCAAAAATTGTAGATACAGAATGAATAAGTTTCAACAATAAAATGAGGGAGAAAATGTTGAATCATGGTGACTATTGATACGAGGAAAATATGTGCAATTTTGTGGTGATTAATATAAGATTTTAATATCGTTTATTTGATTGGATGCACTATTTTTCTACATATGTGTGAATTATGTCTCCAAGTACTTTATATATTATTTTCTTGATTATTCCAGGGATTTATGGAGTATTTTGAAGTTAAAAGGAAATATTCGAGGATCAAAGGAATGAGACGAGACAAGTGTGGGCTTTTGAAGAACTAAAGAAAGAGAACTTGAGCCCTAAAGAAAAGAATGAGAAAGACCCAATTCACTTTGAAGAAGCTGGGCTAGTAAATGAAAGAAAAGAAATGAGCACAGGCCCACCAGAATGGAAGCAGGGCATATTCACGCCGCCTGCAAAGCATAAATACATGTGCCTTTTTCCCCAAGAAATACTTTTCTTTTGCATTCTTGACTTTGTTGTTCACGTAGGAGATTTTAGAGAGCTTTGGAGAGATTAGAGTTTAGGAGAGACTAGATTAGAGAGAAACTTAGAGTGAGAAACAAGAATTAGGTTTTAATCTTTTATTTTGGAGATTGATTCAAGTTTGTCGCTTTATTTTTTTGGGTTTTTTTTTAATTAAATTTATTTTGTATAAGAACAAGTAATTGCACCCATATCCTCAATTTTATATATCGAAGTAAATGTTGGATTGAATCAAGAGTCATCTTATCCTTCACTTCAAGACAAACCAATCAAATGGTTCATACCTTTTCTAATCTTATCCTCATTTGTTATATTTAACACTAAAAATAAATATTAAAAAAAAAATGAGGGACAAATGAGAACTGGGGAGCTACTTGTTTGTGGATTGAGGATGATAGCAAAAGGGCCAGCAGAAAATATATAAATATATAGTGATTAGTGATCTACTTTTATAAATTTTAAATAATAAGGTAAAATTGTTCATTAAACACATTAAAAAAGTGTGAAATCAATAGTCTTTACGTGGACACTAGCATTGCACAACTGTTATATCTGATGATTAATTTGAAATAATTAAGAGAGTTTGATGTATTTTACCTTATTTTTATAAGAATTATAGTAATACAAACAATTTTACCTTTTTCCTTTTTATTATTATTTATTTAATTTATAAAGTGTAATACCAAGTAAATTAAAATTTTAGAAACATCATCATGTCCACTTAGTGGTTTGAAGGAATAGAACAAATGTTTCTAACTGACAAATCTTTTGTTTAGATATGCAGACAAGAGATAAAGGTTCTCAAATGCTCCAAACAGTTTGTCTCAAACTTTATATGTTTAAGACACATTTTTTGAGTCTATGAGATACTCGAGAT
This sequence comes from Scutellaria minor, assembly GCA_954870855.1. Taxonomy (NCBI): domain Eukaryota; kingdom Viridiplantae; phylum Streptophyta; class Magnoliopsida; order Lamiales; family Lamiaceae; genus Scutellaria; species Scutellaria minor. Next base: position 3,957,479 of record OX940734.1, read on the forward strand.
AAGAAATTTTATCTTGAGCTTTATATGTTTGAGATAGACTGTCTTTTATCATATGATGCTTAAATTACAATATCTCAATATTCATATGAGTCTATTTTGCATGAATAAGGGAAAATTTGAAGAAAGGTCCATTCTTTTATTAGAAATTTCTCTATTTTGCATGAAATTGAATGTAGAACAATTAACAATAATGTATGGAATACTAAATATATATATCTATTAAAAACACAACATCAACTCCAACAACAACAACCAGCTCGACTCACCAAATTATGGGTTTTCATGAGCTACGGGCTAGTCGTTTGCCCCGCCAACCAACCTTAACAATTTTAAATGCAACAAACAAAGATTGAATTTTTGTGGTTGGAAGTTGATTAAATTGACAGATTTGAAATGAATGATTTTCCAAATGCTTTCAAATCTGAGTATAAATTCAAAACTCACCTACATAGCTAAATTATTAATTCCTCAAATATCTCCATCAAACCACAACTTTACATTGTTCATTTGTTCCCTACCAAATGACATGATGTTGAGGCTTCATAATAGATGGCTTAAATTGCTCCATTTGACAAACAAGTTCGAGTATTAATGTTATGGTTTCACATTCACAACATATGCTTTCCACAAAGTTGACACTAATTTCACTTGGTGACATTCCATCCTACATTTTCTCATTCGTTTTGCCAATGATATGGGAGGTCAATAGTTACATCACTCCTACAATCAATTTAGTTAATATATTAAGAAAGAATGAATGTAAATAATCTTAACCAATATTAATTAATAGAAGTTTGAAGATTACAAAGTAAATTATTTTTATTTAAGTATATACAAGTTTTGCAATTATTATTAGCATTATTTAAGCAATATAAAACAATAAACTATATTATATTTTCATCTCCATATTATCTAAATAAAATTGACTACTTGTATATTATTAATGTTCATGCAATTTTTTCGTACACTGAACTTATATGACTTAAAACTTAAATTATAAAAAAAAATCAACTAAAATATGTTAAACTAAATAATAATAATAATAATAATAATAATAATAATAATAATAATAATAATAATAATAATAATAATAATAATAATACAATATGATCTTAATTATAAAAAAATATAAAAAATTAAATTATATATCTTAGACATGCATATATAAAAACTATGACCGTTAGGGCAAACGTAGCATAATCACAAAATTCTCAAAATTCTTTATATACCTAAATTTACTTTAATTTAAAAAATCAAGAGAATAAAAAACTAAATAAGGCTGAGTGATTTAAAATATTAGTGAAATTTCTTAATCTATTATTTAATGAAATTGAATAATTTTGGCAAACTTGTGATTTAGAATATTCTATGGAAATTATTTGGGAAATTTTGATTTTGAGTATTTAATCATATAAGTGAAAGAAAATTCGAGAATCTTTCTAAACTTTAATATTTAAAATTTTATAAATAAAACATAATAAAAAAAATAAGAAAAATGATTATAGTCATAGCAACGTTAAGTTACTTAATATAATAAATAAAATAAAAAAATTTATATTCCTTTACGAATGAAACATATATAATTAAACAATATATTAATAAAACTATATTATCGTTAATGCTAAACTAGATAATATGTACATGAAACACAAAATCATAAAATATTTTTTCAGTATAAATAATATTCTTAAAAATATTCTAATTTTACTCCATTTAATTTTTAAAAGTTGGTGTATATAAAATAGACAACTCAGAGCTAAAAAAGATGTTTCAAAACTAAAGAAGAAAAAGGCAGATGTAATGTATATGTGTGACTGTGTACATATATATGTAGCATGTGTGTGTGTGTGTGGGGATCACATGTAGGAAGTGTCCATTGTATATGACATGCAGGATAGATGTTGCATTCTCTAAGGTGGAGGAGCTCATCACCCTCCTTTTCTTTTTCTTCTTTTAATTATTTCATTAATTCAACCTTCATGTATACTAAATTCATGTAATGATGCTTACAAGACAATAATAAAGAATTGGACACCCTTTTTATAGTATATCTCAAACCAATACACATATATATATATATATAGTAGGTGCAGCATAAAAAAGATGATAGAAATTGGGAATCTTATAGTACTACTTTCCGCGTATCCAACTCGTAGATCTCTTCATTAATTGTGATCCTTATATTCTCTGTCTACAACTAGACCTAACTCCTCTTCTTCCTTTCTCTCTCTTCAACATCTGTGTAATAACCCTAATCATGTTCAAATCAGCTCAGCTCCCAGATTGTGTCTACAAGAATGAGCCCATGTTGATTTGCCCTAAAAGCCCAACTCCAAACTACACTCTTTCTCTCTCCAACCTTGATGATCAGAAGTTCCTCAGATTCACAATCAAGTATTTGTATGTTTTCAGAAAAGCTGTGGAGATTGAAACCCTTAAGGAGTGTTTGGCTAGGGTTCTAGTTGAGTACTACCCATTGGCTGGGAGATTGAGGAAAATGGATGATCATAAACTTGGAGTTGAGTGCAATGGAGAAGGTGCTGTGTTTGCAGAAGCAGAGATGGAGTTGAGAGTTGAGGAGTTTCTTGAATTTGTAAGGAAGCCAAACAGGTCCTTAAGGAAACTCTTGTACAGAGTTGAAGCACATGCCTTTTTGGATATTCCTCCTCTTGTTCTTCAGGTTTGCTCTTTTGATGTTTTGATTTTTTTTTTTTGGAAATTATGGGACAAGATTATAGTGTTTCACTGAACCATGATGATAATTTGGATAACATAATGATTAGTGAAGTGTTTTGTTTAGATATTGCTTTAGGATTAATCAATTTGGTACACCTAAATTAATTTCCTGAAAATGAGGCGTGGATTTTTTTTTTTAATTGTGCTCTTAATTCCTTAAATGGAGCCAATTTCAAATTCCAGTCCTACCCCTTTATTTTATATTTAGTTAAAGAAATTTGAAGTTTTTTCAATACATAGATCAAGAAATTAATCTTTGGAACTTATTTTCCATCCATCTATATCGTTTTATGAATTATTTGTTTAGGAGTTAATCATTTGTGTAGGGATCTACATATAATATTTTTTCTTCTGGAAACTGAAAATTAATAGTAGTGCACTATTTGTTTATCTTTTGAATTTCTAATATATGGCACAGTAAATACATAAAACTCACCGATTATAATATTCCTATGGGAAATATCAATTCGTCATTTAGGAATGGATTTAGAATTTTCTTTTAAGGGATAATATTTTTCATATCATAACATAAAGGAGGTTAAATCTTACGAAGTAATTTTCATGATGTAAAGAAGATAAAGTTTTATAAATTAATGATGTGAAGAAAGACATAAAAGATTATATATAAAATAATATTTTTTTAAGTCCAACAGAGATGATTATCCTCATACGTACCTCTAAATATATCCCTAAGGTGACATTGTAATTTTGAATCGTATTCGTAGTCTTTCTACTTTATTTTATTAAAACCTTAAGTTTGTCCATTTACTTATCATATGCGCATTTTAATGTTTCCACAGTTTGTGTGTTTATATCTAATATAAATTATTAATTTCAAATCACATAAATATCATTTTTATATATCATTAATATTAATATGTATATTAAGATATGTCTACAATGGACAAACAGACATTTTATATGAAAACCTTCATTAAGAGGGCGGCTGAAAATGGATCTGGATCGTATATTATGTTTTGGTGCTTAATCTTATATTCTATTGTGTTTAATATATGTCATATGTTAACTAATTATGTAATTTATAAGTGTTGTATGTTGATTATTTCCGAATACCAAATGAAACATACAATGAAAAATAAAATCTTGTTTGGTTGAAAACCAAAAACAGTATCCATATAAATAGTACTTTTTATCTATTTCAAATAAGTATCATTTTAGAGGTCAAACGTTATTTCCAATTATTTATCTTTTTAGATTTTTCCATTCTAAAATTGTCATTGTTATACTCCCTTAGCTAAAATTTAAAAATTTAATAGTACTCTTTTTTACAATTAATTTGATTTTCTTTTCAGCCTTGGTTCCTAAATCTTAATTAATTAAAAATATATATTCAATTTCTATATCTCTTAATCTATAACAACAACTCTATGATAACACTTAATTGAAATCAAAGCAACCACTTATATATAACATGAAATTCGTGTAAATTTTAGTGAAGAAAAAAAAAGGCAACTTTAAAAATAGGTGGTTAATTATTGAGAAGGAAAGAATAGAAAAAGTGTTATATTTGGGGGGTAGCGACGTTTCCAAGAGAACATGTGTCGGTTCCCTCGCCCACTAACCCTTGGCTCCTCCCCCTCTCTCCCCCCAAGAATATATTCCCAACTTCTTTTAATTTTACCCTTTTCTTTTTACATTTTTTTTCCCTTTTCAATTTTCTCTTTCACATGATGTCTTTCCCTCTTATTTATAATTGATCATGCTAGATAGAGATAAGTATCACACTAACTTTGTCCTTATTGGTAAGAATTTGAATTTATGTTGGTTATACATTTCACCTGATTGAAAAAGTCTATGATCAGTTGAGAAATTTTTCATCTCTACCTAATCAAAAATACCATAATAACTTTTAATTAGTTAGAAGAAAGAGAATTACTTTTTGAGACATCTTCTTTATATATTCATATCAACATACATCATTAACATTGACATAGTTCTACTTTTATGACATATCAACAATTTCATAAGGTTTTATCTACACTAGCTCATACAATAAACAAATATAATTGTTTCACCCAACTTGAACCATCAAACCCATAATGACATCTTTTTTGCATTATGTTTAAATCAGTATGGTTTATTAGTATTAGACAAAAGATAAATATTTATCATAAATAAAAAGAAGAAAACTATGTACTTTATAATGTAAATATGTAAAACTATGTATTAATAAATGTCACATTGGCTATTAGCTATAGTATATTATACAAGAAAAGACCCAGAAAACAAATGACCCTACAATATGTTGATCATGGCAAACATCAACTTGCCATGCCCTTTCTCTCACTTGTTCTTTTCACTACACTCGTCACTTTGCTGACCCCCCCTCTCAAGTAATAATTTTTATTATTTTTGCATCCTAGTCGTCTTTTTTAATCATTAACATAAACCATCGTCCTTTTAAGTCACTTTCACCTAAACAACCAAAATGATTCTAAAAGGTGAGCAAACAACTATTATATTTTCCTTATATTTTCTGTGTATATACACCTACCCATTACTAAACACATCATATTTAAAAAATATATATTAAAAGATATAAATACCTTTATCAAAAGGAAACATATATTAAAAGATATAAATATTCTTATTATTAACTGTTTATTTAATTTAATTTTATATAATTGAAAGGACAAAATAATTATATTATAGGATGTGTTTAGAAATTTGATATTATTAAATCATTTTAAAATAGGTGTATTTAGTAACATATGTTTAATAACAGGTGGGGTGCGTCAGACCGAATCCTCTGTACCAAAATCTCTGTCTCATTTGTGTGCCACATTAAAACTACGTAGTTTTGATATTGGAAAAAAACTTATAATTTGTAACCGTTTTTAATTTGAAAATCAATATAACGTGTTTTGGGATGTGGTACATGCATGGTACATGAATATTTGGTACAGGGGATCTGATTTGGGGGTGCATATAGCTTTCTCAAGCTTTTTTTTTTTTCAAATTGGAAGAGTATTTTTGTTATATATATATATATATTTATTTATTTATGGTAACTTGTTGTATGAGAGGAAAAAAAATAAACATCTTCGGGTAAAAGAATTCACTCAATTGCCTTTTCTTTTACAAACTTACTATTTTGGACAAAACATTCTATAATTTAGTTACTTTAGTTACCGTACAATCTTTACCTTTTACTGTGTGTTTCAGGTGACAAATCTGCGATGTGGAGGTATGATCCTCTGCACCGCAATCAACCACTGTATCTGTGATGGGACAGGCACATCCCAATTTCTACATGCTTGGGCCCACATGCACCAATCCCAGGATCCATCAATCCAACCGTTCCACTCTCGCCACGTGTTCCAACCCCGTAGCCCACCACAGGTAACCTTCTCCCACCCCGGATTTACCAAAACTACCCCCACCACCGATTCAAATGCCCAAAAAGCCCTCAACATCTTCGAGTTTCTACAGTCCCAACCACTCATCCCTTCATCCACAACATTCTCACCCTCCCAGATCCTCCACCTGAAAAGACAATGCTACCCCTCGCTAAAATGCACCACCTTCGAGGTCCTCGCTTCGCACACGTGGCGGTGCTGGGTCAAAGCCCTAGGCCTCCCACCTTCCCTCCCAGTCAAACTCCTGTTCTCAGTCAACGTCAGGGCTAAAATGCGCCCCAAACTGCCACAAGGGTATTACGGGAACGGGTTCGTGCTAGCGTGCGCCGAGGCGAAGGTTAAGGAACTAATCGCGCTTAACATGTACCATGGAGTGAAGTTAGTACAACATGCGAAATCGACAGTCACAAATGACTATGTCCACTCCATGGTTGACTTGTTAGAGGATAAAACGATGAGCACTGATCTAACAGCAAGCTTGGTGATATCACAATGGTCAAAATTAGGGTTAGAAGAGTTGGATTTTGGAGAAGGGAAAGCTGTCCACATGGGGCCTCTAAGTAGTGACATTTACTGTTTGTTCTTGCCTGTTGCTGGAGATTTTGATGCTGTTAAGGTTCTCATATCCATGCCTGAAAACGTGGTTGATAAATTTGAGTTCTACATGAAAGAATTTGGAGTTTTGGAGAATGGAGATGCAAAGAATCTCTATGGAGTTGATAATCTCAAGATGGTTTCTGTTTAAGTTGTATAACCAGATTGGGATTCATCATTCATCAAGTTATTATATGTAATGGAAACTATGTAAAATGCATGAGTTAATATTGATTTGGAGTGTAATTATTTTAATCCATTTATGTTAAATTCTTATTAATTATATATATTGATCATGCATTTTTAAAGTGTATATCATCCCTTTCTACCATAATTAGGATAGTGAATTAATATTATAACACAATAAATAATATATATATATATATACACACAACAGAAATATAAAAAAACGATAATTTTAACTTTATGATAATTAGTATTTTCTATTACACAATTATTATTTTAAAATTTTCATCCAAATTGTGATAGAAAAATAATAAAACTATATTTTATGATAAAAATGGTTAATTTTAATTGATTATGTGGTGTAAACAAATAAATGACTATTATACCTCCCAATATCTTTATATATATGTACACTTTCTATTATATCACAAGGATGCTTATTACCAAATTCGAAATGAAATTATTCTATATTGGTAAACAGAGACGGATCTGTATTCTCTGGGGTGCGGCACGTGCCCCCACATTTTTTTTGAATTTTTTTATTATTATATATGTATGTATGGATTTCATGTAATTACCTCAATTAAAATGAAAATAATAAGATCATCCCACCATAATTTAATAGAGAATGACATGTGGGTGTGGCTCAATACAATATATAAATATACAATTTATTATTAAAGCAAATCACTTCTCAATATGAATGATAGTTTGATTGTATATATTGAAAAAGAGGTTTTTGATGGTATTGATAATGAGTCAATAATGTAAATATTTCAATTAATGATAACTCGTAGGTTTCAATTGCAATAAACTTTGATTGTTATGTATTAAAAAATTTCTTCACGTATTTTATATTTTAGTTATTTTGTACCCCAGCCATTAAAAAAGTCTGGATCCGTCCCTGTTGGTAAAGAGATGTGTATGATTGTATAATAAAATTTTAAATTTTCTTTTTCTAAAGTGTTACTAATCTCTCTCTCTATAGTTTTTATGTATAAATTTAAGATACCGATATAATAAGTATATAGCACTTATCATGGTTAGAGTGACTACTATATTTAAGTAAATTATCATCATCGTATAATCTGGGATAACATTTTTTTTTCAACTTAGTGCCCTTTAATTTAGTCCACAATGTTGATCCACAAAGCACCCCCTTTTTTTAAGTTTTCCATATTTGGTCAAGCAATTGAATACTATAAATATAAGTATAATTTTTATTTCCTTTAACATTTTACTATTGTCCACTAGCTAGCCTAGCTAGGCCACTACTAGGCCACTTTATAGATCCACATGAAAGATACTCTTTGACAACTTTTTCTTCATTTTATCATTTTCAAAAGTAAAATTTTATATGTTAGACGTTTGGTGGGTTCATATGCCGACATGACTAGTTTCCTTTTTAACTAATTTACGACTCCAAGGACTATTTATTCTCAACATATTAATTATTACTAATCGAAATTTCACTTATTAAAAACTATTAAATTACATAATTTATTCTTTGGAAAATTTTATTGAGCATTCAAAGCAACACAAATATATTTGATACAGTACCTTGTACTATTGTACTTTCATGGACGGATCTTCACCGCACTATCCAAAATATCCTTTTATATGTATATATATCTAGAGTTTATTTTTTAATTGAGCTAAGTCCAAAAATCTACATAAGTCAATTAAAGATAAAACTCACTCACAAATTTAATACCCTTATATTTGGATTGGGATTTGCCTTGCCCATCAAAATTTGGATGGGCAAAATATAAATATTTGTTTGTTATGGGATCTTGGGTGATTCTCAAATCCTTTTTTTTTTTTCATATTTTTTTCTATTATTTCTACAATTCACAATAAAAAAATCTACAATATAAAAAAAAACATATTATATTTTCTACGGTTTTCAATGTGATGATGACATCTGAATTTTAATCCTACCCTATAAAGTCCCAAAAACAAACACAAAATTATCAAAATCCATTTGAATTTCAAATTCATATTGCAAAATTCACCTACACCCCAGTCCAAACACACCTATATTATCCCGTGCGATGCACGGTCATAAAATTTAGAATAATATAATTATGTTGCAGTTAAAAATAAATATGTATATATATATATATATTTCATGAAATAAAAATATTTATTAATAGATTATACATTTAAAATAATAGAGATTGATAAAAAAATTATGTTTTGAAGTCTTGTGGAACACAAATTAAGTGAACATTGAAATATTTTGTTATATGTATATATTAATGTGCCGAAACGTCTACTATTCAGTCCACCCCACTATTAAATTCTGGATCCGCCTCTGTATACTTTGATAATATTGTTATATATGTGATATTTTAAAAAAAATTAAATATAACATTAAAATCATTTTTCATCTCATAACTATATATATAGTGTGTCTTCCGATTTTTGTCTCATAAGTATCATGATTTTCAATTTAGTCATAACTATATATATGATGTCTTCCGATTTTTGTCTTATAAGTATCATGATTTTCAATTTAGTCACATAATTCAAGAATCGGTTTGATTTTAGTCTAATTTTGATTGAAAAATACGAATTTCGACTTGCTATTCACATGACCTCCAAATTGGAGTTTTCCAATGACTTAAAAGTGACGTGACAGCACGTGTGTCATTTTTATTAATTGACATGTGTTGTTACATCACGTCACGTCTGGATCACCAAAAAACTTTAATTCGATAAATTAATTGAATTGAAATTGGATATATTTTTAAATTATAAAATAAAAATAAAAATCGTAAATATCAAAATTAGAAGACACTTTATTAATAAGACGAAAAATGATGACATATTCTTAAAAGCATTTATGTTTAGTCGTCTATTTAATCTGAATTGGTTCTCGATCATGGTCACTAATTATGACAAGAATATATAATAGAGTATTATGTCATAGTTGAAACTTGAACAAAGTTTAATTTGCCAAGATTTTGTCGCTGACTCACGTTTGATTGGCAAGGAAAAAGAAGTCAAAAATTGGAATATTGTGCTTTTTTACTCGTAATGTGTAGAAAAAGTTTGTTTCCATGTGCTATGTAATAATACTTAAAAGATATCGTGCTTGATCCGTTAATCACGAATGAATTTCATATAATTAAATTCGAATTTACGAACATTTGACACATAAATAATCAAAGAAATAGATAAATAAATAATCTTGTGCCATCATCATTTTAGTTGCATTAAGTTATACGTATTAAGGCATTTGTATGTCTTACACTATCAAAATATTATTAAAAAAAAATTATGAATCTGTCACTTTCATTATCCATCGAGCCAAGTCGTAATATTTATTTCGAACGAAGGTCAAGTTACCATCATTTTGACCGAAAATTGCTAAATAATTATTTCATAACTTTTCAATTAGGGAGAATAGGATTAGTAGGATAAGATTAGGTCTTACATGAGATGGTTTCACTGAAACCTTATGTAAAACGAAATTCATATGAATTAATACGAATGAGTCAATTCATTTAACACGATCAAATTAATTTCACATAAAATCTTATGTAAAATGGTTTTATATAAATTTTGACAATTCATGCGTATCTTACAAATGTGGGGTTCAGTTTGCGAGGAGCATTAACTTTTAATCGAAGCATTTTATATGCAGCATTACCATTGATAAAAATGGGTGGAAATGGCCATATAAAAATAACAAAATTGTAACAACCACTTTCTTATAATGATAACACTTTTTAGCTAATGAAGTGTTTTGAATAACAATATTATTGATAATAATGGAATCGAGGCTCATTTACTTGAATAAACTCACTTTTCTTTTATTTCTTTATCAATTTCTTTCATCCTTCCACTCGACTGGTCTTTCATAAAACGACTTTTTAAAATTGTTTGAATCATCTATCAATTGTGGGGAAGGTTTACTCACGAAGGATAAATGTAATATTTTATATATTCTCTTATCACATTTCAAGTTTCACTCTAATTTCTGATTCTTAGATTATATATTCTTATTTTGATTGCTCCTTTCAAATAAATCATACAGCTTGTGCAACACGACTATACAACTTATGTCACATGAGTCATAAGAGTGTGCATGTGGCTCGTGCCACACGACAATATGATTGGGTTGCTCATGTCAATTTATCTCGATCATGGTTACTATACTTTTGGTTGGTTAGCTCTTGATGCATGAACAATAATAATATTAATTAGTGTGTTTCAACTATTTATTTTTCACGAGTTGTGTGTATTTATGTTAAATCAATGCAAATAATATTCATATTTTAGTTAAATTGTGTTATTCCAACTTGGACCACTCGTCAATGGAATTTAATTAGGCCTCTCCATTTATTAGTTTTGATTAGCCCATTCTTATGTCAACGTGAAAAGCCCATTTAAAGGCCCATATGAAATTTCCATAGCCTATGGATTCGCTTTGAAACTATTCCTCCACCGTCGTCGGAGACGACGTCGTTCTCGCCGGAGAATGCGGCGGAGAAACCATGGGAGGAGAAAGTAGCAGAAAGGGAAGCTTCGAGGCCGCGAAGTCACCGTTTTAGCCATTTTTCTCCTCTCCAATCCTTCTCGAGGTTAGTAGTCTCAGAATACTTAGCTTAAATTCATAGTTTACCAGTTGTGGCTTTTCGGAATTGCTGAATTTATCGCATGAAGATCTCTTCTTAGGTTTAATTTTCAGTTTCTAAAATTGTTTCTCGGATAGAGTCGATAGACATATAGAATTGCAAATGTTGATTCAATTTCCGGATGAATTTCCTTGAAGTGGTAACACGATAGTGTTGGATGGTATCATGATTATGGTTGTTTGGTAATTAGTATAGGAATCATAGCCATGATAATGGAAGTGAGGTTCTGCTAAGTGATGAGATCATAAAATTAATTTTCCAGTTGAGGTCAGATAATCCTGGCTGAGTTAAATTTAAATTGTCACCTGTCTGCTAGTTGCATTGGTGCATAGTGCAGTTAACATGTAGGTAGTAGGTGTTTCCATTGATATATTTTGTTCAGAATTCATCTTGACCTGAAATAGTATCACATCACTGAATCCGCAGATGTTCAGTTCTTTAACCCGAAAATTGGAATACAGAGTGTCCCTTTGGAAGTTTCATCACAAAAGAATGGTAATCTTGATTTCTGTTTGTTGGGGGTGGGGGACTATTGGTTTAGCATGTTTTCGAATCTTGACTAAAGTCGTAGTTTGTTTCATTCTCTATTTCTGGACATACAACATTATAGTGAAATTTGATTTTAACTTGATAAATTGTATTTCTTTGTTGTTGACAGCCACTCCATGTGGCTTGTTCAAACATGATCCATGATTTTAAAACTATTTTATTCTTTCCATTTGTGTTCTGTGCATGAGTCATTTTTTTCTTATATGTAGTTATTCTATATGCAGTTGGCCTGAATGATGTCATTCTTGGAACAACTGTTAGAAAACAGGTAATCTCTGGAAGAGGTGCAATTTTACTGTCTGTGAGGTCATCTTTATGCAAGTAAGAATTGTTAAAAAACCTATTTGAGCTTTAAGAAGTTTGATATATAAACAAAGGTTTGATAAAATCACCTTGAAGTTTGGTCTACTGTAAATTAAGTGTTTCTTCATATTTGTTTCTGTTTTATAAATTGCGCATATTTTATATCATTGTCTAATAAGGCTTTCCATTTTTGATTTAAATTATTTTATACCATTATTCCTTGTGGATTAATAGAAAGAAATATCATGTAGTAATTATAATACCTTAAAAGAGTATTTGTAATTACAATATTACTCAGTTTGCATTGAGAGATTTATTCTGTAAGCAACCTTCTAAGTAATATCGTTCTTCTTTTCTAGCATGACAACAAAGAACAATTCATATTCATGCTCCTTTTATGTTTCCTCTGGTTTAGACTGAAAACCTCTTTCTCTTCTATAACACATTCAGCACCACCCCAAATCTGCCATCCAGACACTAAAACTCACATAGCCATAAACACACATAAACACACTTATTTGGTGCAAATTAGTGATATTTACATATTAACATACATACACACACACACACAAGCACACACATGTAAGTCTTGGGATGCATAGGTATAAACATTGATCACAAGTTCTTAACATAAGTTAAAGAGCATGAAAGGGTATGAAGAGAAGCTGATGAAAGTATTTTGTCTGAGGTTAGCTTTTCAGAGACATTGTTTGGGATGTAAGTGGTGGAGTTCATTCAAGAAAGGTGCTTCTTCAACATCTTCAATTCTTATTTTCTGCTTCGTCGTATTGTTTTCACTGCTTGCTGTGGTCGACTGGATTAACCTTGTAAGTATCTTTAAACAAATACTCTTCTCATGAATTTCCAAAATTATCAAAAAAAAAAGAAAGAATAAATTGTTCACTCTGTGTGTGTGAAGATAACTAGTTTAGTGTTTTCTTACAATGTGAAAGCAATATACTTGTGAGATAAGAGTCTCCTATTATCAGTTTAGTCTAAAAGAGGGAAACACAATCTTCATTTTCTCTCGGCATTGTGAATAAATTTGGTTTCTTCTCTGTATGGAGAGACTATACATTAATCATAATGTAAATCATTTTTGTTCATGATAATAATTTTGGTTGAATTCACAACACATAATTAAACTCTTCATTTTTTCTGCATTTCTGATTTCTGCATGTTTATCTTCTTAGGATTATAAATAATCTAAACAAGGCTATTAGATCATTAGATCAGGCTCAGACATTGTCTAATTGAGCCATATAAAGTCTATGACCTTAAATTAATCTTGCTTGTGGAATCATTAAGAGAAAAAAAAAAAAAAATTGACATCGCATCTCAAGGAAAAAAAATTCTTAAGAAAAAAAAATTAGAATTTTGCTCTCTCCTCTATTAATTGCTTTGCGTGTAGTAATGTATTGACTATTTACTCACCTAATACGAAAATCATCTCAGACATGCAGACTTTAGTAAACAATTATTTCTCAAATCATAATTGATTTGTTTTCCTAAAAAAAAAGTTCTTACATTTCGTTCTTGTGTTTGCAGCCAAAGATAACAAGTAATTTAGTTGATATTAACTAAGAGGTCCTTATCTTAAAACCCTTATCTATTAAGATCAAATGAGATTTATATTCCAATTGGTAGGATTCCTCTTTTGTTTCAATTATCGCAGCATTTGCACGTGTATTTTCTATTTTGTTTATGTGTAAGGAACTATTAGTGGGCTGCTGAGCAGCAACTTAAAAAAAACCAAAATTAGAAGTTACTCGTGACGATGATCTGACAATTGATATAAGAGATAAAAACAATGTTGAAATAGAGGATTTCGTCCGCATTAAGTACAAATTAATAAGACTTATGTCCATTAATGTTCATTCAAATTGTTAAATTTTGATGTGTTATTTTTAACATTTATTCAAATTTTATTATTAAGTTTTTTAGTTTTCCGTTTGAGGGAATAATTTACTAATTGAACCTGGATGAAATTTAATCAAGTAGTTTGCTATTAACGTTAGTGTAAAAAAAAAGGGATTCCTTAAACATACAATCGGCAACTCGAAAAAAAGATGAAATTTAGTTCAAGAATAAGAGATTCTGTTTGCATTAATAGACATGTCTATTAACTAGATATGGCTGCTTAATTACAGCCATATAGTTTCCGTAGTCATGTGAAATACATCAACTTTAGCTTTATATGATCATGTGAAAATATGAGAAATTATGTTTTCTTTTCAAAGTGAATAATTTGAATCTTTTACTGTGAAACGAAAGTTTATCTTATATTTAAATTTATTAATACATGATATGTATTCAATGATGATGTTGCCGGTGTGTATATTGGAAACACACTAATGTAACGAAATTGAAGGCAACATTATTAAAATTTAAATTAAATACTTATTACCATGATGTTATATTAAGTACTTTTCATTACCAATTATTGTTAGGAGAATTGGCAGCTCTCATCAAAGTTCAAACATTCTCCCTCCCCTACTTCCTAATTTATGAAGAATTCAAATTTTAGAAAGGAAAAAAAAATCTTAATGCAAACATTATGTTATGCATGAATCAATTTGATTGTTTTTTAGGCTAAATATGCTGGATACTCCCTCCAAAATGTGCCCAAATATTCCACCAAAAAGCCAACAAATGCCCTCAAGGCCCCCCTAGACTGTGCTACATGGAATCTCACCTGGACCTGCCCGAGAAACTATTACAAACCTTCAGCAAATCCTTGGTCAGGATCAACAACCTGCCCGGAGTATTTCCGGTGGATTCATGAAGATCTAAGGCACTGGAAACAAACAGGAATAACGAAAGAAATGGTGGAAACAACGCTAGAGAAGCTCAAGTACCATAAGGCGCATTTGAGACTGACAATTTTGGACGGGAAGATCTACACAAGCAAGAATTGGATTGGGACTCGTTCTTTAATCTCATTATGGGGGATTGTACAGCTGGCAAGGAGGTACCCTGGGAAATTGCCTAATTTGGAGCTAATCTTTGACACTCTTGACAGGCCTTTTTTCGAAGCCAAGGACTTCCGGCAGCCGGATTCCGTCCTGCCGCCGCTGTTCCGGTACTGTTCCACCAATCAACATTTGGATATCGTCTTCCCCGATTGGACATTTTGGGGCTGGTAATGCTTCAACCTTTTTTTTTCAGTTCTTTGTTATTCCCAGTTTTCTTCTGGGATAAAAAGGCTTGGAATGCAAATATATTCATGTGGGAAAAAATAAGAATTAGAAAGAACGAAATTGAGGTACTTTTACATGATTAATTCCACTTTACCATTATATATATATATATATATATATATATATATATATATATATATACAGTTTCTTCCATGCACTTCCTTCATTTTTTGGGGCTACCAGAGATTTTTTTTTTTAAAATATCTATCAATTGTGAAACGTTTACACTATCTTCTTTATTCTGGTTTTGAAAAATTTGACCATTTGAAAATTTCAATTTCATGTTGTGTTTCAGCCTCATTCTACGAATGTGTGTTTTAAGCATGGTCCATAATAGCATGTGTGGTGCAAATATGAAATTAAATGCAGTAATATTCTGCATTAATCTCATTTTCTATGTACTGCATTTTTATAATGATACATGTTAGGACAGTAAACTGAAACAAAATAGGAAATCCAAACTGCTATTTGATATTCTTTGTTATCATTATCGGTAGAAAAAATATTTAAACATTTACATATAGATATTTGAATTATAATATTCTTACTAAATACTTGAATAATGTTTAGTGTTTCGCAATTAATGTTTATTATTATTTTGTGTAGGGCTGAGATAAAAATAAAGCCATGGAGAAGTGTGTTGAAGGACATAAAAGACGAATATAAGAAGATAAAATGGGAGGATAGATTGCCCTATGCCTATTGGAGGGGAAACCCTAATGTTTCGGAATGGAGACGTGACCTTTTGAAGTGCAATGTCACTCCTCAAACTGATTGGAATGCTCGACTTTATGTTGAAGTAATTCTCTCACACTTTTACGACTAATTTCACTTTTCATGTTGAATAGTTGTGTGAAATCGGACTTGTTTATGTTAATGATGCCTAAAATATTATTTTGAGCTTGTTCGTAAATAGAATTGTGTAATGTTTGCGTTTCAGAATTGGATGGAAAACACGAAAGAAGAAATTAAGAAATCAAATCTTGAAAACCAATGCACCCACAGGTTAGAAATTAGCCATAAATTTAACATAATTTTTTGTTTGTTGGTTTGAGCATGCTTAAATTGTTAGGTTATTTACTTCACATGTTAAAATTGCAAAACATGCATAAATTCTTAGGTTATTTACTTTGTAGTGAGGTTGTTCAAGATTTAATAAATTTCATGTGAAATGAACTAATTCTACTTCTACAAAATCCCTTAAAATGTACTTCTTTGCGTATGGTTTTCTGCATTTCAGGTACAAAATATACATAGAAGGATATGCATGGTCTGTGAGCGACAAGTATATTTTAGCATGCAACTCTCCAACGTTACTGATGACACCTCGTTATTATGATTTCTTCACAAGAAGCTTGATCCCTCAACACCATTATTGGCCTGTTAGGAACGATGATAAATGCAGGTCTGTCAAATTCGCAGTTGAATGGGGAAACAATCATACAGAAAAGGTATACTTGATTTAACACATGATTCCAAACTAAACCGTATATATATATACACACACATATATATACACACATATATACACACACACTAGTTTCAAATCACGTGCGTTGCACATGGAAATCAATTCAAATTAAGGAAATAAATAATACAAAGACCTTATATATAACACTTTTATATTAGAGTTTTAATTATATTAGTATTCTATAGGATTTTGAGTTATGATTCTAATATAAAATTATTCAAATATGAAAATCTTAAATTACTATTATAACCTTAAATAATAATCCTTGATGGGGATATATTCGGTAATTCATATTTTGTATGAAACATCCACACTTTTATATAAGTAATAGATATATTTTCCAATTTGCAGCATACAACCTTTTTCCCGTCTATAATAGAAAATTTCTTTTGATTTTTGCTCACAAAATTAGTTTGGGGCTTTCCTTTGGTTTGGAATGTAGAATGTTCTGTTGCAGCTTTTATGTATTACGGTTAAAAAAAAAGGGGATATCAAATTCAATTTTGGTTAGATTGCAATGCCGACCCCAGATTGCAATCTGGTAAAAAAAGTCATAATTCAGGTTGGTTCTTGATATTAACCTTATCTCTCTTGAATTGACAGGCGAAGGCGATTGGAGAAGCTGGGAGTGGGTTCATCTACAAGGATTTGAAGATGGATTATGTTTACGATTATATGTTTCATTTGTTGAACATATACGGGAAGCTGATGAAGTACAAGCCAAGCATTCCCCCCAAGTCAATAGAGCTTTGTTCGGAATTAATTGCGTGTTCTGTGGTTGGGAAACGAAGGAAGTTCATGGATGAATCCTTGGAGTCGCCTAGCACTTCGGTTCCATGCACAATGCCACCACCTTATGAGCCTCAAGAACTCGAGGCTTTTGTTGATGGAAATGTGAAAGCAACTCAACAAGTGGAGGCATGGGAGAAAGAGTATTTTTGGGACAAACTAAACAAAGATGAGAATTAGTTAATAAAACATGAGATTGGAATGCATCTTGTATGGTAAGTTAATAATATTTAGCCAAGTTTTGGACCCAGCCTCCACTTTATTATCAACTATGTTTTCTGGGATTTATGAAAAAGAATAAAAAGTAATTTTAAATTGTCTAAATATATATTACAGTCCAAGATTGGAGTCTCAATGTCAGTGGATCCTCCATGTTGTGGCGTAAGAGAAACCGACTAATCTTGATGATTGATCATTTTTATGGACTATTCTTAGTTGGACCCAAATTATTTACAATGATAAACCAACGTCAATTAATTTAGGTCAAGTCAACTAATTTCCATGTTAAAACATCAACAATTGAAATTATATGTTGCAGAAAGTTGGAAGGGTATAGAGGATGCACAATGCACAATCATGCACATAATCGTCTACGATCATACACAATTATATTCACAACCATAAGTGGGGATATAACTGCAGTGAGCCAAATCGAACTGAGTCGAATTGAACTATTGAGTGTTTTAGTTTGATTTGTTTACTTATTAAACGAACTTAATTTATCAAATATATTCATGGTTACGAGATTACTCGGGATTTAATTTATATCAAATACATTCATGGTTTACAATACTCAAACTCATAAACTCTTTAAGAAATAATTTATAATTTAATTACAAAATATCTATAATTAGATATTTACATATTTATCATTAGTAAAAGTATAAAATTATATATCAAACTAGCTCACGAACCTTTTGACGAGTTTGCTCATGAACTAACAATTTAAGTTTGAGTTTGTTTATTTACCTTAACGAATCACAATATATAATATCAAACAAATTTATATTGAATCAAACTTTTAATGTTTCATGATCTATTGTGTTCATTTACATCCCTAATTATGAATGATATAGTTAAATAAAATTAATATTGAATGATTTTTGCTCCAAGTATAATGTCAAACAAATAAAAGTGGAATATTTTGTGAATTTACCCAAATCAAAATAAAAACTTCACTGAAAAAGACAAAATCTACAAGACAGAAACGCGTGACGAAGTACCGCGTGGCAACCACTCTCGCAAGGCAAGGCGTCGAATGAATTAGATCTTAACAAGGGAACTACCGGAACTGACTAAAGAGGACCAATAGGATTTCGAGTTTCAGAATATTCAAAAATTACAACTGATTTTCGATCTTTCTTTATTATTTCAACGGTAAATTACCAATTCCCTAATTATTGATCTACTAGGGTTCTTCAGTTGTATCTTGCAATCAAGAATTTGGGGGTATCGTACTAATTTTGGATACGTTTCCAGGTATTTTGATTTGTTCTTGCGCTTTTTGTTTCTGTGGAATAATTGATTTGAAAATTGTTTGTTGATTTTTCGAATTGACTTGTAATTGATAGTGATGCTCATGAAGATCCCTGATTGTGAAGTTGCTTTCGCTTTGTACTTGCTTGTATATGATTTTCTGCTTTTACCTTCCTTTGATAGGATGTTAATTTTTTTCTCCGCAGCGTCGAGAAATTTGTATTCGACAATTGATGTTTCCTTCGTGTGAATATTTTTGTTATTCGTTTACTTGTATTTTTGTGAAATTTAGTATTTTTCTTGATTGAATCTGCTGAGAAGAGGTTTTAATTGGTAAACACTATTGCCGTGATTTTCTATTCGCGAGTGATTGCTCAAGATATTTGTACTTTTTTTCCTGGGAATGTTGAAAATTTGAAATTGGGAAAAATTGATGTTTTCCCCCTTTCTCTCTCAATCTTGATAAATTAAAGTTGGAAGAATATGTAGTATAGTAAGTTTGTACTTTTGCAATAGGTATCATAGCTTGACATTAACTATGATAAAACGTGGATGTACTTCTGCCGTTAATTTTTTATTTTTATTTTTATTTTTTTTTGCTTGCTTCATTGTTGTTGTGGTGCTGTCATGTTGTTTTTATTATTGATGGGGGTTTCTTTTGGCAGGGGAAAATGATTATTGACAATAGGTCAAAACATTGTGAATGACACTTATTTCAGATTTTAATATTGCCTTCAAGCTATTTTCCTGCTATGCACTTTTACTAAGGAATAACTGTTTCATATACTTGTCAAGTTTGGAACATTGGAAGCTTTATCTGGATTACTGTGAATTCCAAATATAAAATATGCTATTCCTATTAACCCTTTACCAAATATAGGAGAGATGCTCATTATAATTTCTTAAAGAAATATTGTTTGAGTTGTCTTCTAGAAAATTTAGTTAAAATTCTGGCAACATGAACTGGAAATGAAAGTAGGAAATATCAATAGCTTGTTGTCTGTATGTGTTACTTTCCACTAGTCTCATTACTCCGTTTTATTTTATGTCACTGTTTTTTAGCTATGTCGTGCTTGAGTTCTTTTATCATGTTTAATTTGTTTTTATACTGATTTAGGAACCTTCAGATTATCAACTTAGTGCTGTTGGATCTTTTCTCATACTTTGCTGGTGAGATAGAGAAGGAAACCATGGCAAGGAATATGCCTGGGTATCCTTCTCATCATAATGTTTCAGAAGATGGAACTTACATTTACTCACAAGATGATCCACCACCTCTAAGACCTAAATGGTACTTCACCAAAGAAGAAATAGAGGAGCATTCCCCATCAAGAAAGGATGGCATTGATTGTGAATACGAATCACTCTTGCGGCAGTCATACTGTTCATACATACAAAAACTTGGCGTGGAGCTTAAAGTGTGAGTTTCAACATAATGTGTTGTGTATTAATGCTCTTACTTCTTTGTGTGTGATGCCTATATTTTTTCCAGATTGTTATCCTTCTTTATTATTTCATGTTCCTTATGCTTTTTTCCACCAAATGCAGAGAAAAGGCTTTATTCATCATATGAACAAATGATACTAGTAGAGTATAGCCATGTTGGCAAAATGAGACTACTACAGTTTATATGCGTGTGGTCACATACATAGAAGTATTTGAGCTGCATTTCATTGTGCTTTGTGCATTCTAAATATAATTCAATGTCTGATAATCATCTTGAATACTTTCTTGAGTATTCGTTTTCATTTTTTAAATCAATGCTTCTTTGTGAATATTTTTTCTTCATTTAACCAATGTTAATCTTTGGATTTATGCTTGCTGGTTGCTTATTTTCAGGCCCCAAGTGACAATAGCTACTGCATTGATGTTGTGCCATCGGTTTTATATGCATCAGTCTCATGCAAAGAATCATTGGCAGGTAGAACTGCAGAAGTATTATTCTTTTATTTGTTCTTTGTTGTTTACAGTGTGTAGCTTCTTACGTGATCACTACTCAGGTGTTTTTGTTCTTCTGTAAACTTTGATGTGTCATAAGAAGCATACTTAGATATTAGACGATCTGTGAGAACATTTTTCTTCACAGCTGTGAAAAATTGAAATATGTGATGTGTAAACACTTCAAAATTAATATACTGTATTCAAATTAATGACCATTAGTAAATGAAGTTATTATACTGGGAATTGTTAATATGATATTTTATTGGAATTCTCAGAATTTGAAGTATTGAAAATGATGATAAAGGAGTCCAAATGATGGCTTATGTTCTACATTCATAGCATGATTTCAATTGCTACTTCTTTATGATGCAATATTGAGTTTGCGGGTTATTTTGAAGACGGTTGCAAATGGTTGCATGTTCCTTGCCTGCAAAGCAGAAGAAACGCCACGTTGGCTGAAAAATCTCATTGTTGTGGCATATAAATTAATGTATAGCTGGGATCCTTTAGCTCCACAAAGAATCAGACAGAAGGTATGATATGCTAGCTCTTTCTTTGGCTTATCTATCTTTATATTCTTTGAAAAATTGGAATGTATTCTCACTTTCTGTTTCTCTGACAATATCTGTAGGAAGTCTATGATAAACAGAAGCAATTGATCATTCTAGGGGAGCAATTGGTTCTGGTTACAGTTGCTTTTGATCTCAACATCGAACACCCTTATAAGCCACTTGTTGCAGCTCTGAAGAGGTTGGAAATTTCTCAGAAGGAAGTGGTCCAAGCTGCATGGAATTATGTGAACGACTGGTAGCTGCACTTATCTTTATAATCTTCGTTTTTTCTATAATGATAATCACTGTAATCTTTCATGTTGATTTCCTAACCAGAGTATCCTCTGATAAATCTCAGGCTTCGTACTACTCTGTGCTTGCAATACAAACCACATTATATTGCAGCAGGTTCCATCTTTCTTGTCTCCAAACGTCTGAAGATAAAGTTGCCTTCTGCAAATGGGAAGGCATGGTGGATGCAATTTGATGTTTCCCCAAAACAATTAGCAGGTTTGTTTATTATGATTAATTCGTTTCTTGTGTTTTTGCTTTTTCCTCAATTATCTTTGTTTGACTCTTAGTTTGCAAGATTCATCCAGTAGAACAACGTGTGTTCATAAAAGAGTCCATCTAGTGCTAGATTATCTTATTTATTCGTACTTCATCTCAGTAGTTCGAACAATATGCAACCTCTCAAAGACCCATTTTTCTTATCCGTTCTTGCAATTTTTGCAGAGGTCGTTCAACACATGCGTCAGATAGAGCAAAGTAGTGAACTAGCTAAGCATAAGCCAGCCTCAAGCGGAACAACTAGTGGATTGAAACCTGTGGCTCAAAACAAAAAATCTGGTACCACCGTTACATGCATCTCAAATACATCAACGGTTGAACAAGATGCAAGAAATCATTCGATGGATAATTATCCAATGCTCTCAAAATCTGCAGTTGTTGAAAAACTCAACCAGAAACAGTCAAACTATGATACTATTGACAGTGTCCATAAAAAGGAGAACAGCTTGAGTGACTCTGACTGTACAAACAGTGTGGTCGAGGATGGTGATGCAGAGCTCGTCAATGGCAGCTCAAACGAGAACACAAGTTGCAAGATCGTTTCAGTTAAAGAAAGCTGTCAAAATCTTGATATTACCAAAATCAGGGAGAGATTGAAGCGAACGAAATTGCTTAGAGTCGAAAAAATGAAGTTGAGAGACAACTTGGAAGAAGAGATGTTAAGTCATGATGCTTGGATTGAGAGAGAGCTTGAGAAGGGGATTGAATTACTTGAATGAAGAAAGCAATTCGTTTCACAGAGATTAGTTTGAGAAACATTCAGCTCATAAATATGATCTCAACATTGTTTATTCTGATGTGATGTTGATTAATTTTCAACATGAGAATGATTGCTCAATTCTCTCTCAATATATACACTATTGATCAGTGATATTACACCAGCTGGGCTGATTGAAAGTTTATGGGCTTCTGTAGATAGTTGGGCTATGGAGAAAAGCCCATATCATAAAAGAAGATAAAGATGGCAAAAGCCCAATCCTAGCAGTTTGTGGCAAGCCCTCATATGGGCCTTGTAACTCTTCACTATCTGAACAAAATGGAGACTTGTCTATTTTACCGTTAGGCATAAAGGTGACCTTTTTTTATTTTTTTTACTGAATATATTATTTATTACTGCCATTATAATTTTTATTTAATTCGATCATAATTTCTCTTGGACATATTTTTTTTTGTAGGTTTTAATGAACAATATATATCAATGGGGATGATGATCATATATATTCGCAGAGGTAAGTAAGTTCCACCGCGTAAAATCATTGTTTGGTCCAAAGATTAATTTGCTGTCTAAATCATCAAATTGGTTAAATTTATAGTTATTTGGAATAATATTGTTATCTTATGCTGTTTATAAACATTGATATTTTTGCAGATGAGGGGATTTGGAATCAATCAGCAATGAAACCATGCTAGAAAAGATGTACGTCTTTTAATCGTGTTAGAAAATACTGTTTATTTCTAGTTTTTTCACAGTTGTCAAATTCCTAAATACATGTGTGTTTTAAGACATAAATTCAAAATTATCATCCACAAAAATCATACCCTAAAAATTATACTTACACCAGTCATTACAAACAATACATTTTTACATAAAATAATAGAAACATCAAACATTTCAAGACATAATTTTACATCTGCAACATCTTATCCTTTACAATCCCATAATAAGCTATCAAGTTTTACTACACAATCCACGATTCAAAGTTGGATTTCCCCGATCTTCCAATTGGAAACAAACATTCGATCCTTGAAAACAATAATACAAAGATCACAGCTACATAGAAAATCAAACGAAGTTGGGGTGTGGATTACATCGACCCCAATAATAAATCAAAATTTGAACCATGCCTATAGCTAATTTATAAAACTAATTCAATTTGCTGAAAGCTATAAATATAATTTCCACCAATTAATTTGTTTTATTCATGTCTCAAATATGTAAATGATGAACATCATATATAGCTTTCTACTCGGGAAATTACACAATATTATTTAGAACTAAGACTGATAAACTACATGTGTGATGTGTCTGATGGTTGATTTAATGCTTGGAAGGTACAATAAGGCATAAAAACATTCTGCCTATTCATAAAATCTTGTCAAACTTGTAATAGAAGAACAAGGCACAGAGCCAAATTTCCGGCTTTCATGAATATGTTTAAAAGGCCTTTTATAGGGAACCTATAGGCTATATAGCTTAAGCTTATCCTCCCTTTATGTAAGAATCACCAAAACTAACGAGTAAGTCTCTTGTGGGACTCGTTTCATCTATCTAATTTCATTAGACAACCAAACTCACAATTCATGACCTTCGAAATATAGACCGTCTTTTGAAAATTGATTTGAATTGTGGGTAATGGTTTTATAAATTTTTTTATGCTAACTAGATCTTTCCTATTCAGAAATTACCTTTTATTAAAATTTTAACCCTTTTATTGCTTTAGATTGTAAAGATAAAGACTAGCTTCATCTGAATGTTGCATAAAAGCCTCTAAAAGTAAAATTATGGTAGATTACGTGTAGGACATCTCAATATATAGGTTTCTAAAGCAGTAAAGTATCTCTATCAAAAAAGATACCATATACTTTTGATCGCTACTCTAGTTATCATTTTTATTTGAACATAATACACATTCCTTTTTCATAAAAAAAGAAAAAGAAAAAGACAAGTATATATTCCTTTCACGAAATCTGGTTTTTACAGCATTCGATAGCAGAAAAGATCTGTTCTTGCGGGCAATGTTATGTTATGTTATGTTCTCGTAAATAAAGTTGAAAATATTGATATTCCTGGACATATAACAATCTTAACTTGTACGGAAATATGGATGGATATATCAATATCGAATGTTGATATCATAAAAAATAAAAATATAAAAAATGATGGAAACTATTAAAATTTAATTTGGAAAAATAAATGAGATCTTAGGGATAATGATATGAAACAAATGTACATATATTTAAGATAAAATCTCAATAAACTTTATAAAGGTGTTGTGATAAATATTCAGAACTACTCTACTACACATATTATACTCACATTAGAATAATTTTGAATATATAGATTTGAATTATTCTGAATATAGTTAATTTCTCTTATTCGAAATATATAGATCATAATAATTGTGAATATAATTAATTCCTCTAATTCTAAATATAGAGATCAGAATAATTCTGAATATAGTTATGTATGTGTCATTGAAAATTATGAATGTTTTTGTATCCCTTCCAATTATTTCACAATTAAAGGGATCGTCCGCATTGACTCAATCATCTTTTTTTTTTTTTTTTTCCAATTGTTTCACAGGATAGTCCGAATTGACCCAATCATATTTTATTGATATATGTTTTAACTCCATATGACATCTAACAGTAGATAATGAAAAGTATTTTGAGTATTTGTAGTCTTGTAGTTTAAATGTTCCAAAATAATGTCATAATTCTGTGTTATTTATAGACAATCACTATCTAAAGAACAACCCCCAAAATGTTGATAGAATGATAAATCAACTTTATTTTTTTCGTCTTAAAAATTGAATAAATCTTGATATTTTGGAATATATCTGCAACATTCTCGATTTTTGTCCTATATTGTAATATAACCCAACCAATATCGATATTTTGCGATATTGTCCAATACATCCATGAGAAAAAAAAAAAAGACAACTACCCTCCAAAAGTTGGAGATGTCACAAATTTGAGGATATTTTCATCATTGATTGTAAACTCATAGTTGTACCAAACTAATGAAACTCTATGAAGTCGTTTTGATCAAAGAAAACTATATAAGATACTCTTTTAAAATATATATAATTTCCTTGTAAAAATTATATATATATATATATATATATATATAATATTGAATTGAGAGGTTGGCTTCAAAAAGAATTTTTTATAGGGATATCATATTAGAACTCTATGTACAAATTAGCAGTATATGAGTGATGGTAGTTGAGTGTATTTGAAATGTGCAGAGAATAATTATTAAGGCAATGTAGATAGAAAAGAGTGGGAATGGAAAGTAATATGGCCCTAGTGTGGATCTGTTGCCCTTATAGATTGAGAAAGCATATATTCTCCTACTCTAATGTCTTTGTCTTCTTCTCAAACACCTTTAACTCCTCCAAACTTTAGACCTCCTTTTAAGGGTTTTGCCAAATTTATGCAACTTTAATTAATCAATTCCTTTATATATTATAACCACATCCCCATATCAAATTTTAATATTGGTTGAGTACTCAAAAGGGATGTCTTTCTTTTAAGAAAAATATTCACTTAGTGGGTTGTGTTTCCCCCATGATTTAAGTGACAGAAAACAGACAGAAATTGGGGATGATGATGGTCAGCAAAATTCTTTTCACCTGAATTTTTATTTTTAAAGAAAAGTTACTTTCCAGCTAAATGAAAATGAAATATTTTCATCTTTTTAAGTCAACACGCAATGATGAGTAAAGTGAGAGGCTTAAACACTTTGTTAAGAACTAACTATGTTTGTTCAGGTTTAACTGGGTTTGAGAAAATTGGATCTTAAAATTTTGAGTTTTCAAAATAAAAGTTAATAGTTAAAATCTGTGTTTTTTATGAGATTTTATAGGGTATGATTGTTACTATGATATTATATTCTTAGTTGATGTCTTAGTAATGAATCTAATGATTGAATGATCGTAATATTAAAAATTTAAGGATATTGAAATTTATATATTAATAGGTTAGAGTATGGATTATGGAATTAATTGAAGTGTTTTTTTTCCCTGTTAAATAGGATAGTATTTAAGTGGATTTCACAATCCTTTCTTAAACCCAAGATTTGAGATTATTTAAACCCTTAAAATGACATGCCATATATGCACAAGTTCCTTGGTCATTAGGGCAACCTACTAACTTTAGTATTTGTTATTTAATTTAAAAGATTTAAAGCTGTATTTATGATCACAACCACAACTCTAGACCTCCTAAAGTCCTTCATGTTTTGTATATGTGTGCATGTACCTATTTATCATTACACATGTTTCAATGTTTTTATCATAGTATCTTTTATCAATGTATACTATGAGTATAGTAATGTTGTATTATTATACACATATATGTGCTATGAGGTGATGTAACTACAAAATGAACATATGGTATAAAGTAAAAGATCCAAAATGACTTTTCATTATAGAAATTATCGGTCATCATATTCTGATTATTAAGCTTTCTTTTTTTGGAAAAGTTCAAAACAAATTAGTCATGTAACTTATTGCTTGTCCAAAACTAATCGTCATAATTCAAGACTTTCAATTTTAGACTTAAATATTATTATATTTCAAAAATGTCCAATTTGAGAGCTTAGTTTTTCTTTAAATTTGCAAAAGACATCGCAATTAGCAACGTCAAGAAATTATGATTCCTTTTGCATTATCTAGCCACTTAAAATTGAACACAGAGATCAGAATTGTGTGGCGAAAAATATTGCTTACCACCCTTTTTTACTATTGTGGTAAATTTTTGGTGTAAAATAATGAATTAAAAAGGATCGATTAAAATCCCCAAATGCAATAGCGACATGGCCAATTTGGGGATTTTTGACCAAATTAGATTTAAACTGGACTTTCAAACATAGGATTTCGTTTTTATTAGTAGGACTAGTAGCAAACAAATCATAAATTATGGGACTAGTTTTGAATATTTCCCCTTCCCTTTTAGATGATTTGTCCTTCCAATAAACACTAGAAACCTATAATAATTATTTGGATAAGTTGATTTAAGGAAATGATTTGAAATCCACGTTAGAAAATTTATTGGTGGTGTTTTAATAAATATGAATTTGAAATCCATAATTTTTGTTCTGAGTTAATTTTTTTAATAATATAAGTGAACTTCAAATTCTATATTTCAAATCATTTTATCCAAACATGATCCGAGAAATTGATAATATATTATTGTACAAGATGTGGTTGTCCTTTAATCAAATCCATTAAACTAAAAAAGAGTTGTAAAGTGCTAAGAGACGTGGGGGTTTGACCTTAAAGTTGACTGATTAAATCTTGCCAATAAAGATGATTATATTACTGATGTAATTGGTCCCTAATACCTTTATAATCATATCAAGTTGTAGGGTTTCTTTCTTTCTTTCTTTAAATTTTTTTTTTTTTTTGCCTTTCTTTTTTCGACGAATTACAAGCTTCAAAGAATATGCTATTCTGACAGCGACTTTTTATTATTTAAATTAAGAAGGATTTTGTTATACATGCACAATAAGTATCAAATAAATCCCTTTTGCAAAATTATTTTCCTGTAGTTATTTAAAAAAAAAAAATTAAAAGAAAGAAAGTTAACCTGTTTTCCAGGCTAAAGTTGTACACCCTTTTAGTTAAATCATGATTGATTCTTTCTAGATGAGCTAATATATTATTCGTGGGCCTATAATTCGTCTATGATTAATTACTTTTTATAGTGTTATATTAAAAGCACTGCTAAATTTGAGGTTTATTTAAACAAGTCATGCTCCACTTTATATATATGATTTGATTTTTAGTATGTAATAATTTCATATGTAAATAGGATATGATTGTAGTATGTAATAATATCATATGTAAATAGGATATGATTGAAACTAAATAATTGGAATTAAAGTCATTATATATACACTTCACCAATATATATTTGGCTCACTTCACAGTTGACACTGCTACGTACCAAGCGAATCTATGAAAGCAAGCCTATGGAAAGATTATTAAAATAAAATTGAGAATTTTTTTAGATTATAATAAGAATTTTGTTTGTTGTAGATTTATGGGTAATCAAATTCATCGTAAATATTAAATTATGTTTAAAAAAAAAAAGGTTCTGTTGTATAATATCATATTAAAAGAAGTGAACGTAGTAGTAGTATTATTGAGTTAGATTTAATGATAGATAAATATTATTGTATGTAGAGGTGCTTAAACGGTTCGAACCGTCGGTTTGGACAGTTTGTTTTTTTTTGTTAATTTTTTTTAAAATTTTTAAAAATTAAATTTGCATATAAATATTACAAGTATTCATATATTTCAAAATAACAACGTTTTTTGAGTAAATAATTTGATATAAATTAAAAAATAGAACTTACATTTACAAGTTACAACAATACTACATTACAACTTGTAAGTTACAATTTCAAAAATTCGAAATTACAATTTAAATACAACCAAATACAAACCATAAACCTAAAAAAATTACAACTTATAATATTAATTAATAGTAATAATCAATTCAACTTAATATTAAAGAGTAAAATAACATAAATACATAATATTATTTATATAAAATATAAATTTTAAAAAAAAAAAGATAAACCGACGGTTTAACTGCAGGTTCGGAACCGCCGGTTTATGTTCGAAGTGAAACCGAACCATCGAACTACAGTTCGCGGTTTCAATTTGGAAGCGAAACCGGGTCAATGGTTTTTCAAACTGACCACGATTCGGTTCCGATTTTCCGAACCGAATAAACACCTTTATGTCTATGTGTGAAAAGAATGGGGAGGGTGTTGCGAGAATTCAAAGATTTATGGTTTAATTGATTATTATTATTATTATTATATTTTCTATCTTAGATTTCAGTTTACAATAATTTGGCCTTGTTTACGAGGTTATATTGATTTAATAGGAAATAAGAGGATAAATAGGATTCACATTTAAAATATTGTGTATAGTATATATTAATATAAGTGTTGGATATATATATATATAAGTATATATATATATATATATATATATATATATATTAGATGATTTGATAGTTATGATTCTCATTATATGATATTTAAAATTTATCATATTTGAATGAATGTGATAATGGTGATGATCAATTTTATGCATCTAACTTAGAAGCCATAGTTAATGATTAATTTGAAATGAAATCATAGTTTCCAATATGATTATCAACCATCTTCTTTGTTATTCAGCTACAATCATCTTCTTTAATTATCATTTAACTATGTTTGAGACATGACATTGATAATTTTTAGAGTAAGTCTTCTATGGATCAGGTGTATGGATCTTAAATCCATACACTCGGATTGGGTTGGGCCGATAGTCATACATTTATATTATATTAGTCATACTTTTATGTTACGTTAGTCGTACTTTTATGTCCAAATATCATAACCTTAGTTCAATATTTTAACTTATATATAAAAAAAAAAAAACAGCTGACCTTTATACTATGTTAGTTATACTTTTATGTTATATTATTCATACCATTATGTACAAATATCGTACCTTTATGTAATACTTTAACTCCAAAAAAAAAACCCTAATTTCGTCACAATTTGTACATGTTTATCTTTATGTGATATTACTTATACATTTATATAATATTACTTATAATTTTATATCAACATAATCATACATTTATGTAATATATAAAAGTACAACTAATATAACTAAAAAGATATGACTAATATAACTAAAATGTATGAAATATATTAATAACTGTCTAAAAATATGTTAAGGTTAACTATCTAAAGGTATGACTAACATAACATAAAAGCACACCACCCGAGAGCGAATTTGGGTGGGTTTGGGAGCACAGCGTGGGGACGCGTGGGGGCGGATCTGAGCCGGATCGGGTCGAGTGCATGGATCTATGATCCATGCATCAGACCCATAGAAGTTTTTGTGTAATTTTTAATTTTTTTCAAATTAGTATGAACTAGTAATTCTATTACTTTTGAGTATATTAATAGATCCATGCATAAGGTGCATAGAAATTTTTGTGTAATTTTTTTAAGTTTTTTTCAAATTAGTATGAAATAGTAATTCTATTACTTTTGAATAAATAATTAATATACATTAGTACTTAAGGATAAAATGATACGAAAATTTTAATTAGATAGACATGGAGAGAGTATATATATTCATAGCTCGTAGGATT
This sequence comes from Scutellaria minor, assembly GCA_954870855.1. Lineage (NCBI taxonomy): Eukaryota > Viridiplantae > Streptophyta > Magnoliopsida > Lamiales > Lamiaceae > Scutellaria > Scutellaria minor. Next base: position 3,988,766 of record OX940734.1, read on the forward strand.
TAATCTCAATAATTATATATATACATAGTAATAGAATTATGACTCGATAAATATATATATATATATATATATATATATATATATATATAAACTAAAAAAAAAGTCTATTACAAACAATAAAAACAGATAAAGAAAAATAGATACAAGATTTATGACGGTGAAATAGATGGGACCCAAATGAAGGCAGGCAAACAAGAGTGTTAGGCTGTTGTACAAACATTTATTGGTTTCGTTTTCACCGTTGGCCTAAATTAATTTCAATCAATCAATGCAAAAATCTTTGACTACCTATGTCTTTTTCTTTTTCAATGTTTTATGGAACTTCATACGTACATTTGAAATGATCATTGAGTTTGGAAATTGTTTTGACAATAATAATTTGATCGAGGGTTTTGTTGGGAAAAAAAGAAAAGTTGATATTCTTCAAAAGTAATGATATCATGGAGCATGTTTTATAGTTTCTTAGATTGAGAACTTTTCTATTACTTTTAAAGCACATTGTTGCTTGGTGAATCTATCATGTTCAATATATGGGCCTGCTATATAAATTTCTTCTAGAAAATTCAAGTAATTATATGTTTGTTTCTTGATGGGTGGGTTGTGAAATTCGAGTTTGAAACCATGAACTGTGTAATAAAAGTGAATTGTGTGTTTGTTTTGGAATTGTATAAGATAGATTGTACTATAGATGTAATATCATGTTCAATAGGAAAATATTGATATTCGTAATATTTTATTGCATGTGTAGTGATTGGTGTAGATATTTTATTGTGAAGTGTGTTGTAATGATTGGTGTATTTATAATTTGATGGATGGAAAATTTGAATTTGAATATACACAAACGTGGATTTCGGATTTCAACATCGAGATTCTGTTCTTGAAAACTCAAAACAAACGACTTAATTTGTTTTGTAACCCAAAATCATTGTGTTGTGGATAAAGGAATAGTTCAAGCTCATGTTGCTTTTGTACTATAATTGGTTTTGTGATCTACATTTGAGTTTTTTGATTCTCAATCTATTATGCCATGTATTTGAGTATAGAGTTATATTATTTGCGAAGCGTTGGTATGCCAGTTTGATACACAGTACCCCAACTCGAATCCTAATATCTTTAAATAATACGATTAATATTTATACATGTAACAAGTATTACTTTAAGTAATATTTCTAAAATATATATTTCAATTATACAAGTAATACCTTATAAGTAAGCAACTAATACCTTATGAAGATACAACTAATACTTTTTACTAAAACATATATTTCAATTATACAAGTAATGTTTATGAGTAAACAACTAATATCATATGAATATACAGTTAATACTTTTCACTGAAACAAGTGAAATTATATGCAATATCTTATAAATATGCAACTAATACATTATGATGTATGCAACTAATATTTACCTTCGGGTACAGATCTAAGAATCTACATTTGGGTATATAAGTTTTTGTGATTTTATTTTATACATGGAAAATCCATTGAGAATCTGAGATATGTCTCTTTTATGTTGTAGAGATCTATATTTTTCATATTTTTGAGACGTATTAGTCACGTATATGTGTAAGAAATATATTAGCTTTAGAGTTGGTCTTGTGTGCACTTGGTGCACATGCAATCCGGATTGACTCAGTTTTGACCCCGAATCCACGTGTTTTCAATTTTTAACTTTTTTTTCCTTTTCTTTAGGTTGTTACCTTTATATTGTATTAGTATGACATTTATATTATATATGTATGACCTTTATGTACAAATAGCATGACCTTTATGTACTGTAACTTAGAAAAAAAATGAAGATTTTCAACACAATTTGTACTGTATACCTTTATGTGATATCAATGTGATATTTATGTTATATTATGTCACTTTTATGTACAAATATTCTGACATTTATGTAATATATAAAGGTGTATAAATGTCAGAATATTTGTACATAAATGTGATATAATATAAAAGTCACATTGATATAACATAAAGGTATATAGTACAAATTGTGCTGAAAATTTTCTTTTTTTTTCTAAATTACAGTACATAAAGGTCACACATTTATAATATAAAGGTATCAAAGAACATATATGTATATATATTTCCCCAGAAAATGCAGAAAATAGTCTAAGTCTTTGGCGCCCTCTCCCTGACGCGTGGGGATGCGTGGATGGTCGTGCTGGTGCGTGGAGGACCTTATCAGTTCGGGTCGACCCAAATTGTAAGGATTTAGGATCTGTGCACCAGTTTCACAGAAATTTTTATCTTAGCTTCATTATATGAGTTGTATTTAGGATAAAATTGATTTACTTGTCGAGTAAATTTTGTGCTAGTATGTATAAGAATTCACTTCATCATTCTACACAACTGATACTGAACAAATTAGAGAAAATATACATTGCATACATATTTTGTTTACTTTGAGTTTTCAAAAACTGGATTAATTAGTGATTAATGGAGAATACGATTTGGTTGTTGTGTTTGAACAATAGTCTTTGTGTTCGAACAATAGTCTTTCAAAAGTCACTTCGGAAAAAGGACTTTTGAGGCAAGTACCAAATTGTTCAACCAATGAAAGAATATTTTCATATCACTGTTGGAAAGATATTTATCCTAGATGCATAATTGGCTAATTAAATAATCAAACCCCTAATTGTTTGATTTAATTATGTGTGTTTCAGAAAAAAACAATATAATACATAATTAATTAATTGGTTATATAATTAAATCGAGAAGTATAGGTTATAATTTAATAATGATATCGTAAAACGAAACCCAAAGGTATCGTAGTCAAAAAATTAAAGGACGACTCGTTAAGGGTTTGTGGCCCAAATCACAAAGAATACGAAAAATCGGAATATCTATATATAGTACGAAACGAATCATAAAGTAAAAAAATTCGATCAAAAAGTGAAAAAGTAAGATATTTTTTCTATCTCATTTTCTCTCTTCTGTCATTTCCGACCGGCAGCCGCTGCGTCGATGCTGCCGGTGCCTCCCTCTCCATCCTCCGTTTCGCTCGATTTTTATGTCGAAACGTAGCCCTCGCCGAGCCCATTTCGGATTCAGGCTCGAATCATCCAACCGACACTGGCTCCACCGGAAAATGGCTAGTCGAACCCCAGCCAAACCCTCTTTCTTTCTCCTCTCTCTCCCTTTCTCTCTTTTCTCTCTCTCTCCTCCTCCCTCTATCTTCTTCCCCGTCGCCTCTGTCCCCGTCGTTGTAAGTGTTGTGGCCAGCGCAAGGGGTCGCGCCGGCAAGTCGGGTGAGTGTGTATGTTGGGCGGCGCTGGGTAGCACCGCCGTTGTTGTTGTTGTTGTTGTCGCGCCGAGCGCACCAGGTTGGGCCGGCTGTGCGCGCGCGGTGGCGCGTTGCTGGCGTGAGTCGGGCGGCGCCAGAAGGGGCGCCACCGTGTGATGCTTACCGTCGTGCTCTGTGTATGCTTGGTTGGGGGCGCTATAGTGAGCGGCGACGTCGTGGTGGTTGTCGGTGTGTGTGTGTTTTGGTGGGTGTGTGTGTTTAGGTGGGTTTATGTTGTGTGTGCGGTGGCACCGTCGTGTAGGACGGCGCCGTGTCGAGTAGCATCGGGGGAGGTTGAGCCGGTGTTGGGGTGTCGCCAACGACAGGTGGTCGCCAGCCGGGGCTGTGTTGCGATGGTAGGGAGGGGCAGCGGCGGGGATAGGGGTTTGGGAGGGGAAGGGTCGTTTTGCAATTTTGTTTACCCTGGGGAACGTTTTGCAAACCCTAGGTTTTAGTTTATTTACGTTTTGGTTCTTGAGTTTTCTAAAATATCATTTTAGTCCTCAAACTTTCAAAAATCATATTTCGACCCCCAAGGTTTTATATATTTCAAAAAGGCCCTAAAACTTTTCTGTATTTACAAAAATACCCTAGTCAAAGTCAACTCTTTTTCAAATTTTACGAAAACACCCCTGCATCTTTAAACGCTCTATTTAAGCTCGTTTTTCCTCCGTTTAAGTCTGTTTTTTCTCCATTAAAACTCTAATATTTTCCTTTACGCCCTATGATCTAGTTTCGAACCTTCGTTTCATATTTTTTTCTTCAACGCTTCTTCTTCGAGAGTTCTGTTAAAGTATACATAATTATCGTAATAAGAATCTAAGAAATCCTTGTTTACATGTGTAGGCTTTCGAGTTAAGAAAAGATCTTAAGGCTTAGAATTCAACGTGTCATAAGGGATCACCACCGAAGAAGGTGGGGGTAACTTCTAATCCTTAATAATTTTACGTTTCTGTATTTAACACACAATGATGATGAACGAACGCATGCATGTGAGCTTAATGTTAAATGAATTGTTGAACCCTACGTGTTGTGATTATATGCTATGATTAGTATATTCATGCATGCATTATGATTATGTTGTGATGGGACGAAAGTCTACATTCATATGAAGAGACAAAGGTCCACGTTCATGCTGAAGGGACGAAAGTCCACATGCTTGCTGAATGGACGAAGGTCTACTTTCGTGCTACGGAGGGACAGTGGTTCGTAAAGTAAGTCGGGGAGTACTCGCACCTGGGGTCAACGGGGAGTACCCACCCTCGCTGTAGATATGAGCGCTATGATGTTATGTGCAATGCATTCTATGTGTTGTGTCTAATTGCCGAACTATTATATGTTCGATTTTTTTAACTGCTTAATAACTGTTAAAACATGGAAATTACTCCCACGAGTGTATTCAACGCACTCACCCCCACGTGTATTCACGCTACAAGAAACAATGAAAGTGGAGAAGTGTAGCGAGAGGGGTGTCATATCAACTGTGTCATTTTTCCCTTTTTGTCTTTCTGGTTTTTGCCCTTTAAACAAAGTTGATCATATGTAAAAGTTAAACTATCTTCTATGTTATGGATCCTGATGATTTTCCATTGCTTTATTTTTCAAAAGTTTTATTTCTGCTGGACGTCGATGATTCGAACGTGTAAAATCATATGTTTCGTTATTTCCGAAGTTTCTGTTTTAAACATTGTTTCGAATCTTTACTCGTTTATTATATCTGTAAGTTTTAAAATGTACGTTTCTTTTCTCTTTCTTCCTGCATGCCTACAAAGAAAACTCTGATATTTTAAGTATGAAAATGGGGCGTGACAAAACGAGTATAGAGTAAAAATTGTTGAAGGAATTTCATTTATAAGACTATAAATAGCGATCGATTATGCACAATGTGTATATTAGTGATAGAAATTCAAGAATTATTGAGAGATTCAACCAACATTTAAATCTATGTTATTTCATTTTTGCACTTTATATATTTGAACACAAATTTATTTTCTACATGCAATTTTCAAAAACATTTTGAAAAAATTGTACAGCAAATTTTATGGATTTCAATTTTGTTCCTCTAACTATTATTATTATTATTTTTTTTTTCAATTTTAGCTCGAGTTTGCTCGAAATGTAAATTTATGCCTATGTGGACACAAGACACATCAACAGTCCCGGTCCACATAAACAATGAACAAAATTGAATCAACATTAAAAAAAGTAATAGTTGGAAGACCAAAATTAAAATAAATAAAATTGATGATAGAAAATGAACAATATATAAAATTAGAGGATGAAAATTGAGATATTCCCCTAATTCCCATCAAAATACTTTCAACCACGAGGTTAATTAAGACATGCATGCTTCATTAAGACAGAATAAAAAATGCACAATATTCTATAGTGAAGACACTTTCTTACTACGATACTACTTATCGTACTAAATTCAACTGTCTCCTCTGACCACTTCAGTGCACCACACATCTATGTAATATATACATATATATATAATTAAAATTAAAATTAATTTTCACAATAAAATACTTGCTAACATTTCTCATATCCTCCACAATTTCAACCTAGCTAGTACCCCAAAGACATGACACAATTCAAAGTCCCTATACCTAATTAAACTACCTGCAAACCCTAATTAGCCTTATATTCATGAAAGTGCAAAACACTTAATTGCAACAATCATAGAACAAAGCCCTGGAGCAGAAATCAGCCTTTTGTGCAATCAATCCTGGAAGATGGTCACTGAGATTGACAGAATTGAAAATGAATAAATAAAAGAAAGAATTCCATTAAAAAAAAAATGTACTTGCTTTGTGGTTAGGACATTATAATAAAAATAAAAATAAAATAATAATAAATGTAAGATGTAGAATGTGGAAGCATGCGTGGCTGGATGTATAGAGCAGAGAGGCCTTAAAATATTAAAGGACGAAAAAGTGAAGGCCCATACTCTGATATATTTCACATTCTCCCACTTTTAGTCTGATTTGAAATCTTGTGGGTCTTCCTTTTATCAATTAATTATTAATTATTATGTATCTTAAAAGAATATATATATATATATATATATATATATATATATATATATATATATATATATATATTGTTTTAGTTTACTTGAGAACAAACAGACAAAATCACATGAGATGTCATGAGTCTTATTTTGTGGAATTTAAAGCTGATATTGTTTTCAAATAATTAGTACTATAGAATATATGTATTATTGGTAATTGATTTTCAGTAATAAATGATTAATAATATGATGCAATAATCACTTTTCTTATAAAAAAAAAAGGCACACTTTATATATCCAGGTGTATGCCACAATGTACAGGAAATGGCTGCCCTGGTCTGTGTTTAACTTTTCTTGCTTGCCACTATGAAATTATAATTATATAAATAGAGTATTAATGAGACATTAATATAGGAGTTTCAAGTTTCGAGAAGGGGCCTATAAATATTGGCGTTATTTTGCACGAGCTGAAATTTTGCGTTGAGCCCTAAATTTTGAATTTATTATTTATTATTCTTTCTTTTCCAAAGTGAGCGATGTTTCAGAATTTTGCACTCATAAACAATGTTGATTTACTTATTATATTTAATGCATTCATTACATGTAAGTTTTTAATAATGACTTATGTTATTTAATAAAAGGAGGTTGATTTTGGTAAAATATTTCTTAGAATCCTATAGTGGTTCATATATATAGCTATACTACTATATTCATTATGGGAACATGTTAATATGTTCACTGTTGATGTATCAAAAATCAAAACATAATCATTAAATTCGAATTTCAATAAAGGAATGAGATCCGTACACATATAATGAACATGTTAAGATATGTTCATGATGGGTAGAGAAATATTATGTTGATGCTACTTACACTCAGGTCTACTAGATTGAAACACCATTAATTTTGGAATAGAGGAGTATAAGATAATATTTTAATTAATATTTAGTATATATATGGTAAATATATAAGATGAACTAAAATTTAAAACTTGAATTATGAAATTGACCTATGAAGCCTAAAAGTATCTCAATCATATATATAGCTTAAGATTGATTACAAAACTTGTATCATAGAACTGATATATATATATATATATATATATATATGAAGCTTAAAATTAATTTTAAGATAAATTCTTGAACTATTGTCTCTTTCAAAAGTTTTATTACAAAGTAAAACATTATATTTAGTTTGTATCGCATTAAGATTACAAAAAATCAGGGGTAGAGAATGCTACCGTAGGTGATGGCCAGTATACATGCAATCTAGTAAGTTTTTATTTTTTATTTATTTTTAAATAAGTTAGGGCGAATGAAAAGTAGAGAATAAAAACTAGAAAAATTATATAAAAACAAGATATCATTTGAGCAATAAGATTCATGGTATGCAATTTTGTAAGTTCATAACCACATATGATTAGACATGTTCATGGTTTCAAAACCGCCGGTTCGGTGAACCGCCCAACCTCAAACCGGAACCGAATCGTGGGGGTCACGGTTTCGATTCTGGTTCCAAACCGCCGGTTAAACCGGAATCGACGGTTCGGTTTCCGGTTTTTTCAATTTTTTTTTTTTTTGCAAAAATTGTTTAATAGTCCATAAATTCGAAAGAAAATGAAATTCATGAAAAAATGAGGAAAATAAACGTAAATTGAGCGAAAATCATAGCAATACTTTATAATAATTTTCTTTATTTAGAATTTCATTATTAATTAGAGCATTTAGAATGTGGCAAAAATATAGTTATAATCACTTAATTATAATTTATAACCAATGCATAATGTATGAATAAATATTAAATTCGAAAAAGAAGTTATTACAATTATTACAACTATTTATTACAAGTACAAGTAAAACATTATAAATGTACAATTTACAATTTTAAATTTTTAAAAAATTACGATAAAACATATTACAAATTACAATTATAAGATTGAAGAAGAGGAAAAAACAAAATTGAAAGAGCTTGAGTTTCATTCTAACATTGAAAATGTAACTTCCAAACTTAGAATGAAATTACCTACGGATCCTTGTCAAAACAAAGGAATCAAAGTTCACGTAGTTCTCTAACTCACCGAAACTTACCTTCATTCATTGGTTCCGGCGGAGGAGGACGTGTTTGAATCGTATCCGTAGAGGTCATCTCCATCGGAGTCTAAGTTCGAGAGATCGAGATTTTGTTGACGGTTGCTTGCTCTCACCCAATCTTCAAGTAGAGTAATATTTTGTACATTCTCTTTCGTCAACTTCGATCTTCTTGGATTCAACATGTGTCTTCCTTTGGAGAAAGCATGTTCGACCGCAACGCTTGAGGCGGGACATGCAAAAACTTCTTTAACAATAGTGGTTAGTAAGTGGTGGTCCTTCTTGACCATCACTTCAATAAATCCATATAATGTTCAAATACGGTTTGTTCAAATGTGACACCTAAATAATTATCTAATTCTTGACAAGGGTTACTACCTCTAGGTCTTTTTTGTGTTCTAACATCATAAAAATTATAAAATTTACTAAGTGCTTGAGCCGGTTGAAAACTAAATGATTGACTACTACCTCCTAGTACATTTTGATCACTTATATCATAACTACAATCATCACCTAACAATTGTTTATATTCTTTAAACAAATTATATAAATTTTTCTTAGTTCTACTTACAACATCACTAGGGATAGGAATATAATCACATAAATCATAATCATTTAATACCATATTTGGAAACAATGCATTATAATATAAATTTAGCAATTCTTCTAATCCATCTTCTCTAATCCTAGAATCTAATAACCTAGCACATAAAAAAATATCGGGTATTTCATGAAAATATTTTAACCATTTTGTTTTCATTACTAAGACGGTTGATCCTAAAATTGGACATGTTGCATATGAATTTAAAATTAGAGCAATATTAACACAATTATCTATAGTTATAGGAGAAGTAGGATGATAACAACCACTTAATTCTCTAGTGGCCTCTTCAAATATTTTTAAAAGTTGAATTAAATTAAAACATGCATCCCATGAAGTTTCAAATAAAATAATTCTATCATTTGGATTTTCTAAATACAATTCACATAGCATTGATCTATATTCATACGAATCTTGAAGCATATAAAAAGTAGAATTCCAACGATGTTTAACATCCATTATAAATTGTTTAACTTCAACACCATTTCTTTTACAAAATCTTGCCCATTTTTTATGCAATACCGTAAAGTTAGCAATTTCATAAATTATCATTTTAATAGGTTTAATATAATTTTCTAATGATTCTAATCCATCTTGAACACATAAATTCAAGCAATGACACATACAACGAATATGAAAAAAATTGCCCTCAATCAGAGGTTGACAAAATTCAAGCAAGTAAGGTAAAGCTGCCATATTATTATTAGCATTATCAAATCCTATCAAAAAAAAATTTCTTACAATACCGTAATTATTTAAAACATGTCAAATTTTATGTGCAATGTGTTGTGCCGAATGTGTATCATCAAAATCAATATAAGCAATTAAACGTTTTTGCACATTCCATGCATCATCAATCCAATGACAAGTAATTCCCATATAATCATGCAACTTATAAGGATCCTTCCAACAATCACTACATATAGAAACTTTTTGTTCTAAATTTTTTAAGTCTTCAATTAATTTATATTTATATTCTAATAAGATTTTTTCTATATCCCTAATAACGGTGTTTCCAGAGATTTTTCTACTTTCCGGATTAAAATATTTACTAGTGAATTTTTCATAAGTATCATCGGTTGGAAAATTAAATGGAAGATGTTTTTCGGCTATGAATTCAACTTTGTGTCTCCTAGTATTTAATTGACTAAATTTAAAAGTAACATCATCTATACCTCCACCTTGAGAAGATCTGGTAAATCCCCGGAGTTGCGTTTGCCCTCGATCGAGCCCCACTTTATCGGGATGCATTTTGATCACATGGTTGGAGAAAGTCCGGTAGCCTCCTCCATGCTTGAACTTGTTAACCTTCGAACAATGGTTGCACGTCACATTGTAGTCGGTGGCGCTATTCGGTAATTTCTCCTTCTTAAAATGGAAGGAGAAAATGTCAATCCGAAGGGTAGAAAGTTGTCGAGGAGTAGTGGTTTATGTTATGTTCCCACTCTCTTGCGTTTCTCTCCTCGACACCTCTTCTTCTTTGGCAAAGGCGGCAGCGGTGTTAGGGCCCAACATCGCCTCCATATCTTCTTGATTACATTGATACGAATCAATATAATCAAGATCATCATTGTCGTGGAAAGATTGTGGTGGCGACATCGGACTCTTTCCCTTCCCACGAGACGAACCGGTGGATGAAGAACCTCTTCGAGATATTTTTTTTTTGAAATGGAAATGAAATAGAATTGAAATCCAATTGAAAATTGAAGAACTACAAAAACTAAAATCGAGAGACTAGAAACTTGAAATTGTGAGCTTTAGAGAATAGAAATTATAGAATTGAGAGAGAGATTGGTGTAGAAATCAAAGGGTGGAATGGAGGTATTTATAGATGTGGAATGAAAAATTCAAAAAAAAAAAAAAGGGATCGGCCGGTTCAAACCGTTGGTTCGGGTCCGGTTCGAACCGGTGGTTCGGCTGATCTTGGTCGTCGATCATCAACGATCGTGTGATCACGACCGTTGATTTTAAAATCTTGCCCGAACAGGCGGTTCGTCATCGGTTCGAACCGGCAGTTCTTTGAACCAGTTTGCAACGGATATATTTTGATCAACGGCTCTTTAATCTGAGTCGTTGATCCTCAAATGACTCTTTAATCTCTGCCTTACACGTGGCATTTCGCATTAAAAAAAAAGAAGATAAACCAGTGGTGGGAACCGTCGGTTAAACCGCTGGTTCGGTGGTTTGGAAATATCTAAACCGGAACCGAACCGGTGGCCGCCAATTCCCGATTCTGGTTCGAATCGGAACTGAGTCAACGGTTCCCGAAACCGTTGATCAGCGGTTCCAAACTAGCCGGTTTCTGATTTTTGAAACCGATTGAGCACGACTACATATGATGTAACTAGATATAATATTTGGTATGCAAAAATACTCAAGTGAGGCTGCCTCAGTTAAGACCTCACGTGAGACAGAGTTTTTTATAGTCTTATGTAAGACTAATATTAACCATATTGAATGAGTTGATTCGCTTTATTAATCCATATAAACTCTGTCTTACATAAGGTTTCACGTGAGACCGTCTCACATAAACCTATTCTATTAGATAAGGTTATATATATATACCAACAATGTCTTCAGTAAAACAATTAATATATTTTAGATATATAAGTAATACACTTCAGTAAAATAAGTAATATTTTCTGAAAAAACAAGTAATATATTCGAGAAAAAACCCAGCTAATATTATATTTTAGTACAAAAGTAATACATTTTAATAAAATAAAGGCTTGATTCTAAAAAATAAAATGAAATAATGAGCTTTATGAAATTTGCAATTGTATCCTAACCTTTTAAATTTAATAAAAAATATCACGATTTTAATCAATTATTGTAAATTGGATCATAATTTCTTTTCTAACGATCGAAGTTTATGTGTTCGAAAAAAGTCTCATGTCATATACCACATCAGATATCATATAATTTCAAAATAAATAATTTAGAAGATTAAATTGCAAAACAAATCACCACAATTTAAAAAATTTGCATGCAATCTTGATTTTTTTTTCTCAAATTAGCAAAACAAATCACATGCAACTTCCATTCACTATTCATTTTGAATCATTATTCTATGTTTTTGCTATCAAATTTTATATGTCTGATTATATAGTCACAAGACTCACAACATACCTCATATAAGAGTATTTAGCTTAAAATTTTGGGTTATAGTTACTTAACAATAACTAAGATGCAATTGGAGTAGCTTGATGGTGATGTTTGTGTATCTATCAGAGAAAAATGGGTTAGCACAGGTTAACCCACAAAAAAAAAAAAAAAAAAAAAATTGGTGCAAACAAGTGTTTTTGATACATAAACAAATTTTGTTGGATGAACAAATCCTCAATAATAATAAATTTTAAGCGGTGTATATGATTATATAATTTATAGAAATTATATCAAATCACTAATATCATTAAATATTAAAATAATAGTGTAGTTTTGTCTACACACAAGCACCACTTCTATTAATTTCTCAATATTATAGTTAACTTTTTTTTTTTTTTATAGAACTTGTCATGTTTCAAATAATTATATAAGTGGTGTGTAGACAAAACTATAATATTAATTTATCAATATTATAGTTAACTTTATTTTTTTTATTATACTTGTTTTGTTTCAAATATTTATATGAACACATTTTGTTGGATGAACAATCCTCAATAATAAACTTTTATTAATTTCTCAATATTATAATTAACTTTTTTAGTTAATATTTTTTATATTGTATTTGTCTTGTTTCAATATTATAGTTAACTTTTTGAGTTAACTTTTTTTTATTGTACTTGTCTTGTTTCAAATAATTATATGAACAAATTTTATTGGATGAACAATCCTTAATAATAAACTTCTATTAATTTCTCAATATAATGGTTAATTTTTTTTATTGTACTTGTGTTGTTTCAATCGGAAAAGAAGTAAAAGTAAGATTCATCAATCATTCGAGGAATTAAATTGCTCATGAACGATATGAACGGACATTCAAAGAGTATGTTCAAATTCTTAGAGGGAGTATATCAGTGGACTATAATCTACCTCAAGTGGAAAGATGTGCACAACCCCGAGAAATTGAAGCACATCATCTATAATCTGCTGGATTTCATCTTAAATCAATTGTCCCCGAAAAATTGAAGCACATCATTTATAATTTATTGGATTTCATCTTTGATATGCATGAGAGGGGAAAATGTATATCAAAATTCACCAAAGGTAATTTGGTGGTGTGCGAGAACGACTTCTTCGAATTTGACGAAGACAATTGCTTCCATATTAAGAAGAGGTTGGTGAAGTTTTTGAAGGTGAGCTCCATGACTTCACCATTACCGGAAGGGCCAGCGATATGGTCAATCCTCAAAATATCATAACAAATTTGTTCAAACAAAATTCTATACGAGAACATATTCAACATTTTCTCGGAAAGTTGAGTTGTAACGTCTCTGCAAACAATTGGTACATAAACAAATTTTGTTGGATGAATAAATTCTCAATAATAACAAATTTTGTTAGATGAACAAATCCTCAATAATAATAAATTTTAAGGGTGTATACGATTTATTTAATTTCAATAGCAGATTCATTAATATTATATAATTTATAAGAATTATATCAAAACACTAATATCATTAAATATTAAAATAATAGTGTAGTTTTGTCTACACACCACTTCTATTAATTTCTCAATATTATAGTTAACTTTTTTTTTTATAATATTTGTCTTGTTTCAAATAATTATATGAACAAATTTCGTTGGATGAACAAATCGTCAATAATAATAAAATTTAAGCGGTGTAGGTGATTTATTCAAATAATATTATAGTTTTGTCTAGACAAACCACTTCTATTAATTTCTCAATATTGTAGTTAACTTTTTTTTTATTGTACTTGTCTTCTTTCAAATATTTATATGAACACATTTTGTTGGATGAACAATCCTCAATAATGAACTTCTATTAATTTCTCAATATTATAATTAACTTTTTTAGTTAACTTTTTTTATATTGTATTTGTCTTGTTTCAATTTTATAGTTAACTTTTTTAGTTAACTTTTTTTTATTGTACTTGTCTTGTTTCAAATAATTATATGAACAAATTTTGTTGGATGAACAATCCTCAATAATAAACTTCTGTTAATTTCTCAATATAATAGTTAACTTTTTTTTATTGTACTTGTCTTGTTTCAAATAATTATATGAATAAATTTTATTGGATGAACAAATCGTCAATAATAAATTTTTTTTAAGGTGATTCATTCAAATAATATTATAGTTTTGTCTACACACGCACCACTTCTATTAATTTCTCAATATTATAGTTAACTTTTTTTTATTGTACTTGTCTTGTTTCAAATAATTATATGAACAAAATTTGTTGGATGAACAATCCTCAATAATAAACTTCTATTTATTTCTCAATATTATAGTTAACTTTTTTTTTATTGTTGTAATCCAAAAATAAAAAAATAAAAAATTATGCATGATTGTTTCATCAAAAATTGGAAAAAAAAAAAAGGTTATTAAAGATACTATAATACGTTTGTTTTACTGTTGGATGAACACTTTTTTTTTTTCTAATTTTTGATGAAACAATCATGCATAATTTTTTTTATTTTTTTATTATTGCCTTAATTTTGAATATATATTTAATTAAATTCTTAAAAAATCTTAAAGTGTACCAAGTCTAGATAGAGTCGTTTATGGCCGTTGCAAAAAATAATCGGTATTTTCAATTAATTGTCTTTAAAATTCTTGTTCAATCTGATGTCTACTTCTTTAAATTTATAATAGTTGTTTACAATTTTATATTTTCCATATTTAAACTGAATTGATTTTTTTAATAATTCGTCGAAATAAGACGAAAGAAATTAATAAGAATTAATGTAAATATGAAATTATTTTAGATAATAAAAATTCTCAAATTAAATCTAATAATATTTGGACCAAAAATGGGATTTGATTGTGGATTTCCAAATAGTGTTTAACCAATGATATGGTTGGAGGGGTTAAAAAGTGTAAATTATAGTTAATGGAATAATGAGGTGGAGGGGTAGGTGGAAGAGAGAGAGTATAACTATAACTTAAAATTTCAAAATTTGGTGATGGTTGTAAATGATCTAAGCCATGACATTGTAATTATTTTTACATTCAAATGCAACAAAAGAGTTTTTGGATTTAAATTTACTTGAAATGATATTGTTTTGGTGTCAATTAAAACAAATTACATGTTTTTAGTTACATGGGCTTATGTGATGTTCGGTGTGGCTATTTTGCAGGACATGTTGACTTAGGTCAAAAGAAATATAATTATAATTCAAACTACAACAATGAATAAAGTTGTTTTTTTTTTTTTTCTAATTTAAAAAAAAAAAGATTGGGACTAAATTGCAATCCTTGAAAATGAATAAAGTTGTGTTTTTTTTTTTGTTTTTTTGCTAATTTAAAAAAAAAAAAAAAGATTGGGACTAAATTGCAATCCTTGAAAATGTAGTGATCACTTCTAATAAATTGACCTTCATTATTTTTCGAAATTACATGGCTTCTGACGTAAAATTTTTGTCGGACACGTAAATTCTGGTCACTGAAAAATAGAATGTAATCTAATTTGCAACAATTGATAAATCGTCTTTCTTTTTTTTTTGTTTGTTTCTCAATGCAAAAGGTTTGGATAAAATTTCAATTTTATAAACGGTAGCGATTTTTTTTTTTTTTTTCAATTAGGCCTAAAATAAACATTATATTTTTACCCTACAACAAGGACTAAAATATCGGTATCGACGGATATATCGGTACCTTGATTTTACGGATATATCGATATCGGTGGATATATCGGTTTTTACGCAAAAAATTTTAAAAATTTGTAAAAAAAATTGAAAAAAATATCTAGTACTTTATATAATATTATAAGTAACATTAATACATATATTGAATTTAAATTTCAAATAAAAAGATATGTTTACAACAAATTTAGAGATAAACTAAAAAACGGACATTTTTAGAAAAATATATAAAAACTTTGTAAAAAAAATTGAAAAATATATCTAGTATTTTACATAATATAATAAGTAACATTAATACATATATTGTGTTGGGATGTCTTGATTCCCCCACGCTGAGCTGGTCGGGGGTCTCGCTGATAATTGGTTTGGTGTATATTAGGTTTTGTATCTCTTTCTCGACTTAGTGTCGTTTTGTAGAACAATATTTGTAAAAGAAGAATATTTGTTTTCTAAACCCTAAATATATCATACATTTAGGATGTGTTTGGATTCAAATATTAGAAAATAGGTGTACAATTATTAAAAGAAAAACAACAGAAAAATCATGCATTTCCACCAACCAATTATTAAAAAAAAAAAAATGATTTCCACTGACAGCCGATAAATTGACGATATATCGCCGATTTATCGGCGATATTTTGCCGAATATGTGCACTAATTGACCGATAAGGAGAAATCGCCGATATATCAGCGATATTTTGCCCAAAAATTTCGTCCATGCATATCGATATCGGTAGGCTATTTTCCGTGATAAATCGGCGTTATATCGCGATATTTTCGTCTATGCCCTACAAATTGTTTTTACAAGGTGAAGTAAATCCTTTCATATTATATTTTTAGCATATAAAAATATTTTTCAACATATATTCTAATATTTTTTTGTTATACAAATAATATCTTTCTTATATTAATACATATTATAGCATAGGAATACATTAAGTAATACATTTCAATAACACAAGTAATACTATTTAATAAAAACATGCAATATCTTAATTAAAGGAATAGTAATATTCATAACAAAACGACTCTCATTAACACATGCGTGGTAAATTGATACATTACTATATTAACAAAACTATCAACAAACTGCTGCATATCATCTGTGCTAGAAAATCAATTCATTTGCATCTTTTCTTGTATTTCTTTTCAACAACCACTTTATTCTTCTCATAAGCAATTTTGTTTTGATTTGGTGGGCAATCTTTTCATTTTCAACGTCAGCTTCCTTTTTCCTTCTCTTCTTCTTCATCTTTCTCAAACAATGTAAGAAAAGTGAAAGAAATCACAAACAATAACTCAATACAAAAAACATCAAACAAATAAAGTTTTTATGCGAAGAAGAATCAATCAAGATTTTTTGACAAAGAAGTGTCGTTTCTATGAGGGTAAAAAATAAAAAGAATTATAAACTATATATCATGTATATATAGCAGAGCAGGGTTAATCATTTAACTAATATATAAATTTTTTTGGACTTTTATTAAAAATTTACTGTGAGATAGAATTAATTATTTATTATTAAATAAACGTTTCTCGTTTCTTCCATATAATGTATATTTTAAAATCAAATATATATTTGTTTAAACTTGATGTTTAAGCAAGTCACTCTGTAGCATCCATCTTTTCACAAAAAGAATAAATAAAGAAATTGTACTCGACTTGCCGACATAACCACATGCATTTTGCCCTGCCGACTATAATTATTTTTAATTAATAGGACACAATTTTAAATAAATAGTATCTAATTAAGTATTTTTAGTTATCTATGTTGATCTATTAATTTTTCAAGTTTCAAATTTGAAAAAACGTTATCTATATTTTAAAAAATATTTTTTAATCTCAATCTTAATGCAACCAATAATTTCTACAGATTAATATTTATTTTGGCCTAAATTACTTGAAGGGAAAATGTATATTATAGCAGCAATTACCTGATTCGGTCAAAAGTAAATGATAATGATTTATCATATTAAATTATTTCAATCTAAATTAGCCATTTAGTAATTATCCATTACAACATATTGGGGACGAAAAAACATTTTTTTAAACATGATGGCTGTAAAGGTTTTTTTTTTTTTGTTTTTTTTCCAAAAATTAGAGGACAAAAAAATGTAAAAGTAATTTTTCAAATTTAAGAACAAGAAAAATTAATAGGTCATGTACAGAGGACAAAAAGATAGTTCTCTTTAATATTTTTGATAGTCTTGAGATGATTCAAATTTTCTTGTTAGCCGACAGATAGATGCTATATTTGACACGTAAAAATGATACTACAATCTCAATTTTTAGACAAGATAATTTTCGTTAATTAATCAATAAAAAAGTGTGGTCAGTCACATGATATATATATATATATATATATATATATATATATATATATATATATATATATATATATATATATATATATAACTAACCCACAAACTGAAGAAATCAAATCTTAAGGCCTAAGACCGCTATAAGTCCAAAGGCCTTCTGCCTGGTCGGACGAACGCGCTTGCATATGTGGTTCATACTTGATCACCCACTATTATGCATTATATGATTAAACATCAATTCTTCCATTACTTAAAATATATATTAAATAAGCAATGTGGGATGACATTTTATAATGCTGCCTCTTCATATTTCGGATTTGATCAACATAAAAATCTTTAATGAGTGGCCAATTTCTTATTCACCAAAATTCAATTATGAAAAATTTAACGTAGTATAATTATCTATTTGGAACATATAATAATCCTACAAAATAAAAAATTGTTCATACAGAATTTAACATAAAGCCACATAAATCTTGGTCAAAGATCAGTCAGTACTCACTTTATGGAACCAAATTTCTAATGAACTTAACATTCATTATCTTTTAGTTAAATTTGAACATTTTTAGTCTTTATTATACATGCCAACTATACTAGTTTGTCTCAATCTAAGGTATTCACTTGTACTATCCCATTACATGCTAACATAATCAGATAATTTCATTCACATCAATCCTATAATCTAAACTCAGATTATACCACCATATCATGTACCCTTAGTATAATTGAAAAAATTGTTAAGAACGGAACAGAAGTTATGAATGGAAATAAAAAAAATTCTTATATGGGTTTCCTCTAAATATTATTAACTAACCATCAATAGTTCATTCAAACCACAAGTTTTGTAATTCATATGGTATCCCACCTTTATAAAGATGCAGATTGTGATTATTAGGATTAAAACCTAATCACACACGTTTTCTAATCTTTATTGTATGTTTTCCTTCTTCCACTTCCACTAAATCATTTTAATAAAAATCAATATTTCACTCAATTATTTTAACATTTGTTTTCAGCAAAACAATTTGTGCTGACAAGGGTTTTTGTAGTTGAATATTTGTTATTATGTTGATAGAGATTTTAATTAAACCATTATTTATTAGGACCACCTAACATATACTTGTGACTAAATGTATTTTTATTATACCTTTTTATCACATGATCTGCATATGGATTCTTTCATCACATGAGGTAACACCCACATGCTTTGCGCATATTCTGTTCTATTAGTTTTAACTGAATTGGAAAAAGAAAAAGTTGAGGAAATTGAAAAAAAAACCCTCATATATATAGGACTAATATCACAAGAATTTTAATTATCAGTAGGACTAAAAATGATTATCAAACGGGTTAAATTTGTATTAACTATATAAGACTACACATATAGTTTATCAATGCATGCATGATGAACTACATACATGATAAAATATATATGAGCAGTGTTCTTGTGAATTAGGTGCACAAATCATGATTTATGTGATTGGGCGTGCGTGGGTGTGTCTGGTCCAGCCAGGATCCGCACCCAAGTTTTTTATTTATTTATTTATGTTATGACCTTTATGTTATACGAGTATAAATTTTATGTTATATTGTATGATATTCATATACAGATATCATAACCTTTAAGTGAATAACTTAGACTTTTTTCAGTATAAAAATTCATGTAGTATAGTTGAACATTTATGTTATAATAATTTAACCGTTATGTTATATTAGTATAACATTTATGTATTTAAAGAATAACATAAAAGTTATATTATTATAGCATAACGGTTGAATTATTATAAATATAAAGGTTATATTAAAACAACATAAAGGTTAAAGAGGTATTATAAGTCTATATACACCGTGAAAAAGGTTAAACTAGCAGAAATATAAACGTTATGTGAACATAACTAAAAGGTTAGACGAGCAAACTAGGGTTTGAGTGCGGACCTAGGGCGCGTGAACAACACCACCGGGTCGGGTGGACCCAGTTACATGGCTCCCGATCCGTGTACCTGATGTTTATAAATATTTATAAATATATATATATATGTACATATATATAATTAAATACCACGAGTCTTGTAGTTTAATACCTCACCTTTACAATAATTGTGTAGAGTTTGATGGTTAGAGTTCAAATTTGAATTACGCAAGTTTCCTAATATTTATTATCTCCCTCCCTTCCATCCAGTGGCGGACAAACACTTGGGCAAAGGAGTGGCAAGTGCCACCATGTGTTTTTTCTGTGAATTACCTAAAATGCCACTGAAATGTTTTAAAATTAAAAAAATACCTTAACTCTATACAAAATGTCTTCTATTTCTCATTTCAAATTAACTCTTTTCAATTTCCACTCACTCTTTCCACCAAATTAAGTTTTCCCTTTCATATTTATTATTGTTGCGGTGAAAACCAGCAAAATTAAAGTGTATCAAACGGCTATCGATGGATGGTGGTTCTCACCACCAAGTAAAAAATAAAAATAAATGTATAATAAACTCTAAGTTAAAATTTTCAATTGTTTTGTTGATTTGGGCATTATTAGTTTGGAATTTCGATTAGTTGTTAGATAACATTGATGGATTTCTCAATTGTGATGAATATCATGAAAATACGACTTCGCAACCGAATGAGTGATGAATGAATGAATATCAATTATCTTGAATATGGTGAAACGTCATGTCAATTGTAAATGTGATCTTTCATTCATTTTTTTGGTTTAAACGGAATGTACAAACTGAATTTTTAAAATAATTTGTAAGTTATATTTTGTATGAAAAAATTTAAATTTTTATATATTACCTTAAATTGTGTCACCTCTTTGGAAAATTTCTACGTCCGCCACTGCTTCCATCCCTCCCAAGTTATTAAAAAATAAAAAATCATTTTGATTAATTTTTATAAATAAGACAAAGTAGAGGTTTTACAGCAAAACGATGTAAGTGAGTTGGACAAGGATATAAATTAAATGAATGAATTAAGGTGAAGGAATCATGGAAGAGGATAAATGGAAAGAAGCCAAGAATTAGATCCATATATCTATGGGAAAATGATGATGTCATGGAAAGGTCAATTTGACATCATTATGATGATCATCCAAATGGGTGTACTTATATGGCATGGGCAGTCTACATTGTCCTTTCGATAATTTCAAAACTAAATCATAATGTCTGTCTACCTATGCCTATGGTACTATGTCTCAGTATACATGTAAGGCTATGTACGTTTACAACTTTATTTCATTGATCTTTTTAAGATGTCATGTATTTATAATGTTTGTTTACTTTTGAAACATATTCTGTATCATACAATTTTAGTCTGAATCATTTTTTTCCCAAACTCGACTACAAATGCACATATCCATGGTTTGTGAACTTGACAAATTTTGTTATTATGGTTGAAACTATTTTGTCCTCTGGAATTGGTTATAATGTGAATTTTCATTAATTTGTTTGATTAAATAAGATAGAATTCCAACATAGTTTCCTTAACTTTTATTTAAAAGTGCAAGGATCGATCATTAACAGTAAAATAAGCCTAAGAGTGTGTTACAGAGCATAATTAAAAAAAAAAAAGACGAAATAACAACACATAAAAAATAACTAGCATAAGAACGAGATTGTCATACCAAAATACGAGCAATCTCATTTGTTTATCGTCTAACAAAAGATAAATTAAAATTTGGAAATAGTTAAAAAAACAAAACAATATTCTTGATGATAACACCGAATTCTGAGAGATTCGAAGATTTGTTATTAATAGCATTGCACACCTATTTTGCATCATCACTTTCAAATATCATATTGTCATATCCAAGTGAGCATATTCATGATAGTTAAAACTTGGTTATCTTAACACTTTAACTTCAGTTTGGAACAACTTAAATTATCTTCTGAAATCGATAATAATAGATTTCAAGAATACATACACATATGTATATAAATATAATTAAAGTCCAAATCAACACAATCCAAACTTGCTAAAAAATAAAAGATCTTCAAGGTAGAAGCTGCAGTTTTCAAAACTTAAGAACAATTGTTTATTTTAATAATTTTGAGGAATTATGTTTTTTTTCCCCAACTTTTTTTTATTAATCGAATTGGGTAGTCCAAATTCAATATCTATTGATTCCACTTTTCGAGTTTTGTAACGCGGTATTTAAATGCTTCAAATCAAAGTTGAATGATCAAAATAACCAAATTTTACAAGTTAATCAGCTGCAATTATAAATTTATTCTAGCCGAGTTCAAAGAGCAGAGTTGCAATTATTCTAATTGATGTCAAATATAATTTAACATATATATATATATATATACACTTCACTAATTGATCATGAAGCTAAAATGCAGTTATAAGTTATAACCATGGAAGAAAATATCGCGATATTTCGACGAAATATCGTGAAAATGAAGGCACCGAAATAATATTAGGCTGCAAATTTATTTTGGTCAAAATATCGCAATATATCGTCGAAATATCTGAATATATCGATTTCGGCCAAAATATCATGATACTGTCGGTGAAGAGTTGCACGCGCTGATATTTGTTTTTTTTTTCTTCCTGACGCTATATTGTACTATTGTGTGTTTTTTTTCCTCTTCTCTTTTCCTTTTTTTCCTTACTAAATGATGTTGATTTCCCCCTTTTTTTTTCCTTTACATTATGAATTTAGTTTAAGTGTTTTTTTTTCTTTTTTTATTATGAATCTTTTTATAGTGTATTTGAAGGATATCTATTAAAATTGAGTTATTTATCTTTTTTCTTTTTATATATCTATATTTTTGTCTATGAGTGGAGCAAACAATTACTTTATATAAATTTAGTTAAATTGTTTACAATAAATTAGTACTTTAGCATTAGATTCCTCTCATAATTTAATTAAGTTTAGTTAATTTTTTTCGAAATTTAATAAAAGGATTATGATGAATATAATATTAGTGTATCTCTATATTTATTGTAAATATATCATTTTATTTGTAATTTTAAGTTCAATATATGTATTAATGTTAGTTATAATATTTTGTATATTACTACACATATTTTCCAATTTTTATACAAAATTTTCATATTTTTTAAAAAATGTCCGATATTTCCACCGAAATCGATATATTCACCAATATTTCCGTAAAATCAAGGTATCGATATATTCACCGAAACCGATATTTTCATCCTCGGTTATAACCAAATTTAGAGAACAAAATAGTTAAATTAAATATGGAATGGTAAAATGAGCTGCTTTGGTAAATTAATTTAGGGGCAAGAATGTATGGTACACAAATGTATGTATGCATGCATGTATGGAAGCAGTGTGCATGGTTTTTTCACTGGTCCTTCTTATTATGTCTCACATGCATAACATATATACATGCAGATAAATGTACATGTGTTGATTCTCCTTGTATTTATTATCTAGTACTCTCAATATTAATATTGATAATAATATTATCATCTCATAGTATTTAATTGACATAAATTTCCACAATGTCAGAGCTCAGGAATTTTCGCACGCTTGACATCCATCACTAGGGAGAACTGAAAAGTGAAACCCTATCTAAATTATCACACGAGCTTTATTTCATTTATATTCGAACTATTTTTTCATTTAAGTATGATATTTTATTACTTATTTTCTTTTTTACTAATTATTATCCAAGAAAAATAACACCATTGATTTTAATTAGTTGCAGATTTACTAGAAGAAAAATAAAAGAGAGTCATACAAGAAAATAAATGAAAAAGGTAGTCATAAGCTGAGTGGTCAAAATTCTAATAGGTTTCATTAGAATTCCCTTATTTAATTTATTAGATTTAAGTTTTAAATTATAGTTAGTTAATTGATATTTTAATATATATTTAATTGGTCAATTAGACACCAAAACTAATCAAATATATATATTTAGAAACCATCAAATATACTTTTGGACGAACACACATTTTCTTTGTTTATTATATTAATCATAATTTATACCAAGATTCAAATGATTTGACATTACCTGTACAATATTTCTCTAAATCCATCATGATCAATTCATTCGAATAGAGTTTTAGGTATGTTAGGGGGACTTTTTAAATATATATCTGATTTTGTAGTTTAGTCCAACTAACTAACTAATCAAACTCTATACTAAAGAATTCCGCTAAATTAAGAATATCAATTTTAATTCTCTAATTATATATTGAATAGATGTAGAAGCAGTGAGAGGTCATTAGAAGAAGAAGAAACTAAACTTGTGTTAATCAAGAATAGATACAATATTATATATATATATATTATATATTAGGCAAAAACTCATGTGCAACCGTTGCACCGTGCAATGGTTGCACTTATAGCACAAAAAGACATACTTATAGCCGTAAAAGGCATACTTGAATAGTTCATATGGTAGAAAACTTACTTATAAAACACATAATTATACCTGTAAAAGACATACTTGAATCTTGTCGCATGTGAGACGGTCTCACAAGAGACCAATTCTATATATTATTATCTTGGTAACAAACTAACTACCATGATAGAAAGGTTACTGAGTAGCTGACTAATTAATTAACTAACATAACTGACTAGGATGATGGCATGGAAGCTAACTAAGCTAATATATAATTAGTACACTTAGGTCATATACTATAACACTCACTCCCCCTTTAAGTTGGACTGGGAAGTATTGGAAGGGAAAATTCATGCTTAGTTTCTCGAGCCAATTTCTAATCAAAATTTTGAGCAAAATCGAATTCAAGAAAAAAAATATGAAATTGGAAAAAATAAAGAAAAAAAGTGATAGTCAGAGGATCAAATTTGGAATAAATAATTTTTTTTAATAAAATGTGGAAAATATTTAAGTTATGATGAAAATTGTAAATTTTCCTTCAAAAATTTGTTCAATTTCAATTTTTTTTTTTTTTTTTTGCCAAAATTTATAAAATCTGTTGTAAATCAGCATGCGGCCTTGAAACTGGGGACTTTTAGCCACTTAAGGATGTGACATCAGTTTATCGACTTTGGTTTAGAAATTTATAAAAGTTAAGAAAACGAAAAAACCTTTCAAAGTTAGCAAACTTGTGTCACGTTATTTATGTGGTTAGAAATCCGAACTTTTAAGTCACTTGCAAGGTGTGTCAGTTTATGGTGAATTTTATAAATTTCGAGAAAAAAAAGACTTAAATAGAACTTCTTTTGGAGTTATATACAAGCTAGAGTGGACTAATTGATATTTTTAACTCCATATATGATTATTTTTGGATAATTTCTAGTAAAATACAAGAGTGGAAAATTCTTGTTTTCAAATGGTTATAGAAAATCAGTAATGCATGTCAAACTGTGAGTAAAAAGGTTTGGACCCAAATTGACAAGAAAACATTTTACTCTTTTTTCTTTTTATTTGTTTTTCGAGAGAAAAGAATAAAAATGTAAACTTTTGGTTGGAATTAGATTTGTCTGTTTTGACAAATCGAGGACTAGTGCCTCAACCTAAAAGCTTAAACGCAAGTAGAAAACAGTGAAATATATTAAACTTTTGCTATTTTTTCGTGGACCTAGCTAGCTAACATTTGTACTTTAACCCTACTTATTACTATATATATACCCGATCAAGACGAATCCATATAATTATTTGCACCCCCAAAGCATCTTCAATTCCTTTTCAAATTTTATTGAGGATGTATAATACTATTTTCTATTTTATTTAATGTCATTTTAGATATTTATTCTTGTTTCCAATTATTTGTCATTTTATAGTACATACTATTTTGATTGCAATTTTATTTCAGAATTGTCTTTGTCACTCACTATTTCTTAAATTAGATCGATCTACCGATTTTCAACTTGACACGCAAATTTTTAACCAAAGTTTAGAGATATGATAGGAACCTCATTTTGGAATTTATTTTATTTTATTTTAAATTTTGGATCCTAAATTTTTTTAATTAGTTAAGATATTAGTCGAAATTTTATATTCTTTAATTTCTACCAAAACTCTAAGATATTAACTTATATGATAAGGCCGGTACACCAAAAATCTCATACTTTATTAAGTTTTAAGCCCCTAGCTAAACTTGTAAGTTTTGTTTTACAAAACCCTTTTACATTTATTGTGTTTTACTAATGAGTTTTTTTTTTTTTTTTTAATTAAACCTCAGCTTGATTCGTTTTAATTACTTTCAGATTAATTTGTTTTCACCGAATCTTTCTACTGATCAAGTATTCAATGAGAACAAATAATTGATGTGAAGGACTAAGTAAAAAAAAAAAAATTGTTGGTTTAAAGGGATTAGTAAACAAAATAAAAATAAAATAGCTTGGTAAATTAGTGAAAGTTTATATGAATTCAATAATATATAAGGGTTTAGTGAATTAAAAGCTAAAAGTTTGCAAACCAAAATTTGATTTTGCCTTTGTAATACATTGTAAATTATTTGGATAGAATAAATAAACAGAAAATTTAATTTTGCTTTTCTTTTCTTGATATTTCAAAAGGACATTATCTCACTATTAAGGTAGGCGGCGAAGTGATCATAATTCTTTAATCATGCCATTTGATTTTAATAATCATATTTGTAAATTTGCTTTTGAATAAAAAAACGGTAAAAGACACTCATAGGGATGAGATGGTACGTTTATATATTAAAGGACAAAAAGTACTTTCAATACATTACAATAAATTAATAATAACTAAAATCAATTGATCATTCTCTTATAATCGATATTTTTGTCATGCTAATTTATGTATTTAAATTTGAACATCAGAATTTGATGGGATCTCGCTCTTAAAATTAGTATGTATTAACTATGAGCTTGAAGTATATTTCTCAAGTACAGTTTTCATTGATGGCACGTTAAAGAATTAATTTGAACTTAATGTAACGTTTTTTTTACTATAAATAATTAATCTACCATATATACATAATTAATTATTTAATTAAGTGCGACATTTCATATTCTTCATTTATATATCCTTGGTTTAAAAAAAAACAAGAATTTAAGTTAATGATGCAATTGGACCACAAGTGATTGAGGAGAGAAAGAAGAGGAATTGTTTAGGGCTCTCTCTTTCTGGTTCCACTTGATATGATGGCCCAATACAAAATATAAAGTCTGCCAACATGTGGGTGAGAGAGAGAGAGAGAGAGAGAGCGTGGTAGCTATCATTTCTTTGCACAGACTTTTGTTAAAAACCTTGGGATTGAAGGGAGGGAGTTTCACCATCATGGCATAGAGAGTAACCATATGAGAGAGAGAGAGAGAGAGAGAGAGAGAGAGGTGGTGGTGGTAGTATTTGTTTTTTTTATGGTGTAAAGATTGCAGAAAGTTTTGACTGAAAAGAATTCATAGAAAGAAAAGAATCAAGAGAGAGAGAGAGAGAGAGATTCATTTAAGCATTGATGGTGTCTTCCTTTGATTTCAAGGGTGCTTAATGATGAGACATTGAAAGAGTAAAGAGAGGACTATGAAAAGGTATATGGCTGTCACCTGATGAGCTACTACAGAGAGTGAGTGAGAGATTCTGGTATTGTATAGCTTATAAGCTTATTAGTTAGCTAAACCCATTTTAAAAAATTATTAATCTTGGGATTTTCAAGTGCTTAAAAAAAATTATCACCTCATAATGGAGTCTGCAAACAGCCATCATCACCTCCAAGATCAACTTGTTGCCTCTTCTTCTCCTTCTTCTTCTTCTTCTTCTTCTTCTTCTTCTTCTTCTTTAACCATCTCTTCTTCTAATTGCTATGGACTTCCATCCTCTACTCATGCTAATTGGACTCCTACCTCCTTCTTGTAAGTCTCTCTCTCTCTCTCTCTCTCTCTCTCTCTCTCTCTCTCTCTCTACCCCATCTTGGGAGTTGCTTCTTTACATAATATATGCATTGATCATGATTTGGATGCTAATTATGACCTCCCAATATCCTTTATGACTTGATATATCCTTTTCTTTTTCATATTGATTTGATGTTCTTCAATGACAAGGTATTTGTAATTTCTATCTTCTTAATCAAACTCACCATATTTACATACATATCTTGATGCTCCCAACTTTTCACTAACTATCTTGAAAAATCTCACAAGAGTAAAAATCCTTTGATCCATACCCTAACTAACTAGGGTTTCAATCTTCAATTCCCATCCACTAACAACACTCAATTTTCATAATATTTTTCAGCTCATACCCCAACGAAGCAACCACTTTGAGCTCACACTACAACTCCATGGCCCCAGAGACAGGCTTCACCACTTGGGCCAACACCTTCACTACAAATGACCATTGTGGCCAAGACTTGCAACACCAATCTAGGATCAAGGACGAGGAATTGGCCGATCACTATTACCGCAAGTACACGGAGATACTAAGCAGCACTTCACCATCTTCATCTAGCCCTGATGAGCACCACAACGATCTCGGGACGCAGCTCTTGCTCAAGTCCTTCTCATCTGGAAACCTCATCAACAAGATTCACCTTTCTCAAGATCAGAATCACTTGTACTCTCACAATACCATTGGTGCCGCCAATAATGCAAGAGGGCTGTGCCAGATTTTCCCAAGTGTAAATGTTTCCAGTTTGAATCAAACACAAGGGTTTGCAAGTGCAGGAGCTTTTGACATGAATTTGGAGGCCATAGATCTCCTTGCTTCTTCAAGATTCAGTGCCAACTTTGTCCCATCATCACATAATCAAACTGGGATCTTCAGAGATGGATTCTCTTTTGGATTTGATCATATGCAACAATCTCTTCAGATTCCATTTTATGGCTCTAATAATCATAAGGTAATTGGTTTTATTAATATTAATTCAATTTGATCATCATGAGAAGAAAACATTTTTTTTCTCCCTTTTTTTTTTAAGAGAGAAAAATATAGGAAAGCTAGTAGTCTTTTAATTAAAAAAAAAAAAAGGAAATTATGGGGCTGCTTTTTTCCTTTAAATGATATAAATTTATCTTTTACTTTCCCTTAAATGAAAGGGGTCTTCTCTTTTCTCCATTCAAAGGCTACTTCAGCTTTTTGCATTATATAAACACCTTTATATTTTTCAGAAAAATTGAGTCTTTTTAGTGATGGATTTTGACAAGAGGGCCATGCATTATTATTATTATTATTATTCTGCTGAACTACTTTACTCTTTTGAATTTTAAAGGTATCAGCCTCGAGCAATGCTGTTGTAGAACCTAAACGAAACTGCAACAAAATGGAACCAAAAGCGCTAATTCAAAATGCGCCTAAAAAATCACGTTTGGAAGCACGCTCTTCTTGCCCACCCTTCAAGGTACTCTACCATGCAATTTATGAATAATTATTCAATTTCAGAAAATTAATTGATCAGATTTTTTTATAGTTTATGTTTTTATTTGCAATTAAATGATCCAGGTGAGAAAAGAGAAATTGGGAGACAGAATCGCAGCTCTTCAACAGTTAGTAGCACCTTTTGGCAAGGTAATATATAATATAAATTTATTGATCATGTAAGTATAGAAAACCATAAATTATGTATAGGTGTGAGTGACATGATACATTGAGAGGTAAATTTCAATTTTAGCACTAACTAAATAGATTTGAGAAATTAAGTACATTATATGTGAAGCTGGTAATTTAGGATAATAATTTGAAACATATTGCAGACAATCTTGAATGTAGGTTTTATGTGAAGTTCACTTGGTCAATCGGCCCAATTGGGACATTCTGGTACAATTGTCTTCAATGCATAAAAGTAATTAACTTACTGTTCTAATTTTCAGTTCGAATATTAATGGGCAATATCTTTAATTTGTAAACCTCTATAGTGAGTATTAAAATTGCAATTTTTTCTACATCCAGTGGAGCATTATGGAACTTTAGACGTGGTCTCCAGAAACCAACATTTCAGTCTTTATTAATTAAATAATATATTTGTAGTATATATAGTACATGAAGATTAGGAAAATCCCATCAATTAACTGCAGGAATTATGACACTGTATACATCAAAGATCAATGATCACTAAGTAGGTTATATGCATGCATGTGACTAATCACAATTGAAAAACAGTCATGCATAAAAGTTGTGACTTTTGTGTTCTACAAAGTTATTAGTACAGTCCTTGAATAAAATAAAATAAAAAGTTACTAGTTTATCAACATAAATTCATTCCTTTTATAAAACCTTATATGTGATTTCTCAGTCTTGTTTTTGTTATTACAACATAAAATAGTATTTTATGTTAATGTTAGATACTTGAATTTTCTTTTCTTTTTTTAAACCAAACATAAACTTAGTAAAAAGGCGACAGCAGTTAAAAGAAATGAGGTGTGGTCAAAAGTTACGTTTCATGCATGCTTAGAATCTCAATAAAAGAGGACATATTCTCTTGATCACAGGCGTAGCTGTAAAATATTTCATTGTTATATATATATATTTTTTCTTAGATTAATTTTTATTTGGCTCAAGAAAAAACAGCAATAAATGTATGAAATAAATATTAAATGTGGGGGTTGGAGAATATTGCAGACAGACACAGCATCGGTACTTATGGAGGCCATTGGATACATCAAATTCCTACAGAGCCAAGTAGAGGTACTATACATATATATGCATACACTGACACACTTGACAAACATTCTTCTTGGTACTTGTTCCATCATTTATATATATAAATGAATTCAATTTCCTTTAGAAAATCCAAAATATTTGGATGTAGAATGTGAAAACGGGTATTTTTTTTTTTTTTTTCATACATGTTTTAATAGAGCATGTGGACAAAATTTATATAACTGATCCATATAGTAGGATAAAAATTCAGTTGTTGCTGTTTATTTTTCTGCTATATGAGAAACTAGATATATGGCCAGTGTTATATATAGCTAGCTACTAATTAGAAATATTCTCTGTGAATGAGTTTCTCTAGCCACCTATACATAGCTAGTATCTATGCTACCTATCTAACAACTTATTTCAAGAAAGCAATTGGAGATATATATGACATATATATGTATATAAATCTGATTACATCATCTGTTATAATTTAGTATTTTATCTTGTATTTCTATATCATTTATACAAAGTGATGTTATTTATATATGTGGTATGTGATAGGTTTTTTTTTTTTTTTTTAATATCAGATGAAATAAAGTTAGCACGTACAAAAACTTATGTGCAACCGTCGCACTGTGCGACAGTTGCACTTACCGTGGAAAAAGACATACTTATAGCTTTAAAAAATATATTTGAAATATATTGTAAAAAACATATTTATAAAACACATACTTATAGTTGAAAAATATATACTTATACATGGTAAAGACATAATGGATTATTTCATATATGATCATGCATCATGATGATATCATTCTTCTCATTTTTGGTCAAAGTGTTTTCCTTTACATTTTGCATTTAGTGATAATTGAAGAAATATTGTATGTACATTAATTAATCTTGTTATACTTTTTACATTCACGTACATTAAAATGGAATATGCTTTCCTTGTTTTAGTTATTTTAATTTCTCATTGACAACATAACATGAAATGACAACTTCTTCCAAAAGAGTTATAAAGTTTCACTAAGATCATAACATTTTATAATCATTGTCTCTGACTAAATTGACTACATGCAGACTTTAAGCGTCCCTTATATGAAGGCATCCCGGAACAAGCCTAATAGAGTAATGAAAGGGGTAAGAACGTAATTTTAATTCGTTTCTTATGCATACATGACGTATATTAATTAGTGATTTGGCCGTATGAAGAACGTGACATGTAACGCTCATCTTAAAATATAAGATAAAACACTAATTGAAACAGAAAATCTCATATATATATATATATATAATTATACACATCTTGTCATCGAGTTGCTAATTAATTTCAATTTAGGGAAAATTGTAATTTTCATCTTGTAACATAGATCTTATCCTTTTTGTGTCATCAATTTTACGTGATCCAATTTTGGTCCTCTAACTACGATATTTTAGCCGATTTTGCTTGCAATTTTGATTTTTGTCCATGTGTACATTGTAATTGTTGATATGGAATTTTCAAATCTAGCGTCCATATAGACAGAAATTGGCATTTTGAGTAAAATCGGACCAAAAAATAATAGTTTAGAGGAGTAAAATTAAAATACGTAAAAGTATTGGTAAAGAATTGGACAAAACATAAGTTATGGATCGAAATCTGAGATTTACTTAAGTACATAGTGTGACAAATAGAATTAAACTGATTTAATTTTCTTTTTGTTCTTTTTTTTTTACTAGGGTCTTGTTGAGAATGAAAATGAAGAGTTAAAGCGGGACCTAAAAAGTCGAGGACTATGTTTGGTTCCATTGTCGTGCTTATCTTATATAACTGATGGTGGTGGCGCAGCCGTCTGGCCACCGCCTCACTTTGGTGGCGCTACCTAGTCCTAGCTATTTGAATATGTCTAGATCAAGAAGCCTTTGTATTTGTATCATCTTGATGACTAAATTTAACTTTTAGTCTTGAATTGGTCTCTACCTTTAATTTAATCTAATGGAGCAAACTTGGTCATCCTCCAAATAGGAGAACAAGGGAAAAGATTTTGGGATGGACCAAGTTTGATCCATTAGTAAGTCACTCAATTAATCAAGTTTGTTTTGATCATTTAATCTTCATAGTCTAGAGTATTATTAAATTACATTGTTAATTTGTGTAATGTACTACGATCGATGATGTTTGCTCCAATGTCATTAATTATCCTTTTAACATCAACATGGGAAAGTAATTGTATTTATGAAAATTGCTTTGTGAAATCTGTGATTTAAAATTGAAACTTCAAATGAAAGTAGGAAATATGAGATTAATTTTTATGATTTGTGATATTTTGAGCTCTTAATTTGTTTCTGATTATTTCCTTACCATGAAGTCTCATAGTTTGCCTCTGCTGAAGAGTCTGCTCTATTATAGGTTTGTCCTGTATAGAGCTTGTTCGTCGTTAAAAGTAATGCAAATATTATTTATTTTAAACTTTAACAAAAAGTTCAAATTTTTTTATAAAAAATTAATACATTTATTCAACTTAAAATTTCAGTAAAATGATATATTTATTTCAAATTTATAGATAACAAATTATATAAATATTTTTTGGTGTTATACTAATTTTCAACTCAATTGTTACGCACTAAAATGATAACCTGCAAAGTTTAGATATAAAAGATGAAGGTATTTTTGTCCAAAAATATTAGCATACTTATTAAAATTTTAAATAACCAAATCAAGAAAGTGAACAAAAACATAACAATTACTATGGTTTGCTCCATCAAAATCAAATTTAGTTAGCAGATTGAAATAGTTAAAGTGCATACAGTGAAAGTTGAAAAATAGCCTCGTGTTGAATTGTTTAGCATTTGTGTTTATTATTTCATAGACAATATAACATATAAGACAAAAAAGTAAGAGAAAGGGTAAATGGGTTGGTAATGGAATGTTGGCAGTGGCCAGTGAGTACGTTGTTGGACCTAAAATATTCTCTCAAGAGCATCGAAATAAAATGTCCAAATTGAAATTTATTACTTTGTCTGATCTCAATCTCAATAAAATATCCTCTTAAAGATTAAGTTTTGTTTTTAATTATTTATTTTGTTAAACATTTATACAAAAATATTCCGAGATCATCACCATTATCATATATCACAATATTTCCATGATCACATATGTTACAAGATCTTTAATATACGTGTATTGTATTA